>CAXKVI010000001.1:33160676-33288211 GCA_964058755.1 Campiglossa producta | reverse complement strand
AAAACTCGGGAAATTTCACTCATTTTTACTGCGCTTTCACATGTTTAAGTGGATTTGACAAACTTTGACTACTTTTAAATAGCAGATCTTCACATATGTGTCGTAAACTGCTACCCTTAAGTAGAATCAAGCATTTCCAGACATCATCCCATGGCAAAAACTTCAGCTAGACACCTCAAAGTTCGGGAACTTTTATTTTCCTATTAATTTGCTTTCTCTTGTTTGTCCCACTTTTACAATTTCTAAACGACGGATCTTTTCAGATGTTTCGTAGGACACTACCCTTAAGTAGTTTCAGTCATTTCTAGACTTCGCCCCATGGCAAAAACTTCAGCCAGACACCTCAAAGCTCGGGATTTTCACAAATTTTTACAGAGATTTCACTTGTTTCAGCAGGTTTCTCCAACTTTGTCCACGTTTAAACGGCGGATCTTTACACATGTGTCGTATAACACTACCCTTAAACGGTATCAGGCATTTCCGGACTTCATTCCATGAAAAAAACTTAAGCCAAACAACCCAAAGCACGGGAACTTTTCATCATTTTTACTGTGCTTTCACATGGTCAAATGGGTTTACCCAACTTTGGCTGCTTTTAAATGGCGGATCGCTACAAATGTATCGTATAACACTACTATTAACTAATATTAGGCAATTTTAGACTTCGCCCCATGACAAAAACTTCAGCCAGACACCTCAAAACCGAGGAATTTTTATAATTCTTACTGCACTTTCACATGTTTAAGCGAATTTGTCCAATTTTGGCTGTTTTTGAAAGGCAGATCTTTGCACATGTGTCGTGGAACACTATCTCCAAGTAGTATCAGGCATTTTTATACTTCATCCCATGGAAAAAACTTCAGCCAGACACCTCAAGCCTGAGGAATTTTTGAGGTTTCGCTGCAGGGAACTCGCTTAAACCTGTGAAATCGCAGTAAGAATTATGAAAATTCCTCAGTTTTGAGGTGTCTGGCTGTAGTTTTTGACATGGGGCGAAGTATAAAAATACCCGATGCTTCTTTAAGGTGGTCTTCCATGACACATGTGTGTAGATATGCCCTTTACGGACAGCAAAAGTTGGACCAACTCGCTTAAACCTGTGAAATCGCAGTAAGAATTATGAAAATTCCTCAGTTTTGAGGTGTCTGACTGTAGTTTTTGACATGGGGCGAAGTATAAAAATACCCGATACTTCTTTAAGGGGGTCTTCTATGACACATGTGAAAAGATCTGCTCTTTAAAAGCAACCGAAGTTGGACCAACCCGATTAAACATGTGAACAAGCAGTAAGAACTATGAAAATTCCTCAGCCTTGAGGTGTCTGGCTGCAGTTTTTTCCATGGGATGAAGTCTAAAAATACCTGATACTACTTGGAGATAGTGTTCCACGACACATGTGCAAAGATCTGCCTTTCAAAAACAGCCAAAGTTGGACAAACTCGCTTAAACATGTGAAAGTGCAGTAAGAATTATAAAAATTCCTCAGTTTTGAGGTGTCTGGCTGAAGTTTTTGACATGGGGCGAAGTCAAAAAGTACGTGATACCACTTAAGGGTGGTCTTCTATGACACATGTGAAATTATCTGCCCTTTAAAAGCAGCCAAAGTTAGAGCAACGCAGTTAAACATGTGAATTCGCAGCAAGAATTATGAAATTTCCTCAGCTTTCAGGTGTCTGGCTGAAGTTTTTGTCATGGGGCGAAGTCTAAAAATGCCTAATATTAGTTAATAGTAGTGTTATACGATACATTTGTAACGATCCGCCATTTAAAAGCAGCCAAAGTTGAGTAAACCCATTTGACCATGTGAAAGCACATTAAAAATGATGAAAAGTCCCCGTGCTTTGGGTTGTTTGGCTTAAGTTTTTTTCATGGAATGAAGTCCGGAAATGCCTGATGCTGTTTAAGGGTAGTGTTATACGACACGTGTGTAAAGATCCGCCGTTTAAACGTGGACAAAGTTGGAGAAACCTGCTGAAACAAGTGAAATCTCTGTAAAAATTTGTGAAAATCCCGAGCTTTGAGGTGTCTGGCTGAAGTTTTTGCCATGGGGCGAAGTATAGAAATGACTGAAACTACTTAAGGGTAGTGTCCTACGAGACATCTGAAAAGATCCGTCGTTTAGAAGTTGTAAAAGTGGGACAAACAAGAGAAAGCAAATTAATAGGAAAATAAAAGTTCCCGAACTTTTAGGTGTCTGGCTGAAGTTTTTGCCATGGGATGATGTCTGGAAATGCTTGATTCTACTTAAGGATAGCATTTTACGACACATGTGTGAAGATCTGCTATTTAAAAGTAGTCAAAGTTTGTCAAATCCACTTAAAAATGTGAAAGCGCAGTAAAAATTAGTGAAATTTCCCGAGTTTTGAGGTGTCTGGCTGAAGTTTTTGCCATGGGACGAGGTCTAAAAATTACTGAAACTACTTAAGGGTAGTGTCCTACGACACATGTGAAAAGATCTATCATTTAAAATTAGTAAAACTGGGACAAACAAGAGAAAGCAAATTAATAGGAAAATAAAAGTTCTCGAACTTTCAGGTGTCTGGCTGAAGTTTTTTCCATGGGATGATGTCTAGAAATTCTTGATTCTACTTAAGGGTAGCATTCTACGATACATGTGTAAAGATCTGTTATTTAAAAGAGGCCAAAGTTGGTCAAATCCGCTTAAACATGTGAAAGCGCAGTAAAAATTAGTGAAATTTCCCGAGTTTTGAGGTGTCTGGCTGAAGTTTTTTCCATGGGACGAAGTCTAAAAATTCCTGATACTACTTGAGGGTAGTGTTCTACAAAAAATGGGAAAATATTGGGTAGTTAAAAGCAGCCAAAGTGGCCCAAATGCGTGAAATTAGTAAAACAGAATAAATTTCCATAGGAAAATCCGCGAACTGGGGGTGTCTGGCTGGAGCCTTGTCACTGGTACGGGTCTAACAACACTTGATACTGACGCGGGGTGGTAATCTACGTCAAATATGTGAAAATCATCCATTATAAAATAAGTGAAGTTAGGGTCATTTTTTGGCGACTTTGACCCCCGATTCCTAGGCCCTTGTCATAGGTACAGCTTTAAAATTTTCACATTCTTTCTAGATTCGGGGAGGACTATCGATCGGTATTGGTTTCATCCATTATAAAATAAGTGACGCTTTTAGGCTCTGGGATCTTGGTCTAATTGTAGACTGTTTATACACATACATACGTCGCTCTCGCAGCACTAAGCCAGTTCAGTACGCAGCTGTGAAAAAGATTATCAAATGCGGTAATTGCAGATTTATTATTCCCGCATTTCTGGGTTTTTACTAACGTATAAATTCCATTCGCTTGGCGGAATTATTTTTTATTATTTTTCAATCACAAGTAAAAGTGCTGCTGCCAACAATTGAAAGAGGGTGCATCAATGTTGCAAACAATGCACAGCGCCGTCACATCATTAAACATTGAGTGCGCGTGGTGCGGTGCTGCATCTAAAATGATTGACTAACTGGCTTACGCGAAGAAATCCCAGTAGCAAGCACGCATGCACGCAAAACCAAAAACAACAGCAACATAAATTGTAGAAATTTATAAAGTTCAATGCTATCCATAAATCGATAACAATTTCCGCTGTTCAATCGCCCCAACACTCAAAAGTAAATAAAATCCTGTTTGCAATGGCTAATGACCGCGTCAATCGTCCGCGTTGAACGTAGCAAGTGGTTGGTGATCAGCAGCCGCCAACCAATCGACCAAGTAAACACGCAAAAAGAAATATACGCAGAAATGCACTTTGCAATCACGGCTAAAAACGGAAGAAAGTCAACAACTATGAGTTGGACTTATGAGTAGGTTCATTAGTCCTACGCAACAACAATAACAACAAACACTATTTGTTGTAGTTTTACTTTTAAGCGTTCACTGAACCAGTTGCAACAATGCGATGTTGTGGATGGTGTTGGGGCTATGTAGCGTAGTTGAAAGGGTCCCTATTTTCGATAGCTCAGATATCGACTGGTCTTCACATTGTATGCGTGTTAAATAGATGTGTGACTATCTTAGCATTGAGTATGGGTTCGTTTCGAGAACGCAATGCTTCCAAATCTCAGGATCTTAGTTTTGAGTTTTTAGCAAGCACTATTGCTCTAGAGTTACGATCCTCATTCGAGAAAAGGGGCTCTACCTGTCTATATCATGGATACTGTCCTACATTCTTCGACTTTATAACACGCTGTTGCCACTTATAATGATTTCGTAAGGTTGCCAGCTTTTGGCAGTTATTAAAATTAAGTCATATTAGTCAATATACAGTTAGGTATCAAACTAATAGTACATTTACACTGCACCAAATTTGGCGAAAAATTGCAAATTTGGCGCTTTTTTCCATACAAATCTCATTTTACAAATGTGGAATTCCTTCACCTTAATAGTTTAATGACGCCAGGAAAATACAGAAGCCTTCTTGTCGCTTATATTATTAATACTTTAGAGGTGTTTAAAACATCACGGTAATTCATTTTCCTCCGGTGGTTTTTTGTCCTGGTAGCAGATTCTTGCGGGAAAGGTGAAGCCAACCGCAAATTTGCCAGTGTAAACACTGTCGAACTGGCTCATTTGAATTCGCCAAATTTGGTGCGGTGTAAATGTACTATAAAGTTATTTAAAGTTGTTTTAAAGTTACTACCTAGGGTTGCTAGGTTGTTTTTGCCACCTATTTCCTTTCGTTTTTAATTAAGAAGTCAGCTTTATCAATATAGATATAAAACTAAAGTATTTTACATCCTGTTTCAACAGAAATATATTTAGGTTACTATTTAGGGTTGCCATCTAACATTATTACATATACTTATGTATATTTGCCATATCCGCTATAATCTCGAAAAGCGAGTTTTTAAATGAGATATGCTAATATGGGTATCAAGCGAAAGTTTCAACAAAAATATTCTCAAGGGTTATGTCCAAGGGTTACCAGCTAATCATGTTCTACTTTTTCTTTTGCGATTATGCTATTACCTACAAAACAGCATTAAGAAGGCATTTATTTTGGAAAACGTAAAAATATTCACTTATTTTTAAGAAAAAGACAAAAAGGCATTAATTTTTTTGAAAAAGGCATTTATTTTAGAAAAGGTAAAAATGCCAAAATGAGTACTTACTTTAAAAATAGAAAAGAAGCATTGATTTTTAAAAAGGCATTTTTTCAAAAATCACAAAAAATTTTTTAACATTAATTTGAAAAATCCAAAGGGGAATTTTTTTGGAAAAAGGCATTTACTTTGAAAAAGGCAAAAAGTGAATTTATTTTGGAAAAGGCCAAAAAGAGGCACTTATTTTAAAAAATCAATAAAAGGCTTTCCTTTTGAAAAAATAAAAAAAGGGATTTTTTTCTGAAAAAGGCTTTTATTTAAAAAAAGGCTTTTATTTAAAAAAAAGGCTAAATAACATGTGTATAGCCACTAATAATGTTTTTACAGCGTTGCCACCTATCTGAAATTTAAAAAAAAAAGTCGAATATGAACTTGTTCGAAACAGTTTGCTGTCCCGAAGTTACAAAAATGAAAACGTAACTCAAAATTGAATGCCTACCAAAAAGAACACCCTTTTTATACATCAACAACAAAAGTGTATTGACTATCCTGTCTCTGTACGGTCTGGTTGAGTGGCCAGTTAGTGGCGCAGTCGCCGTCACCCGGCTACACTTGTTCAGCCAGTTTTCTCACTTTGCACTCACTTCCATTTGGCTTAATGACTTTGCTGGAAAAGGAAAATCAAAGCATTTCTGCCTTTGCGGTCATACAAAATGCCTTAAAAAGACAAATAAACGACCAATAACTACGCCAAATAAGCATGCGCTTATCAGCGAAAATTTGCCAAGAAAGTTGATTGGCTTTCTGTTGTAAGTATATACATAAATGCAAATCGATGCGTATTAAATTATATAAAAAAATAAATAATAATAAAATAGTATTTTTACATATTTACTTTTTTTCTTCCCTTTTAAAATGAGAATAAATTGCAATAAATTCTTGAACACTTCAATGACTATTAATGCACAAAGCGCTGACGTCTAAATTTGTTGATGCAGCACTGGGTAACGCAGCGGCGCATTATTGCGCTGAGCAGCAATCTATATATATAAAAATGAAATGGTGTATAATTGTAACGCTAAAACTCAAAAACGGCTGAACCAAATGAAATACTTCCTTTGGGGGATTTGTTTGTTATTACCACGCGCAGGTCATGTCTTAAAATCAGAACAAAATATTAAGGGGGCGTGGCACCTCCCATACAACCTGAATTTTTCAAGTTGAATATCTTCAAAAGTGTTTAAGGTAGGAACATGAAAATTGGTACAGAGCTACAGGATAACAGCACCACTCTCACCTATAAAACCGGGGGTTATCCAATAAGGGGGCGTCGTACCTCCCATACAAACTAAATTTTTTAAGCAGAATATCTGTGAAAGGGTTCAAGGTAGGGACCTGAAAATTGGTATAGACCTATAGGGTATCAAAAGCCTTCTTACACATAAAAGAAGGGGTAATCGGAAAAGGAGGCGTGGCACCTCCCATACAAACTGAATTTTTCAAGGTGAATATCTTCAAAAGTGTTTAAGGTGGAACATGAAAATTGGTATAGAGCTATAGGATAACAACACCATTCTCACCCATAAAACTTGGGGTTATCGAAAAAGGGGGCGTGGTACCTCCCATACAATCTATATATATAAAAATGAAATGGTGTTCAGTCGTTACGCTAAAACTCGAAAACGGCTGAACCAAATCATATACTTCCTTTAGGGGGTTTGTTTGTTATTACCACGCGCAGGTGATGTTATAAAATCAGAACAAAATATTAGGGGGGCGTGGCACCTCCCATACAAACATTTTTCTTCAAGGTGAATATCTCTAAATGGGTTTAAGGTAGGGACCTGGAAATCGGTACAGACCTATAGGATAACAACACCATTCTCACCAATAAAACTGGGGGTTAACCAAAAAGGGGGCGTGGCACCTCCCATACGAATGAAATACTTCATAGTCGATATCTCTGGAAGTATTCATGTTAGACCACTGAAATTTGGTAAGGGATTATATGAGATCGACCCCTACCACCTCCAAAAAAGCTGGGGATAACGAAAACGGGGGCGTGGCACCTCCCATACAAATGAAATATTTCATAGTCGATATCTCTGGAAGTATTCATGTTAGACCACTGAAATTTGGTAAGGGGTTATATGAGATCGATCCCTACCACCTCCAAAAAAACTGGGGATAACGAAAAAGGGGGCGTGGCACATCTCATACGAATGAAATAATTCATAGTCCATATCTCTGAAAGTACTTATGTTAGACCACTGAAACGTGGTTAGAGGTTAGATGAGGTCGATCCCTACCACCTCCAAAAAAACTAGGGTAACGAAAAAAGGGGCGTGGCACCTACCATACGAATGAAATACTTCATAGTCCATATCTCGGGAAGTGTTTAGGTTAGACCACTGAAATTTCTTGAGGAGTTAAATAAGATTAATCCATCATCTCCAAAAAAACTGGAGATAAAGAAAAAAGGGGGCGTGGCACCTCCCATACGAAGGAAACATTTCATAGCCCATATCTCTGCAAGTATGTATGTTAGACCACTGAAATTTGGTGAGGGTTTATATGTGATCGATCCCTAATACCTCCCAAAAAACTCGAGTTAACGATAAAGGGGGCGTGGCACCTCCCATACGAATAAAATACTTCATAGTCCATATCTCTAGAAGTATTTAGGTTAGACCACTGAAATTTTGTGAGGAGTTATATAAGATCAATCCCAGACACCTCCGAAAAACACTGGGGATAAGGAAAAAGGGGGCGTGGTTTCTCCTATATGAAGGAGATAGGGATATGGTTTAAAATAGATATAGGGATCGGGTTAGAGAAACAGACAGGGAAATAAATTTGTGGCAGGACAACGTCTGCCGGGTCAGCTAGTTTAAGTCATAAATGGCGTAGTTAGATTTCTGATACAGTTTTTCATGTAGATACTTTATTTTTGAAGCTCAGAATCTCACTTTAGCCAATTATTGAGTTTCAATTCGTTGTGGGTAATTGCGCCATGCCCTAGCTCAATGCGTTAAGACATTATAGCGCTATTACCCAGACCCATACTTTGCTAAAAACCTTTCGTATGCTATGCAGCACAGCACCAACACAAGACAGCACATTGACACCGGTGGCATCGAACGCATAGTGCAGTAAAACAACAACGCCAGTAGGCAAAACAATCGTTGCACATTTCATATTAAACAGACCAATTTCCTTCTTTGGCTACATAATTCGCATTCGCATTAGCCAATTGGAGTTGAACACTGGGACAGCTAGCAATCTGCTTCTTTTGACCTCTTTTTTTTGTTCGTCAAGGTGCAACTTTTCTTTGTGCCAACTGTGGCTGAGTTGTTGTCTTGAATATGCTGGTTGATGGTTTCTTGTAGTTGCTCTGTCTGCTTCTGATGAGATTTTTATGTAGAGAAGGAAATATTCAAGGCATTACAAAAAGTTGTCAAGTTCTTGACAAACGATGTTTTTTAGGTCAATAACAATTTTTCCTGTTTGGTTTTATTTATTATTTGTTGCATATTTGGTTGAGTGAGTATGTAGTGCGCCTTATTAAGGAGCAGCTAACACTGACTGTTCTTACGCGTAGAAATTTAAAATATCTTCACGTATTTTACTGTTGAAGCACAATACCGAATAGGGAACCTCAGGCAGCAGCAATAAAGAAATGTGTTCAAAATAGGGAAATGAGAGAATATTTCTTGAGTCACCTTTTGTTTTAATACTTTTCTGGGAATAAATATCTATTTATTTAGGTTTCTTGTTAATCCTTATACAAAAATGTAGAGTGTGAAAAAATCTCGCCTTCAGTAGGTAAAATCTCGGCAACCTATAGTTTCAGAACAGCTCGATACCATCTATCTTATATCACTTTTCGAAGATCTTTGCGGGATATTTTTTGTACGGTTTTGAGTTTAGTCTCGAAACCATTTCAGAACATATTCTTGGACATTTCCAGCTTAGTTCGGTAGCAATGCATAACAGTACAAGACAGCGCAATTGAGCTGGTGACGGATAACAATTGGCAGTTATTTGGTCATATCAACCAAAATATCTGTTGATTCAACCAAAATATGGCTTGATTCAACCATTCTTATCCATTCCCAGCTAATTTTTCTCTGTGCAGGTCAAATGAGATGTACGACAGTAAACAAAGAGTTAAGCGAATCTCAAATAATGAATTTGTGACTTTAAGTTAGAACTACTTCTTATGAAACGATTTATGGACTTATTCACGAATCGAATTACAGTTAAATATTTTCCAAGAATAAAGTCCTAAGCTCGACTCACTTATCCCGAAAAATTTCAAGCCTCTATACGATCCAAAACTGTTCTTGAAAAAGTTCTATAAATGATAAAAAAGTACTAAAAGTTCAACCAGGTAATATCAGCTCCAAAAACTTTCTCAAGGCCTTTGAAAGATTTCCAAAATCATCTTGTAAAGATTCAGAAAATGATTCCGAGAATGTATATGTATGTAACTTATCATAAAAAAGTTCCCACAAAACAGTCATGGAGTAATTCCAAAAGTAATGCCGAAATCGTTATAAAATCATCTGTAATTCATCAAAAGAAGAACCAACTTTTGCTGTCATAGAAATTCATCCCAGCATAGCGCAAATAAAAGTATCGTATATTCAAGTGTTTTCGTTATTATGGTTTAACCTCAAAAAGTTCAGCCTGAGAACAAAAAACGGTTTTGAACTCAACAGCGTGAACTTTGAGATTAAAGTCCACAAATATTAGAACACTCCTAAACACACATTACGCCACAAAACTGTCAAGGGTTTATCAATGTCACAACTAAAAAAAAATATACCCTGCGTTATACGCAACATAAAGACGCACACACCCGACTTTTGATAAAACGAAGAATCGAGTTTTCACATTTCAACTATACGTCCAATGGGTTTTCTGATATCGCACAATTGCTCAACTCACTTCGAAGGCAAATAAGCGGCAATAATCTACTGAGTTTATATATGTATGTAAGCCTATACAACGACAATAAACTCTTCATTTAACGCTATGCCCTAAATAAATGCGCTGATTAACATGGAAGTAATAAGCAAATGCAGTAAAACAAATAACAAACGATAAAATAAAGTATGATATATAATGCAAGCAACAATAACAGAAAATGCGATTTATAGAAAGAGCTACAACATTTAACAGAGATAACATCTTTATAAATAGGCTATGAAAACACTTGGCCTTTTCGCCTATGCAGCTAAAGAATGAAGGCATAAGATTTAGATATGCATTCGCCTTGAATTTGGATTTATTGAAGACAATAAAAACTTTTGTAGCAAAAGATAAGTTCGTTTTATTTGTACGTTCTTATCGCGTGAAGATGATTAGTAATGCATGAGATATTATAAAGAATTTTTCTTGTACGAGGACGAGGCTAAGAATTTCTGAAAAAGGGCAATCAAATACCATTGAGTCCAGATTTAGAATCAAATTGACAAAAGAAACAGTCTTCCAAAAACCCAAACGTAAATACTAAATTAGAGATTGTTCAACTATGCAGGTAAAGTAATGGCTCGGTAATGCCTCCGACAAAATGTTTCGTTAGCTTGTAGTACGAGGGCCCCCATAGGCATATGGTTGTTGATTAATAACAAGTTAACTTTTTGTGAGCGACTTCCTATTACCGAGACGCCCAACTTTTTTATTTTCAAAAATTCTGGAAAATTAAGAAATTTTCGAGGTCTATTACAAAAAAGGTATCATATTAAAGGGAAAACGATCAACTTTAAATTAAAAAAAAAAAATATTAAAAATGTCCAAATTTGAAAAAAAAAAATTCTTTTTTATAAAATTTTTACTAAAGTTTTTCAATATTTTTTTTTTTTTTTATTTATATTCAAAAAGAACGGAAAAATACTTTAGAAAAAGGTTACCATGTTTCTTTTTAGCATGTCAATACATGACTTCTAATTTAAAGAAAATAGAATTAAATTCGCAGTATTATTCAAACCCGTATATCTCGGTAACCATCCAATATTTGTAGGCGACCTTTAGAGATATTTTTTTTTTACATAGCAGATCACTTTCACTTAATTTCATTCAAATCGAAACGATGCAATTTTTAGGTTTTCCGGGACGAATTTAGCCCCACGTGTCCTACAAATTGAGTGCGAAATAAAGTGGGTCCGACGACCCAAAAATTTCCAAATAACGTCATGAAATTTTTTTTCGTTTTTCTCCGTTTTTTCTTCGGTATAAAAAAAATAGTGAAACTCGTTTGTCAACCGCATACACAAAGAGAAAAAACGGCGAAAAAGGGCATCTGAAGTATAATAGTATGAAGTCATGAATTCGTCAAAATACTTCGATATTTTACAAAATATCATGTTGCCCTATGATTCCGTGCAAATGCTGATAATTTGGCGTTTTTTGTACTGTTGGATCATCCTAACTACTAACCTACTGTGACAAAAAAATTGTTTGCGTGATGAGGGCAGATTCGCTTACTGCTTTAACTGCATTGAAGCTGTTAACCGCAACTTAACAGCTTTGTTGTATGACGGTAATGACGGTATCTTCGTTGTTGGATTAACTGCACGAGTGTGTTGTTTCAACACAAAATTTTGTTTGATCAACAAAAACTTTCGTCAGTTCTACTAAATCTAATTGGATGAAGCAATAAATTTAATATGACAGTTCCTTCGCTGTTGGATTAACTAGAGGAAGTTGTTGTTTTAACACAAAAAATTTAGTTCGATCAACAAAAATTCTGTCAGTTTTACATTTTTACAGAATTTGGTCAACTTTATAGTACATTTACACCGCACCAAATTTGGCGAATTTAAACAAGCTAGTTCGACACCGTATAAGTACACTGGCAAATTTGCATTTGGCTTCACCTTCCCTGCAAGAATTTTCTAATAATAAAAGAAGAGTCACGAAGGCTTCTGTCTTTTCCTGGTGGAAGTGGCCCATTTTCTTAAAAAAAAACCTATTTGAAATTGTTATTTACAGCTGTGCATAGTGCAAAAGTTATCACACGTCAATTACCCATTAAGGTTCTTGCTGGGCAATATTAAATGTGGAACACCCGCAGGGTTGCTATTTTGAGGAACTGTGGATTGTACTGTTCGGCAAATGAGGTCAAATGTGATGGAATTCCAAATTTGGAAAACTAGATTTGTATGGAAAAAAAAGCGCCAAATTTGCAAATTTTCGCCAACTTTGGTGCGGTGTAAATGTACTATTAGGATAACAGTACGATATTGTTGATTTTACCAGTGTAATTTTTTTTCTGTGTGGCTTAATAAGTGCAACAAGAGCCAAGTACCTGAATAATTCTTTTAATTTCTACCTGTCTGTCTATCTCTTTTTGTGCTTGCAAAATTTTTTTTATAAAGACAACAGCATTTGAGAAAACTTTATGTTTTAACACATGTTTTGCATATATAAAAAGCTAGTAGTGTCATTTTGGAAACATTGGTGTTTCAGTTAATTGATTTTTCTTTGGTTTTTGGATTTCAGTTATTCTTTGAGATATGTTTGGCCATTTAGAACACTTTTCCAAATTTTTTTTATTTTGGTTTTTTTTTAATTAATTTTTTTTTTGTTTTTTTTTTTTTTTGTTTATCACTTTCACTTATAATGTGAATCTCCTTTACAAAGTATCAACTCAAAAAACATACGCTTCTTTGTTTTTGTTATTGCTTTTTTCTGTCCTTTCACTTCACATATTCTGTAAGTTTTATGAACTCAAAACCAGTTGATAATTTGCATTACTTATTATCATTTTTGTTTTTTTTCTCCACTGTTTTGTTTGAGTTTCGTTTTCTATACAATTTTTAATGTCATCAGAACATTGGTTTAACCAAAAACTGATCTCTTGTAACGAAACTTGAGAAGTTTTCGTGAAATCACACAAATAAATATGAATTTGTTTTAAGAATTTCAAACCAAAATAAAAACTATTATATTTTCATTAACAAAAAAACAACAATTACATACATTTAATTAAGCAAACAAAACACAAAAACAACACGCACGTTCTTCCGTTTCATACAACTGAGCACCTCCATCCGCTTTAAAGTAATCGCATCGACTGAATTTTCAACATCAAATCGCGTTCCAAACAAGTGTCGGTTGGGATCACCGTCCACTGCTTGCGGCGAATCAAGTAAAAAAAAAACAAAAGCAACAACGTAAAGAGATCACAAAAAACAAATACAATACAACATATGTCTGAAAAAGACTGTTGAGTGCGACTTGAGTAACGCGTTGGGGTTTCCTACACTCTGCAGTTCATAAAACCAGAAATGAGAAGAAAAAAAAAGGTATGCAGTTGTTTTTGCAAGCAAAGCAACAACAAACACAATAAACAAGCAGCACGCTTTTCAGGTATAAACACAAATAGGTAATCACGGCGAATTCAGTAAATGCAAGATCTAACCAAAATCCAAAACAAGAGGTGTATAAAAAAAATCAATGTAGACAGAAGCAGGTTTCACTATCAAGTGGGTGCATTTTATAGATCTGTGTGTGTGCGTTAGCTTTTCTTTTAGAATAACAGTATGTCAAAGTAGCGGAAACAGCTGTGTTCCATCCAACACACGATCGACACACGCGCCATGATAGGCGTGCAGATAAATTCGCCGCAATCCACAGCAATAACTCTCACTTCCATTAAAAGTAGTTTAAAAAAAGAGCGCGAAAGTATATCTCTCTCTCTCTCACACTCTCCTCATTCTCAACGCGCACGTTTACCGATTAACGTGATTTTTAACCCCTCACAATCTCTCATGTTCCCCTGGCTGCAAATGAATAAGACACACAACAACAAACAACTGAGTACATTCATCTTTTGTCTCGCATTTTATAAGCAAAATTATTGTGCGTTTTGTTTTTACTACAAATTTCTGCATAAAATTATATTACAAAAAAGAGTAAGTTTAAAAATTTTAGCAAAAAAAAGTGAGTAATAATCAAAGGTTATACGAACGCGACACGTTGAAATGTAATCGCTGGTTTCGTTCATATACATAAATCTGTTTTAGGCAGCTAGGCGGAAGTTACTCATATTCGATTGAGCTAAAATAAATTGCACATATTTGCAACAGCTGTTTTTAGTATAGTTTTAGCAATACTGGATTCATTCAAACATGCAACTCGCTGTTGTCATAGGTCCTAAGATCTTCAAAGAACTGTTCTCTTTATTGCTTTAATATATATGACATCTCATGATGGCCATACATACGTGAAATCTATTCCATCCATCATGATACTCTAGAACTGGTTAGTTATTTGGAGGTCAGCACGGAGGTCTTCGACAAATCGCGTGGATTTATTGGGTTCCGTGTGGAGGTGTAATGGGAGTCCAACTTGCACCTAGACACCACATACTGTTCATGCTGATGAGGTCCACAAGATGCGCATAGGTATATACAGAAAAGGTTGTTGTATTCGAGTCTTGAAACTTTTTCGATACGATGTCCCCGTTTTTGGCCAATAAATGGTTGTTCAAGACATGCTGGAGCACTTTTTTAAATCTACACGTTTATAAGAGGGTCTTCCAAAATCAAACTTGTAAAGTCTTGACAACGTTTTGTGAAAGTACTAAAGTGTTAGATTTATGGCTCGAGGTGTCGGTTAGGTGTGTCAATCAAGGGATTCTGTTATATATGCCAAGTCCCCGGATTGACATTTCTAGTGTTGGTGGCATCAAAATGGGCCTTCTAAAACTGGCCTAAGTGTGCCCCTGCGGTAGTCACTTGAACCTAACCTAAAGTGTTAGTTAAAAGCTTGGGCGTGCTGTGGATCTACAACTCTAGAATGCCTTTCCGGTTTCATATATGAGTAGTCTTTTTAAGGTATCTGCAGGATTAAAAGGAATGAATGGTGGTTAACGCTGAGTCGTAAGAGGCGACTAAAATCCACTTCCACGTCGGTTACGGGGTCAACGAAATCGTTCTCAAGGCAGGAATTCATATCCGGCACAGGACTGTCGGGCAACGCTTCCACTGCCGGTAATTTTGTCCGACGATAAAAATGTCGATAGACCAGGATCGTTTCATTAAGAGATGCGCCCAGCAAGCAGGGCGAAGTATTATTAGAACAACAACAGGTGTATATTGCTGGGATCTGGACATAGACACCCATGTCACAGGACTCCACATCACCAGTGCCTTTACTGAGAAGATTCTTTAAAGAAAAACTAGCTTAATCTCAGCGGTAGCTCTTTTTCGTCACAGAGGGGACTCTCACAACTCAGAATCTTTATCGAAACCTTCAGACTCAGAATATTTCGTTTGTTATTGCGATTTTTCAAAGTACCCAAAAATTTGTTTAGAAACTCAAGACACATACCTATCTAAAACTTTTAACAAGTGTTGATAGTTCAAATTTTAATAGGCCTGCTGTCTGTTCGCGCCCTACGGCACTCACGCACGTGTCTTCTATAATGCGTACATTAAATTATTGGAATTTTATAGTTTTGTATTTAGCTCACGTTTGATACTAAAACTACATATGTAACTATATGTATAACAACATGCGTACTTTTCGTACAAATGGTAATAAATATTCACGTGTTGCTCTTATTGGTTAAAGTAAATGGAAAAAACTTGGATAATCTTTACAAAAAAACAAAAGTTAGAACGTGATTTGCTGTTTATGAAGTTTTTTTGTTGGTAGCAGTCAGTCTATCCGTCATAATACATCACCATCATCATGTAGAACCATCAAGTACTTTCAGCACCTAGATGATACTTTTTTAATTTATTAGCAATTGAAATGAGAATTAGCGCTTTGGCATGTGTGGCGGGTTGTGTTAATGTTAATCTGGCCGTTTAGGTTCTAAAGCACTTGTTCAATTGTTGTGGTTATCTAGTTGTTAGAAGTATTCTTTCATACTTCAGTCGATCATACATAAATATTATTTTTCCACCACAACAAGATGGGGCTTAAAGTCACTAGCCGTACATCGTGTTCGTAATACTGATCCTAATCTACGGTATTACGTCTTGGTGGCCAGTACTTAAAAGTACAGCACTGTATGCAGTATAGGTCCCCGCAAACCCATAAAAGCTGTATAGGTAAAACTCGACCTTTTTTCGAAAGACTTCTTCGTGTGGTATACTTTTTCAAAGTGTTTTATGATGTTCCAGTAACAACACACTATAATCTGTAGTTTTATCTCTCAGCATTTTATTAGCATGACTTATTTAGCTAACAGAACATAAATCAAGTATTCAATTCCGTATACGTGCCAATAATGGGCTTGCTTTGTGTATGTAACTCCCCTTAATCCTTCCAGAGTTATCTAGCCACACCTAACGGACAATATCATAGAGCACAGATATTAACACATCAACAAAGCGATTGAGGAAAACAAAAAAAAAAAGCAAAATAGTATGTAGTTTTAACATTCGCACCATTTTGGCAATGAAACAGTAGATGAAGATAATGTTCACCGTTATTGACAGCTGAACTACAAGAGAACAATGGAAATATCCGTGCATGCCATCAAATGACGATTTTGTGGCTGCATGTCGCACAATTTTTTTAGGTCAATAATGCTATTGAATTATGCTCATCACCGATAATGAACAATTTTATGACGTTATTTTGACATATTTGGGTCGTCGGACCCACTTTATGTCGCACCCAATTTGTAGGACACATACACCCCTGAGTTGGTTACGACATTGGCGGTTAATGAGATGAAAATAAAAATGCTAATAATAAAAAAAAAATTGCAAGCACCAAATTGACATGCTTCACGCTCCCTACCTTCCATATTTTGACATATTTGGGTCGTCGGACCCACTTTATGTCACACCTAATTTGCTCCTTTAAGACGCATTATAATACGTTGTGCTGTGTTACACAGCACCAGTCAACCACTGCCATGCAAATGATACGTTGTGCTGTGTTCAGGAGTTTAGAAATCGTACCTTTAACCTTTGTATTAGCTTTGTTTCTTTCCTGCTAATTATGAATAATTATTCCTAAAAAAGTGTTCTTTGAAAAAATTAGCAGCGAATTCAGCAGCTTTTTGACATTTAATTGAGAGAGAGAGCGCCAATTCGCTGCAAGTTATTACTGGAGATTTTTCGTCCAGCAGAAACCAGCAAGCAGGAACAGCTGATCGGTGGCATAGCAAAACAACAACAAAAAATGTAAATTCAAATTGTTAGCCAATCAGAAACGTACACTGAGGGAAATGCATTGAATGTTGTGACAATATCGCTATTGATAGCGACGAGTTTAATGCAATATTCATTCAGAATGAGCGAGTTATCAAATATTATTTGCTCCCCATAAAAAGTAAAATGACATGTCAACCATTTCGAAATTATGTACTATTTTCTATATTTATGGATAGAATGCTAATATATTTGAACGGCACGTCAATATATATGGTCGTGATATGAATTTCTATTGTCGGTATATCCATATCCATATTTACTGCATAGTAATAATGGTAGAGACAGCGCATTAATATATATTGGTGAAATGTAAATTTTTCTGGGACGCATAATCATAATAGTTCAACAATTTTTACTATGGATTTTCTAACAATATTACAACTTGTTGGAGCGTTTTTTTTAATTCAAAATTTTTTGAATTACTTATGATTGAACATTTTTCTAAAAATTTTATAAAATGCCGTAGCCGAATGGTAGAATACTGGGCTAACGTGCCAGAGGAGCAGGGTTCGAATCTTACTGAAACCAGATGTTAAATTATATAAAATTTTGTTTTTTTAAACTATTTAGAATTTATCAATAGTTTATATGGATACCATTTAAATAGTGATTTATCAAAAAAGCATTGATGAAACATCCATATTCATTGATGGGACAGAATTATCAATTTTTATTTAATGTGATATCAATAATTATGGATGTTCCATCCATATATTTCCCTCCGTGTAACAGCTGTTTTATCTGCAAGTTTCTGCTGAACCCTGTTCGGTGAAAAATTAGCAGAAATGAGATTATGACAGCTTTTTACAAGACTCTCTTCTGCTGACAGTTCTTTGCTGGAGATTTCAAGAAACAAAGCTATTATCAGCTAAGCATTGCTCAATGCTTAACTCCAAAAATATTTATGCAATTTGTTACATGGAAATGTACAAAAAAAAAATTAACATCTACAGGACAGTATTAATTATTCATCACAAAGCAGCTGTCATCCGGTGTTACTGCAAATATTTCTTATTTTATGTTTGAGGTTAAAAAAGTTACGCGGCTTGCTGAAGTAGGTAGTATTCTTAGGCAAGGAAAATTAAAATAAAATAAGTAATAAATAAACACATAAAATAATTCTAGCAACTTAAGATTTACAAGTATTTGTTGTAGGTATGTACATATGTTCATAAAAAAAAGGTCAACACCGAATGAGTACGCTGGACTTATCTATTTATTTGATCATAAATTATTGTTACTAAACATTTTAAATCGAAGGGGTGTAAATATACATACCTACGATTGCTAACGAGGGAAATAAAGACGGAAGTTATTTTAGCATAACCAGGCTTCGCTTGATTCTGTTCTTCAAGCAGTCAACACGCAAGAAAATGTCGTCGACACTCTTAAAAATTAAATCTGTTGTCATACAGTCGGTACTGCCCGACTGTCATGGTGGCGACTTGGTATGTACAGTGGAACCTTCCAGGTCATGTCATCCCTCCATCCGTAAGGAATGAGAAGATGGGTAATGAGAGGAGATTCTACACCCCTAACCCGGGATGACATGACCTAGAAGGTTCCACTGGTCATACCAAATCGCTACCACGACAGTCGGGCAGTACCGCAAGAGAGTACCGCAGCGTACCGGGTTCATATCCGGCCAAGGACAGTCAATTTCGGCATAACTTCCAAAAACCTTCGGGAAGTGTTTTTGCGGTTAACAACAAACATTAGTTAAAATGAAAGAGAGTTCAAAGTCCGGGTCCTTTGAATAAACGAATCCTCCAACTTTTCGTCTAATTTGGAGCCATCAGTGTATATGGTATTACCGTACTTTCTTCACCAAAATTCTTGATTTTTTTTAAAGCATTCATGTATGATGTATACTAGAACGTATCACCCAAAAAAAGTCGGCCGTACCACGCCTCATATGAAGTATTTTTGAAAAAGATTAAAAAAAAAATTACATTTTTCTTCATATCTTTGGTATTTGTTGTCGGATTTTAAAATGTGACACATCAATTTTTTTTTGTCTCAAAGAGGAGGTTTTTCTCAGAGATTTCATTGAGCTCATGCGTTTCGTTGTGGTACTTACCCACCATATCTCAGTTTCTACCACCCTAATGTAACGACCTAATGTCAGTTAATTGAAGACCGTAAAAGATTTATGAGATATGGTGGGTAGGTACCACAACGGAGCGCCTGAGATCAATGAGCTTTTTTAGGAAAACCCCATTCCCTGAGACAAAAAAAATTGGTGTATCACACTTTAAAATCCGACAATAAATGCCGAAGATATGAAGAAAAGTGCTATTGGGCGACATCTAGGGTTGCCAGAAAAAACAAATTTTTTAAAGGTTTTTCAAAAACACTTCATATGAGGGGAGGTACGGCCTTTGCCTGTAAAGCGAGACGCTCTAATGTTTACAGACGGCTATGTGAAAGATCACACAATTTTAAAACATTTTTGAAAAATGCCCTTTCAGAACTTTCTTCAATAACGCATATTTTAGCAATGAATTTTAAAACGCCTTTCCTCAGCTCAAAATGTATTTGAAAATCTTTCTGGGATAGGTCATCCTTGAAACAAATTCTCAAAGGCGTTATTAAAAATACTAAATTCGAGACTTTGTGTTCTGCAAACCAATTCTGAGATAGGACGTTGTAGAGAATACTTTAAAATAGGGTGATCCTCAACTCAGCCGTCGTTATTTCCACCAAAGAAATTGTTAAAGGGTCATCCAATATTTTGGCATCGACCATCAAAACAGTTATGATGAGGAACTTAAGTATAGTGGTAAATCTTCGGAAGGACTCCGATTGTGGTAGCACTTGGTGGCATGAGTTATTTTCCACTGAACTTCTCGGCTGACTTTATTTGCGGTGTTAATGCTGTTTCCTAAATGAACGAAGTGTCAAACAGTTTTAAATTTGGCAATCGTCACAAATAAAGTTTTCGCTTCCTCTATACTCAGTGGTCCGATAACAAAAAATTTTCTTTCCAACGAACAAGCATGCATACATCTTAAAATATTAGTCAACAAATTTTCGACCATCTGTATTTGGTAAAAGCCCACCTGTGACGCGAGCTGTCGTACTCATGTTCGAAAAGAGTAAAGTGAAATGCGACATAAACTACGAAAGTATAATGGAAAACGAATAAACAACACAAATCAGTGTGAAATGGTAAAAAAAAAAAATTTAAATGCACATCCTACTGCAATAAATGGCAAAACCGAAGATCTCAATGACTTTTACAGTCGACATAAAAAAAAAACAAAATCGATATAAATTTAAGTGACAGATACTTTAGTAAATCAAAAATTTTTAGCGTTAAGCAGTTGAAGCTGAAAAAAATAATAATCATATGCAAGTGTCTAAAAAAAAACCACAGTTCATATTTGCAAAAAGGAAAAGTTACTAATTTTCTGCATGATTAAGTCTGTAGTAGTACTTTGTTGTTGTAAAATAGTGTGGGCAGCAATGAAACCCCAAAATGTGGTTGATACACGTCAGTGAATATGCAAAGGAAAGTATAAGATAGCTCTTATTTTTAGAGGCATTATTACAGTTACATAAATATGTAGGTAGTATGTGTGTGTATTACTGCGTCTGTTGTCTGTACATTCAACTCTAAAGAAATAGTCGCAATAATTAAAAATTTATCAGGCATAAATTAGGTAAAACTTTCATTTGTTTTTAACGTGAATCCGGCCAATTTTGTGTTGACATTTACGAGCAGTTATAAAATAACTCCTTTTAGAATACTCTAAACGGAATAGGTAGGGTTCAAGTTCCCCGCTGTGGTGACTTGGTGGTTGCGAATATTGATCATTGGGTTAACCCTGTTAGACATGAATGACAGCTCTCATCAGTTTTGTCATATCGACTTTAAGAACATGATGGTAAATCTTGACGTAAATATCAGCTGCTTTAAATTTACATCACAATTTACCATCACATTCTAAAAGGCAATATGACAAAACTGACGGGTACTGTCATACATGGATGGTTTTATAAAAAAAAATTTCTGAAATTTTAAGCTATAAAAGTTACAAGGCATTCACGTTGACAATAAACTCGAGTTTATTGACAACAACAATATGAATAAACTCAAAAAATGCCCATTTAACTCGAGTTTATGGCCCAACGTGAACGCCATATAATACGTAAATAAGCTGTAATTCAAGTGATGCCTAGCGATCGAAAATAGTCATTCTTTCAGGAATGATTTGGTTCGAATTTAAGAACTTAGATTCTTGTTACGAACACTTTCTCTTAATATAAACGTTTGCTATACGTTATTTCTGCAAACACAATGACCATCAGTTGATTCATCATTTGAGGTTCAAGATCCCCCATCACGTTTTTAAAGGCAATGTGAAAAACTTGAGGGACTCCATCTCCTTCCCCCCACTTACGTATTTCTGCGTTCAATAACTAATATAGTTGTACTCTTCTGTTTCCTTCATCAAACTTGATGTTTGCATGTGTCAAACTTGATCCACTGTCTCATCAATGAGTGTCAAGTGTAGACTCAAAAGATGGTCAGGCAATGTGTGCGATTTAAAAAGATAAATTTTATTATTTCTATCTGATGTTTCATTAAAAAAAATTCGTTTGGGTGTATTGATGTCCCTCACTCGATTTTTGAAGGGTATTCTTCTTTAAAACTTTAAAGTGTCCTTTACGTGGTTTTGCATTTGTCCGTTACGTCGATTTGCATAAACATCGACGATTTCAAAGCATTTCCGAGGTAGCCTGTTTCTCACTTGATTGCTGAGATAATGCGATCTGAATCGTCAATATAGGGTGGAAGAGCGTCCTTTTTCAAATTTTTTAAAATAACGCCTTATTTCAAAATGAGTTTCGAAAACGCCCTATCTCAATGAAACTTCGATGCATTTTCAGCTGCGATAGGGCGTTTTTGAATAAAATTTTCAAATAAGACAAATTCTAAACAGAGGAATATTGAAAGAAAAAAAAACATCTTCAACAAGTTGAATTCTAAAAGTGCTATAGTTATGAAGTGCCCTAACTATAATTTTGTCCAGAAATTTTAAATTTTTTAGAAGGATTCGACTTGTTTAAGTGTCAATTTCGATTAAGGTTCGTTTATATTGCCCAGTCGTATGGTCCTTTTGAAGGGGGTTTCATAATCAAGTAGGTCCAGAAGAAATACAGGTAGTAATATCTGGTGGGGTGCGATAAAGCCATGCGAGATAACGCCATATGGCCTTATCACTCAATTCAAAGAGAGATAAAGCCATATTCGCGCCAAAATTTCTGTATGGCTTTATTTCCAATTTCAAAGAGCGATATGGCCATATGGCGTTATCTCGTATGGCTTTATCTCTCATTTGATTTTCCCTTTTACGGAATATTTTCTGCTCTATATGCAATCAAGAAGGTGTAAGCATTCTGTAAAAGAGAAAAAACATTAGTTTATCCTTTTACGAAATGTGCACTATTAGTGATTTTAATCTTTCGTAAAAGGAAAAATCTTTGACAATTCAATTTACGTTGCTAACTGTTTGTTTTATTTTTATAAAAGATCACGGAATTAAAATGAAATAAACCCCACGAAAATGATTTTATCCCCAACGGACCTACAAAGTAAATCGGCACAAATTTCAATGAATGGGCATGTTTTTAGCAGTTTTCATTCAGTTTGGGAATAGTGTCAATGACTTATTTTCCATTTTCTTGTTGACACTAATTCCATTTCGAAAGCGCAGATAATTCCATTTCGAAAGCGCAATAGTGTCAATTGACACTATTTTCAATTGACACTATTTCCAATTTAGCATGGAAATAGTGTCAATTGACACTATTGCGCTTTCGCAATGGAATTAGTGTCAACAAGTAAATGGAAAATAAGTCATTGACACTATTACCAGTGACACTATTACCTGTCACCTTAAATGCACGTTCACAATGACAAATAAATTCATATGAGAGATAAGGCCATATGGCTTTAACTCACAATTGACAAAAAAAAATATGGCATTGTCTCTCAATACGAAGCGTGATAATGCCATATGGCGTTATCTCGCATGGCTTTATCGCACCCCACCGTAATATCTACTTATTTTCGGGCCTGACCTCATGTACAGTAGCGTTTACATTAATAGCAGTGTGCAATATAAAACATACCTACATAATACGTACGAAAAACGGAAAAATACTTTTTAACGTCTCAATCTCTTGAAAAAATTTGGTTTCCAATGCCCGTGGAAAAACTTATATAGTTGAAATGTGCGCAAAATCTTACATCAACGAGTGTATGTATACCTTGACACTACTATTAATATGTATGAACGCTACTGTACATAAATTCAAAATCGCTAAAGCTACTTACTGTTAATTTTGTATGATAAAGCTCTTTATAAAATTGTAATAATCGGTTGGAGGTACTTACCTAAAAAGAGAAAGAGGTGAATATTTCGTTAGAACATTACTAAGTTGAGTTAGATTTATAAATATTTTAGTATTTTTTCAATTTAATAAATAATTAAAAATATAGCTCTATAAGAAGATTGAATAAAGGAAACTATCTCGCATTTGCAATTGATTTTGCACTACCAGACCTAGTCAGGGAAGCACAAAGTATAATTGGCTATATGGTACGCTTTTTAATGATCCTTCGTGAAATGCCCATCTTTTGCGTAAATTTTCCTGCACAATTTATGAAATAATTGCCAAAAAACAACATCGAAGCTATTTAAGGAAATGTACGATAGAAAACCTACTTAAAAAACTCATTAGCCTTCTCCTCGTATATGCATTCCCATATGAGTTGAGGCACATATAAGCTCCTGAGAATTCTGCTTCATGAAATTTAAAATGCGCGCATGCTTTTATGTTCAAAAAGGGTTTAAATATTTATGTCAATGACAGCTGCATCACGCATAATTCCATCATATCATCATTCATAATTTAAATGGAAAAATATTTTGCTCTACAAATGTTTTTATTTTAGGTGTCGCAAAATATTAATATGCATGAGCAATGGCTGGTGGGTATGTAATGTACATAAGAGCGTCCCAATATATGGAAAAAATGTTGTTAAGTTTGCAAATAAAGTCCATTAAGGCTTAGAAAAACACATAGTTCATATACAAAGAACTGTGCAATAAATCTCTACCTTTGAATTTTTATAAGGACAACAGGATCCTTTAACAGGTTATAGAAAAAACGCATTCACGACAAAAGGACATTGGAGTTTCAAAAGTAGTTTTGCAGTTTGCGTAACAGTATGTTTACTAGCAAAAATTAGTTGTGTATATCTTGAAACTTTGCAATTATAGTGCACTTTTTATAGGTCATACACGGCGTATGAGCAACAATTAGTTATAAGAGCAAGAAAAGTTCAGATAAATTGTATTCATGTTTTGGTTGCTATATCCGAAACGGATTGAGATATCGAAATAACGGCTCTCGTGAGAACCTTTCATTTCACATCCATATAGTAAAATCAATTCCTAGGATATCTGGTGCCTATCTCCTGTACATCCTTCTGATATTTGTAAATACATTTTCGGTACTTTTATTAGATTACAACTTTTTAAATGAGTTTTTATAAAATTGATGGATAATAATCTTTTATTTGTGGGACAGTCTAGTGTACATACTATATTAGGGACTTTAAAAGGATAAATTAAATTATAAATTTTCACAAGTTGTATGTCAAAAGCAGAGCAAATAAGTTCGCCAAAAGCATGAACGAAGTAAAGTAAACAAATAAATATTGAAATTTATACATTGAAGTGCCCATAAAAGTGTTGAAGTGGGAATTGTTGGATTTCTTTTCAGGTCTTTTAGCAAATATTCGCATTAAAATGAAGTACATGGGTAAACGATTCATACTACATAGTATTTATTTATGCATATTTGGCATATTTCAAAACAAACTTTAGCAAAGTAAAGGCTTACAAGCTGAAGTCATAAACCCTGATTCGACAAAAAAAGTTTCGGATGCATTTTTTTAGTGTTATTGCACAAAGATGTAGAAGAACACAAGGGCTATAAAGTCAGCGAACGAAATTAAAACATATTTTGACTGATAGTACGAGAGCTCACAGAGGCATTTGGTTGCTGATTAATAATAAGCTTCCTGGATAGCCTACGCCAGATCGCGGACATAAAGGACTTGATGGCCTTCATAAAGTCATCTTAGTGCTATGTGGAAAATACCAACAATTCCATATGGCCGGGTCCCGGGACTGACTTTCCTAGTGTTGGTGGTATCACAACGGGCCTTTCAAAACTGGCCTAAGTGTGCCTCTACGGCACCCACTTGAACATAACCTAACCTAATAACAAGTTAATTTTTTGTGAGCGACTTCCTTTTCCCGAGACATCCAACTTGTTTATCTTCGAAAATTCTGTATGGGGCGACCCTTGGGAGGTAGGGGCGTGAAACATTTGGTGCATGCAATGTTTTTTTTATTGATACTACTTATTTCCATTAACTGCCAGTGCCGTAATCAACTCAGGTACATACAAATTGGGTGCGACATACATATATGGTGAGTCCGACGTCCCAAATATGTCAAAACAACGTCATCAAAATTTTTATTAATAACAAGTTAGATTTTTAACAGTTCGTTGTCAGTGACGGGCATAATTCAATACCAAAGTCGGACTTTTAATGTCAAATTGATTAAAAAAAAAAAGTTGGGCGTCTCGGGGACAAAAATGTAACTTGTTATTAATCAACAATTCTATGTCTATGGGAGCTCTCGTACTATGATGATTGATATATTTTCTGAATTACAAATTGAAGGTGTCGAATAACATAGAATGCCGACTAAACCCAAACAAACAGGAAGACCCGCTATAATAATGCAAAACAAATATTCAAGCGCATTTTAGATGTATAAAGAATTTGCAACGCCATTAAAATATGCCGGATAAAGCAATTGAATATAATCGGCTTGATTAAGTGATGAGAATAGTGATAACCACAAATGTCCAATGTGGTGGGTCGAAATATAAAACAACAGCCGCAATCTTTTGTAAACATGTTGCCAAAAAAAACCTGTATAATAGAGAAAACGACGAGGGTGAGCATTTCTGCTATGCACGCTTGAAAAAAGAGTACGCAACGATGTTAAGCGCACGTTCGATGATGCCAGCTTCAATAAGCAGGGCGTCAGTTTTTGGTGCTGCAGTCGAAAAGTTCAGCCTCCACGAAATATGCTTAATATGCATTCCTATAAATAGTAGAGAAAGAACCCCCCCAGTGACTTTTTCAACTCAACCACAAAAGATTGCAGCTAGTACAATAAGCGTCGTAGGGATCAGAATGCTATAGTGGTTAGAAATATGAGTACCTTAATTAATAAGTCAACGAAAAATAATTTTACTATCAAATCGTAAAAAGATCAGCCATAAAATACTCAAACAACCGTGGTCTCGCGTACGCAAAGCAATAATAAATAGAAACGCTCCGGCCCCGAAAGTACACGCAGACGTAAAAAGAGAACATGGAAGACCGGCAATCTATTGGAAGGACGAGGTGGATGAGGAGTCAGGTAACTCAGAGACAGTACGAAAATACTACCAGTTAAAGAGCATAATGAAATGCTGTGTAGGAAGTTCCTGTTGAATCTTTGCAAACCGCGCCATCCTAACAGACTACTATTTGAACTAGCGTCGCCTTCTAGGACCGTAAGGACACATCTACGTATGCAAGCATTTTGTTGAGATACGGCACCTAGTAATATCGCAGTTTGATGCAAAAGTTCACAGGCAGGCCCTGGAGCACATCCATATGGTGTCTGTTGGCTCCTTTCTTGAGTCCTATCCGGTGAATGCCGTATTGCAAATCCCAGCAGCTTCTGTCGCTGAAGAGGAACGTCATCTTCCTCCAGAGACAAGGTCCACTGTGGCTCAATTACGTTTTAAAAATTGTAAAACTAGTATATATGAATATTTAAATGGAAAAGCCTGTGGTTAATAAATTGTGGGGAAATACGGAAACTTAAGATGATTACATTATTAACGGTTAATTTAATCGAAATATGTACATATAAACAAAACAGTTTATTAGTTTAAAGCATTTGTATTATAGAAAATATGTGCTTATAGTACGAGAGACCCCACAGGCATGTGGTTGATGATTAATAACAAGTTAATATTTTGCGAGCGACTTTCTTTCACCTAGAAGCTCAACTTTTTTATCTTAGAAAATTCTGGAAGGAAAGACCCTTGGGAGGTAGGGGCCGTGAATCATGACATTTTGGTGCATGCATTTTTTTATTAATAACCAACTCAGAAATATATGTGTTCTACAAAGTGGGTGCGACATAAAGTGGGCCCGACGACCCAAGTATGTCAAAATGACGTCATCAAAATATTTATTACTTACGACCTATTTTATTTTACAGTTCGTTGTCAGTGATGGACATAATTCAATGGCGTTATTGTCCTTCAAAAAAAGTCAGTCCCAAAGTCGTAAATTTAATGACCCTAAAGGTCCCTAAGTCACCAGTGAATTACTGTATGACACTGTCAGCAAGGCGTCTTCCCTTTGACATCGCTTTTCGTCCTCAGCAAACAAACAGTAAATTAATGTGGTGCATTCCTGGTTCCATAGTCTGCCAGTGGGTCCACAGGAGCCATAGGCTGATACACTTCCATTGACAAGCACATGTTATAGCTAAGTAAAGCTGCTGACATGGTCAGCTGAAAATCTATACCTATTCGTAGTTGACATTTCCAACAGAGGAGGAATATCCGATCAAAATCAACTACTGACACTGTGGTCATCATACTTAATCAGTCAACATACGAACAGATACTCAAGTGGCCCACTGTACTCCCTACCTAGTATTTGATATTTTTTTAAGCTATCATCAATGCTTGTCGTGTTTTGCATATTCATGTTGCATGCAACATGCTGACATCAACAAGTATTGACTCCAGCGGCGATGGACATAAAAAGTAAAACGAAAAACTTGACAAGACAATTGGAATTGTAAACGACAGAGAAGCCGTAGACATGACATATTTATATTTCTTTATTTTGGTTTTTGGTAATGCATTATTCAGACTTAATATATTGGCAAATAAAGACGTTAACACTAAATAAAAATAATTAAATAGAAGATTCAATGAATGTAAATGTCAACAAACAAACAAAAAAAAACAGAATATCATCATAGCCAGAGTCATACGGACTATTAAAAATCAGCTAGTAGCCAGGAGAAACAACCGAATCAATTGTGCGACCACGACAAGCACAAGGGTTCATTCAAAGGACCTAGACTTTCTTTCAGACTACTTGATCATTGCAGCGTGTGCCAGGCTAAAGTTTCAGCACTCGCAGACGCCAAGTCTTGGATAGGAAAATATACTATCGGCAAAGATATCTTCATTTTCAACGACAACCTAGCGGCTTTCAAACCCCTATGGCTCTTACTGGTTCAATTCAGAAGTAATGCTCAACTATCGTCGATCTCTTCAGAAGATGGCCGAAAAAGCCTCATGAGCCTCACTTGGGCCCCGAAACACAGAGACATTGAGTGAAACTGTAGTGCAGAGGAACTATCTAAGCAGGGCACGATTAGGCAGGTTCCTCCGGACAAAGAACGCTTAGATGTGCCCTTTGCCACAAGCAAACTAATGCAGTAGGAGCACACACTCCGCCAAGCCAACAAAAGATGGCTGCAATCCTCAGGGTGTCGGATAGCCTAGAAACCCTGGCCAAAGTGGGGTCCTGAAAAAGATGTATACACATTTACGGCCTAAGGAGGGAAATCTGCAAATTAGTAGGGGTACTAACCAGGTACTGGCTTATTGGAAGGCACGCAGCAAGGCTAGGTGTACCCTACAGACGATGCTGTAGAAGGGGTAAGGACGACAAAGAAGACGAAATGGTGAAGCACCTCACCAGGTAGAGGAGCTAGACATCAAGGACTTGATTGTTCTCATCAAGTCATTCAAATGGGTCGAAGAGGAGGAGTAACGGTGTAAATGGTATCACAAGGGGCCTTCTAAAACTGGCCTAAGTGTGCGTTTGGAGCAGCTATTTCAATCTAAGTAGCAAGTCAGTTGTGCGTCATAAAAATGTTCAAGCTAATAAAGTCACAGAAAAAGGCCCCTTTTTCTTCCTAAGGGGCAAAGTCTTCTAGTAACCCAGCCTTCAATGTAGGGTATCACATTTTCTTAAGAATCAGGAAGAACGACCGAAGTCCGAAACCGATTTGAGGCAAAACTAAATTTGATAAGGGATGGCGGAAAATCGGTCCGATATACATCAAGTGTTTACTACATTATTTATTAGTCCTGAATTTTTGCATATGGAAACGAATTTTGCAACGGCCAAATAATTAATTTCCGCACAGCGGGACACCTGGGACCGGCAGGGCATTTGAATCATATATTTGAGTTCAAATTTGGGAAGGCTCATTATATACAACACCTCAATATTTTTTAAACTGAATCCATATTTACGGGACATGATATGCCCACACAACATTTAGCCACTCGTTAGTGGTAAAATCTTCAATATTCAGTTGCAGACAATAAATCCTGAATGTCGTATGAATAAATCGACTACAAAAAAGAACAAAGTCAAGGACTTTATTTTTAGCACAATTAGAACTGTATATTTATACAAAAATGTCAGGAAAACAGACAAGACAGTAAGCCAAACAACTCAAATGCTGTCGCGTGAATTAATTTAAAGAGCAATGCATTTATTCAAAGATATGCACATAACAACAAAATTAAATACAACTGTATAAATATGGTCAGAGCAAGTTTCCATGTATGGTGGTAACGGCGAGACGACAGCAAGCAGAAGAACCTAAGAACATTGCTGTTGCAGTTGTTGAGTCAAAACCAAAGCACTGAAAGATTGTTTACAAATAACAAATGCAAGAAAATAAATTTTGCAATTGAACTGATCATTGCAAAAATGTACAGTACTTTTCTTGAACGAAGAAAATAAATAAACAGAAGAACATAAAGTAGAGAAGGTAGGGACTTTTCAAGTAGTTCATAAAGCAAAAAGGTGAGTTTCCATATTAGGTTAACAATAAAAGTGGTGAAAAGAATGAGGAATTGAAATGATTGCTTGATCGTGCAGCAGAGAATAAATGAAACAATGAAGCCTTGGATGTTATTTGATGCGAAATAGAGGTTAAATCAATAATATCTATACTATGTATAATAAAACTCTAGAAAAGTCGTGTCTGTATATTGAATATTTCTTAGAAAAAATAACAGGTAGGAGACGTGGGGAGTATTTTAGAGTTCATCTCAACCATTTTTTGAATTTTGGTTTGTTTTAACGCAATTATCTCGGAAACTAAGATATCGACTTTGACTACTGGACAGCTTGAACCTAAGAAAAGGGACCACAAATTTTGTTTATTTAAATCGAATGATACAAAAAAAGTATACGAAATTGTAGTGAGGTAGCTATAGGAAAAAATTTAATTCATCTTTCGAGAGAAGATGAGAACGCCCTTGAAGTATTTGAGAGAAAAATTATCCAGAAGATGTATGACCACCGGCGAGTATCCAATGAAATTTAACAATGAGCCGTACGAGCTTTGCGCAGATCCGACCATAGTGCAGCGAATCAAAGCCCAAAAGGCTCTGCTGGCTGGGTCATGTTATGCGAGTTCAGAAGGTTTTTCCCATCGACAAGGAGCCAGTTGTCGCTAAAAAGAAATGACTGACGTGCTTTGATATACAATGGTCGAAATCGCCTAGGCGGTTAAGTGCCAATAAATGAATGGAAATAAACAGCATGTTTTTTGTTTCGGTGTTGGCGGCCGCCGTGGTGTAGCGGTTAAGTGTTCGGCCTTCTACACCAAGTCGTGGCGGTTCGATGCCCGGCAAAAGTAACATCAAAAATTATTTAGAAAAAACAAGTTTTCTAAACGGGGTCGCCCCTCGGCAGTAGTTTGGCAAACTCTCCGGGTGTATTTCTGCCATGAGAAGCTTCTCAGCAAAAAATTCATTTGCTTTGCAAGTGCCGTTCGGAGTCGGCAAAAAACTGTAGGTCCCGCCAACTTGTAGGAAAACTCAAAAGCAACACACCACAAGTTGGAAAGAGAAGCTCGGCTAAAAATCTCGTTAGAGGTTATGATAACCTGTTGATATATCGCCGCCATTAGTTATGCCAGATTCAGTGTAATATTTCCTACAAATATCATTCCACGCGATAAAACTGACTAGGCCCTTAGTTACTTTCAAGGTTTCTTTGTTTACTAGTTCGATATTAATACAATGTCATTTTCAAAAGATTTGAAGTATAATCCCATTTTCTGTCTATAATACCCCCTACGTGATTATCTATTATTATTTTCAATTCATTCTCATATCATATCATATATCGCTTAGTGTGTCACTTGTGCAAAATTTGACAAGGTCAATGTCACAGTAACGTCAAAAAAACTTCAATGTTTTGCTTGTCAGTAGCTATGACAACCGTCAGCAGAAAAAAATATCTTATTTTGCTACTCGTAATACAATATTTGCCGAAATTTCGCATGTTCAATTGAATTTTACATAATCTTTTGTATTGTTCCATTGTTGTTGCTACTTATGCGTAATGTTGTGATTTATTGTTGTAGGCGGGCGGCATAGCATATCGAAATTATTAAGTAATAAACAAGGTTAATGGCAAAATAAGAGGAGGAATGCAAAACAAAATTAGACCCTCGAATTTCATTTCTAGCTCAAATGCATGTTTGTTTGTGGAGTGCTACTTAACCGAGCTATAATAGAAATGTAATCTTTGTATAACCACCTACCAAAGATAGATTTTTTTTTCATATATTACCTGAACAAATTGCAATTACCTCGAATAACGGTTTAGCAGAGATGGCATTAACGGAAGCAACGGAAGCGTGACGCTGTTAGGATAATTTTTTTTTTGTCAATGGTTTATTGAGTAATTTTTTTTATTAAAGCTGTTTATTTTTTATGTAAGAAATATTTAAAAATTTGTGTACTGCTAATTTCATGTATGTATATTTTAACAATTGCGCTCTACTGCCTTGGGTAAATTACGCAATATGCATACTTGTCAATCTCGTACAGTTTTGCGGTTCTGCTTGAGTGATTTTAATTTATATTGCAGCAATAACTGTCACTTAATAGCTGGCCTATTACTAATAGCTACATATAAATTTATCTACTTTGGAATATTTGCAATATCTTATAACTTTAAACGAGCTAAACTTGTATAATTGTATATTTGTATATCCGGTACTATCTCGGAAACCGCTTCACCGATTAGGATGAAATTTGGAATATACATAATGATTGATTCTAAGACTATCCCCTTCGGGGTTGCCACTTGGGGCGATTTATAGGGTTACCACCTATCTAATTATTTTTAAATTATGCAGCAAGATGTGCCAGTATGGGTATCAAAGGAAAGGTATATTCGCCGACATACCAACTAAAATATTTTCAATTAGGGTTGCCGCCCAGGGTTACCATTTTACCGTATTGAATTTGTATATTTTGCCGTCACTTTAGGGCTATTTTCATATCATTTTGGGGCAATTTTGGGATCATTTTTGGATCATTTGGCGGTCTTTTTGGGATTATTTTAGGGTCATTTTGGGATAATTTTGGGTACATTTAAGGGTCGTTTTGGGTTCAATTTTGGAGCATTTTGGAAACATTTAAGGGTCTTTGTCTTTTTGGGGTCGTTTTGAGATCATATTAGGATTATTTTAGGGTCATTTTGGGTAAGTAAAGTAAATGCTAAATTGAAAGCACCGCCACTTCCCACGATTCTATGACATATGTATATCAGGACAGGTATGATGATCTTTGTTTGTCTAGGAGGACTTTACTTCTCAATTGCCTACTTAGCACGAAGTAGCACTTGTTGGCAAGAGAGATTTTCCGTTGGATTTCTAGACTGAGGTTACGCTGGTTCCCAAATAAATGAAGTTCCTCATAGTTTCAAATTTGTAATTATCGACGGTGCCAAGGCGCAGGTGCGTCGATTCTTTCTTTGTCGACAGCAGATACTTCGTCTTGTCCTCGTTCACCGCAAAACCCACGTTTTTTGCTTCTTTATCCATTCCAGAGAAGGCAGAGCTCACGGCGCGGCTGTTAAGGCCAATGATATCAATATCACTTTTGTAATAGATTGTACCATTGCGTTTTAACTCTGCTGCTCGAGGTATCTTCTCCAGCATAGGATTGAAAACACGAAAAGTAGTCGCCCTCAGAGAGTTCCTTACCAAATATGACGGAGCTGCTGGTGTTGCTCAACACTGTTGTTGTTGTAGCAGTACTCCGCCGTGCCTTGTCGGAAGATCCACTTGTAAAAAGTTAAATGACGGACCAGACAGGGTTGTACTGATGTTGACAGTCCTTTTCAGGATATGAATCCGGTACCTTCCGGTGAATAGCACCTTGTAGTAGTAGCCCGAGTGTCTTGGGAACGATTTCGTTGACTCCGTAGCCGGGCTAGAAGTGATTTTTATTCACCTTTTACGACAGGCATACCTACGTCGAGCATATTCTGAACACCTAACCCGCAGGGGTCAACGTCATTTGGCATAGCCGTTTGTTTTGAAAGTAATTAAAATTTATACATGACAGCAACTCCTTTTCACACTATCAAAAGCGGCGTTGAAATCGGTGTAGGGGTGGTACGTGTCGGATTTCTTATCATGGGTCTTCTCCGAGATTTGGTGTATCGTGAAGATCAGGTCGATGGTTGACTTACCAGGTCTAAAGCCACACCGATAAAGTCCAATCAATTTCGCTACGACGGGCTTCAGTCTTTGACTCCTTATTGACGATACCGACTTTGCGGTGGTGGTGCAGTTTACGGAATAGACTTTCTTGTGGATCTGCAGGCACGCACTCGTCCGACCATAAGTACGCTCTGTACCTCGACTGGCAGGTCGCCATCATTGTCGCGACAGGATTTTGCGCCAGTCTCAAAACCTTCCGTCATCCGCGGAATCTTTTAATAGGCTTTTTTGCAATCATTCTTTTCGGCGTATCTCTTTCTTCTTCGGCTCACATTAGTAATGTCTGTTGACTGTTTATATTGCCAAAAGGAAATTTCCATGAGTAACTGTACATCAATCCCACATTTTGTTATTGACTATTACAACTTCGAAAATAAATATAATACTCAAAAGTGACCGCAGCTGCCGGAAATGCAATTATTCACACTTTTCATTGTATAACTCTAGAAGCGAGCAGCACGACAACTACAACATCAGAATTAATAATAATACAAGAAATCCTTTTTTCTTTGTTTACAATGATCTTAATCACAGCTTGACTTTTAAATGCCGCCAAAGCGTAGGCGTACTCCTCGACGACTGTGATTAATAGCAACAAAAATTAAAGCAAACAACAACAACAAAGCATTGTAAGGATTAATTGCACGTTAAACTAAGCGGAAAGTGGATATTAATTATATTTCCATATTAGTTTAGTAATGCAAATCATATGAACAACACAAGTGGATTTTGAATTGCCACGACGATGTTCAACTTTTCACAATACAAATTAAATATATGAACAAAGAGTACAGTTATTTATGTTGTGATGTCATATCAAGTGACAATAGCGCACACGACTCCAAATGCGACAATCAGTTGCAAATGTTGCAAGCTATAAAACAATGATTACAACTTTTTTTTGTACATAATAATAAATATGCTTAAATATAAAGAAATTGAAAACAAGAAACTATTCCAAACAATGCAAAAAAACGTACTCGTGCAACAGACAATAATTGACAAAACAATAAATTGTATGGAAGACATTCGCGCAATCGCAGTCATGTTTTGCTGACAATTTGCATGTGCTTACGCAAAAACATGCTCGTGTGGCCGATCACTTGTAAATAATTGACCAAAAATGGCAACAGCAGAAATGCATCATATATTTAAGGTGAATTTTGTGCATATTTAAGACAGTAATTTGTTTATAAAAATGTATGTGTGTAAGCTTGGATCAATAATGATTAAAAAGCATGATAATTACAAGGTTTGAAAAGTGGGGTCTCCCCTCTGCAGTACTGGGAAAACTTTTGTTATTCAACAGTTTTTAGCAAAAAGCATTAGGTCACTGCAGTGAAACTTCAAAGTAGTCAGAAAACATCTAGTATACAACTAAAATTTGCTGGTCGAAATCATACTACTTCCCAACAAACACAGTCTCTAACGTTAGAGAAATGCTCGTCTTTACGTTAGATAACTACGGTAATTCTCTAACTATTCTCTATTCGAAGGCAACCGTAGAGAACTACACTAGAACTCGATTCGAGATAGGTTAGATAACTAGCCAAAAGGCGAGTATTTTGAACCATTTTCAAATTCACATTAGAATCCCATTAGAGAATGACATTAGAATTCGACTCGAAAACCATAGTTTTCTCGATTTGAGAATTATGTCCCATTTTGTTAGAGAACGCTATGATTCTCGAGTGTTTCTCGAGTCGTTCTCTGACGTTAGAGATTGGAGAATGAGGTTAGTTCTCGAATGTACCTCAAATCGAAATCTAGCTTCGTGGTTTGTTGGGTTAAAGAAAATTCCGTCCATACTATTATTGTTTTTCTAATACATAAAAATCTCGTGTAACGGCCCAACAAACCATAAAGCTAGATTTCGATTGGAGGTACATTCGAGAACTAGCCTCATTCTTCAATCTCTAACGTTGGAGGACGACTCGAGAAACACTCGAGAATCACAGCGTTCTCTAACAAAATGGGACATAATTTTCAAATCGAGAAAATTATAGTTTTCGAGTGAAATTCTAGCGTCATTCTCTAATGGGATTCTAATGTGAATTTGCAAATGGTGCGAAATTCTCGCCTTTTGGCTAGTTCTCTAACCTATCTCGAATCGAGTTCTAGTGTAGTTCTCCACTGTTGCCTTCGAATAGAGAATAGTTAGAGAATTACCCTAGTTATCTAACGTAAAGACGAACATTTCTCTAACGTTAGAGACTGTATTTGTTGGGGGTGAGCTTAAATCTGAGCTTTAATCTTCTAAACGGCTTGGTCGATTTTTATGAAATTTTGTATGTATATTTGGGGAATATGATAATAGGTTTTAAACTACATTTCATATCCCTAGGTGGTTAGGGTCTTGAAACCCATTGTGGACCAGCTGTGATCCTAGAAAGAATTTCTTATATATGGGTATTAAATGAAAGGTGTTAATAAAAGTTTTAAGCGAAATTTTTTTCAAGTCCCATGCCCGAACCCGTTTGGCAAGTATCAACCAAAATGTGGACCAGGTGACCAGTGACCCTAGGAATGGTTTGTACGATATGGGTATCAAAAGAAAGGTGTTGATAAGAGTTTTAGCAGAGGATAGTTTTCCCATATGGGAACCCATGTCCGAGATATATGGACTAAAATGCGGACCAGTTGTGACCCTAGGAAGTGTTTGGACAATAGGGTACCAAATGAAAGTTGACCATGAGGGCTTTAACAGGGTGTGGTTCTTAGTTCCATAGGCTAACCCGGCTACGAGATATCGACTAAAATGTGGAGCACATGTAAACATGAAAGGTGTTTCTGTAATATGGGTATCATAGGAAAGGCGTGATGAGGGTTTTAACAGGTTTGGGTTGTTAGTTCCATATACGAACGTGGCTCCGACATATTGACTTAAATGTGGACCAGTGACTCAGAGGATGTATGTAGGATATGGATACCAAATCTGTTAACAGGGAGGGGTTCTAAGTTCAGTGTACGTATCTGTTTCCCAAATATCGACAAAAATGTGGACAAAGTGTCGGCCGAGAAAGTATTTGTACGATGTTGGTATCAAAAGAAAGGTGTTGGTGAGTATTTTAAAAGGGAGTAGTATTAAGAACTCGTTTCCGAAATATCGATCAAGATTTGTACAAGATGTGACCCTAAAGTGTTTTACAATATGGGTACCAAATGCATGTTGATGAGGGTTTTAACGGGGGGTGTGGCTCTTAGTTCGATGCGAACCGGATCCGAGATATTGTCCTAATGTGAAATACATGTTACCCTGGACATTTGCGAAATATTCACCAAATGCTCTTTACAAAATGTTTTTTTAGGAAAACTTCGTTTTTCATGCTGAATATCTCTAAAGGGCTTATTGTAGGGACCTGAACATTTGTAAGGGGATATACGATATCACTCTCATATCAAGTCATACAATTTCTCATATTTCATTAGATACAATTTTTGTGACTTGAGATGAATTCGGTATTCTGTAAGAGAAAGCACAAGAAATTCACCAAAGTCTTTCCCTCTCATTTTAATGTGTGGTTAATACTCAAATTGCCTAATTTTAAGTAATGCATTTGGCATTCTTGCTGTAGATGTAGCGTTAAGCGTCCGGACTATCACGCGAGAAGTCACATTTTTATATTTAATTAACTTTTTTTGAACAAATAAGTATTTATAATTCATAAACTAACTTTTTTTTATTTTTCCAATTGTTTGCCCAATATTCTTTAATTAATTTCGTTCGTGACCTGCCTAAAAGCAGATCACAAATTGGCGACTCTTTTTTTTTAAGACAAGAGCTGAGGCAGCTTGCTGAATACCAAATTGTATCAAATTTGACATAGACCATGAATTGTCTCTTAAGGCCAAATTTAATATACACTGTGAGCTATTATCTGAGAAGCACACCACAAATTGAAAGATAAGCTTGGTCTTAAGTTCCTGGGAGATATATTATTATTGCTATTGTACTGAACAGAGAGTCCTGGATTGGAAAGAACCCATTCCACAATCCTTCCGATTCGTTCTCTGCTTTTATCTTGAATATTTTCCTGTGTTTATTTCCCCCTCAATACCCCATATCCGCTATTCCTGCTTCTACTTCCTCTCATAATACTCACACACCTTCCCATCTTTCCCCTCACATTCGTCTTCTTCGTTTTGTTGCTCCTCTCCCCTCCCCTCTCTCTAGATTTCAGCACCAGCTATCGGATATAAGCATTAACATTTAAAAATTTAAGCATTAACATTTAAAAATCATTTAAGAGCTTATAAAGGATTCTCTGCAAATGGGGTCATCTTCCGTTTGACACTAAATCTGAGTCGAAAAGGTGAAATAATATTATGAAGAGATTCCCGGCTAACCAGTTAAGACTCCGCATTTCAATGAAATGTGTAAACGCTCAATGCGGTGCTTTTTAGGTCTCGCTTTCCGCTACTTAATCCAACAGCTTTTTCAAGAGAGTTTTTACGGAGTTTCCTAGGACTCCCGTTAGAAGAGATTGATGACAATTTAGGCTAAGGATAAGTATGCGTTATGTTAAACTCTTACATATCTAGACTGAACCCTGATGTGCCGAATGTATGTCCGGCATGCGGCTTGTCCCCTCACAATACCAATCACCTATTTTCTTGCTCTTCTGAGGCCACTCTTCTAACACCCATTTCTCTTTGGTCCAACCCTATTGAAACTGCCAGTTTTCTTGGACTCCCGTTAGAAGATATTGATGACAATTTAGGTTAAGGAAAAATAAGCGTTGGTCAGGACTACACCTCGTTACAACAACAACAACAACAACAACAACAACAACAACAACAACAACAACAACAACAACAACAACAGCATGCGTTGGGCAAGGCTCCCCTTCGTTAAAACAACACCAACAAAAATTTTCAGGTATTGCAAAAGACATATTTAAGACCATCAAAACAAATAGGGTTAAGTCAGGTCAGGTGCTAGTTAGCGCAGCTAAGGCCAACAAAGTTGCAAACTTTTTTTCATACATTTTGCACCATATTAGATATCTGCGCTATCTTATAACACCATCTATTTATATTCCTTGCAAAAGATAACAACACCTAGGCTTAAAATTACTTGATGATTCAACCTGGTCCACATCCTACAGCTAACACAGCTTTTGTGACGAAACCTCAAATACTCAAGAAAACTCACTGTTCAACTATCAACATCTCAATAGCCATGAACATCAATAAAACCAGCCGCGTTCGTTGAATCACTCAAAGAAAGTTCAATGAAATGTATTATAGTTACTAAAAAAAGAAATTTTATAACCCAAATAAGCATGGACATCTGTAAAAATAAAAAATATGTCCACCCACTCGTAATGCATGTAATCCATTGATTTAATATTAAAAATGTACAATCTCAACAGCAAACTTCGATCCAGATCAATGTACAAGGAAGTGAATGCGGACATTTCAAGCTGTCATGCCTTTTTTGGGCATACGAAATATGAACATTTCGTTTATTTATTTGATTACAAATTTCGGTTAATGCCTTTAATTTAGCAGCAACTTGCAAATTGTGTTTTGTGAGAATCAGAATGTTGCTCTGTTGAAATAATAATTGAATTATGCATTTAATAATTAAGTTGAAGAGGAAAATAACGGTATTTGAATGATGCACAAAAAATTGTGTCAAAAAAGTTACAGAATTCTGGCACAGGTTTCTCAAATATCAACCAATGAGTGTCTTCTCATTGGCTATCTTCCATCGGATAAATATCTTTTCCAGCCATTCAAAGTCAAACGCGGCTTCAGACAAGCCAACTTCCTATCATACGATTTCTTGATGCTAGAGCAGCAGGGCTAAAATGCAATAGTACAATCTATTACAAGGATGTGCAATTTGACCAGGTATAAATCATACTTGTGAGAAAAATATAGTTCATACTAGTATACAGCTAAAATTTTCTGGTAGAAATTATACTAGTCAGAAAAATTCCAGTCCATACTAGCGTTCAGGTATACATTTCTTTAGAAAGCATCGACTATTTGTATACATATACCCAAACACAAAATAGCATCTGAGAATTATAAGAGAAAAAAGGAACGAAATGAAAAATTTCCAAAAATGCATAAGAAATGTTTCCTTCTGTTCTTTTTTTTTTAAATGAAGGCAAATGATAAAATAAAGGCTGTTATGAAAATAATATAAATTTCTGGTTGAAATCATATTAGTTCTATGTTTCTTGAACTAGTATGATACTAATAAATTTAGTTCTTTAAAGTTCTTTGAAACCGGTATTTTTCAACCATTACTATGTTTTCTCCTTTCTCAACTTTTGTTTTCTAGATATAAACTTACGTTTTCTCATTATAAACTTGAAAAGATGTTGTTGTTTTGACTGCATGGAGATGACCTATAAGGTTCAACTGATCATAGCCAATCTCTCTTACCGGGTCTATATACAGTAAAGGATTGTTAAACTCAACAACACTCCCCAAACCTTCGGGGAGTGTTTTCATCGCCACAAACAATAATGGCTTGGATGGCAGGGTAATGACATTTCCATACAAAATTTTCAATTATGTACATATATGTAGAAGCTTTTTTTACTTTTTTAGAAATATTGGGGTAGTAAAAACATATTTATATAGGGATATATTAGTATTATGTACTTACGATGAATCCTTTGAAACACGTGAACTAACAGCAGACTCCCGATGACGTTTTTTAGCATCAGAACGTGTATATCTCCCGCGTGGTCTGAAATTGAAATAAATTTTAGTAAATGGAAAAGAAAAAACTACTTGGGGCGCAACTAATATGTAGTTGAAATGATTTTGAATCTAAATTTACGATCGACTTATGGTCATATTAGCGGTATTCATCATAGTCAAATTTTAAATGTATGCACTCTAAAAAAAAGTGTGTAAATTCGCAATTATTAAGCAAGGCAACTTTTTCCGAAGTTTACAGAAATTTTGCAAAGTCTAGCTCCTTAAGTTATGAAGCTCTTTGGTACTATGTCCAACTTGCTACAGACAAAACTTAAAGGGGTGTAAAAGTAGGTCGCCTCCCAGTTGGTGCACCCTGGGTAACGCTAAATGACCTACATAGCCTACACGGCTAGTTTCTCGTATTGCCGGTTCTACGAGAACGGTACCAGTACTTGTGCTGTACCCATCGTGCCGAAACGACCCGGGCCGTTTTCTTATATCGACTCGGCCAAGAGCAATACACTCGGGGTGACCCTGTCTGACATTTAGGCAGGGCTACACCTCGCTACAACAACAACTAGCTTCTTGAGCTTTTTAGGCCCAAGTTAATTTTTATGTATCATTTCAACCACTGCTTAGGCTATTGACTTTGTACTTACGGCGATGAGGCATCCTTAGCCAAAGGCGATGTCTCTTCTGATTCGACACGCCTACGCTTATCCCTATGGGCGCCAGATGAACGATCGTGCGAGTGATGACGTCTACGTGTCCTAGGCATCTAGAAATAAAAAAGAGATTTTAATTTTGATATTTTCAATTATATATACATGTATCGCGACTTCGAAAAGACAACTTTCGAAGAGAAGAAGGGACCAAAGGAACTTTATCAGAAGTAGGAATAAAGGAAACTATCATAGCAAAAAAGGGCCTTATTCTTCGTGAAGAATTGAGGGAAATCTTCTAAGCCGACTTTCCATGAAGCAAATTAATTTTACTTTTGTCAGGATTAGTATATTCGCATGTTTTGACTATAGTGAGGACAGGAATTCAGCACTATTCCTGGAAATGTCTTGACTCTCTAAGAAGATATGGTTTGACGCTTAACAGATGGTCGAATATGAACCCTTGGGGATTGATTTTATTTCTGCCATATTATTATTTGTTGTTCTTTATAAACGTTCTGCGTCCTGCTTGGTTGGGACCGTACGGTCAAACATGATTTTACGATCTCACCGCCACCCACTCTGAGCTTGACTTGACACTTTTGTCGGCTGTCAGATTCCCGGCAGTGTAGGCGTACTTCGACAGTCCCTTAAGGGATATGAAGCCGGTACGTTCCGATAACATCACCTTGTACTAGCCCGACTGACTTGCGACACGATTTTGTTGAGCTCATAACCGAGAACTAATTGTATTTTAGTCGCCTCTCGCAACAGGCATACCAACCTACCTTACGTACGTTATGTTGTTGTGACGAAGGGTAGCCCTGCTTATACGTGTACTTTTCCTGAACCTAAATGTCATCAATGTCTTCTAACGGAAGTCCTAGGAAAAAAGCAGTTTCAGCAGGGTTGGACTAATTCAATCAGTTGTCTGTTAAGCGTTCAGCAGAATCAATCCGTGACGTACGTCACGTACGTCGAAATAACTGACAGCAAAGTAGACTGCGGATGTTTGTATGCGTAACGCCAGATAAGACGGATACGTCAAAGTAGAAATTGCTCTAAAATTGACGTACGTGACGCAGCTGACGTATTGGCGGACTGATTCTGCCGAAAGCTTTAGGATGCTGCGGTTTACAATAAGTCAACTGGAACTGCCTGCATAGCACTTCATTAAGGTCTTTAACTAGACACATTTTCGTTGTTGTTGTTAACAATGCATTTCGTGTCATGGTGTACTTAATGAAAGACAGGGGAGAGTGACGAGTCGCCCTAATCTGAAACCAGCTGTGCGTGATTGACTGTGTCAAAAGCTTGAGACAGATCAAGGGCACCTAGGATCGTCCTCCCTTAGGCCTCTTCTGGTTGAGTCGGTTTGCTAAATGATTGTTAATGCGTTGAGGGCGGATATTATGCTCCTCACTCCAGCATATTAACTACTTGCGAGAGGAGCGATATCGGGCCATAGGACTCCCCTACGTTAGCTAGGTATTACAAAAGTGGTCATGGACAGATTAAAGACGGTCGTGAGGTACTTGACTCCCTCTTCGCCGATGTTTTTAAGGTGCACCATGCCCTCTGTTACTTTCTTGAGTTGATTTGCAGAGGAAACTAATATAATTTTTAATACCTGAAAAGTCCCAAAGCTTTGACATGGCTTCCTAAAGTTTTTGTCATGCGACCAAGTCCGAAAATATGGTAGTGTATAGTGATATTATCCACAAGACTACACCAGGCTAGTTTCTTGTATTGCCGGTTCTACGAGAACGGTACCAGTACTTGTGCTGTACCCATCTTATATCGACACGGCCAAGAGCAATACACTCGGGGTGACCCTGTCTGACATTTAGGCAGGGCTACACCTCGTTACAACAACAAAAACTCCATTATAAAAAAAAACGGTATCTCGCTCTAATGGGCATATTCAGGAAAAAAGTTTTGAAGTGCATTGACACATATGTACTTAAATATACCTTCAAAGTTACATGGATATGATTCTATTAGGTTACTTGCATGATTATGATATGAGTTAGCTTCGGCGTAGCTGAATGCGCACAGGTTTGTTACCGTCTTTAAGAATGCAATTATTATAAGGTGCATAAAAATAAACTTGTATGTACATACATATGTATTTATGTACCTCATATATGTATAGAAATGTAGGTATGTATGTTTGTATATAGGTGGATTTATTTAGGTATGCCAGACTATTTCTAGATACGCCTGCATTGATATTAATAAGCAAAAAAACTGTGATAAAAACAACCCAATAAACCATCTTTAGTCCTTTAGAAAATTTCAAATTTCCCATATGGTCTTTCAAAGTGTAGCACACAGCTATTCATAGGCATCACATCCGTTGGTCGGTAGCTGCAAATGGGGGAATAACTAAGCATTTTAGTGCAGCTGACTATCGGATTCTAAAGTATTTGCATTGACTACTGAATTTTTATCCGTGGCAAAGTGGCTATAAGTACGCAGCGTAGTTAAATGCATACGTGCGTATGTGTGTACATATGTATCCCGAAGTCTGTGGGGAGTCAATAATTTGGTACTTAAAATTATATCTTTATTTTGTCCATTTTTTGCATTTCTTGATGCTATGCTTTTACCTTTCTCTGTTTGTTTTACTTGGTTTAGATTTTTCAAGCACACAAAAAGGATTGCGACCAGTTTTTGCAAAAGCAGATAGAATTTTTTTGTCTACCCTTTTTATATATTCACAAAAGCGTCTGTGGCGTGGTATTTTGCACTATGGTTATAAAATGTTTTCTTCAACAGTTTTGTTGTTTGTTTTTATAAAACAATTTTGTGCGCTGGACAATAGTTTATCAGGTATGGACTTTTTTCACTTTTCCAACTAAACTTTTCGCACAAAATGTAGCAAAACTCGTGTTTTTCCAAATGCAGAAAATCTAAACACACCAACAATTGAGATTTTCCTTTGTAGCTGTCAAATGCCTTCGTCAGCCATTGCAATTTTTGACAAGTTGAAATCACAATGCTCAAATAGGCGAAAGATGTCGCTGTTGATTTCTATTCACCACGGGTAGAAATTAAATGTTGCCAACGTGGTAGTTTTTTTAATGCAAAAACTAGAATTATGAACTTCAAATTGGGTGGAAATGAAATTCGCTGAAAAAATTTCCCTCTTTTTTAACACCTTTTTTGGTTAGCGTGACCCTTTAATTTGCCAAGATTTGAATAATTGAAGCATTATCGCGAATAACGTTCTAAGTTACAAAATCCGAATTTGTCAGGAGAGCAAAAAACGTTAGTCATATTTTCTCATCTGGCTCCTTAACTTTTTCTTTTATATCTATCAAATTATCAGTTTTACACCTTCCTTATCACCTTCCAGTGCCGTGATGAATCACTTTCGACGCTTCTATGCAAAATAATGTATGCCACTTTAAATTACCCTATTTTTAAATGCATTTTTGTTGTCAAATTTTAGAAAATTTGTTATCTGGACAGTGCAAGAGAGCAATACAAAATGTTATATGCAATAAAACCGGGTTTGAAAAAAAAGATGACACTTGGAACGATAATCGCGATGATGCTTCAATTATTAGGTTTGTTTACTGAACAAAAAAAAGGTTAGAGCAGGGCAGCTGGCAAAATAGAAAAAAGAGCAACTTTGAGCAACTCAGAGCAGAAATGCCATGAAACACTTGAATCTCGATAGTTTCTATTTATTTGTTTGTTTTGTTTAAATTTTCAACATTAATGCAAATGCACGTATACTAAAACGTTGTTTTTTTTTTTCAAGCTAGTTTTTTTTTTAAGTTTTCAAAAATTTATTTTTTCTTGATAATTGCTTCTCTGCTCTAACTTACTCTACAAAAAAAGTTAGAGCGGAAATTTGTGATCTGAATTAGTCTAGTTTTGTTTTGAGCATACTCATGAAACAAAAGATAGAGCAATCTAGAGCAAGAAGTGTTCATGAAACATAATTTTGTGAAGTATCTCAACCTGGCGTAAACTAGAGCAGCTCAAAAAACAAACCTATTATTAAATTAAGAAAATGTGTTTTTTGAGAAAAATTTACACACGCGCTGCAGGAATCAGACAAGCCGACATATGTTTCGATGATACTGGAATTACATCTCTTCATGGACTTTTCTTCCCGGCATTGTGAGATTCGAACTCACAACACTGTAGTGACTTGTATGCTAGAAGGTCTAACACCTTAGAGCACTACCCAGCTTGAAGGTAAACCCATCTCAGTGTCCATTTATGCATATATTTATACTTTCATATAGAACATTTTCTGTAATTTCAATGCTAACTTATATGAAAGATTTGCGAATTTTGGGACTTGGTGTGAAACCTATGAAAGAATACCGTCGGTATTTACAGCAATAGACTACAAGTCAAAAGCAACAAAGAATTATTAAATTAATGTATAACTTTTTTAGTCATAACAGAAGGAATACAAGGGACCAAAAACCGTGCGGAATTTTATTTAGCAATGACCTGCATATCTTAACTGAAAATGTATCGTATCTTTCAATTAGATATGGCGCTTTTAAACTCATTCTAAAATAATCGTTATTGAAAAAACTTTGAGCAAGGCTACTTTTCAAACAATATCTATGGTAGGGCGTATTTTTGAAAAAAAATTTAAATTAGCCGATGTTGTTGTTGTAACAGCAAAAAAGCTTGCCAAAGGTTTTGGGGAGTGATTTCGAAATTGACAGTCCTTGGCCGGATATGAACCCGGTACCCCTTGCGGCACTGCCCGACCGTCTGGTAGCGATTTGGTAGGTCATGTCACCCCTCCCTCCGTAAGGAAGGAGAAGATGGGTAATAAGAGGTGAGAGGCATAATATTCGTCGATTATCCATCGAATGAGCATATTATTACTTATGTGCATATTAGTCGCCCCTTACGACCGGTATGCCTACTTCGGGTATATTCTAAAACCCCTAACCCAGAGGTGATCTTCTACTCAGCCGACGTTCCATAGCGGACAAGACTGACAGAACCAACACATATTCACTTTTCCACCATTAACACATTTTCTTTCGATGGCTTTGTCTTGGTAGGATTCTTGCAGGGAAGGTGAAGCAAATGTAAACGGGGTCGAAAGGACTCATTTGAATGTGCCAAATTTGGTGCAGTGTAAATGTATTATAAGCTCCAGGACCGCAACAAATCAAAGCAAAATTTTGCTATCCCTTTTTATACCCCTGGTTTAATTATGTTTCCCTACCTCTGGAGGTGTGGTGAAAATATTGCGCTAATTTTCATAGCGCGCGATAAGATTACAATTTTACATACGTATTTTAAGAAATTTTTGTACAAACTTCGCATAAGACAGCAATGCCCTGAACACCTTGTGGTAACTGGAAAAATCCATTACAGTTAAAGCAATCGACCATGACAAATTGACCAATTTGTTTGATAAGACACAATGGCGCCTTTTCACCAATCGGAACCTATTATTTTATCGGCCCCCTAAAAATTACTTTTCACTTACCTCTGCTGGAATAATTGGCGAAACTGGATATGTAAGCGCTAAAAACGGCGAGGAAGGTAGATACAATCTATTCCAGAGTGTGTTCACCAGATTCGTTAAGCGCTTCCAAGTTTTTATGGCCGGTTCCTGAATTCGCATATACATCGACTCAACGTTGTGCACTTGATTTCACAAACATACACACACCCGTTACTTTTGCACTCCAATTTCTTGCAATTTTGCGGCCGTTGTTTGTTTTTCAATATATTTTATGCTGCACGGAGCTTTTATTTTGTTTTCAATTGATTTTTAGCTTTTGTTTTTGATGTTTTTTTTTTTAATTTTCTTTCTTTTTGCACGCGAAGTTTTCTGTATTCGCTATCTCCACGTTCGCGTCTAGGCGCAAAAACACATGAAGATTTAAAATGTGCTATATAGTGTTTCACTTACACGCTGCCAAGATAGTGCGTTGGTTAGAATGAATACACCACGGTAGGAGAAAATGCATTTGCAAAGTGTTGCCGGTTGTTGAATATATTTTTAATTGCCTTATCAAAAAAATCTACAGCTATAAATTTTACCCCACAGAGTTCGCTGCTGTCAAATGCTGTTCAAAAGCGCGTTTTTGTTGTTGCAATTTCTGCAGTTTTGTTCATGCAACCAGCTTGCGCTTGCTGTTTCTTTTGCTGTTGTTGGAATGTTTGTTTTTCTTACCTACCAAATGAAAGCGAAAATCTATACATTGCATGTACAAAAACGGAAATGAGGACAAGGCGAAGGTTTTATATTGGAGCAAATTGAAATAATTGCATGCAAATTGTACTTTGGAACAAAATGCTTCCTATATTGTTTAACAAATTTGTCTAATTTAAGTAAAATTCACAAATTCTTTTCACAGCAAGCGAACGGTTTTTTAAAAGTTTCTTATTTCTCCTTTTTTCTGATTCTTTGTAAAAACCAGTAAAGTTGGCTGTATTTGAAGGGCTGTGAAAAAGTATTCGTGCTGCCATACTGCATGAATGTCACTTGAATCGGGACGTCGCCATAACGCCATAGTCGTAATCATCGATTAACTTGAGTTAGCCGAGCACCAAGGAACACGAGTTTAGAAAAATAAAGGTATTAGTTTCCTTCAGGGGTCAACTGCTAATAAATTAGCTAAAATTATGTGATATAGCTCAAAAGAGATATTTGCAATTTCAAGTTTTCATGTGGTTGTTGTAATTTTATTAGACTGTCCCTAAAAACGTGCAAAAAAAGTCGCGCCGTGGCGGTAGCCACGGTTATGTCACACGTCCGGACTTGGGATGGCGTAGCCCAGGGTTATTTTTTATAAGCGCGGCCGAAGGCCGCCAACTCAGAAAGGTGTTTCGCACATAAATACCATGGATTCCGCCCCAATTTTGGTATCGGACCCGGGTCAATTTTCGGTTTTTTAACCATAACTTCACTAAAACAAAAAATTAAAAAAGCGCTTCCGGATTAGTGATCCTGAGGCCAAAACCCGTCTTTTGAGCTATCTCCCATAATTTTAGCTAATTTATTAGCAGTTGACCCCTAAAGGAAACTAATACCAAAATAAACAGCACATCATCCGCCCTCAATGGCATTATAATCAAGGGGAGTGTGTATTGTAATGACCTCAGGCCAATTAATACCCTTCCTGTGATAGAAAAGGTGATTGAAACTGTGGTGCATGAAACATTATTAAAGTACATATCAGAAAATAGATTACTTACAAAGCATCAGTCAGGCTTTAGAGAGAAACACAGTACGGAGTCGGCTTTACAACTTGTTATAGAAAATTGGGTTAGAGCAATGGATAGAGGTGAAGGAGTTTTAGCAGTTTTTTTGGACTACAAAAGAGCTTTTGAAACAATAAATAGAAATTTGTTGCTAAGAAAATTAAGGGAAATGTATAACATCACTGGATGTGTTTACGAGTGGATAGAAGACTACCTAAGTGAAAGATTTCAAACTGTGAGATTTAATAATAGAGTTTCCAGTGAGGTAGAAGTAAAAAATGGTGTCCCCCAAGGAAGCAAATTAGGACCATTGTTGTTTATACTATATATAAACGATTTGCCAAATGTATTGCATCATTGTGAAGTACATATGTTTGCAGATGATACATTGATTTATATAAGTGGATACGATGTACAAGAGTTGAGTGGAAAGATTAACGAGGATTTAGCTACCGTGTGCGACTGGCTTTGCATGAATCAATTATGCGTTAATGTTCAGAAAACAAAATGTATGGCATTGGGAAAGCGGAGGTTTAGGGATGATATGGAAATGGGATCAGTTATGCTTATGGGTTCAATTCTGGAATGGGTTCCACGATATAAGTACCTAGGCGTAATTATAGATAGCAATTTGAGTTTTAAAGACCATGTTGAATATATAAATGGTAAAATGGCAAAGAAAGTTAATTTGTTGTATAGATTACGGAAAACTATTTCAAAAGCAGGGAAAATTAAACTTTTCAAAATGATTTTGGTGCCTCATATAAAGTACTGTTCTACAGTACTCTCAATGGCAAATAAAAATGATATATCTAAGTTGCAAAAGAATTTTAATAAAGGGATGAGAGCAGTATTGAACAAAAGGCGTAGTGAAAATGTTAACAGTATGTTAAATGAGCTAGGATATTTATCCGTAGAAAATGAAGTGTTAAGGGATGTGCTAACTTTTATTTATAGAGTGGAAAATGGTTTGCTTCCAGAGTATTTAGAGTCATTAGTAAGAAGAAACTCAGATGTGCATCAGTACCTAACTAGACAAGCTAATCAATTTCACCTTGAACCTGTACGTACAAGTAAGGGCTTAAAATCGGTATTTAACAATGGAATTGCAACATATAATGCTGTACCTGATGATATTAAACATGTGAGAACTGTCGTAATGTTTAGAGAAAAGATTGGTCTGTGGTTAGGCGCCGATGTAATAAATTCAGCAATAAGTTGATGTATTAGAATTATATATAAGTACCTAATGAAATTGTAAGACTGAAATTGATAATTAAAATTAAATTTATATACAGCTGGCTGTTAAATATATATATAATAATATTTTTTTTCAGTAAATAATAATTGTATAAGATTACAAGTATTAGCCGTAGGCTATTTTTTTATAAATAAATAAATAAATAATGCAAAATCGTTGGATTATTTGTTCCAATTTTTAGATATTGGAGTACTCCAATAGTAATCTTCTGTATACATCATCGGAACACCTTCAGCTTTTTGAAAGTCGATCATTGCTCGTGCCATATCGACGAAAATCACGACACTATCGCTCTGGCAGTATACACTCCAAGTAGTAACAACATTGGAGTACATTGCAAAGTACTCTGACTGTAGGTACTCCATGGAGCAGCAGAGACAAAGCGAAGGTTGGAGTAGGTGGTCCAGTCCTAGGACATTGCTATGTTAATTGGAGCACAATTTTTCTATGAAAAAGGATTACATTTGGAGTACTCTGATGGTCCAATTGGAGTACTCTTTGAATAGCAAATAGAGTACTCTCGATTTTTGCACTCAACCGAATTATTCATCCGACATCATCAGAGAAATTCGAGCGCGCTTTATTTTAAATTCCGGGCAAAGTTAGGTTAGGTTAGGTTGCGAGGGCAGGACAGAGTGCAGGACCCTGCCCACCACTTAGGCCAGTCAAGTTGGCCCATTGTGATACCCTATGCGGTCTTGAGACCCATCCCATATCCGAGAATCAAACATCAACAATCTCACACTCTCACACTTGGATTAGAGGATCAAACCAGCTCGTGGAATCGATGAATTTCGACAGAGCCCTAATATCCATTTTTGAAACCTCCGTGAGGTCGTCGATGAACGGTTGGCCGATAATAGCCAATCGTCTTCTGCTGAGTGCAGGACATTGACACAGCAGATGTTGAACACTCTCCTCCTCTTCAATACATCTGCAACTGCGACAGTAATCGTGAGTTATTACGCCCATCCTAGCACCATGTGCGCCTATTAAGCAGTGCCCTGTTAACACCCTTATAAGAGATGAGAGACCGGATTTATTAAGGGACAGCACACAGTTAGTGCGTCCTTTGTTGTACGAAGGCCAAGTTAGCCTTGATATCTCGCACGTCGAGAGACCTGACAGAGCTCATTTGCCCTTTGTAAGGTATTTGTGCTAGCTCGGAGTTTGAAAGAGGCCATGGAAATGCCTACCAGATCATTTCCTGGAAGGAGATGAGTGGTGGTACCTCTTCTGGTCAGCTCATCCGCTATACAGTTGCCTTCAATATCCCTGTGACCAGGTACCCAAATACGGCTGATACTGAAGTGCTGAGCCATCTCGTTAAGAGATCTGCGGCATTCAGTTAGCGACTTTGTGTTGTCGACACATGAGTTCAGTGCCTTTAGCGCGGCCTGACTGTGTAAGATAAATATCCGTTTGCCGTTTTTGGGCGTAGACGCTAGGCTTTTCAATGCACCGTGTATTGCCAGCATTTCTGCTTGGTACACGCTGCAGTGGTCGGGAAGACGAAAGAAGATCTCTAGTCCCAGGTCCGGTGAAAAGATACCTCCACCCAGTTCAAGCTTAGAACCATCGGTGATTGCGGGCAAAGTTTGTTTACATTATTGTGAAATCGCGGAGCTCATTTGAAACACATCTGGGTGGATGTGTGATTGCTGCCTTAAGGGTTGGTCCGCTTATTATTTGGGTGGTCGGCAGTCATCTGTTGTTTCCAGTAACAAAAACTCAAGACCACGCACATTAAACAAGAGGTACCTCAGGGTGGTGTCGTTGTTGTTGTTGTGGTTGTTGTTGTAGCAATACTTCGCCCTGCCTAGTCGGAAGATCCACTTATAAAAAGTTACATAACGGAACAGACAGAATTGTACTGTTGTTGACAGTCCTTTACCGGATATGAATCCCCTACGTTCCGGTAAATAGCACCTTGTGGTACTAGCCCGACTGTCTTGGGAACGATTTCGTTGACCCCGTAGCCGAGATCGAACTTACGACAGGAATACCTACCTCAAGCATATTCTAAGCCGCTAACCCGCAGGGGTCTTTCCCCGCCATTGTTTAATTTTTATATTTTGAAACTTCCTTGAAGTTAGAAATCTACGTAGGCGGTCACAAACTACCTTTTGTTCCCAATCCCAAAATTGTAGGGGTGACTTTCGACACCATGCATAATTTGCAATTGTCTCTAAAATACAACCGCAGCATCCTAACAGACAACTTTTTGAATAAGCGTCGCCTCCTAGGACCGTAAGATCACATCTACGTAAGCATTTTGATGAGATTCGGTACCCAGTAATATCACCGTTTGATCCTAAGGTTCACAGGCTGGCCTTAGAGCACATGCATAAGAAGTCTGTTGGCTTCTATGTTGAGTACTGTCCGGTGAATGCCGTATTGCAAATCCCAGCACCTTTTGTCGCTCTTTCAGCGGACCAATTTCAGCTTATCATTGCTCGTTCATTATCGACAAAAATCACGACGCGATCGCTCTGACAGAAGATACACCAAGGAGTAACCACATAGTAGTACATTGCAAATTACTCTGACTGTAGGTACTCCTTATAATACCAAAAAGAAAGCGAAGGTTGGAGTAGGTGGTCCAGTCCTATGAGAAAGGACTAAATTTGGCGTACTCTGATTGGAGTACTCATTAGATATCGAACTGAGTAAGCTCGATTTTTGCAGGGGTATTCACCTGTTCTTCGAACCCCACTCTTCAAAAAACTATTTCCCTCTGGTCCAACCCTCCTTTAGTTTTGGGATCTGACCCGGTAAAATGATTGGTTTTTTGCCCTTCACTTTTCACTGCAATAAGAACTTATGCCCGAATACATGTGCAGCGATTTGGCCTGCAGCGCGGCTAGTTTTACTGCTGCTTGAACGATTTGTAAACACGTGCAGCAAAATTTGCCTGGCAGTTCGATGCAGTGACACTTGAGCTGAAATATGTTTTAAACACTCAATTTAAAATGAAAATTACATTTTTTATAAATTGTTTCATTCAAAAATACAAAATAAATGCAAATCACGAAATAAAATATTTGTTTTTTTGTCATTTTGTTTTTGGATTGTTCGTGCTTGTTGGGTTTTTCGACACCCAACACTGGCGAGGTACGTAGAAATTAGATTTGAACACATCGTGTAGCTACTGCACACCATGCAGGGATACATCTGTCTGCTCTAGTAAAAATTGGTGTGTTTAAATTTTCACTGCGCAGGGTTACTGCACATTTGTTTTGGGCTTTAAACTTTCGCTTTCGGATTGTTGAACTTGTTTAACAGTCCGTGAGATTATATTTATTCAAATACCGCGATTTCAAGATTTTCCTGGTTCCCGATGTCCTGGGATTTGAATAAATGAATATATCCAATTCCGGGGTTTCGGAGCTAACAAAATGGCACTGGACTACCGGGATTTGGGATTGGGATTCACCGGTATCGATGCCTTAGTCTACAATGCGTCCAGGAGAAGTCGCAGGGGAGAATGCCAGCTGCCATCATTTTGTATGGGCCGAACTGTTTACATTTTTTCAAGCATGTCCTATTGAGAGACCCATCGTACCCATTTATATCCGAAAGGGAACGAAAGGGCTAGTCCACTTTATACTCAAACAGGTACTTTGATTCCTAAGTGTATGAACTATACCCCAACAAATAGCTCAAGAGACAGCCGTTTTTTTGAGGAATTTGATCAAAGCTGAGTTTAATACTGTGTATTGCAGTCACATTTTCATTTACGAAAGCGATCGTCAGTCACAATACAGGATAAATGAGGACAAACCCAAAACCCAAAATCCCCCGTTAGTACGCCACTGCCGCTTAAACATGTGGAAGTGAAGTAAGAAGTCCGCGAGCTTTGAGGTGTCTGGCTGAAGTTTCATCTGCATGGTTCGAGGAGAAGTAACGTGGTCGGTTTAGGAGTGTCAGTCCCGGGACTCTGCTATGTAGAGAATCTCGAAACACAGGGATTCTTCATATGGCCGAAGTTTTTGTCATGGAACGAAGTCTAAAAATGCCTGATACCAATTAAGGGTAAGGTTCTTCGACGCATGTGTAAAGATCCGCCATTTAAAAACTGCCAAAGTTGCACAAACCCGCTTAAACAAATGAAATCGCAGTAATGTATCTTTGAATATGAATTAACTCAAAAAATGCCCCTTTAACTCGAATTTGTGGTCCAACGTGAACGTAGTCTTAAAATGAAAGAAAATGCCGGTGCCTGACTGATGCATAATCCACCGTCCGCGGAATGACTGACGGTTGTTTTTAGCTTCTTTTAAACATCCATATTTTATGTCCAAAAGTGCAGCCTTGATAAAAATTATTTCACAAGTGCCGTTTTCACGACGCGGCTCCCACCCGCGTACCCACCGCTACCAGACTGACTGACGGCCGGTTCCGTAATTGGGAACGTGACTACAACACACACTTGGCTTGCATCATTTAAGGACGCTTAACAGCCTAGGCGATTTTGGCCTTTTTTTATCAAAGCACGACAGTCATTGCTTTTTAGCGATAACTGGCGCCAACTGGAAACCCCAAGGGAGTTCAAGTCATCCTCCACTTGTTGTTTCCATATCAGTCGAGGCCTCCCCCTTCCTCTGTTGCCGAATTCGGGTGTCGATAGGAAAACCTTCTGTTCTAGAGCACCTTGTCCATTCGCATAACATGATTCAGCCATCGAAGCCTCTGGGCTTTAATTCGCTGCACTATGGTCAGGTCTGCGTAAAGCTCGTACAGTTAAATTTCCTTTGATACTCGCCGGTGGCATCACGGGAAGGTTCATATATGTATCTTCCGGAGAACTTTTCTCTCAAATACTCCAAGGGCCATATCATCTTCTCTTGACACTGTCCATTATTCCGAGCCGCACATCAGGACTGGCATGATGAGAGACTTATAGAGCGTGATCTTCGTTTCCAAAGTAACACTTGTTGGCAAGAGTGATTCTCCGTTTAATTAGTATTAAACTCAGCTTGACAAAATCTTGGAGAAAAGCCGTTGCCTGCCTTTTACACTTGGCAATTCTTGAAGTCAAGTCTGCCGCGACATAGGCGAAGGAGGTAGAAGAGAGGGGCAGAGTACACTTGAAAACGTACCTGCAACTCGTTTCAAGTTTTTCTTGCTATCTCTTTCACTCCTCCTTGCAAAGAGAGTATATTAATCTATCTATCCTCTTTGCTCCTTGTACGCTCGTATTTTGATTCATAATTGCTTTCAAGATAAATTGAAAAGGGTAGACACCAAAGATGACTTGATTTGAAACTCTCTCGCGCGCCACCTATCGGGGGTACTGATTATGTGTTGCGACGTGGCAGCACTACATAATCGAGGAACATCTGCCAGCAGAAGCAGCGAAAAATCTGGTTACCAGATGAAATATATTGACAGAAAACAGTAGGATTTTTATTTGTGATTTGGGATTTTAGTTAAAAAGGCGGTAAGAACGTAATAAATAAGAGTATAAAATGCTAATCACAAGGAAATGTGTCGTAGGATTTGCTGATGGCCAAAGTTTACTTTAATTTCCCTATTAGTGCGAATAATATCGTTTTGAAATTGAGCGGGTATTTCGATGGTAACCCTGCAAAAATCGTTAGATTATGTGTTCCAATTTTCTGATATTGGAGTACTCCAATAGTAATCCTTTGTATACATAATCGGACCATCTTCAGCTTTTTGAAAGCCGATCATTGCTCCTGCCTTATCGACGAAAATCACGACACTATCGCTCTGACAATATATACTCCAAGGTGTACCAACATTGGAGTACATTGCAAAGTACTCTGACAGTAAGTACTCCATGGAGCAGCAGAAACAAAGCGAAGGTTGGAGTAGGTGGTCCAGTCCTAGGACATCGCAATGTTAATTGGAGCACATTTTTTATACGCAAAAGGATTACATTTAGAGTACTCTTATGCTCCAATTGGAGTAGTCTTTGGATCTCGATTTTTGCATTGAATTTAGTTATTTGCTTCAAATATCCACATTTATTGAGAAAAAAAACTGTGAAATAGTACGTTGTAAGAAAAACATTCATAAAGTAAACCTTTTCTTGGCACATTTCCGTGACTTAATGTGAAAAAGGCAAAATAACCAAAGTTTAAATCAAAATGCCCAAATATTATCTTCGCAATACTGGCACCACTGGACGCTGTTATAAAAAATTACACATTTAGAGCGCTCTCAGAGAGCAAAAAGTTTCGGATCAAGTCATCTTTGGTAGACACGAATAGAAAACACAAAAGAGAACGCCAGGAGAGTTGAATTCAAGAATTTCCTGGTGTAAAATGGGACTAACCCCCGAATTCTGTAAGCTGTCTCTAGTCACTAATAGAGACAATTCGTGTTCCAATTCCATGTTGTCCAATTACAAACCTCAAATGACAGATCTCAATTTTGTGACTTGAGATGAGACAAAATTACAGAATTCCAGGGTAAGTAAGACTATGCTACGAACTCGAAGACACCGAGCAAGCTCGCTCACCCAAGTACTTAGGGAATAATATTGTGGTAAATTTTGCTAATACATTTTTCTTTTTTCCAATCGACTCTCGTTTCGATTATCGTAATAAAGGCAGATTTACACGGGTAAATTTTCTGGTCAGTCGATTTTTTGTCGTTCCTCCGGGTAAAAATTGACCCAGCGTTAAACCCAGTTTTATTTTTTTGTATAAAACAAAAAAATGTCCCTTGAAGTGTTCCACTTTGGACGTAAGGTACTGTACCTACTATGTGTATTTTGTAATATACTTCGGATAATTTAGTATTTTAGTGCATTTTAATTAACTAACAAGCATCTTAGTTTAAATATAGGCATTTGGCTCTTTAGACGTCCGCTGCACTAGCTTTCTGGCTTTTTAAATTAATTACGCTAATTGCTTGACGAATTTAATATTTTTTTAGTAAATCATGGGACACAAATACAAAGGCAGTGAAAGTAAAAAGTGTAAAGATCAAACTTGCATAGTTAAGTGATAACTGTAAAGTTCGAAGTTCACGAAAAGTTCATTTTCGAAGTGGGTTAACAGTGCAAAGGTGAAATTGCCAAACAGGTATTCGGTAGTTAAATACCGATTCGACCTTAGTGAGTTGCGAGCCTTCGGTAAATGTGGTAATTTCAACGGTTAAATGTGGAAGAAGAAAAGAAAGTTAAATAAAAAATATTAATAATGAATACACACAAATAAGTATGCCTTTATAATATAAAAGTGCATGAAAAAATCCAAAATAAAATGCAAAAAAATTACGCTTTTCGGGGCTTTTTCTAAAAAACCCCAAATGTTATTAAAAAACCCAATTTAATCGAGGTCAAGTGAATATGGCAGCTAGAAAATGTGTGTGCAGAGTTTATTAATTTAAATAATGCTAGTTTATACTCATACATAGTATGTATTTGTGAATACATACACATGTGAAAAACGAAAAAAAATACTATAAAAATATGAAAAGAAAATTATTTCACAAAATTTCAGTCAATTAAAACTTCACAAACATAAGTAAGTTTACTATATTCAACTCATTTCAAAGATATTAAAGTTGTCATTAAAATAATTGGCATGCCATAGTTAGTATCTGTTTCTATGTCCATTAGGGTGGGCCAAAAAAAATCGATTTTCGTTTTTTTCGAAGGGCATACAGAAATTCGAATTCCTGATCATAAATAGAATAAAATGACCAAGTGTATTGACGGACTGATTCTGCTGAACGCTTTAATAAGCAAATCGGCTGCATTAAGGAATAACAGCCATAGTTGTCTTTAACAAACGATTTTTGTATACAAAGAAAATTGCATCCAATTGGGTCAATAGGCAACCGAAATAGTGGTCGAGATAAGAAAGAATAAATAAAATGCAGTTAGGTGGCAACCCTAGGCTTCAACCCTGCTTAAATATGTCATCGTTGAAATACGGCGAAAATACCTTTCATTTGATACCCATATCGGCATATCTTGCTCAATATTAAAAAAAAAATCGAGATAGGTGACATCCCTGTAAACCTCCTCAAGTGGCAGCAACCATGCTTATATATAATCTTAGAATGAATCAAACTATCTTTATGCCAAATTTTATACAAGCGGTTCCCGAGATATAGGGAAAAATATGTAAATAAAATGCGGTCAGGTGGCAACCCTAGTTGGCAACCCGGCTTGAAATTGTCATATTTGCAATACGGCCGAAAATACCTTTCATTAAATACCCGTATTGGAATATATTTCTCAATATTTAAAAAAAATTAGATAGGTGGCAACCCGGTAAACCGTCCCAAGTGGCAACACCCGTTTATATAACCTTAAAATGAATCATACTATCTTTATGTCAGATTTTATACAAATCGGTCAAGCGGTTCCAGAGATATAAGAGGTGACAACCCTACTTGAAATTGTCATATTTGGAATACGGCCGAAAATACGGTTTATTTGATACCATATCGGCATATCTTGCTCAATATTTAAAAAAAAAATCGAGAAAGGTGGCAACCCTGTAAACCTCCTCAAGTGATAGCACCCATACATCTTAGAATAAATCAAATTATCTTTATGCCAAATTTTATACGAATCGGTCAAGCGGTTCCTGAGTTATAAGGAAAAATAAATAAAATGCGTTCAGGTGGCACCCATGCTTGAAATCCTCTTAATTGGAATACGGTCATATCTAGCTCTATATTTAAAAAAAAAAATTGGGATAGGTGGCAGCCCTGTAAGCCGCCCTAAGTGGCGACACCCATGTATATAATCTTAGAATGAATCATATATATTATATATATAGATAGTATTCCAAATTTCATCCAAATCCTCAGGAACCACCTGACGATAGTACCGGATATATATATTCATCCATATATATATATATATATATACATGTATACAAGATTAGCTCGTATAAGGTAATAAGAAAAAAAGCTACACAGCACGCTAAAGTGAAGGCACACATATTCATCCTTCCATCGTGCAATTCTCGTTCCGTTGCTTTTTCCCGTTCTCTTTCTTCTATTAGCGGTCGGGCCTACCTTTCACCACCCCACCACATTAACATTGTTAGCTTTCTTTTTTATTTTACGTTAACAACATCCAAACACATTGGCAACAATCTATATAAGTATTCACGAGTCCATTAACAACAACAACACTGTAGTACTCGACATTGTAGCAAATTCGCATGGCTGGCCGGAAGGAAGGAAGCACGTGTTAGCATTGAGTATTTTTCGATTACATAAACATAGCAAGAGAATTAGAAGAAACGTTAAAGGGAGGACCAGCAAGAAAAACCTAGGAAAAAAACAAATTGGCGGCAAAATGAAAGTGAATAACGATTGAGAAAAGCAAAGCTTACCTCATATATGAAGTAATACAAAATGATTTTAGTTTGTGGGAAAGTGGAGTTTACCTCTAATCAGGAAGACGGTCCAGTCATCTCTTTTAGCGACAACTGATTGCAGTTGGAAGCGCCATTGGAACCGAAGTCATCCTCCACCTTTTCCCGCTCATTGGGGGCCTACACCTTTCTCTGCTGCCAAATGGGATGTCAATAGGCAAACCTTCTAGATAACGTTTATCTCGAATACACCATTGAATGGCCCCATACAATTTCAGCAGCGTCGAATGATTCAGAGCGTTGCATCGGGTCAGGGTTTGGCTTGCCGTTTCGGGTAGGTATGCCTGTCGCACACGAAAAAAATTAACGGAATTTTTTGTTGAAGTAACTACGTTTAAATGTTGATTGAACCGTTTTACATTTGTCAAGTATTGCTTTCAACTCTGCTGGCGTTCTCGTTTGTGTTTTCTATTCGTGTCTACACTTGTGACTTTTTCTTGAAAGCAATTATGAAACAAAATATGGGCGTACAAGGAGGAGTGAAAGAGATAGCAAGAAAAACTTGAAACGAGTTGACGGTACGCTTTCAAATGAACTCTTTCCTCTCTTCTCACCCCCTTCGACTATGTCGCGGCAGAATTGACTTGAATAGTGTAAAAGGGGTGTAACAAAATTTCATAAAGGCTCATTTACACGGTTCAATTTTCTCTTCGATTTTTTGTCGTTCCACCGTTTAAATAGCAATTCCATCCATCTACACCTTGTATTTGAAGGTAGAAACCAGTGGAACAATAAAAATCAACCAGAAAATGGACCCGTGTAAATCAGCTTTAAGCTGACAGAATTTTCGTTGTTGTATATACTGCCAGAGCGATAGTGTCGTGATTTTCGTCGACAAGGCACGAGCAATGATCGACTTTCAAAAGGTGTTCCGATAAAGTATACAAAAGATTACTATTGGACTACTCCAATATCAAAAAATTGGAACACATAATCCAACGATTTTTGCAGGGTCAAACTAGATTTTGTGTTAAATCAATAACTTCCAATAACCAATAACCATCCAATTGAATTTAGTAGAACTGACAGAGGTTTTGTTGATCAAACAAAGTTTTGTGTTGAAACAACCAACTCCTGCAGTTAATCCAACAGCGAAGATACTGTCATTACCATTATAGAACAAAGCTTTAATTAGACGCTGGCAAGGATAAGTATATGATGGCATCACGGTAGACACCTTTGTTGAGCGTTCAAGACACCTGGGTTAGATTCTCGGTGAAGTCAATATAACAACTCTGAAAATAATTTTACATTTTATTTTATTTTTACTTTGACTCCTTTTGGTGTTAAAATAACACTTATTTTAGTTCATATATAGAGCACAACTTAAAAAAAAATATTTTCTGTAAAAACAACGGTTAAGTTAAGGATAACAGTTTCAATGCAGTTGATTTAGCGGCATTAAATATTGGATAACGGTTGACCTTGATTTTGGTTGATATGACCACTTCATTTTTCTCTGTATAAGAAGCGACTACAATCTTTTGCGACCCCGGCTACCAGGTTAGCGAAATTGTTCCCAAGGCAGTAGGGCTAGTACCACCAGGTGCTATTAACCGGATTCATATCCGGCAGAGGACTGTCAACGTGTTTGGTCCGTCGCCTCCCTTTTTATGAGAGGGTGCGCCGACTAGGCATGGCGAAGTACTGTTACAACAACAACAATATTAATTGTATAGTAATTGCAAACTATTACAGTAATTGTAATCGTAATCCTTATTGCCCAGCACTGACGCACACTTACCAGCTATACCACGTCTGTAGTCTTATATAGTTGCCTCTTCTTTCCGTTACTCTCTCTTCTGCTGACTGCGCAGTAGTCAAGAGGGTATATGAAAGAGCGATATACAAACGAAAGCAAAACTGCAACCACTTTCATGGTTTCACTCAAAGAAAGTATATGAAATAATATTTAACAATAACAAAACCAAATTGTACGAGACATTAAATTTGTATTAATACATTCAAATATAAAAATTTAGACGCTATGTTTATTGGTCAGTCAATTCTATTAATTTATATTATAGTATTTTGGAATAAAACTGAAACATGCGATATTAAAATAAAATCGTATAATAGCAAAAATAACACGTAAGGAAGTCTAAGTTCAGGTGAAACAGAATATTATATCCCCACAAAAGAGTAATAGTATGGTAATGGTATGGTAATGGTATGGTAATGGTATGGTATGGTAATGGTATGGTAATGGTATGGTAATGGTATGGTAATGGTATGGTAATGGTATGGTAATGGTATGGTAATGGTATGGTAATGGTATGGTAATGGTATGGTAATGGTATGGTAATGGTATGGTAATGGTATGGTAATGGTATGGTAATGGTATGGTAATGGTATGGTAATGGTATGGTAATGGTATGGTAATGGTATGGTAATGGTATGGTAATGGTATGGTAATGGTATGGTAATGGTATGGTAATGGTATGGTAATGGTATGGTAATGGTATGGTAATGGTATGGTAATGGTATGGTAATGGTATGGTAATGGTATGGTAATGGTATGGTAATGGTATGGTAATGGTATGGTAATGGTATGGTAATGGTATGGTAATGGTATGGTAATGGTATGGTAATGGTATGGTAATGGTATGGTAATGGTATGGTAATGGTATGGTAATGGTATGGTAATGGTATGGTAATGGTATGGTAATGGTATGGTAATGGTATGGTAATGGTATGGTAATGGTATGGTAATGGTATGGTAATGGTATGGTAATGGTATGGTAATGGTATGGTAATGGTATGGTAATGGTATGGTAATGGTATGGTAATGGTATGGTAATGGTATGGTAATGGTATGGTAATGGTATGGTAATGGTATGGTAATGGTATGGTAATGGTATGGTAATGGTATGGTAATGGTATGGTAATGGTATGGTAATGGTATGGTAATGGTATGGTAATGGTATGGTAATGGTATGGTAATGGTATGGTAATGGTATGGTAATGGTATGGTAATGGTATGGTAATGGTATGGTAATGGTATGGTAATGGTATGGTAATGGTATGGTAATGGTATGGTAATGGTATGGTAATGGTATGGTAATGGTATGGTAATGGTATGGTAATGGTATGGTAATGGTATGGTAATGGTATGGTAATGGTATGGTAATGGTATGGTAATGGTATGGTAATGGTATGGTAATGGTATGGTAATGGTATGGTAATGGTATGGTAATGGTATGGTAATGGTATGGTAATGGTATGGTAATGGTATGGTAATGGTATGGTAATGGTATGGTAATGGTATGGTAATGGTATGGTAATGGTATGGTAATGGTATGGTAATGGTATGGTAATGGTATGGTAATGGTATGGTAATGGTATGGTAATGGTATGGTAATGGTATGGTAATGGTATGGTAATGGTATGGTAATGGTATGGTAATGGTATGGTAATGGTATGGTAATGGTATGGTAATGGTATGGTAATGGTATGGTAATGGTATGGTAATGGTATGGTAATGGTATGGTAATGGTATGGTAATGGTATGGTAATGGTATGGTAATGGTATGGTAATGGTATGGTAATGGTATGGTAATGGTATGGTAATGGTATGGTAATGGTATGGTAATGGTATGGTAATGGTATGGTAATGGTATGGTAATGGTATGGTAATGGTATGGTAATGGTATGGTAATGGTATGGTAATGGTATGGTAATGGTATGGTAATGGTATGGTAATGGTATGGTAATGGTATGGTAATGGTATGGTAATGGTATGGTAATGGTATGGTAATGGTATGGTAATGGTATGGTAATGGTATGGTAATGGTATGGTAATGGTATGGTAATGGTATGGTAATGGTATGGTAATGGTATGGTAATGGTATGGTAATGGTATGGTAATGGTATGGTAATGGTATGGTAATGGTATGGTAATGGTATGGTAATGGTATGGTAATGGTATGGTAATGGTATGGTAATGGTATGGTAATGGTATGGTAATGGTATGGTAATGGTATGGTAATGGTATGGTAATGGTATGGTAATGGTATGGTAATGGTATGGTAATGGTATGGTAATGGTATGGTAATGGTATGGTAATGGTATGGTAATGGTATGGTAATGGTATGGTAATGGTATGGTAATGGTATGGTAATGGTATGGTAATGGTATGGTAATGGTATGGTAATGGTATGGTAATGGTATGGTAATGGTATGGTAATGGTATGGTAATGGTATGGTAATGGTATGGTAATGGTATGGTAATGGTATGGTAATGGTATGGTAATGGTATGGTAATGGTATGGTAATGGTATGGTAATGGTATGGTAATGGTATGGTAATGGTATGGTAATGGTATGGTAATGGTATGGTAATGGTATGGTAATGGTATGGTAATGGTATGGTAATGGTATGGTAATGGTATGGTAATGGTATGGTAATGGTATGGTAATGGTATGGTAATGGTATGGTAATGGTATGGTAATGGTATGGTAATGGTATGGTAATGGTATGGTAATGGTATGGTAATGGTATGGTAATGGTATGGTAATGGTATGGTAATGGTATGGTAATGGTATGGTAATGGTATGGTAATGGTATGGTAATGGTATGGTAATGGTATGGTAATGGTATGGTAATGGTATGGTAATGGTATGGTAATGGTATGGTAATGGTATGGTAATGGTGGTATGGTAATGGTCTGGTAATGGTATGGTAATGGTATGGTAATGGTATGGTAATGGTATGGTAATGGTATGGTAATGGTATGGTAATGGTATGGTAATGGTATGGTAATGGTATGGTAATGGTATGGTAATGGTATGGTAATGGTATGGTAATGGTATGGTAATGGTATGGTAATGGTATGGTAATGGTATGGTAATGGTATGGTAATGGTATGGTAATGGTATGGTAATGGTATGGTAATGGTATGGTAATGGTATGGTAATGGTATGGTAATGGTATGGTAATGGTATGGTAATGGTATGGTAATGGTATGGTAATGGTATGGTAATGGTATGGTAATGGTATGGTAATGGTATGGTAATGGTATGGTAATGGTATGGTAATGGTATGGTAATGGTATGGTAATGGTATGGTAATGGTATGGTAATGGTATGGTAATGGTATGGTAATGGTATGGTAATGGTATGGTAATGGTATGGTAATGGTATGGTAATGGTATGGTAATGGTATGGTAATGGTATGGTAATGGTATGGTAATGGTATGGTAATGGTATGGTAATGGTATGGTAATGGTATGGTAATGGTATGGTAATGGTATGGTAATGGTATGGTAATGGTATGGTAATGGTATGGTAATGGTATGGTAATGGTATGGTAATGGTATGGTAATGGTATGGTAATGGTATGGTAATGGTATGGTAATGGTATGGTAATGGTATGGTAATGGTATGGTAATGGTATGGTAATGGTATGGTAATGGTATGGTAATGGTATGGTAATGGTATGGTAATGGTATGGTAATGGTATGGTAATGGTATGGTAATGGTATGGTAATGGTATGGTAATGGTATGGTAATGGTATGGTAATGGTATGGTAATGGTATGGTAATGGTATGGTAATGGTATGGTAATGGTATGGTAATGGTATGGTAATGGTATGGTAATGGTATGGTAATGGTATGGTAATGGTATGGTAATGGTATGGTAATGGTATGGTAATGGTATGGTAATGGTATGGTAATGGTATGGTAATGGTATGGTAATGGTATGGTAATGGTATGGTAATGGTATGGTAATGGTATGGTAATGGTATGGTAATGGTATGGTAATGGTATGGTAATGGTATGGTAATGGTATGGTAATGGTATGGTAATGGTATGGTAATGGTATGGTAATGGTATGGTAATGGTATGGTAATGGTATGGTAATGGTATGGTAATGGTATGGTAATGGTATGGTAATGGTATGGTAATGGTATGGTAATGGTATGGTAATGGTATGGTAATGGTATGGTAATGGTATGGTAATGGTATGGTAATGGTATGGTAATGGTATGGTAATGGTATGGTAATGGTATGGTAATGGTATGGTAATGGTATGGTAATGGTATGGTAATGGTATGGTAATGGTATGGTAATGGTATGGTAATGGTATGGTAATGGTATGGTAATGGTATGGTAATGGTATGGTAATGGTATGGTAATGGTATGGTAATGGTATGGTAATGGTATGGTAATGGTATGGTAATGGTATGGTAATGGTATGGTAATGGTATGGTAATGGTATGGTAATGGTATGGTAATGGTATGGTAATGGTATGGTAATGGTATGGTAATGGTATGGTAATGGTATGGTAATGGTATGGTAATGGTATGGTAATGGTATGGTAATGGTATGGTAATGGTATGGTAATGGTATGGTAATGGTATGGTAATGGTATGGTAATGGTATGGTAATGGTATGGTAATGGTATGGTAATGGTATGGTAATGGTATGGTAATGGTATGGTAATGGTATGGTAATGGTATGGTAATGGTATGGTAATGGTATGGTAATGGTATGGTAATGGTATGGTAATGGTATGGTAATGGTATGGTAATGGTATGGTAATGGTATGGTAATGGTATGGTAATGGTATGGTAATGGTATGGTAATGGTATGGTAATGGTATGGTAATGGTATGGTAATGGTATGGTAATGGTATGGTAATGGTATGGTAATGGTATGGTAATGGTATGGTAATGGTATGGTAATGGTATGGTAATGGTATGGTAATGGTATGGTAATGGTATGGTAATGGTATGGTAATGGTATGGTAATGGTATGGTAATGGTATGGTAATGGTATGGTAATGGTATGGTAATGGTATGGTAATGGTATGGTAATGGTATGGTAATGGTATGGTAATGGTATGGTAATGGTATGGTAATGGTATGGTAATGGTATGGTAATGGTATGGTAATGGTATGGTAATGGTATGGTAATGGTATGGTAATGGTATGGTAATGGTATGGTAATGGTATGGTAATGGTATGGTAATGGTATGGTAATGGTATGGTAATGGTATGGTAATGGTATGGTAATGGTATGGTAATGGTATGGTAATGGTATGGTAATGGTATGGTAATGGTATGGTAATGGTATGGTAATGGTATGGTAATGGTATGGTAATGGTATGGTAATGGTATGGTAATGGTATGGTAATGGTATGGTAATGGTATGGTAATGGTATGGTAATGGTATGGTAATGGTATGGTAATGGTATGGTAATGGTATGGTAATGGTATGGTAATGGTATGGTAATGGTATGGTAATGGTATGGTAATGGTATGGTAATGGTATGGTAATGGTATGGTAATGGTATGGTAATGGTATGGTAATGGTATGGTAATGGTATGGTAATGGTATGGTAATGGTATGGTAATGGTATGGTAATGGTATGGTAATGGTATGGTAATGGTATGGTAATGGTATGGTAATGGTATGGTAATGGTATGGTAATGGTATGGTAATGGTATGGTAATGGTATGGTAATGGTATGGTAATGGTATGGTAATGGTATGGTAATGGTATGGTAATGGTATGGTAATGGTATGGTAATGGTATGGTAATGGTATGGTAATGGTATGGTAATGGTATGGTAATGGTATGGTAATGGTATGGTAATGGTATGGTAATGGTATGGTAATGGTATGGTAATGGTATGGTAATGGTATGGTAATGGTATGGTAATGGTATGGTAATGGTATGGTAATGGTATGGTAATGGTATGGTAATGGTATGGTAATGGTATGGTAATGGTATGGTAATGGTATGGTAATGGTATGGTAATGGTATGGTAATGGTATGGTAATGGTATGGTAATGGTATGGTAATGGTATGTTAATGTTAAAAACTAGAACATGCAGTACAGTTGGGTATTTTATCTTCCGTTTCACACGAGCTTGGACTTCATTCTTTGTTTATTTACACTTTCGAAAAAATGTCAAAGTTCATTTTCGAATATGTTGATAGTAAAGCCGAAAGTTCTAGTAGGTCACCACCACCATCACTTTAGGTGCGCAAGAATTGGAAAGAGCCACTCATCATGAATGGTGAATATGAAGCATGAGCGAGTTCAGTTGAGATTTATTTGTCGTAGAGAATCGTGCGATTTGGCGGCTAGCAGACATTTATTTATTTTTGTATATAAAAGTGGCCAAAAGAAATGTATAAAAATAAGCATGTAGAAATAAAAGGCATGTGAGCATATTACTGTAAATATGAAATATGTAAATGAAAAATTTATATGAAAAGCTTGTGCAAGCAATGATTTTTTTTTGTTTGTGTAAATATGTAAGTTTTCATATATATTTTTTTTACTTGCCAAAAATCAAATCACGTGATTTAAGATTTTGAATTGCTTGTAGTAGCTACATAATATATGCTGTTCGAAAGAAATTACAAAATTCATAAGTTGCGAAAAATTTAAAACATTTTGCCGTAATGTATTGAATTAAGAAAGTGAAAGAAAATTAAAATCGATTTTAAATTCCATATAAATTTAGTTCACAATTTGCAAAAGCAAATATTTGTGTGTTATTGATTTTTTAAAAAAACTAATTAAAGCAGTTGAATTGCAAGTAAGTTGTTGGAGGTGCATAGGCGCTGTCATAACTTTATTGCTTGCCTTGACAAGCGCACCGCATAATTCATTTTTGGCTTTGTTGCTAAAAACGCGCAAAATCAAAAAAAAATCTAACAACAACAAAAAACTTGTTTCTTTGCATTTTTTGTCTCTTCATTTATCATATATCAACAAATCGCACATGAATTTCTTTAACAATCGATGTCACTTTCATTTTCATTTCCTCTTCACACACACATACTAATAACATGCACAGCTGTATAATGGCCATGAAATAATGGCAGGTCACGTACATTAACGCATGACTTAGACAAACACAAACACATTGAGGCATGTCGCTTGGTCATGACATTGTAAGGCATATACAGATTTTGTGCATCAAATCAAATGACTTGAATAAATTGTCGACCTAAAATGAAAGGAACATTCAAAGTTAATTTTATGAAACTAGCAAACAAAAGTGATGGCCTGGACGCGATGATGCACCTACCTTTCCGTTTTCATAAGTGGTTTTGATATAGACACCCGTTTATTTTCAATCACTCAGGACTTTACTCGTTCCCTGCCTCTTTTAAGGAAATTTCTAATGTAAAGGTTTTTGAAGCTCAGTTTTGGTATCTATTGGCCTAATCCCGAATACTGAGACCCGAATCACTTATTCCTGAATATTAACTGACGGCTTCGTAGAAAAACATTGCCCCTTAATCCTTTCAATATAAGATATATAATTTGAGATCCGACCTTTACACCTTTTTTCGGGTGGTAGAATAAGTTCGCCGTGGCGTATGAGTGACATTTTTCATAGATTCAATTGAACTTTATGAAACGTAAAAAGCTCTTGCGAGATTGTTAGTTCAACCGTTTATGGTAAACAAAGGGCCAACCTCGGAGTTTAAGAAAATAGGCTAAACAAACAACCGTTATTTTGTCACTTTAGATTGAATATTTCCTCGCGCTTCGAAGCCTTTAACTCATGTTATAATTGACGCGTATCAAGAAGTGGTTGACTTTTTTTTAGTGCACCCTACTCGTCATACTATTGCTCTAATGGAAATACCAAACGTGGAATATCTTTGTTAAATGGGACCTGGTATCTATGGATCCCACGTCAGAAACCGATACCTTCGAATAAGGTTGTTCTAAGCTAAATTTATCAGTCATAAAACGACGAATTTGCGAATTGGACGATGAGACTTCGGTACAAATTCTCTGCAAATGCATACTTTCCCAAGACAGATACTCTTCTTTCTGGGTTGTGTGAATCCTAAATAGTGGTCGGCACGAAACGAATGCTCGCTATATTGAAGCATTCATATTTTCCCTGGCAAGTAACTGTCGGCGAATGCTCCCAGCCCGTTTGTTATATGGACCGAAAAACTTTGGAATATACGTAAATATGTATCTACTTTAGAGTGGACTTATTTTATATAAAAAAAAAACAGTTTTTGAAAAGACTGTACTGTAATACATTCCCTAAGTCTTGGACAGTTTTATTCAGATTAAGGCGTGGCACATTGGCCTCAAAGTTCAGGTGTCCCTATGGGGACCAACAAGAAATGATTTTTCTTTTAATCTAATGACTAATATATAATACCATAGTCGAAGATATCACATATAAACAGAGACCGTTGAGGTGTGTCGTACGGAGTTCAAAGTTCAAATTAGCTTATCAGTTTCATTTTTTGAGTTTGCATAGGACAATCTGTACTTTGATTCTCGTGCTGTGCACTTAAGGGTTTCCGATCAGAACCAAAATTTATATCGTCGCTCCCAACGAAGACTAGCACGGTTCTTTGTTTGCGTGGAAGACTAACACACTTCGTTCTCTGCGTGGAAGACTAGTTCGCATAGAACTGAACCGTGCTAGTCTTCGTTGGAAGCGATGATATGTGATATCTTCGACTATGACCTTATCGTTTTCAGTAATTAGATTAAAAGAAACATCCTTTTTTTGTCTCGATTATGTACATACATACATCAGATACCTCAGAGGAGTTGGACTGGCAGCAGCTTTTCCTACCATAATTGGTAGGTTCTTTTCTGTCGGTAGGGCCATTTTTTTATCCTAAAATCCCGGGATTAGAATAAATATAACCCCACGAAATTGCTGAAACACCTCCAAAAATGTCGGGTTAGTTATTTAAGGACGCGTTTTGACTTCGAGTTCAAAAATTTTTGTTTTAGTGAAAAGTTATTGTCAGAGAACCAATAATTTTGTTGGGTCCGATCCCAAACTTGGGGCGTGACTCATGGCAGAACGCCTTGATGAGTTGAAGTATCGCTTGCCAGAATTGAAATATAATAGAGTTTTCGCTTTCGGATTATGCATACGAAAGTCAAAACGCGTCTTTCGATTCCTCTTCCCGGGACCCCGAGGAAAAAGTAAACTTTTTTAAAGATAAATGCTCATTCTCGTGATCCTGGAAGAAGGAGATTTTATACCAAAGATGTATGATCACTATTGATCTGGAACTTCCTATCATATATTTTTGGAAGTTTATGGCACAGTTTATAGTTCTTAATAATTGTGCGCCGTCTTGCTTGCTAGCATCAGTTCTAATGCAAACTGTTTCCCGAAATTTGGGTACTTTGACAGGGACGAGGTGAACAAAGTTATTATTCTCTGTACTTAAAAATAGAAAAATTCAATTTTGAAGAAGGTAATCTAGAACGAAATCAGATGGACGAACTTCTGTAGGGGCTCAATCTTCAAATCTTATCTTGGTACATGACTCAGTGTCTTGTGCACCGTTGCGTATGAGTAACATTTTCTTGCTTAGTAGTGTAGTAAAAAAGAAGGGCAGCGCACTAGTACTAGTACAAGGGTATTATAATTTTGTCCAAATAACGGTACTACGTAGCGGCACAAAATACACAAAATAATTGCGATAGATATAGAGTTCCATATATGAAAGTTCTTGGGTTGGGAAAAAAATTCATTAAGGCATGTCCGTCCGTCCATGTACACGATAACTTGAGTAATAATTTAGATATTTCCATGAAATTTTATTACAGGTTACTTTCTGGCCAAGGTGGGTTTCTATTGAAAATGGGCGAAATCGGATGATAACCACGCCCCCTTTTTCGATATCGAGAATTTCAAAAATCATATAAATTGACAATCTCGGTAGTTGAATTACTAAAATGATATAATTTTTGTATTGCATTTTTGTAAATTCGACTGGTCTGACTGAGTGGTTAAACTGATTATGGTACAACGATGAAATTGGTACAAGGTATACTAGCATAATAGGGAGTATACCTGATGTAATTGGACGAAATAGCTTCCCAACTACGGCCACTTCCGAAAAGGAATATTTCGAAAATCACTTGAAAACTACGGCTGTGTATTTAATGTTCGATTTACCCGAACTTAGATTTCCTTACTTGTTTTTATTAAATTTAATGTAGCCTGAATTGAGTATTTGAACAAACTGTTTTATTACTTTTAAAAGTACGCAATTTTTTTTACCAAGTACCCTTATTCATAATAATTTTTAAATCAAATTACATCACCGTCCTTTTGGAAGCAAGAAAAACAATTACGTGAATGGCTTAGCTATTAAAACTCAGTGAATCGAATCAATGGGATAAGTCATAGCTCAAACTAGCGGGTGTTTGTACTTTTAATTTGCTTTATGCACAATTTAATAAAAATTTCCGCTATTTACTGCTAACCATTCGTTTTCAGCGGCAAGCACTCTTAAGCTCAATGAGAGCCCCTTTCTTGAGAGGACATTTGATCATTCTGGTTTTTTTTCGTAAATTTTTTTACGCAATTTACTTGCTCCCTTGAATGAGTGCTTTGCACTTGAATAAATGAATGTACAAACGTCATTTGAATGAAGCGTTTTTAGAGCTCTTGATTCTCACTTTTTTAATTGATATTCATGTCATATTACACTGTTGTAATTATTGTACATTTCTCCGTACATAGTAATAAAATTTGTAAAAAATAAATAACATGCAAATATACAAATCTGTTGATAGCATTAATTAATATTTGATTTTAAATAATCAGTGCATGTGAGATTCTGATTCCCCTTCGTAATTACAGATAGGCAGTTTCTACTGACAGTGAATATCAATTAAATAAATATTTTTGTGACGAATGAGATACAATTTTATTAGAACTATAAAGCGGACTACTGACCTGCCAAGAAATGTATAAGACATGTGTAGCGAAATATATACTCACCTTTATCGCATGCTAACCTCAATAAATATATATTTACGAGCATATTTATTTCTTGGGATAAACCGGCGTTGCCAACTATCTAAAAGTGTTGTATTTTTTCTTATGAGCTGAGTATTGGCTCAAGAAAATTGGACGTGTGAAAAAAATTCTCGAACATTGAGTTGAATTTTGTGAAGTGAGCCACTTTTTTCGAAGGTGTACTGGCCTTCTGAAACTTTTTTGTATATTTTACATAGTTTTCGAAATTCGAATTATTTTCAAAGTTATAGCTATCAACACTTTTCGAAATTCCTCACTTTTTGATGAATTTCTCATGGCGCTTTGGTATGATGTTGTTGGGCATTCCATTAGTAACTATTAGCAAAAATAAATTTTTTTGGTACTTTAAGGGAGCGGGAGTTATTTACACTTTTTACAGACTTGTTAATTTTTTATGAATTTTTTTTTCTCTACGTTCTGTGCACTATGAAGACAAAAAATGTAAAATGTAAATAACGCTACCTTAAACTGCCAAAAAATTTTTTTTTGCTAATAGTTACTAATGGAATGCCCAACAACATCATACAAAAGCGCCATCTGACCACGATGGAGAAGTTAAAAATTGCGAATAATGTTTGCAAAAAAAAATTGTTTGCAAAAATTAGAATCGTCTTTTGGTAGAAGATACCATCTTTTAGATTTATTTAAAAAATTAGCAAAATTGGTTTGACCAATGGTGAGAAAATCGGTGGGGTGCAATAAAGCCATACGCAATAACGCCATACGGCTTTATTTCCAATCAGTTTGACAAATAAAGCCATATGGCCTTATTTCCTATTGCTAATGGAAATAAAGCCAGTATGGCCTTATTGCTATTTTCAAAACATGGGCGGCGCTATAGCGGCCTAGTGAAAAATATAAAAATTGTATAGGTATTATACAAAATCTGTAAATAATGAAACAAAAGTTCATTAATTTATTAGTAATTTTTTATTATTTATTTTATTAATTTATTGTTATTATCCACCACGACACTCATTTTGCAATTTTTTTCATAGAAATAGTAATATTTTTGCTCATTTCGAGAGTATTTAAACTAAAATATTTGAGTATTTTCCTCTATGAATAATAATTTGGAAACCCGGGATTAGAATATATTTAACGACCGAGTTATTTTCCATTTTATTTAAGTTTAAGAACACGCGATAAATAACATACATGCAGTATCGATACATACATTTTACATTTTTCTTTCTCTATTATCGAGGGTTACCATATACGCTATAAAGTAAGTATTTTAAATTTATACATATCATATTAAAAAATAAAAATTTGGAATACAAATTTGCGCCTTTTCCAAAACACAGTTTTTTCTTCCTTTCAAAGTATGTCGTCCATGACATATACGCGTTCGCGGCCCAGCCCGCGTTACGACCGCGCGACGCGCTTCGGCCCGGCGCGACCGCATTACGGCCGCGCGTTGTGTTCGCGCGTCCCTCAGCCGCGGCCCGTCGCCATACCGCCTTGCTTGCCATTTATTTTAAGTTTTACCTCCTTAATTTCATATTATGGCTTTATTACTTATTTGAGAGAATTTTCCGTATGGCTTTGTTTCGCTTTGCGATTTAACCGAATTAGAAATATCGCCATATGGCCTTATTTCCATTTGGTTTGAGAAATAAAGCCATATGGCGTTATTGTGTATGGCTTTATTGCACCCCACCGAGAAAATCATCAAAAAGTGAGGAATTTCTAAAAGTATTGATAGCTATAACTTTGAAAATAATTCGAATTTCGAAAAATTGTTATATACGTATTTTTGTTTAATGGGTGTGTGCCATTCTACAAACAATCATTAAAATACATGGCCGTCGAAAAAATTGTAAAATTCAAGTCCATTTATTGATCGTTTTTTTTTTTTTCTCCTGATTCCGCATATTACATCTATTTTCCTGTGGCATATATAGTCTCTGAGATATCGAAAAAATCGAAATTCTTTACACACTTTTAGATTTAGCCGTTAGAAAAAAAATCTAGGGACGGAATATAGTTAGCCCTCCAATGCCAAAGGCCACTCAATTACGAAAATTTTAAGCACGCCAGTACAACATTGTGATTTGCCCTTGAGTTTATAAAGTCCTCAATAAAAAATGTTCTATTTTTACCCGACAAATTTTCAAAAGTTTCCATATCCTTGACATTTGATGGGCACATTCATATCCTTTATTTTCCTAAGATACTTACCCTTGGATTCAGTAAAACTTCTTTTGTTGATGGTCGTAGGCTATTGTATGTATTTGGCGTTAAGCTCTGTGGTTGTGCTATATGCCCTACCGAAACTAAACCAATGTGGAAAGTGAAGCAATATTCGAATGAACTTGCTACGGTTATAAACAGACACATATTGCTATACGACTCTACCTGGAGGACAACTCATATAATAATTTGAGTGACAAACGGCTGCTTGGAGACGTTATTCATCGTGGTCTTGCCTAAGATCAAAATTGCTAGATAAACTGCTTGATGAACTAGGACTTAGAATGGTCATACCAAATTAATCCCGAGACAGTCGGGCAGTACCGCAAGGGAGTACCGGAGCGTACCGGGCTCATAACCGGCTAAGGACTGTCAATTTCGACATCACTCCCCAAAACCTGCGGGGATTGTTTTTCTCTTGACAACAACAGCAACAACAACAACCATGTAGTTTGAGTCGGGGATCAAATGGTATCACAACCAGGTGTTTGGAGCTTTTGTATCCTGGTGCGCAAACTAACAGTCCCTGTAACTTTACCTAACAGGCAAAACCAATTAAATATAAATATGTAAATATTAGAGTAATAAACGCCAAAATAACTGTTTTTAGAATTTTTGTCCGTCTGTCTGTATGTTTGACCGCTCATCAATCAAAAACCGCTTTATAGAATTAAATGTGATTTTCAATGATGGATTGGTGGAGGTCCAACTAAAGTCAAGGATCAATTTTATCTCAAGGAAATATATTTTTTCTCGCTGTATACACGTCGAAGGAAAACGTCGATGTCTATACATATTAAAGGCTATGTAAAAATGCGGCTATTTAAAGTAGAACAAAGAAAAAATGGCATGACCGAATGCATATATGGAGCTTTTATAAAGAAAATTTCAAATTTGATTTCAATGATTTCCACTCCCCCAATTACTAACCAACAATTATATTCTCTTCTATTGCAGCTTAATTAATATCAATTAAACAAGCAATAAATCGAGCTATACTCGAGTTTTGGTCAACGCTGCTAGGCCGCCTTTAATATTTCAAAAGTCAATTAAAACACAACACCGATTATTCCAATTCGCAGTAATTTGTGTCACCAAACGTCAAGCACATTGCACTCCAAAGAGGTCGTCATTTCATTTTTAGCTATTGATAAATCATGCAAACTGCTGTCGACTGCAATGGCAGCAACAGCAGTGGAAATAACTGTGCAACCACCACCACCACAATTACAGAGAGTAATAATGTCAACCACAATGCATGCGCCACCGAACTGCTATCACACAATGTAACACAATGTAACACAGCTGCGCCGACTGCAACACGCCCCACACCAGCAGTTATGCTGACACCGGTAGCTATGCTAGAGCAAACAAGCGTGCTACGTCAACGCTTACAAGTTGGCGGTGGAGGAGATGAGATGGATGTCGGTGTGGGACATATCATCGGCGGCACCCCTGGCACAAACTATTGTGGTACATCAAATGGCGATAGCAATAACACGCATAAAATAATTGCACCAATATCTCCACCACTTATCGATTTAGCTGAGTATTTGGGTAGCAATGTTGAGTGTATGTCTGTCACACCATCACCTTCACCGCAGGTATCACCCTCGAAGAAGGTGCAACAACAAAAAAGTATGAACTCCTCACCAATCGCCACATTATTAAGTGCTGAACCGGCAACTTCCAGTTCAACTTCTAGTAGTTCGAGTTCGTGTTCGAACTCCTCTACATCATCTGTGATCACATCACCTGCAAATGTCGAACGAAAACGACGTCTCTTAGAAGCTAAGCATACTGACCAAGCTAACGCTGATGATGCATTAAATAGCCTAGGGAATAAACTACATTCAAGTGATAAAGACGACGAACGTGCTGAACGACGTGTTGCACTTACGGCTAAAGGTCTTCCACTCCACAACGTATATGAGGAGCATTTAACATTCGTCACACCAACATCGCCATTAACGCCAGCATTCTCACTGGCATCACCATCATCGCCTTCGTCTTCATCGTCGAGCTCATTGTCAGCTTGTACAAATTCGACAAATACGCCAGCATCCGCTGATTCAATTTCGTTAGACTCGACAACGAACTCATCGAAATCTTCGATTGTAACGATAAAATCACCCGCGTTCGATCCAACTGTACAACTGCAGCAGTGGCAGGATATGCCAAAATATTTGCAGTTTAATCCATATGTGCTTAAGGGTTACCGTCCGCTGACCACATTCAAAGGCTGCCTATTAAGCTTATTCCAATGGCATAACGAAACTATCAACATTCTAACGCATGGTAAGTGACAACGACATATGTACATTAGACTGACAGTAAATATTTTTTTTTTGGAAATCCTTAAAATATGTGGTTAGGAGTCAAAACAAATCATGTAAATGTTCAGCACGATCCGATGATGCCTTAACGTGCCGAGTTGAGCTTAAAGTTCCGGTGGCCCTATGGAGACCAAAAAAAAAATTTTTTTTTTCTTTTTATCTAATACCTAAAATCGATAATATTATAGTCGACGATATCACATATAAATTTTGGTTTCGATCGGAGACCGTACACGAGGATCAAAGTGCAGATGGCCCTATGCAGACTCAAAAAATAAAACAAATAAGGTAACCTCAACTTTGATCCCTGTGTGACACGCCGTAACGGCCTCCGATCGAAACAAAAAAAAAATCATTAAAAAGTTATATAAAATGAGCCAAAGTTAAAAATTTTTTTTTTCCAATCAAAAAAAAAAAATAGCACATAGTGTCGTGCCGACAATTACACCAAACATTTTTCAACTTGTTTTTCGCCAAAAAACTCAAAAAGAAAGTTCGTAAATATAATCACCAATGATAACAATAACTAAATTAAAATTTAAAAAAAGAAGGGTCGGACGTTTTTTTTTTTCGAAAAAAAAATTTATATATCTGGGCTTTTAAATTTTTTTTTAATTTTTTCCGAAAAACAAAAATTAAAAAAAATGATTCCAAACGGTCCATTTTGGAAAAAGTTACAGCATTAAAAAAAAACGTTTTTTTTAAGTTTATAACTTTTTTTGATTTAGAGAAAAAAAATTTGAAAAAATTCTGAAAAATGTATTTCGGGGGGTAGAAAAAGATAGCAAATTTTTAGCGTAATCGAAGGGGATCAGGTAAAAAATTTGTCGATTTGGCATGGAATGACCCATATGTATCTTGACATTTTGCACTATATTCAATTTTTATAGGTCATACACGGCGTATGAGTAACATTTAGTTATTCAAGTAAGAAAAGTTCACATACATTTTATTCATGTTTTAGTTGATATCTCCGAAAAGGCTTGAGATGCCAAAATAAAACTAACACTACGTTCAGACGCTCATGAACACCTTTCATTTGATACCAATATTGCAAAATCAATTTCTAGGACATCTCTAGGACAGAATAGTTTTTGTTGCTTAATGGTAAAAATTAGAGAGTATGCGTATAAATAAATATAAATAAACCAACTTTGATTGTTTGTGGCAGTCTACAACATATATATCTTAATGCATTTCTACATTCATTAAGATATGTCCACAAAAATTGATTGCCCTTTTTTATTTTTTAATAGTCAGATAAATGAAAAAGTAAAGAAAAACCTTTTTTGTAGAGCTTTACATTTCCTGCTAATATTAAGTAAGAAATCGGCTATACGATCTTGAAGTGATAAGATATTATCATTTTCATACTGGTCGTAAGAGGCGACTAATAGCACATTGCTAGCTGGATGGTTGATCTACAGCTATGATGCCTCTCACCTCTCATTACGCATCTTCTCATTCCTTAGGAATGGAGGGTTGACACGACCTAGTAGGTTCCACTGGTCATACATACCAAATCGCTCCCGATACAGTCGGGCAGTACCGCAAGGGCGTACCGGAGCGTACCGGGTTCATATCCAGCCAAGGATGGTCCATTTCGACATCACTCCCAAAACCTTCTTTAACAACAAAAATAACAACAGCATGTCCTTCCCGTTTATTTAAACGAAAAACTTTTGTCGAAAATGTCAGCAATTCCATAAAGTATTGTTGGGAGAACGTCCTACTTAATTGTTTATTTGCTTCGGGTCTGAAATTTTCAGGCACCCAAAAAATATGCTGGTTTAGGTATCTTTTCCGTCTGTCCTAAAAAATAAAACGTCTTACTTCGCTTTACTGCATCATTCAATAGCTCTCCGAATCAGATCGCATTCCTCATTGCCGGCACTTCAAAATAAATCGCCTTTTGAACCCACCCTAGTGTTCATCCCACAACATATTGACCTTACAATATAAGAATATAAAATAACTATCTAGTATAGGTAACACCATATGAACTTGTTGAGATTTACCTTAATCTTTATTCTTATATAGTCAATAAAATACTTTAGCGCAGCCCTTCACTTTCACTTGCTCTTTGATTTTGTGTATTGCATTAATTAAATTACCTAACACTTTTGAGGCGAACTATGTACCCAACAAACCATAAGAGCTCTAAATGAGCGCATATGGGACTCTTTCCTCTGAGCGCTCACATTCATAATGAGTTCATAAAAAAATCATAAACAGTCATAAAATGCTCATATTTGAGTGGCTTTAACTATGAAACTGGTCATTCATAAATGAGCTCTCAGTCTTATGCATAAAAGATTATTTTTCGAATATTTTTTTGAGCTCTTAAAAGAGTGCATAAAAGAGTCTTTTATGCATGATTTTTTTGTACCTTTAGGAGGTTTTTTCTCTTTTCTATTTTTATCTATTTTATTTTTACTTTCATTTGCTTTTATTAACCCCTCGTCTTTACATCATTATTTCCCATTAGTTTTCACATTCCCTTTACCCAATCCTTATCCGTTTCCTTCCTAAATTAAAGAGATAAACATTATTTTCCATACATAAAATAATTTTTCAAATAGAAAAGATACTGACATTTAAATTTAAATTACGAAAGTTCGTACACTCAGAAAAACTCATAAAGAGCTCAGATTTAAGAGCGCTCCGAAGCTGGTTTGCTGGGTAGTATGTTTGATAACCTTGGAAATGTGGAAAACTTCGAACTAATCGATGAGCACAAATTGTGTGGGTAATCAAAAATGAAGTTCATGACCTTGTTTGCTGTTTTGATGAAATGAGTGTGTGACGGCACTAAAGCAAGATTGTAAATGATGTCCTGGTTTTAGGTTATGCAGTTTCGAGAAAGGATTAGTTATAGGAGGACATCCTTGCATTTAGGGAGAACAACAGAAATGAAAGGATCATAGCATTTCACTTTTTTCGTGGCACCGCCCACCTTTAAGGGAGGCATTTTTGAAAATTCGACTGGGCGTAACTTTTAAACTGATTACGGTAGAACGATGAAATTTGGCACAAAGCATACTAGTATCATTGTTCATTTCATTTTTAAAACTAGGCGTGGCACCGCCCACTTTTCAGGGAGGCGAATATTGGAATTTTCACGGTTCATAACTTTTAAACTGCTTACGATAGATCGTTGAAATTTGACACAAGGTATAATAGCATAATAGGGAATATACATGATGTAACTGGACGAAATCGTTTCCCAACCACGCCCACTTCCGAAATGGAATATTTCGAAAATCATATGAAAACTACCGTTGGGTATTTAATGTTCGGTTTACCCGAACTTAGACTTCATTACTTGTTTTTTCTTAACTATCTATCAGAATTGACAGTTTATCCAGAGCCGAAGTTTTATTTTTAATTTTTTTTTGGCGATTGTTAAAGTTTTCCTCAAAATAACAAGCAATCTGGAGTGACTTTCCCCTTACTCGATATCGAGCATAAACGAGTGTAAAATCATCGTGTTCGCTTGCCGTAGCACAAAATACGATATATATTATATGGAATACGATATCGAATTGAAATATCGAGGCAACGAGTTTCGACTGTCGAATCACGGAAAGCCACCCCGGTTATTATTTTGATTCAAACGATCCTTAAGTAGATGCTGGGGTGGCTATCTGTAAAATCGAAATTCGATACTCGTTGTCGCGTTTTTTTGATTTCGATATCGGATTCCATATAAAAAATTGTCATTTTGTGATTTTACACTCGTTTATGCTCGATATCGAATAACGGAAAGCCACCCCTGTTTACAAAATACTAGGAATAGAATTTGATAATTTTTGGGCATGATTTTATGGATTCGTTCCCAAGCTCGTATAATGACAAATTTTATATTCTTTTATACTTCAATTCTATCGATAGTGAAATGTTTTGTTACCTTGTTATTCGTGTTTTTGATGCGTTCGCAAAAAAAAATGTTTTTCTCTAAAAAATTACAATTTCAAATCCGCTTTTTTCCTAATAATTTAATATACTATATTTACTACTACGCTCTTGACATAATTTGCACACTAATAAATTTCACACTTATGCTCTGGATTCATGGGAGTACCCTGCGCGCACTTAAACTCCTTCGCAAATTGATCATAATTCGACAAGGGTCCAATAACCCTGAATTCGCCCGGCACATGCTGATCGGTGGATGTTTGCAAATTCTTCACCTCCGGATGCACATCATTGCACCAAATCTGAGCAAAACTTATAAAAAACAATTGCTTATTATTGTAGGAAAAATGCGGCAACTGCTCCATGCCGATGTCATCATTTGCGCGCAACGCATCCTCAAACCAACGCATATAGGCGCGATAAGCCAAACGCATACCACCATTATCGGCAATGTTTTCCGATTGCGACACGCTTTTGGGCAAATAACGCCCACCATACAAATACTTGCTATATTGATCGCTAAAGCATTCGGTGCGATTTAAGAATATTGCAGTTGAATCGGCGTCCCACCAATCGCGACTATTGCCATCCTTGTCGAAACGACGCCCAGTATCGTCGAAAGCATGTATGAGTTCGTGACCCACGAGCGCACCTAAAGTGCCGAATTTTACAGCTGTCGGATAGTTATCGCCCCACAACAGATAGGGTTGCAATATCGATACCGGCACTTTGATGACATTTTCAATTAAAATATTCGCTGGTGTATAAGAAAGTATTTCACCAGCTTCTATGGGTTTTGGGCGTTCATGCAGCTTATTAAAGTCACGCTTGGTGTTTATCTGCAGCAAAGCCAACACATTTGCTATATAATCGTGATCGTTTGTAACCAAATCACCGAATTCCTCAGTGAAATTGTGCTCGGCATATGAATTGATATCTAAACGCAGCGCTTGCAATTTTTCCAAAGCATATTGACGCGTTGGCTCGGCAATCCAATCGAGCTTGCTAGAGAGTAACGTTGTTTTGAAAGTTTCCTTCAACTTTTTCCACATATACTCAACATCACGCTGGGTTTTGCGCGAGCTATAGCGCCGATATACCATATTATCGATATTCTTGGCAAAATATGATTTCGTCTTTTCGATACAAGTTTTCTTGTGACGCTGCGTGCTCTTATCGAGATCGATTAAAAAGTCACTTATCAATGTGTAAAATATATAATTGGCCACAACTTCTTTTGGCACAGCGGGTATAGCACGCTTCAAGTTTTCCTGATACGCTTGTGCATACTCGTAGACTGGCGTGCGCACAATTTCACCCAGCGTTATATTGACCAACTTTGTAATATTCACCACCGAACCATATTTGGCTTGCATCAATTCGACTGTGGTCAGTTTGGACAGATCATCAAGACTCCAGCCGAGCGTATCATCGATCAAACCATGCGCCAAATTTATTTCGAATTCAACAATTTCAATTGCTGTTTTCGTGGCCAACTCCGAATTCATGCCCAAAAACTTGATCAACTCTTTGCGTATCTTCTTCTTGTAGCTCTCTCTATAGATGGCAGTCGATTCATCCAAATACATGGCGCGACTCTCCAGCGGCAAATCAGCTTGTCCAATGTACACACGATTAACGCTATTATCTTTGAAATCGGCCATTACATCCATACCCAATATGATATCTTTACCGTAACGGCGCGCAATATGCCCAATCGTTTCTACCCAATCGAAATTATCGGCGTTCCAAGTGCTGCCACTTAGCGCTGGCATTTCACCAAACTCTGCAATCAAGTCGACTAACTTTTGTTTATAATTATCTTTCATTTTCACCAAATTTACACAAGAAGCAAAAAAATCTTTCACTTTTTTATCGATAGCAGTATAATTGAAGTCGGTATCATTTGTTAAAAGTTTGTCTACTTTACGATCGAGCAGTTGTAGCAGTTCCTCAAACAGACCCGTAGTTAGGTGGTCCACTGTGGTTGCCGGATTTACGCGTTTCCATTTACCGCATGCAAATTTGTAAAAATCATCGCATGGATCGGCATCCATATTCATGAAAGAGGCTATCGATGCCGTCTTAGCCGCGCGCATTGTATCGATTTGTAATTGTGTTAGCTTATCGGGTATAACTTCGACGCGATTCAAAGCCGGCGTTGCGTTGATGCGTGCACATACGAAAATGCAAATGCATATCAAACGCAACCAATACTTGTGTAATAAAGCCATCATCGTGCGACGTTACGCTCTACAAACTCAGTTCTTAAAGCGCGTTGTTTAACGGTCAAAAACAAAATTGCAACTGTTTTTTGGTTTAAAGTGCTGTGTACTGTGTAAATGAATTTGAGATCGGCGTACAATATTTGTGTGTCTGTCTCTTCTTTCTCTGTTAAAACTTTGTTTGGGTGAGCATACAGTACATGCATAGATATGAGTACATTAGTATAATACATACATATATTTACGTAGTGACGTGCCTGACGTATGACTCTGGGGTTATCGGATTGGCATTGTTGAAATGAATGAAATCAGATGTGTAGCACTGGAGCAGTCTATGGAACGCATATAGGCATACATATAACCCAGCAAACTTTTTAAAACCTAAGCTTGACTTAAGTTGAAGTTATACTTACATGCGGACACATTTCACACATCTCTTATCATCATCATCATTTATTGGCGCTTAACCGCCTAAGCGATTTTGGCCGTCGCCTATCAAAGCACGCCAGTCATTCCTTTTTAGCGATAACTGACGCCAATTGGAAACCCCAAGGGAGTTCAAGTCATCCTCCACCTGTTGTTTCCATCTCAGTCGAGGCCTCCCCCTTCCTCTGCTGCACATCTCTTATAGGGTTGTGAATAAATAATCGATTTTATTAAAGGTAAACGTCGATTTTCAATAAATCGATTAGAGGAGCTAGACTTTTTAAAACGATTTTTGCAAACGTGATTTTCACTAGAACTAAATAATTAGTTTATTTTGAATAGTAGCACTTGGGTGACCGAGCTTGCTCGGTGTTTTCGATTTCTAATTTTTTCCAATATTCTTACTTATCAAGATGAACTTTTCAAAATGAATTTCCGAATTAATTAAAACCAGGCCAGTTCATATTTGCAAGATTGTTCATATTATCGCGAGTGCACTGTATATCTACTATCCAACACAATTTAAGAAATTATGGTATGTGGATGAAGGTACCTTTCATTTGATACCCATAATGGCATACCTTGCTCAATATTTCAGAAAAAATTAAATAGGTCTCAACCCTGTAAACCGCCCTAAGTGGCAACACCCAATTGGACAGTCTTAAATCAAGCCTACTATCTCTATGCCAAATTTCATCGAAATCGGTCAAGCAGTCCAAAATGATCCCAAAACGACCCTAAAACGGTCCCAAAATGACAACCAAATAATCCCGAAATGGCACCAAAATGATCCCAAATGACCCTAAAATGAGCTCAACACGGCCAAAAAATTACGCCAAAATTATCCCAAAGTGACCATAAAATGATCCCCAAACATGATCCCAAATGATCCGAAAATTATCTCAAAATGGCCCTAAAGTGATCCCAAATGATCTCAAAATGATCCGTGAATTACCCCAAAATTATCCCAAAATGATCCCAAAATGATCCCAAAATGATCCAAAATTTAACTCAAAATAATCCCAAAATAGCCCCAAAAATTACCCCTAAGTCGCCGAAAATACCTTTCATTTGATACACATATTCGCATGTCTTTCTACATTACTTAAAAAAAATTGAGCTATGTGGCAGCCCTGCAAATTTCATAGAAATCCGTCAATCGGTTCTCGAGAGTGTACCGGATATACTGCGATAAGGAGGCAACCCTAGGTGGCAAACCTACTTGAAAATATTTTAGTTGGCCGGCGAAAATACCTTTCATTTAATACCCATATCGACTTATCTTACTCAATATTGGCAACACCCAAGTGGATAGTCTACGAATCAAACTTCTCCATGCCAAATTTCATCCAAATCGGTTAAGCGGTTCTCGAGATAGTACCGGGTATACAAATATACTGTGGTAAGGAGGCCACCCTATATGGCAACCCTACTTGAAAATATTTTAGTTGGTATGTCGCCGAAAATACCTTTCTTTTGTTTCCCATATTGGCATATCTTGTTCCATATTTTAAAAAAAAAATTGAGATAGGTGGCAAGTCAATCATACTATCTATATTCAAAATTTCATCCAAATCGCTCAAGCGGTTCCCGAGATACTCCGAATATACAAATATACAAGTTTAGCTCGTTTAAAGTAATAAGATATTTTTACTAATACATATATCGAAGAATGGAAAATAATCGATACTTTTCTTTAAAGAACACTAATTTCCTTTAAAAACCGATATTTTTTAGAAATAGATCAATTTCCCAGCCAGGAAAAATACATATCGATTATTTTTATTTAAAAGTCGATAATTTCCTAAAAAAAACGTTCTTTTTCACAAATCCATCTATCTCTAAACATAAAAATCGATTATTAATTAATTTTATTGAGTAATCGATTTTTCTGGCTCGATGTCTCTCACGTCCAAATTATATCGAAATTCTGAATTGCTTTATTCTGCACTTTTTTGTCCGAATTGGATTTATTGAACCTACCGATCTGCTAATCTTTTCAGACATTGCTCGAAAAATAAGTAAAGACCTAACCAAGAAAAAATTCAGTAGATTTTGAACTGATATAGGGTGTTTTTGAGTACAGGCATTTGAACTAGGGCACACTCAGAAAAAAGCTTCCTTATTTTATCTCCAAAAACATGGCTTCATTAAACTAAGTAAAATATTCCTTAGTTTAAAGACTTTTTTTCCTCAATTTAAAGACTTTTTTCCTTAAATTGAGGATATGGATTTGTTGAAAAATATTTTGAATAGGGTGATCTTTCACTCAGCCGTCGATGTGGTTTGTTGGTATACCATGTCAGTGAACAAAGTAGAAAATAGAATTGTTTGTATGTACTTTCGTTCATTAGTCAATACAAAGATATGAAAACATTTTGTACTGTAAATCATGCATGTGAATAACTAATGAAAAGTAAATATTTTGTTGTTGTTGTTTTAAAAGATTTGTCCAAATTTTACCTAGTCACAGCAAGGGGAATAACCAATCAGTATTATTATTTCCTTGATATTCGATCCATAAAACTCAAGTCAAAAGTATTAGTATTGAGTGGCAAAAATATCGTCTTAATCCCCCTCCCTAAAAATATCGTTATAACACTATCGAGTAAAAATATCCATCATTTACCAGGTTGATTTTTTTTAGTATTCGCTCCTTAAAATACCATTAAAGAACGATCAATTAAAAGTATTCTTATAAAACTACCAAGTCAAAATATCAGTATTGAGTGACAAAATTGTAGCCGGTTCTTCACTAACCTGACATTTCCATAAGTTCTAATACTCGATCTCTAAAAATATCCTTTTGAAACTATCGAGTAAAAATGTTCATCGCTAACCATTTCGATAAGTACCGTTGCTCGTTTCTTATAAAACCATCGAGTAAAATGTATCGGTATAAAGTGACAAAAGTATCGACTATATCGCTTAGTGCCCTGCGGGTTAGGCGTTTAGAATATGCCCGAGGTAGGCATACCGGTCGTAAGAGGCGACTAATATGCACATAGGTAATGACGTGCTACTCGATGGTTGATCTACGGATATGGTTCCTCTCACCTCTCATTACTCATCTTCTTCTTCCTCACGGATGGAGGGATGACATGACCTAGAAGGTTCCATTGGTCATACCAAATCGCTACCACGACAGTCGGGCAGTACCGCAAGGGAGTACCGCAGCGTACCGGGGTCATATCCGGCCAAGGACTGTCAACTTCGGCATCACTCCCCAAAACCTTCGGGGAGTGTTTTGCTGTTAACAACAACAACAACAACATATCGCTTCTTATGCTCCAACTCTAAAAATTTTCTTATGAGACTATCGAGTAAAAATGTCCATCACTTATCATTTCTACAAGTTCAGATATTTGATCATACAAGTAATTAAAACTGCCCTGATTCTCCGTCCTTCGGCCATACTATACGTTACAACAACAACAGGACGACCCAATCTGTCCTTCCTATCTTGAGGATGATGTGAAGGCTAAAAATTTTCTGTGGACATGCCCTGCCTTGGGATGTCTTGCATAGAATTTCATTTCTTTGGTACCTGGAAAAAATCTATCTACTTTCGTTCGTTGGGATACAATGGTAGTGCGCTGAGGAGGAAATACTCATGTTAGGGTGGTCCTTACTACATGGAGGAAGTTTGCACGTAGTACTAATATACATATGTAGGTGAAGATATTACATACACAATTTGGTTACGATTGCAGACGGCAAAGGTGTGTCGCACATCTATTAAAATTTCCGAAATCCACGCAGGATTTTATGAGCTTTCATCGCTGTGCTACGCACAGTAATAAATCCTACATTACATTTTTTGGGACCACCTTAATGTACATATACTGTAAAATATATTTTGCTTATAAAACTGAATTATTTCCAATCGAAACGAAAAATTTATATGTAATGCCTCACGTTGTGTTAGTATCAACTAAAGATTCTCCATCCACTTAAGGACCACCATAATATTTATATATCTGTAGGTACTTACTTATGTTTTCACACACGTAGATATATTTAAAAACATTTTGTACTGCAAATGATGCATGTGAATTACTAATGAAAAATAAATATTTACGGCAAAGCGAAGATGATACGACTTCAGTGTCCAGTACCGCACATTGCTCCCACAAACTCAGTAATAACATAGAATTGCTCTATGTTGTCGATGAGAAAGAGAAAAGGGGGCTGTTTGCCAGATATAAGATTCGTTTACTATTCCAAATATTTAGAGTAAGATCTGAGACCTTTAAGACCGAGCTGTGGGAGCATATTTCTAGTATTGCGTACCACCGCGGCAGATAGTATAGGGTTCGCGAGAAAGAATCTTGTATATACATACATGTGTAAGTACCTGGAGGTAATGGCGACTCAGTAACCGACCTTTAGAACATTTTTAAGGTAATGCGGAAACACTTCTCCTCAAAAACCCAGTACACTCCCATCAACAATCGGTTACTGTCTTTGTCGATAAAACTGTAGTCGGTACGGAGAGAGGGCTCAAATATTTCAATATATTAATTTCTTCATCCCAGTAAGAAAGGAGCCTCAAAAAAGGAACTGATCTTTTGTTTTAACCTGTATTTCTAATCCACATTCAGTATGTATGTCGCGTCATCTACGTAAACAGCAAAGAAAAGAGTTGACTCAATCGCTGATCTGAATACATTTGAGTTTAATTGCTAACTGCTCTGGTCTGGAATTGATTAAAAATGTGCTGTGTGTCTGGCCATTAGAATTATCATCAAATCTTTATGAGTGTTTTAGTTCTATACATTAGCAAAACAACATTGTTAGAATCTCTTTGCTGTATAACATATACATTAGGGAGTATCAAAAAAAATCGACTTTTTTTTTCGAAGGGCATACAGAAATTCAAATTCCTGACCAAATATGAGTTTTTTCATCTTAATGGGAAAGCGTGCCTGATCACAATTTTTTGTTTTCGCTTCTATCTTAATGAATATATGGGTGTTTCCTGCGTTACGGACGTTCCATGCTGCATATGGTAGGCTTTGTATCAAAATAGTTTTTTTTTTGCCATATGTACACGGTTAAAACAATGAGACTAAATTTTAAACCCGGGTAAAGTTTAAGCGATTTTTAAACTTTTTTTTTGAATATTTTAAACCTTCCAAAAGATTAAAAAGAATTTCAATTTCTTTTGATTTCGCTTTAAGATCTAAATGAAAAAGCAGTATAGATAGTTTGAAAATTAAAACTTTTCGGTTTAAAATTTAAACTTTTTAGTTTGAAAATTAAAACTTTTCGGTTTCAAATTAAAACTTTTTGGTTTCAAAATTAAAACTTTTCGGTTTCAAATTAAAACCTTTTCGGTCCACAATTTTTGTTTTGTTTTCATTAACTTTTGAAAGCTTATTCAAGACTGAATTTTGTCAACAACATTTATGTGTGCGATGTAGCTCAGTGGTAGAGCAGATGGGCATGATGCGGGGAGTCTTCATTCAATTCCAAGCCAACGGACAAAATATACATATATGTAGTCTAAAAAAGTTTCAAATTTAAGTTCAAATGTTTTAGCCGTGTAGCCTTTGTACTCATCTATCCAACCTGTAAATGTTGAATAATTTAGCATAAAAAATGTAATTAATTTCAGCTAAAGAACTACTCGATAAATTACGTATTGTTTTCCAAACTTACTCTATGAAAAACAAACTATAAAAACTATCTGGGTCAGTATTTCATGGACCAAAGATAATAAGTTAGAAGAAAATCCATTTCAATATTTCGTACGTCAAAAAATATATGGCATGTTGCATTTTACTTAGGAACATTACTATTTCAGCGCTCGCAAGTGTACATCATCTTAGATTCACGTACTAATTAGGCTATTTGGTATACTTTTTTTTGTGGAAAATATCAAGATTTTTTTTTCCTATATACTTTGGGGTGATTCTCCGCAAAAATTTAGTTTCTTTAGATGCTCCAGCGAAATACATATTAAAAAGCAAAACTCTCACCAATTTTTAGTCATTGAAGCACTTTTATTTTCGATTTTAAGTTGAAAAAATAACAAAAAATAATAATGGAAAAAACTTTGCCCACCTCTGGTATTTAGGTACTAGTATGAAATATAATACTCGAGCACACTCTAATAAGTAGGTTTGTAGACGTTTTAGAAAATTTTTGTTTTGATTAAAAGTCATCTACATACATACATACACAATATGCAGTTAGTAACCGCAAACTTCGAACCTGTAATTATAATTTAATGAATGTTATTTAGAGCAACTCATATTTTAGTTTTGTATATTTTACAGTTTCCTATTCTCATAATTATGAGCAACAGCAGTTTTGACGGTTGTATGTAAACAATTTTACTTTGACAGAAATTGGTTTATTTAAACCTGAAACGATCCAAAAATGATCTCAAAATGGCCCCAAAAAGACCCTTAAATGTACCCAAAATGATCCGAAAATGACCCCAAAAAAAATTGAACCCAAAATGGCCCAAAAATAATCCCATTACCAAATGATGCCAAAATGAACCCAAAATGATCCCAAAATAATCCAAAAATGATCGCAAAATGATCCGAAATGACCGCAAAATTGAACCCAAAATGGTCTCAAAATATCCCCAAAAGTATCCCAAAGTGACCCCTAAATGACCCCAAAATGATCCTAAAATAATCCAATTATGATCGTAAAATGACCCCAAAATATACAAATACAATACGGTAAAATGGTAACCCTGGGCGGAAACCCGACTTGAAAATATTTTAGTTGGTATGTCGGCGAAAATAGCTTTCTTTTGATACCCATATTGGCATATTTTGCTCCATAATTTAAAAAAGATTGAAATAGGTGGCAACAATGTAAACCCCCCAAGTGGCATTCCCCAAGTGGATAGTCTAAGAATCAATCATACTATCTATATGCCAAATTTCATCCAAATCGGTCAAGCGGTTCCCGAGACAGTACCAGATATACGAGTACAAATATATAAGTTTAGCTCGTTTAAAGTTATAAGATTAGATGCGACATAAAGTGGGTCCGACGACCCAAATGTGTCAAAATAACGTCATCATAATAATTATTAATAGCAAGCTTGTTTTTTTTTACAGTTCGTTATCAGTCCCCCGCTCAAAAGTCTTAAATTTGATGTAAAATTTGTACTGTTATTTACTAATAAAAAGTTCTGCATAACCGTGACACTTGTCTTCTCTCTCAACACTTGTCTTCTCACTCAACACTACACTGCCGTCCATAGCAAGAAGGCAGTAAACGCAGTTACCGTCAACAGCAGCATGGCAGTAAAATCACTAGGCTGTAGAATGATTTTACTGCCTTTTTGCTGATGACAGCAATTGAGTTTACTGCCTTCTTGCTATGGACGACAAGACATTTGGGATCACTTGCCTAGGTGGCGATAGAAGTAACGGCGCTGGCGGCTTTGGCTCAACTCAAAAAAATAATACGTAGGTACTGCCTAATTATTGCGTGTCAAGCAACGAATTTGTACGGTATAATATAGGGGCGCTTCTCACAAGATTTTGCCATGTTGACCTGCAAGAGGGATTCTCCTTCAATTGGAAACCCCATAGGAGTCATTCTCTAACTGTTATATCCATCTTATTTGGGCTTTAATTCGCTGGACTATGGTCAGATCTGCGTAAAGCTCATACAGCTCATCTTTAAATCTCATGCGATATTCGGCGTTGGCATTCAATTTTGTAGCCTTATAAACTGTCCTAGGTGTGCCTCTGCCACTAAGCTAAGTTATATTCCCCACAAAAAAGTTTTGAAAAAAAAAATTTTCTCGGGCGGAGTGTTTTGGAGTAATCAGTCTTTAAACATTGGTATGGTTTCTTGATTTCACGTTTTACGTCTTTTGGCGCTGTCGACCTTGCATTATTGTTCGAATAGGGTTATAGACGCCTCTCTGAATGGGTTAATTCCCCATGTGTCTCGACTCTGCTTTTCTGTTCCTACTTTTGTTATCTTCAAAGTCTCTCCCGACTGTTGAACATTATTACCTAATTAGCAGCTGCTCCTACTATCATTCTGCCGTTATTCTCTCAGTCGGCATCGTCAGCTCTACGCGCTGCTCATCGAACTGATAACATTCTGAACTTTTAGCCAATCTCATAGTTTATTTAATCATACAAATGGAACCAATTGGCTTCCCTCTCCGCCGCCTAGTAGTTCGTGAGGCAGTAATACTTTTCGCGTTGTGCGTGCCACAAGACTTAAATCAACAAATTAAACGAAACAATCCATCAAACGGATTTACTTTGAATTTAATTTGAACGCCATAAACCAGTAATAAAGGTATTACACCTGCGAAATGTCTAACTCAAATTCTCTGCCGTTGTGGCTCGTGCTGCTGTTTCTAACGCGCAACGCGGTGCAGGCAGTGTCAGTGCCGCCACAGGTGCAATTGTTTGAGCAGAAAATATCACAAAGCAACAACACCGACTATGTACGTGATGTAATGCGTCAAGCAAAATCGGCTGAAATGCGTAACTACATGCAAACCGAGGTGGATGCGTGTGACGACTTCTTTAGCTTCGCTTGCGGTAATTGGGCCAAAATCAATCCCACAAATGCACGTAATGTGCTGGAGACAAACTTTTACAAACAGCTGCTCAATACGTACGAACAAAAACAACTCAAAGTTTTGGTAGAGGTGGGGGAGCTCGAGGAGGGGGAGGAGCAGCAGGAAACACAAAATGACTCTGATGAGTTATTGAGCAAGGTGAAGACTTTCTTTGGAGCTTGTCGCCAATTGGGCAAAGAGAAGAAGGAACGTTATAAATTAAAATTATGGGAAATTGCTGCGACTTACGGACAAATGCCAGCGCTGGTGCAAGACGGCACTTGGGAGCATAGCGAGTTTGATTGGTTGCGCACAATTGCGCGCATACAAAATGAATATGGTTTGGATATTATTCTACAGCTGGCAGTGCGTGAGGATTTCGAAAATAAAACAGTGAGTAAATTATTTATTGGACAACCCACATTGACGTTACAAAACAAAGCCATGTACCAGAGTGCGGACACACAATGGCATCGCGACAGATATCTCGTAGAGATTGCGCATGGTTTACACAAATATTTGGGTATCATGCATGAAGTGGCTATGAAAACGGCGCACGAGATATTGCAATTTGAGACGCGCCTAGCCGACGGACTGTTGGATAAGCGGTTGGGTAAAACATTGAAATCGATGGCTGTGTTGCGCACCGTTGAGGAAATGCAAGCGGCCTACGCGGGCGCCATTGATGTCCGCACCTATTTCAATATTAGTTTGGGTCAGGAGCTCAACGATACCTTTTACGAATATCATGAGGAATATCAAGAAAACCTCGTGCAGCTCATGCAAGAGACACCCAAAGAGCAGGTAGCAAATTATATACTCTATCAATTACTCAAAACTTTCTTTCTCGATTTTGAAGCCGGAAATGGCGCCAAGGAACGTTTATGTTTGATCAAGACCAAGCTGTATTTTGCTAAAGTTTTGGATAATGCAATTTTTCGCAAATATAATAGCGCGCACACAAACGCGGACATAGAACTGATATGGCTGAAGATAAAGCAAGTATTTAAGGAAGAGCTCGAATCGGATAAATTGAGTTGGATGTCAACGTTGTCACGTCAAGCAGCGCTAGAAAAATTGACTGCTATGCGTTTAGAGATCGCTTCATATGAAGAAGCAAAACTCGTTGATGAGTTCAAAGCGCTCGCGCTCAGCAAAACAGACTACATTGATAATGTCAAACAAGTGCTCGCACATCAGACGCAGCGAGCTTTAGCAAACCTCAAACAGGCACCCAAACCGTTAGATATACCCGCTGCGCTCTCGTACACACCCGCCTATTTTGGCAAAGAGAATCTAATCAAAATACCCGTTATGCTGTTGCAACCCAACTTTTTGTGGTCGGCGCACTATCCGCAAGCGCTCAAGTTTGCTACACTCGGCTACTTAGTAGCACGTGAGCTCATACATGGTTTCGATGATGTGGGTTCTCATTTTGATGCTAATGGTAATGAGCAGAGCTGGTGGGACGCCAATTCAACGTTCGGCTTTAATACGCGAAAAAAATGTTTTAAACACCAATATTCGTTATATCGTTATAATGGTAAATATTTGCAGCCAAGCGAGTTACAAGCCGAAAATATAGCTGATAATGGTGGCGTGCAGCTTGCCTATAGCGCGTATCAGAAATGGTTGGGTGAGATGCGTGAAGGGAAAACGGAAGAGCGTTCCCGCTTGTTGGCTTTGGAAGCGTTGCCCAACTTGCATTTTACAAATCGTCAGCTGTTTTTCATTGGATTCGCTCAGTATTGGTGTAACGAAGTGGATGAGCGCTATCGGGACAAAGTTTCGCTGTTAGGTGTGAACGCCCCAGCGAAGTTTCGCGTAATTGGTTCTTTAGCGAATTTTCAGGCATTTGCGGATGAGTTTCAATGCGCCAGCGGCAGTACGATGAATCCGAAGCAGAAATGTCAAATTTATTAATTTTACAATTAAATTGTGTATGTATGAACATTTTTATGTTCTATTGTAAAATAGGTATTACCTTGCCCTCTATTATTATATTTTTTCAACAACCTTACCCTACAGAAAGTCCGGTTTTACATTTGTCAAGTATTGCTTTCAACTCTGCTGGCGTTCTCTTTTGTGTTTTCTATTCGTGTCTGCACTTGTCAATTTTTCTTGAAAGCAATTACGAAACAAAATATGGGGGTACAAGGAGGAGTGAAAGAGATAGCAAGAAAAACTTGAAACGAGTTGACGGTACGCTTTAAAATGTACTCTTCCCCTCGCTTCTCACCCCCTTCGCCTATGTCGCGGCAGAATTGAATTCAAGACATGAATAATGTAAAAGGGGTGAAATGCAAAAAGGCAACTTTTCTTGCCCTCGCTTTCATAGACGGTGCGGATAGTTGCCCTTTCAATCAGCAATAAAAACAGTATACAAATCATTTTGCGGTCATTTTGGGATCATGTTGGGGTAATTTTGGAATCACTTTGAGAACATTTTGATCCCAAAATGATCCTAAAATGACTCCAAAATGATCCCAGAATTGTCCCAAAATGACCCCAAAATGATTCCAAGACGATCCCAAAATGATAAAATTATTGGCGCGAAGGAAATGTCACCATGTCAATTTTTGTTCTTTTGAAATCAAGCAGGGTGGCACTGAATATTTTAAGTGTGCAGCAATTTCACAGGGCGAAGTGCAAATCATAAAAGTTTTGCACATCAAAATAGCAACATTTTCGTGAAGGAAAGAAATAGCTATTAATTAATTTAAATTTGTTTGATTACTATTAAAAAACTATTCTTAAAAAAATAAAAAATAAAATATTTTAAATAAAAAAAATAAATTAAAACTTTTTTTTAAATATGAAAATGATTAGAAGTATTCAAAAGATTAATACAATTGTTTTTTTTTTGCGAGTACTTTTTTTTAAATAATTTGGATTAATCATGAATATTTAACACGTCTACTTTATTTTGGAAAAATTTTCTGTTTATAACTCAATGTTGACTATTTCGAAAAAAGCAAAAAGAGTTTGTCCAAAAACAATGTTGGTAAATTTATCAATTTTATGATTTTTGCTATGATGAACTTCTCCACTTGGCTTTCACAAGTGCTCAGTAGAGTCCTAGTTATTTACCAACTTGGGAATTTTGACTTGGACCAAGTCAAGATCGTTTCTTTTGGAGCTAAAAATAACTTTAGAAGCATGGAAAACATTTTAAGACGCCGTTAAACCCTACCGAAAATCCTTTACAGAGTAGTCACTTTCCAGGAGTTTAACATTTACTCGGACAGTCTAGCGACTATTAAGGCGTTAAGTGCAACCAACGTACGATGGAGGACAGTTAGCAACTGTCTGGCATCGGTTGTGGTTGCGTCTAACTACTTCAAGATAACAGTTATCTGGGTGCCAGACCACTATGAAATTGCTGCAGGGATCCCTAGGCCAGAAAGGGCATTCTTGCAACCGACGTGAGTATCTCCAGGACACGGCGAATTCCTTTCGCTTCCTGCAGTATACTAATGGGCAGATGGACTTTGGACCAGCTAAGCAATCGCTGAGCTGGCCCCACCTCTCACCAGGTGTCGACGTTCTTCTGACCAGTTGTCGACGCCAGACGGTCATCGGCGCCATCTAAGGCGGGCAGGTGCCACCTAACCCAACCGAAGACCGAAAGGCGCGTGGGTGTGGTGAGCTGGTTAATGGAATTAATGATCGGGAATTGTGCTAATCCGGTGTATGAAGTCCTCATTTTAACATTGTCAAGGACAACAAAAAAAAAACGCACTACTTTTCGACCTTGATGGACTGAGGATGGCAATATACAGACTCAAAACTAAGAACTCGACAAAAACGGAAAGAATTAGCACCGAGCTGTCCAAACACGAAGGTAAAGAGTTGTTAAAAAGTACGGTTGAGCGAACGCATGTATCTACTTAGATTGGGACCTAGATGATCACCCAAATCTCACTCATCAAGCTCCTTTCTTCTTATAGTGTATTGTGCAAAGGACTAAAGTCCATCGTCTATCAGTTGAATGGACTTTTATCAGTGCAGCTTCATACCGGATCTTCATAATACCCCAAAATTAGACCTGCACCAACACTTTTGCCGATTTTACTAGCGGGAAAGGGAACCGTCTGTGTGCTGCTAAAGGGGGTATATGCTTTTTGGAGTTATGGCACACTCAAAAAATAGTTTTCTTATTTCAAGGAAAAATTTGCCCTATTTGGCTCCAAAGACATGGCTTCCTTAATTTAAAGACTTTTTCTCTCAATTTAAGGAAAAAAGTCGTTAAATTGAGGAAAGAAATCTTTAAGTTAATGATAAGGAAACTTTTTTCTGAGTGTAGGTACCTGGGGTTATATCAGGGTAACGTACGAGTTGGTACCATATTACAAGACAGGTCAATGCCTAATTTTCATTAAATATTGTTGATACTAGTGTCAAAAGATGTGTCTTGACCACAGTATCAATAATCCGAAAGCAGATTGAAAAATTGTCGGCGTAAAAACAGAAAATTACAAAAATCTGGATGGTAGATAGTCCACAGCTTTTATGTATGTGCAGAATATCTTTTTGAGTTTACGGCTTCGGCTTAACTCCTGAAAAAATCACGTACCGGATTCAATCCGAAAAGGACTTTTTACAGCGGGACAACCAAAGCATTAAAAAGCCTAAAAAGTAAAAATAGTTATTTTATTGAATAAATATAATTCTTATACATAAAATTATTTAATAATCATTTACAAATGAATATTCAAATAACAGAACAACGTCTATACCACTGTACAGCAGCCGGCTGGATATGGAACCATACCAACTTTTTCGAAGAGATTAAGAAATAAATAAAAAATGGCATTCGCCGGTTTTCGAAGTTACCTTCCAAAATTTAGTCATCCATACACTTTCAAATAAAATAGTACACCAATGAAGTAGGAGAAAGAAGAAGGCCACGTCCACATTTAAACTTTTTAAATTTTTTAAACAAAACAAATGAAAAATCAAATTTTCGAATAGTTAACTTCGAACTTCGAAAACCCCTTTGCTAAAGTTTGGAGACTAACTCCGGAAAACGGGAAACGGCATTACTTATGTCTTAATCTCTTAAAAAAAGTTGGCATGGTCCCATACCCAAAAAAAAAAACATTTATAATTTCTTTCTTTCCGATTGGAGATGTTTTAGGCGTTTCGCGGGGCGTCAAAGTTCAGATTACTCTATGGAGGCTCAAAAAATAAAAGTGAATTTTCTTTTTATCTAATACTCGAAATCGATAGCCCTATGGTGGGGGATATCACATGAAAAATCTGGCTCCAATTGGAAACGCTTAAGACGTGTCGCAGGGGGGTTAAAATTCAAACTATCCCATGGAGATACAAAAAATAAAAATTTAGTTCCGATTGAAAACACCTAAGAATTGTCGCCGGGGGTGGCCTGAGCTTTAACTCCTCTGCGATACGCCTTAGGCGCTTCCATAAGGAGACCATAGATAAGAAGAAAAATCACTTTTATTTTTTTAGTCTGCATAGGGAAATCTGAACTTTGACCCCCCTGCGACACGCCTAAACTATCACCAATCGAGATAAAAATTTGTGTCTGATATCTTCGGCTATATTACTATCGACTTAGGGGTTGAGCCTTCGAAAATCTGATGAAGAAATTGTTTCAATACAAATAAGGACCACCCTAAAGTACATATCAAGTGTCACACGACCCACGACTTAATAAATAGCACATTTAAATTCAGGATCCATTGGCGCATCTTGACTACACTTAAATACCCACGAGAACTCCTGGAAATTCGATAGTGCGCCTATAACACGATACATGCTCGGTGCATGTGAATCGGCTGCTGCAACAGCTGAGCGGAAAAACGACTGCACATCATCACACCACAGCTGAGCAAAGGCAACAAAGAATAACTGTTGATTATCGAATTGCAATTGTGAGAACGATTCACTATTTATAATATCCGTTTTATTTGCGGCACGCTGGACGCGCAACCAACGCTGATATGCTTCATAAGCCAGCTTCACACCAGCATTATCAGCAATATTCTCCGATTGTGAAACATCATTGGGCAATTGATGGCCAGCATAACGATAATTATGATATTGAGCCTGAAAGCATTTGCGCCGCTCCTCAAATTGATATGTTGACTTGTCATCCCACCAACTGTGTAAATTGCCAGCTTTATCATGTCGACGTCCATCATCATCAAAGCCATGTATCATTTCGTGTGCAATTAGATAGCCAAGCGTTGCATACTTTAAGGCTTGCGGATAGTGTGGACCCCAAAAGTGACGTGGTTGTAGTAGCGCAACAGGAATTTTGATGCTATTCTCGAGCACATTATAAGCGGGCGTGAAAGAGAGCACCTCGGGCGCTTCCAACGGCATAACGGCGCCATTGAGACGTTGCAATTTCTTGCGACTTTCCATTTGTAGTATCTGCTGCACATTCTCTACATAATTGCTGCGCGTTATGTGAACGTCAGCATATTCGGCGCTAAAGTTTTCCCACTCGTAATTGTTAATGTATAAGGTCATAGCATTTAGCTTTTCGAGCGCATACTCGCGCGTAGAGTTTGCAATCCAATCGAGTTTATTGCCTTGCAGCTCTGCGCGGAAAGCAGCGCGCACTTCTTCCCACACATCCAGCACCTCTTGCTCCACGGCGTCATCCTTATAACGCTGATACACCATATAATCCACATATTTACCAAAGTGAGCCTTAGTACGTTCGATGCACCATTTCGCCACATTACCCTTGTGCACATCGACAATGTAAGCTTGCAGCATATGCCATACAATGTAGTTGACGATAACATGCGGCGGTGTTTGCGCTACCGTTTGTATGATATTAACCAAATATTTCTCATCATAAACATAAACATTTTCGGGCAACTCATCCACGCCCAATGCTATTTGTAAGAACTTCTGCACATCCAGACTGTCGCTATAAACTTCTTGCAATTTAGCAACGCTCTGTTCCTTAAGTAAACTCTGTAGGGTGAGACCTAAACGCGCGTCCGTACCGCCATGTACGAGCGCGCGCTCAAAATTCGTCAGCTCTTTGGCTACTTCTTTGGCCTTCTCTTCCTCCATACCGAAGAAACGTTGCATATGCGCGACTGTATTCAACTCTTGCAACACACTGAACAATTTCGTATTGCTGGTAATCGAGAACTCTGGCGGTCCTATATACACCTTATTCTTCGTATTATTCAATATGTCCGGCATGATGTCCACTGCGAGTATAATTTGTTGACCATATTTATGTTGTATTTTCGCTACGGCTTCCCACCACTTGAACTCTGCTTCCGCTTTAAAATCTTCACCATCCAACATGGGCACTTTTACCCCAAGCTCCTTAGCGGCGTGCTGCAGCGCCACCCTATAGCGTATATCATCTTTCTTCACCAGCTCGCATGCATGATAGAAATTTTTCACATTCGTTTCCAAAACGTTGTCATTGCGCGGTTCATTTAGGACCTGTTGTAGACGATGATCGAAAGCGTTTGCGATCTGTTGAAATCGATCGGTCATTATATTATTGAGCAATTGCGCCGGATTTGCTCGATGCCAATTACCGCATGCATATTGATAGAAGTCTATACATGGATCTATTTTGGCATTGAGCATTCCATCGATTTCGGCAGCTTTAGCTTGGCGCGTTATCTGTTTAGCCCATTCGGTGTTTAAATCATCTTTCAGTTTAGTTGTTGTTGTATTGGTTGGTGGCGCACCATCAAGCGCGTTTAGTTTAGTTGTCAGTATGATTGTTAAAATCAATAAACACAACTTAGTTGTTCTTGTAAAGATTTGATTCATGTTTTTTCTTTCCGATCAGCAGTCAACCAGCATCAGTTTGCGTTTTAATCGAGACTAAGGCCAACAGTTTGAATTTATTGAGCTGGGTGTGTTGCGGGAGAGCGCGCTTCTTATCAGCATGTGCGGCTGTTGAGATGTAGTGGGGAGAGTGCTTTGCTGACACACATGTGGTCCCGGGTTCGATTTCTGCTATTAGAATTGTTCAAAATATGTAAGGAAGTCTTAGTTCGAGTAAACCGAACATACCCAGCGGTATTTCGAAATATTCCATTTTGGAAGTGGGCGTGGTGGGGAAGCGATTTCGTCCAATTAAATCAGGTATACTCCCTATTACTAGTATATCTTGTACCAATTTCGAATTTTCAAAAATGCCTCCCTGGGCGGTAATACGCCCACTTTAAAAAATCTAACAAAAAATCGTTATATAATGACCAGGGGGTTTACCTATCAAATTATATCATTTTAGCTATTTCCGTTACCGAATTATGTCAATTTAGGTGATTTTCGAAATTTTCGATATCGACAAAGCGGGAGTGGTTATCATCCGCTTTCTCTCATTTTCAATAGCAACCTACCTTGGCCAGAAAATAACCTGTATACGAAATTTCATACAAATATCTTAAGTTTTACTCAAGTTTTCGTGTACACGGACGGACGGACAGACGGACGGACATGCCTTAATGAACATTTTTTTCCAACCTATGAACTTTCATATATGGAACTCTATATCTATCTCGATTATTTTGTGCCGTTACGTAGTACCGTTATGTGGACATAATTATAATACCCTTGTACTAGTACGCTGGGTATAAAAATCAAATGGATGGCAGCCTTTACAAAACATCTCCAGTTTCAACGTAGTGCACTATCTACATACACATGAACCTGCTTTCATCCAAATCGGCTGAGCGGGTTTCGGGATAGTAGTGAACATACAAAGAAAATTTAAACAAGTAAGGAAGTATAAGTTCGGGTGAACCGAGCATTTAATACGCAGCGGTAATTTTTAGAACGGGATAACAATCATTAGGCCCTAGGATGATTTACTTAATTTTCGTTACCGAATTACTTCAATTTATGTGATTTTCGATATCGAAAGTGGGCGTGGTTGGAGAGCGATATTTTCCAGTTTCATCGGGTATACTCCCAAAAAGTTACGACCATTCAAATTTTCAAAAATGTCTCCCTTAAAAGTGGGCGGTGCCACGCCCATTATAAAAAATTTATGAGAAAATCTTAAGAGGATTGACCTATAAAATTATATCATTTTAGCCATTTCAGCTGCCGAGATATGCCAATTTGTGTGATTTTCGAAATTTTCGATATCGAAAAAGGGGGCGTGGTTATCATCCGATTTCGCCCATTTCCAATAGCAACCTACCTTGGCCAGAAAGTAACCCGTGTACAAAATTTCATGCTCGACTATTTTGTGCCGTTACATACAACCGTTATGTGAACAAAATTAATATACCCTTGTACTAGTACTAGTACGCTGGATATAAAAACTAGACATTACAGTGTTCGCGAACGGCTTCAGAATGCCATATGGAGTAAGAGCGGGAATCTTTTCCAATACTAGCGGTCACTTTTATATCTTTGTGTCTCCCGCACCTAACGAATATGTTTCATTCCGAGATCTACACTATCCAGGAGTTATGCAGGGCATTACTACATCCCTAATAGGATTTCATCTGACAGCCAGCGGCCTAACTCGTTTTTCTAACGATAACATTCGTCTGACATGGAGAGTGACTAGTTTTTGCCCCTCTGGTTTTTTCGATATGAAAACCTCCTGGACCAGAGTTTTTTTTTTGTATACCCATAACATTATCCAGCCAACGAAGCCTTAACAAGAACCATAAGGTAAATCTACCATGTAGACGATATTGAAAAGATTGTAAAGAGAGGACTTTCTCACTCTACACAGACGCGTCCAGAACGAAATGTGGCTTCGGGACACTAGTCTTCTCGGAACAGCGATAGTCTTGATTTGTGTCCGACCGTTCATGTTTCTGGCGACTGGTAGATGGGAGTTTAACTAAGAAGTTCGGCCTAAAACAAACCAGTGTTGTACTTGTCGAAAATTATCATTTATACTTCTATCGGTGTTTGTACGGAGATTATCGACGATAGGTCAGTTAATTATCGCCAAGGCGCTTGTTGATGATTGGTGAGTACCATCTCAACTACGAGACGTGGATTATGTACTAGCCTTGTATTGATTGTGTTTGACAACATGCCTAGTATAAATAAATCTTTTTATTTTATTTTGATATAGGTACAACAACAACGTGAATAGGACCGATAATAAAAATTTCGAGTGAATTTTATTCTGAATATTATCGCACCGACCTTCTCATCGAATGAAGTCTGCATCGCCATAAATTGTTATAAATAAAACAGACTAATTCTTCTTCTTCCTAAAACATCTTACAAATAAAATGGCTTGTGATAAGGAACTTTGTATCCTAATCTTGCATTTATCCAAGTTTTATTGACGAAATTTTTATGGGATATTGATTGAAAATATGTCAGTCTTTTCTAAACACAATAAGTCATATGTGACTAACTTTTGGACTCATATTACTTAACTAGAGTTTGCCCAGTGGTTGAAATTCAACGACAAAACCTTATTTATTTCTCTACCTTTTAGAAGTTAAGTTTCTATAACTTTCACTTTTTTGTTATTTCTTAAATTTTACTTTTTACTTTTCCTGATTTTTTATATTTTCCATTTCTATACATTCCTCTCCTTTTTGCCTTTTCCTCCCTCTTTACACCATTCAGTAATACACTTTGAATGTTTACAATTATTTATTTTAGGTCGTTTTTATTTGTATTTCTTTCCTTTCTTTTCTCTACTTTGCTTTTGCTTTCCTTTGTCTTTTTTTTCCTTCCTTTCATCTCCTTTGCTTTCCTTTTCTTTCCTTTCCTTTCCTCGCCTTTCCTTTCCTTTCCTTTCCTGCCCCTTTCTTTCCTTTCCTTCCCTTTCCTTCCTTTCTTTTCCTTACTCTTTCTATATTTTCATTTCGTTTTCTTTTCTTTTTTGTCTTTTCTTTTGCTTATTTTTATTTTTTATATTCTTACCTTTCCTTTCCTGTCCATTTCATTCCTTTATTCTTTTTATTTTCTTTTTCTTGCCTTTCCTTTCGTTTCCTTACATATCCTTTGCTTTAGTTCCGTTTCGTTTGCCTTCATTTTATTTATTTTCTTTTAATTTCTTTCCTTTATTTTCTTTTATTTTTTATTACCTCTATTTTCCATTACATTCCTTGTTTGCTTAGCTTTCTTTTCCTTTCCTTACCTTTCCTTACGTTTTCTTACTTTCTTTCTTCTCCTTTTCGTAACTTCTTTATTTTATTTATTTCCATTCATTTCCTTTAATTATTTTTCCCCTTTCCCCTCCATTCCCTTCCTTTCCTTTATTTTTCTTTCTTTTTATCTACTTAAATTGTGCGACATGGAGCCAGTCACCCGCCCTAAAATGGTAAATTTGACGTCAATTGAATTATGCCCATCACTGGGCACTAACTGTAAAAAAAACTAGCTTGTTATTAACAAACAATTTTTTAATTATTTTGACATATTTGGGTCCGCGGACCCACTTTATGTCACACCCAATTTGTAGGACACATATAGTTATTCCAATTTTTTAATTATTTTGACATATTTGGGTCGTCGGACCCACCTTATGTCGCTTTCAATTTGTAGGACACATATATGCCTGAGGTGGTTTCCCCATTGGCAGTTAAGGGAAACTGCTATTAATAAAAAAAAGTTTCATGTTTCATGCCCCTTACCTTCCAAGGGTCGCACTTTCAAGCATTTTCGAAGATAAAGAGGTTGGGCGTCTCGGGGAAAGGAAGTCGCTTTCAAAAATTTAGCTTGTTATTAATCAACAACCATATACCTATGGGGGCTCTCGTGCTATGTGAAATTCGGCTAATATTTGACGACTGTAGAATTGAAAAGCTTTAGTTCCGGACTCCTAAATCAGCTCACACAAAATATAAACGCCTCAATTTATGACACTTTTCTGGCTCTTTTGCGGCTCTGAATGTTTGTTGGGTACATATTTCTCTATCTGAAACTATATACTATTTTTGTAATCTTTTCCTCGCTTTCCACTTGACTTCCTGCTCATTTATTTGCATAATTGATATGAGACGTAAATATGTACATACAACTATACTTAATACCTATTTGAAACTATCCTACACTAAATTAACTTTGAATTTTTACTCCATTATTTTCAGCCATACCAATTTTCTATATTCTGGCAATTGTGCCTGGGCTTATGCCATGGGAGCAGGAATATCGTTTTTTATCCTTTTGTCATCTTGCCGGTTCGGTGGCGCCATGGTGTGGCAGCTTCCTCTATCATCTATTCATGAATATCGAACGGGGTGAGCACGTATACTATACTTTGCTGAAACTGGATATGGTCGGTATATGGGTCAGTCAAAGTTTTGGTAAGTAAATGGAAAACCAAATAAATGTAAGGATGATGCTTGTGTGTACGTATGTATGTATATTGGTGTTCAAGGTTAGAAACTTTTGTACTAGTTATATGCAAAATACATTCATACTTAGACTAAGGTATCTCATGGTAACTATTGCCTTATGTGATAAACATTTATGTATATTATTTACATATTTTTATATCTGTATACTAGCAGATGCCCGCAATTTTGTCGTACGAAAAGCCTTCACAACAAACATATCTCCTCGGGTCTATAATGTCAGCCGAGTAATTCAGCATAAAGTAATACATACTTTCAATTGAGAAGGCAGTTGTGAAGTAAATTCCTCTCTCTTTGAGCAAAGATAATAGTACATTTACACAGCACCAAATTTGGTAAATTTGGCGAAAAATTGCAAATTTGGCGCTTTTTTCCATACAAATTTCATTTTCCAAATTTGGAATTCCATCGCATTTGGCCTCATTCGCTGAACAATACAATCCACAATTCCTCAAAATAGCAACCCTGCCTGTGTTCCACATTTTGAATTGCCCAGCAAGAACCTTAATGGGTAATTAACGTGTGAAAACTTTTGCATTATGCACAGTTCTAAATAACAATTTCAACTATTTTTTTTATGATATTGGACCAGTTCCACTAAGAAAAGAGAGACGCCTTCTTGATTCTTCATTTATTATTACTCTACATGTGTTTAAAACATCTAGGTGGTGCATTTTCTTTCGGTGGCTTTGTATTCTGGTAGAATATTCTTGCGGGGAAGGTGAAGCCAAATGCAAATTTGCCAGTGTAAAAAGGTTCGAAATGACACATTCAAATTCGCCAAATTTGGTGCAGTATAAATGTACTATAAGATTACTATCATGTTTTGATACGCAACGACAAAAATCGCCAAAGAATGAATTAATCTCTTTTTTTCTACAGTTGGCATCACTGTGCTTACTGATCATTATCAAATCTTCTTCGCTATATGTATTGCTAACAGCAGTTTTATATAAATACAAATAATGAGTAATAAAATAAATTTGGCTTTGAACTTGTTGAATGGGCATACTGGTAGTTTCGACATTTCCGTATATTTACAATTTAGTGCTTATAAGCAATAAGCGACTAAGTCAAAAACGAGTAGTGTGGGTTTAACGGGTTAAGGGAATCGGGACAAATATAGAGCTCCATATAGGCAACTGCCTTGGTGTAGAGGTAGTATGCTGGACCTACTAAACCAATATTTCGGGTTCACATCCTGGTAAAAGCAATATCAAAAATTATTTAGAAAAAAGTTGGATCGCTCGTCGGCAGTGGTTTGGCAAACTCTCAACTGTTTGGCTTCTCAGCCAAAATTCGTTTGCTTTGCTTGTGTCGTTCGGAGTCGGCAAAAAACTGTAGGTTCCGCCAATTTTTAGGAAACATTTTTTTTTTATCAGAGTTCAATGGATTAAGCAACGGATTCGGGTTTCTAAAATGGAAGTTATGTAATTGCTTTCCGCTTAGAAGTCGGTTTTAAAAAATTAAATTGGTTTTTTACAAGGAAACGGTTCTCAATAGTTACGGCTTCGGCCTCCGGTTTGAAAATAAATCGGTTATGATATCGGCTTTAAAAAAGGGATTAAAACGGTTCCGTTTGAGTTTGCGTTTTCAGTTTCCGGTCTCAAAATTTAAACGATTTCAAATGGTTATAGGATCGGCTATGAAAAATGAAACGGTTGAAGTTCCGGTTTCTGGTTCGAACAATGAATCTTGTATGAGGGTTGAAAGTCAATTTGGTTCAGTTTCAAACGGTTATGGTTTCAAAAACTAAACGAGTTTCAAAATTCAAACGGCTTGAGACGTTGAAGTTTTGGTAGATAAAGCGGTTCTCAATATGTAGTTTCGATTTCGTTTACGGATTCAGCTTGGGCATGTCAGTTTTGGAGAGAGAAACGGTTTTACACGGTTTAAGTCTTAGTTTCTAACAATGAATCTGTTCTAACGGCTATACACTTTAGACGATTTTAAGTAGTTTTAAAAACAAGGCGGTTCCAAATCTTTAAGGTTGCGGTTTACGAATCAAGAACTATTCAAAAATCATGCGGTTTTAAATTCTTGTATAGTAAAATGATTAAAGCTGGTTGCGGCTTCGGTTTAACAATGAACCGGTTCTAACCGTTTTAAAAACAAGAAGCGATTTTAAATGACTTTGAAAAACAAAACATTTTTAAATAGATTTTTATTTAAAAAATTAAGCTTGGTGAGAGTTTTGGATCTACAAAATTACGAAACTGGTTCAAGTTATTTCAATTTGGAATATGAATAGATTTTAAACAGTCACGCGATGGGTGTCCCAGACTGGATTTCATTCCTGAAATCTGAGTAAAGGCTGATTTACACGGCTCGATTTTTGTCGTTCCATGCAGAAAAATGAACTGGGAATGGATAAGAATTGACCGTGATTTTGGTTGAATCAACCCATATTTTGGTTGAATCAACAAATATTTTGGTTGATATAACTAAGTATATTTTGGTTGATATGACCAAATCACCGTCAAAAATCTTATCCATCACCAGTTCAGTTTTCTCTGTGTGCACTGCTTTTCACCTTCAAAATATTTCACTTTGCGGTGGAACGACAAAAAATCGACCCGTGTATATGAGCCTTAATCGATACTTTAATTAGTATAGGAATATCAGTTTAATGTTTTTCTAGAAAAGTAATTTTTTTTTTAAATTAATCTCTAAAACACACACACATAAGTATCTAATTCCTCTCTAATATATCACACATTTACGTTTCGGATTCATACGTGTATTCGCTGCACACTCAAATTCAACAGCGAACTCATTAAAATTCGATAACATTGCAACAACACGCACCTCCTCGGGTGCATGAACGTCGGTAGCTAACAAAATTTGACGCCAATTACGGCTCACATCCGTACACCAAACTTGTGCCAAACTCAAAAAGAACAATTGATATGGTGTCAAATCCAAATGCGGCAGTGACTCCTGCAACAGCAGCGTAGCATTATCTTCGCGTTGCCAAATCCATTGTTGAAAAGCGGCATACGCAATACGTACACCCACATTATCGGCGATATTTTCATCTTGAGCATTCGTCTTCGCCAATTTACGACCGTTATAACGATATTCACTATATTGTTGCTGCAAACATTTTCTACGTTCGGCAAACTCTGCGGTGGATTTGCGATCCCACCAATTATTCAAATTTCCTTGAGCATCATATTTACGTATGATCGAGTCGAACCCATGCGCCATTTCATGTGCCAATATAAAACCAATGGTGGAGTATTTAAGTGTGGTCGGATAGGCGTGATCCCAAAGAAAGCGCGGCTGTAGGAAAGCGACTGGTATGAGCACTTTATTGTACTCTGCAGCGTACGCAGGTGTAAAGCTTAACGTTTCGCCCTCATCCAGTTTAGGTGGTTCGAGTAAACGTAAACGATAATTACGACCACGCGCTTCTAATATTTGTATCACGTTATCGAAATAGTTATCGGTACTAATAACTATTTCACCATATTGTGACGAATTCGATGATTCCTTGATTATTTTCCCTGAGTTCGATCACTGTACGTTAAATAAAACACTCCGATTCTGTTTAATAAGTAGTACGCTTTATTCAGTACTAAAAACCGTAGTACAATATCGCGGGTTAATTTACTGTTCAGTACTTCACTGTACAACACTTCAAAATAAACTGATTGATTTGCGTTGTCTTTGCGCGGTTTATATACCCTAGCAGACAGCAGCTTCACAACCTAGAAATGTCTACACCTTTCTGGTTTATTCGTGCAACAGTGTTCTCGAAGCGTTTATCTATCGTCATCTCCTCTTTGTGCCACATTCGCAAACACGCGAGCTACCTCTCGCAGCTGTAGTTGTGGTAGTGACGCTACTGATAGAAATACGCTAGAGTTGGGAGATCAGCGATTCTTGAGAACATTCGCCACACTGCCCTCCACCTAAGTCTGATCGTCCCGATCAGACACATTTCCTGATCCAAACGTTGCTAGCCTCTCCAGGTGAACCACCTTCATTTTGTTTCGTGGTCTTCCAACAGTTTGTATGCGGTAGACAACATCATTTATCCGCTTTATTACTTTATATGGGCCTTCCCAGTTACATTGCAGTTTTGGGGACAAACCTTTCTTTCGTTGTGGGTTGTATAACAGCACTAAATCTCCTTCTTTAAAACCTTCCGAGTTGATGGCTTTGTCGTATCTGGCTTTCATCTTATCACTCATGATCTTCGTCCGTTGTCTTACAAGATCGTGTATTTCTCTCATTTCTTCTTCCAAGATGCTAGTGGACTTCCTGGCATTTATTCCTTCATCAGCATTTATCCCAAACTTCAAGTCAGCTGGCAACCGCAGATCATTCCCAAAAATTACTTTTGCCGGAGTTTGACCCGTAGTTTCATGTATTGCCGAGCGATATGCCATCAGAAACAAGGAGATGTGCGTATCCCAATCTTTCTGGAACTTATCCACTACTTTCCTCATGTGCTCTTCCAAGGTTCGATTGAAACGTTCCACCATGCCATCTGACTGAGGATGCAATGCAGTTGTTCGAGTTTTCCGAATACCCAATATCTTGCACATTTCTTGGAATACGACTGATTCGAAATTCCTGCCTTGGTCAGAATGTAACTCCATCGGTACACCAAACCTCGCTATCCAATTGTTAGTGAACACCTCTGCAATGGTTTCTGCCTCTTGATTTGGAATCGGGTAAACTTCTGGCCATTTGCTGAAATAGTCCATAACAACTAATACGTACTTGTTCCCGAGTTTGCTAGTAGGAAATGGGCCAGCTACATCCATGGCAATCCTCTCAAACGGTGCACCTGTGTTGTACTGCTTCATCTGTCCATGACTTCTCGACTTCGGACCCTTTGCTTTGATGCACACCTCACAGTTGGCAATCCACTCCGCGATCGACTGCCGGCAACCAACCCAATAGAATCTCTGCTTGACTTTCTCCAACGTTTTCGTTACTCCGAGATGACCTCCACTTGGGCCATTATGTAGCTCATTCAAAACATCAGAGATTTTCTTCCTTGGGACAACTACCAGCTTCCGAGCGCATTGACCATCTTCGCTTTCCCATACTCTATGTAAGCAACCGGATACCAATTTCAGACTGTTCCACTGTGCCCAATATGACTTGGCAACAGAACTCTCTGCTGACATCTCCTCTCTTGTTGGTCGTTCGTTTTGCTCGATTCCTTGCATCACACGTACCAGATCTGGGTCCTCTAGCTGATGCTTCCTTAGTTGATCCATGTTCCATTCGTCCGTAGATGTTATAGTCATTAGCCGCACATCTATAACATCTTCCTTGGCCTCAGCTTTCGAACAATGCTTGCATTCTAGGTTACATGGTCGCCGGGACATTGCATCAGCATTGCCGTGGTTGCTGCCTTTGCGATGCTCTATGGAAAAGTCATAACTTTGTAGTCGCTCTATCCACCGTGCCAATTGACCTTCTGGATTACGGAACTGCAAGAGCCATTTCAAGGCTGCATGGTCTGTCCTGACGTGAAATCGCTGTCCATAGAGATACTTGTGGAAATGCTTGATGCACTCCACCAATGCCAGTAGTTCTCTCCGTGTTACACAATAGTTCCTTTCGGGCTTCCCAATTGTGCGGCTATAGTACGCCACTACCTTCTCCTGCCCATCGACAATCTGTGACAAAACCCCTCCAATCGCGTAACCGCTCGCGTCTGTATCCAAAATAAATGTTGAGCCTGGGATTGGATACGCTAACATTGGGGCAGTGCACAGCCGTTCCTTCAAGGTTTGGAAAGCTACTTCATGTTCCTTCTTCCAATCAAATGACATATTCTTCCTGGTCAACTCATGAAGGCTACTGGCTACGCTGGCGAAATTCGGTACAAATCGACGATAATACGTGCACAGTCCGAGGAAACTTCGTAGCTCCTGTAAATTTTTCGGTCTTGGCCAATCCTTTACTGCTTCGATCTTCTCTTTAGCAGTGCAAATTCCCTCCGTAGTAACCTTGTGACCTAAGTAACTTACTTCCTTCTTGAACAATGCACACTTTTTGGGACTTAATTTCAGACCGGCGCCAGCTATCCTTTGGAAAACTTCCTCCAAGTTCTTAAGGTGTTCCTCAAAGCTTTTTCCCAGCACGATGATGTCATCCAGGTACACCAAACATGTTTTCCAATGCAGTCCTTTCAATACTTGATCCATGAGTCTCTCAAAAGTAGCTGGAGCGTTACATAGTCCAAAGGGCATTACCGTAAATTGCCACAGCCCCTCTCCAATGCTGAAGGCTGTCTTTTCCTTATCCTCATCTTTCACCTCTACTTGCCAATAGCCGCTTTTCAAGTCCAGTGTTGAGAACCATTTCGTACCAGATAGTGAGTCCAGAGTATCGTCAATTCTGGGTAATGGATAGCTGTCCTTTCTCGTTACGTCGTTCAACTTCCGGTAGTCCACACAGAACCGCATTTTTCCATCCTTTTTCTTCACTAGCACTACCGGTGAGCTCCATGGACTAGCTGATGGTTCGATCACGCCGCTGTCACTCATTTCTTGAATAATTTCTCTTACCACTTGGCGTTTGGCCAATGGAACACTTCGAGGAGCTTGGCGTATTGGTCTCGCGTCACCGGTATCAATGTGATGCTTCACTACATTGGTCCGACCTGGTTTGGAGCCATCCTTGTCAAATATGGTAGAGTACTTTAGTAGAAGTTGGTTTGCCTTACTCTGGTGGTCTTCTTCGAGCTCTTGCGTCCACGCCGTGATATTATCTGATAGATTACTGTTGCTGGTAGAGACATTTCCCTGGAGCTGTTCACAGTTTATAATCACCTCCACCTCCTGACATTGTCCCAATATAGCTCCTTTGGAAAGCTTGATCGGCGATCGGAACTCATTTAGTACTCTTACCGGTATACGTCCATCTTGCTTTGTCATAGCCAGTGTTTTTCCTACTAGTATATCCGTCTTTGAATTGTTTGCTGCCTCGACAACCCACAATTTGTTTGTCCCATAATCTCCATCAATCCTTGCCCAAACGACTGCCTCCGACTTCGGTGGAATTTGTTGACTATCTTCCACGAGTACCCGCTTACTGATGTACTTGTTCTCGTAACCAAATTTGAGTGGCACATCCATGTTCTTATAGCTCATGGTCCTGTTTTGCATGTCGATCTTGATGCCTTGGTTGCTTAAGAAATCCACACCAACTATTATCTCATCAACAATATCTGCCACTATAAAATTGTGCAGTACGGTGACATTTCCAATTCCGATTTCACATGTTATTTCTCCTTGGACTTGAGTGTCCTCACCAGTCGCCGTACGCAATTTTGCTCCATGTAATGGCCTCACTTCTTTGTTGACTAAATCAGATCGAATGATGGAATGAGATGCGCCCGTATCAACAGTCAGTAAACGCTCTTTTCCGTCCACGAGTCCTCCAACAGTAACATTACTTGACTTCCTTCCGATCTGTGAGACAGAGATTATGGGGCATCCAATTGCGGGAGCCAGCCTACGCCCCTTGCGGCTGACTCTCTTTAGTTTAACGGTTGGTTGGATTGGGAGACTTGCTCATCTCCTTCAGCCTTGCGCTTACGTCCGCTTGCATTACTGGAATTATTGGAGCTAGATCCACAATAACGTGCAATATGACCAGATTTTCCGCACTTAAAGCACTTAATGGAGCCATCGCTTTTCTTCTGTACCCCATTCAATGCTTCCAAAATTTTGTCGATTTTGTTGACCAAGTCTGGCGTCTCCACTTCCACACGATGAGCTTTGTACAATGGTTTGCTCAAAAGAGATGCGGTTTCTTGAGTTAGAGCATGTGATACCGTCTCCGCAAATGATCTCTTTGGATTTGCATAGGTGGCCCGCTTCGTCTCCACGTCACGTATTCCATTTATGAAACTTTGGATTTTCACCCTCTCGATGTATTCCACTGGTGCGTCTGCGTTTGCTAGATGAGCCAACCTCTCGATGTCCGATGCAAACTCCTGTAATGTTTCGTTAGCCTTCTGGAAGCGATTCTGTAGCTCTATTTGATGTATCTGCCTTCTATGCTCGCTGCCGTAACGTCTTTCAACGGCTCCCATCAACGCTTCATAGTTGTTTCTTTCAGCGTCCGGAATAGTCTGTAAGATTTCGGCTGCAGGTCCTTTCAATGACACAAATAAAGCAGCGACTTTGTCCTCAGCGCCCCAGTTGTTCACAGCTGCTGTCTTCTCAAATTGTAGCTTAAATACCTGGAAAGGAACAGAACCGTCAAATGATGGGGTTTTTACCTTGGGTACGCTTGTGGAAACACTTGGACGATTCAGCTGCAACTCCTGGATACGACTTCTTAACGCATCCACCTCGGCTTCGACTTTCTCCTCAAGCTGTATTAGTTTCTCGTCCATGCGCGCCTCTAGTTTTGAGGACATACGTGCTTCCTGTTCCTCCAGCTGTGTAGACAACTGCAATATTTGAGATGCCATGTGCGTCTTCGTTTCCTCCCACTGAGATGCCAAGCGTGTCTCTTGTTGTTCCAACTTTGATGTCATGCGTGTCTCTTGTTGTTCCAACTTTGATGTCATGCGTGTCTCTTGTTGTTCCATGCAAGTTTTCTGTTCTTCAAACTTTGATGTTATATTCGTCGACATCTGAGCCAATACAGCCAACAGCGAGTTTGTGTCCACATTTGCCACTGAATCCGGAGTATCCTTTTGCTCTTCTATTTTCGTCGCTCCCTCTTCCGAAAGCTGAAAAACATAATCGTCAACGTTGATTCCTTCCGCTTCCATAGCCTCGCGTAGACGTGATTGTAGCTCTGGCTTATTGCCTGTTGTTACCATTCCACGTTTCTCCAACTCGTTTTTGAGTTGTTGGATCTTCAAGTCATTAAACTTTGCCATATCCTTGCAATGTCCTTGTTACCTTTACAATGTCCTAGTTATCCTTTTCAGTGTCCGTGTTATCCTTTTCAATGTCCTTGTTATCCTTTTCAATGTCCTTGTATTTATTTAACAATACCGCTTCTGACACCAATTGTGACGAATTCGATGATTCCTTGATTATTTTCCCTGAGTTCGATCACTGTACGTTAAATAAAACACTCCGATTCTGTTTAATAAGTAGTACGCTTTATTCAGTACTAAAAACCGTAGTACAATATCGCGGGTTAATTTACTGTTCAGTACTTCACTGTACAACACTTCAAAATAAACTGATTGATTTGCGTTGTCTTTGCGCGGTTTATATACCCTAGCAGACAGCAGCTTCACAACCTAGAAATGTCTACACCTTTCTGGTTTATTCGTGCAACAGTGTTCTCGAAGCGTTTATCTATCGTCATCTCCTCTTTGTGCCACATTCGCAAACACGCGAGCTACCTCTCGCAGCTGTAGTTGTGGTAGTGACGCTACTGATAGAAATACGCTAGAGTTGGGAGATCAGCGATTCTTGAGAACATTCGCCACAATATTGTTGTTCAAAGTTCTCATGCTGATATGAATTTATCTCCATAGACATTGCGGAGAGTTTCTCCAAAGCTTTGTCACGCGTCGACTCTGACATCCACGCGTTCGTGCCCGATTGCAGCGAATTGCTAAACGCAATTTTCAGCTCCAGCCACAGCGATTGTAATTCATCGTTTACGTACGCGTCATGCTTCGATAACTCCTGATAAACCATGTAGTCCAAATATTTGACGAAAAAATGTTTTGTGCGTTCAACACAACGCTGTTGATGTTTCTCATCTACGTAGCTGACCTCCATACGAAAATCCTGCAACAGCTCCCACATCACATAATTAGCTACTATCTCTTTGGGTGTATCTTCAATAAGACGGCGCAAATTTTTTAAATATGACTCGACATATGCATAGACGGGTAGCTCGTACGGATGACCCAACCAAGTTTGAACGAAATGTGTGAAGTTCACGGTCGGTTTATACTTCACGGTCAGATCTTCGAGGAGTGTGAGTTGCGCTTTATCCTCCATGCCGTAACCCTCGCTGGCATCCAGTTTGCCCTCGGCTAGTTGCTTCTCGAAATCAACCGTCTCTGCGGCCACCTTAGAGGCCAACTCCATGCTCATGCCAAGCACCTCGTACATTTCTCTTTGCCTCGCCACAGCCAGCGCAATGTAATAGTCATTGGCGCGCGCTGTTACCAACCTATCCAGTTGTCCCAAATATAAGCGATTCACTTGATTGTTGCTCAGATCGGCGTATATATCTGCACCCAAAATTATTTGTTTGCCATATTTACGCAGTATGAGCGCAATTACTTCCAACCAATCAAATTTGTCTGCCTGCCATTGTGCGCCCTTCAAAGCAGGCATGCCACCAAATTCTTCCAACACTGCAAGCAGCTTTTGTCGATAGTTGAAGCGCACTGCTGGTCTATTCATGCAGGATTCATAGAAATATTTTACTTTGCGTTTCATTTCCGTTTCGTTTGTGGTGCGATGCGGTTCACGCAGTATGCGTGCCACACGTCGATTATAGGACTTCTTGAGTACATTGAAGAGCCCCGTTTTAGCTTCCGAAAAGCGTGCTGGATTAATTTTATGCCAATTACCGCAAGCATAACGATAAAAATCATCACAAACACCTACTTTCGGTTCCATATAATTAAGCATTTCTGCCGATTTCGAAATACGTAAAAGTTCGCGTGCATTTTTTGTTTGAAAATCAGGATATGTCGTCCGTTTTGTAGTTGTCGCGACATGCCCATTCGCGAAATAATTAACAGTTAGTAAAATAAGGAAATAAGACGTAAATTGCTGCTGTTGGGCGATACACATTTTCACGGCGACTACCGATTTTAAACTGATACTAAAGTGTAATTATATTTTTCATCTCGTGCTTTGGAAAGTCTCATTGTTTGTTTACCAACATGCGAAAGTCGCGAAAGTACTTATTGTTGTTTGAAGTAAATTCGGAAATGACCAGAGGTTATCAATTGGCAATATTTATGTAGTGGAATAGATTTTCAATTAATGGCTTTTAAATATAAGTATATTAGGGTGGGCCAAAAAAAATTGATTTTTGGTTAGAATATAGAAATTCGAATTTCTGACCATAAATGGAGTAGAATTACCAAATATGAGTTTTTTATGTTAATGGGAAAGCGTGCCTCATCGCCGTTTTTGGCTTTCATGAAAAGCTTCTATGTAAATGAATATATCTTCTCACCCAAAAATCGTACAGACAACATTCATCCCAATAAGGTAACTGAACACTCTACAAACAAATAAGGAAGTCTAAGTTCGGGTAAACCGAAGATTAAATACCCAGCGGCAGTTTTCATATGATTTTCGAAATTTTCCATTTCGGAAGTGGGCGTGGTTGGGGAGCGATTTCGTCCAATTACATCAGGTATACTCTCTATTATGGTAGTATACCTTGAATGATTTTCGAAGTTTTCGATATCGAAAGTGGGCGCGGTTGGAGGGCGATTTTATCCGTCGTCAGGTATACTTCCAACGATACTAGTATGTTTTGTTCGAAATTTCATCGTTCTATCGTAATCAGTTTAAACGTTACGACCCGTCGAATTTACAAAAATGCCTTCCTTAAAAGTGGGAAGTGCCACGCCCACTTTAAAAAATGTATGGAAAAATCATAAGAGAATGACCAGGGGGATTCACCTATAAAATTGAAGCATCATCGCGAATAACGTTCTAAGTTACAAAACCATAATTTCCCTGCAGTAAAAAAATGTCAATTGCAAAAAAACATCTAGCTTATAAATAACTATTTTGTGGCAATTGTAGGAATAACAAACGTCTAACTACGCCACAAGTCATGCAGAGGTCATGCAGAGGAGTCCGAAAATATGTTTAATTTTTCGTTTGCTTCCGTTTTTTAGCTTGTAATTTCCAGGTGCTTTTTCGGTATTGGGTAAATACAAATAGTAGCTGGTTTCTAAAGAATAAATTTGATACACATAGAGTAAAATGGGGGAATTAAAAAAGGAATGGAAAAGATAAAATAAAATTTAAAGTAAATAAATAAAAATTATAAAAAAAAAATGAATTTATCTTTTGGCTATTTTTTGGTTGAAAAGTAGTTAGTTAGTAGTTGGTTGACATCTCATGCAAACAAAAGTAGTTAGTCCGATTATATGAAAATTTACAGTAAATATACAGCACTAGTTGATTGGTAAGCAACTTAAAGCTACTTTTACGCTAGATACTAGAGCGTATCACGGTGTTTGGAGGAAAAAAAAGTTGAAAATGTTCCCCCCAGTTTGAACACTTACCTTATGAGGTTTTAAAAAAAAAAATTTTTAATTTTTCTGTCACCCTGTAAAAACAGCGAAATTTGTTTTTTTCTATAATTTCTATATTTCTCGTTCGATTTTCAAAAGTGATACATTTCACCAAGGCAAGATTTCATCCATAGAAACTTTTAGCCCTTCATGCCAAGTTCAGTTTTTATTATATTTTTACTAAAACCAACACCCTGTATTACAAAAAAAAAAAAAAATTTTCCGGAAAACTAAGAAAAAAAGGCCTAAAAGTTTCTATTGATGAAATATTGCCTTGGTGAATACCTTTCTAAAAATGTATCACTTTTGAAAATCGAACTAGAAATATAGAAGTTATAGAAAAAAACAAATTTCGCTGTTTTTACAGGGTGACAAAAAAATTTAAAAAAAAAATTTTGAAAACCTCATAAGGTAAGTGTTCAAACTGGGGGGGAACATTTTCAACTTTTTTTGGTGATACGCTCTACTAAATACTTTTCCTGCAGGGTTGTCAGGAGAGCAAAAAAACACTAAAGTCATAGGCCCGTAATCATAGTGGTTGCTTAACACGCGTATTAGTTAATATCTTCACTAAACTTAAAAAGAAATTTAAAGTTTTGGTCAATCATAGTCATGCTAAACAAACATATTGGCTGAAAAGAAATTTAACAGGGACCCTTCATAAAAAAATGAAATTAAACAGGAACCCCTCATGAAAAGAAATTAAGTTGGTTGGTGGCATGAAGATTTTTTTTTAACTTCGGCAGGATCACCCTGTGCCAGCTAACATAGCATATGTGTGTCACAAACCATTGCACATTTGTGCTAATAACCGACAGAGGGCAAACTCATGTACTGTCACCCGACAACCATTATTAAAATGATAAAAGGGCATAGGTATTCTTTATTTTAATTTTAAAACTCCATATTAGACATAAAATGTTTTTATGCTGACTATGACAGACATAGAACGATGTTTATATTAGAATCATGTTAAAGTAGATTAAACTATATTCTAATTCGACTATGTCTACGGGCCATAGTTTTTTAATTTATTTCTTTCAACTGTCTCCTTAACTTTTTCTTTTATATCTTTCATATTACATACTAGGTTTATACCTTCCTTATGATCTTCCAATGCCCTTTCGAATCACTTTCGACGCTTCTATGCAAAATGATATATGTCACTTTACATTATCCTACTATTTCTAAATGCATATTTACAGTTATGGCGCGCAAAATTTTAGAAAATTTGTTATCTGAACAATGCAGGAGAGCAATACAAAAGGCAATATGCAATAAAACCGGGTTTGTGAAAATTGAGACCTAGAACTTTATTCGCGATGATGCTTCAATTTATATGATTTTCCGAAATTTTCGATATCGAAAAAGGGGACGTGGTTATCCGATTTCGCCCATTTTCAATAGCAACCTACCTAACCTGTATACAAAATTTTATGCAAATATCTCAGTTTTTACTGAAGTTATCTTGTTCAGGGACAGACGGACTGACATGCCTTAATGAACTATTTTTTCCAACCTAAGAACTTTCATATATGGAACTCTATAATTATCTCGATTATTTTGTGCCGTTACGCAGTACCGTTATGTGGACAAAATTATAGTACCCTTGTACTAGTACTAGTACGCTGAGTATAAAAAGGTCATGTCTAAAATTTACTAATTTCTGAAACCCATAAGGCTTTGTGAGAAGTTGTGTAAAATTTACTTAAAAGCTTTTCACGAAAACAAAACGATGAGGCATGCTTTCCCATTAACATAAAAACTCATATTTGGTCATTATACTCCATTAATGTTCAGGAATTCGAATATCTGTATGCTTTTCAAAAACAACGAAAATTGTTTTTTTTTTTTGCCCACCGTAACGTATTATGCAAGCATAGAAATATATATGTACATATGTTAGACTATATGCTCGCGGTCGTACGAATCTCCGCCACGTACCCGAATAAAAATGATATCTATGTATATTAGGGTGATTCAAAAAAAATGTCATTTTTTTTAAGTGAATTTTCTTTTAATTTTTGAAACCTTTTCCAAAATATTTTTACATACTCTTAAAGTTGAACTTAACTATTGAAATAATTACAGCCATTTAACAATGACTGAGTTTTTTACTATTGCACACACATACACAGTAACACGTATAAAATCTAGTAAATTTTAAATAGCTGTAATTATTGTAATAGTTAAGATAATCGCATATGGCTTACCATTTTGGAAGCTTCAAAGCCTCAACTTTAAGAGTATGTAAAAATATTTTCAAAAAAGTTTCAAAAATTGAAAGAAAATTCACTTTCAAAAAATTCCATTTTCCCCATACAAAATGCATTGGAGAGCGCGAGAAAAATAGCCACCCCTTAAGTTAAGTTAAGTTAGAGCGCTAATTTTTTGCAAGGCTTATTGTCTCATCAATGCCCAAAGTTTTGGGGGGTAAGACCAAGAAAAAAAATTTTTTTTGAGTCACCCTAATGTATATATTAGACTAGAAGATGCCCGCGACTTTATCTTCGAAACTCACAAAAACGAACCATAAATCGTTTTTTTATATCTCGACTACAGAGTCGGCTATCGTTACCGGGATGCCAACCCCGAATATTAATGTAGTAGGCCAAGCACTACACCACGGCGACGCGCCTGCTCATAAATACGGGTTTTATAAATCTAGCTATTCCAGCACGATCTAGTAACAATAAGCCTATTTCGAAAGGACTTACCCGAATAAACTAATCGAAACTTATCAAATGTCCTTTCAATAGTTTTTAAGACATTTCGTCACACAAACCCGCCCAACAGTTGTATATCGTCCCGTTTCTGCCTTAACCTCGTAAAATCCGAATCGAAAATGAGCTTGGTAAAATATATTTACCTTCGTGGTTTTTTGTACGATCCATTACCTCGTATCTACATTTTTAGTATGCAAAACTTGAGAATTTCAGTTGGTTTTCTTCGTATATAGATATAGATTTCGCAGTTTGGAGAAATAAATGATTTTTCTGTGTATAATGTTTTCGAGAACATTTCGACTGCTCAGTGGAACAACACCCTAATTCAAAAATGCCCTATTTCAAGATTTAGATAGGGCGTTTTCTAAACTCGTGTTACCCATACCAGTTACTTATCGGGATAAATAGGTTACCAATTGCACTACACAACAAATTTTGATCAACTTTAGTTACCAAGAATTAAATAAAATTTACACCCCCTGCGGGTTAGGGGTTTAGAATATGCCCGAGGTAGGCATACCGGTCGTAAGAGGCGACTAATATGTACATAGGTAATTGACGTGCTACTCGATGGTTGATCTACGGATATGATGCCTCTCATTACCCATCTTCTCCTTCCTCATGGATGGAGGGATGCCATGACCTAGAAGGTTCCACTGGTCATACCAAATCGCTACCACGCCAGTCGGGCAGTACCGCAAGGGAGTACCTCAGCGTACCGGGGTCATATCCGGCCAAGGACTGTCAACTTCGGCATCACTTCCCAAAACCCTCGGGGAGTGTTTTGTTGTTAACAACAAACAACAACAAATAAAATTTACAAATATAAAATGTCGAGGATGTGCAAATTTGTTGGGTAGAAAAGAAAACTTATGATTGAGGACTTTCAATATAACGGGGCTTATAAAGTCAAGGGCATATCACAATGTTCTACTGGTGTACTTAAAATTTTTTGTAATTCAATCACCTTTGGTGTAGGAGGGCTAACTTTTTTCATCGCTAGATTTCTTTTTTTGATTTTAAGGTGGTTAAATCTGAAATTTTGTAAAAAATTAAAAATTTTTTTCAGTTTTATTAAACGTTTTTGGCATAGTGGCCAAACTACATATGTATTCAAGATACGTATAGAGATTATCATGTTGATGTGAATTAGGATGACACATAATCCAAAGGCTATCTCATTTTTGATAATTTTTTTGTCGAGTAGTGTTGTTGAAGGGGATTTGTAAAATAAGGCCCGGTGCTTTAAATTAAAAAAAATTAGTCAGATGGTTCGTGAGTCTTAACCTGCACTCGGAATGCAATGCAATGTGCTCTTTTCACATTTTCCTTAAATGTTTATTTTTAAATGATAGATATATTTTTTTTTAATCTACCTTAAACTACATTAATGATTTTTTTTTGTTTTAAATTTTAGGAGCAATGTACATTTGATCTTAGATTTTGTCAGAGGTACTTTGCAATCTTTGGTGCATCTTTCTTTTATTATTCTACAAAAACAATTTTATTTATTGTTGTCATTTCAAAAACAATGAACTATATTTTAACCATTTTCATAGAAGGAATGAATATCCTCGTTAAAATCGGCAGGTAACGCCCTAAGTAAACGGTTTAACAAGTTTTCGAACACAATAATTACTTAAATAGGTAACCTAACGAGCCTTAAAACGCACATTTTTTAACGAGCTGCGCCTCAGGTACCTACTCTGCATTATACCTACCTACTTGTTCATTACAAAACTTTTTCAGCACCTGCCTGCGAGCTATAAAAGGTCAGTCTTCTGACAAATTATATTAGTTACAAACGAAATCTTGAATAGTTAACTGTACAAATTTATCTCAAGAGACTTTCTTCAAATTCATCAAAAAGTTGGAAATTAAAACGTACCATGTCCCTAATGAAGAACTCAGTGCAAGATTTTGTTGCATCTGGCGAAAAGAAAGTCGTGCAACCCAGCAACTTTGTAGAGCAGATTCTAAATAAAGCTCTCATTAAGAAATATATTGATGTTGTTGAGGATACAACATGGTATAACGTTAAGGATGATCACGAAACAAGTACAGATGATGAGGATGTTTTGGTAATCGATGAATCAAAATGCGTGAATTCTACTGAGAGCGAAGAAACTATCATCATCTCTTCTGATGAGAAGGATGCTGCAGATAGTTTGGTGGAAGAAGTAGAAAACTTCGTGGTCAATCTAGATGAACCTTATCTTCCTTAATGATCAAGCCAATACACCAAACGTGAGTGTAGTTTCCAGTTTATCAAGCGCGGCCATTTCCGAGAATACATCACCTGCATCTAAAAAGAGTTTGCTGAAAAGAAAAGCATCATTTACAAGCGAAGAAGAAGACGAGCCGGAGGAAGAAAACACATGGGTCAAAAGGTTTAAAATAAGATACTACTGCTTGCAGGACGATTCAGATTGAGAACTTTATGCTTCGATTAGATGGATCATAGACCGTAAACTTGGTCATTACCATTATTATTATTTCAAAATATTGTCCTAATTTAATTAATTTGTGTGTAGAGTCGAATAAATTTTTTTAAACTAAGTAACTGTCAGTATCAATAAATTAATAATGAAAATTAAAAAGAAACATCGTTATTTTTCAAAGACATTTATTGTAGAAGGTACTAGCTGACCCCGCAGACTTCGTTCTGCACAAAATAGTTTTTTGTTGAATTCATTTCTATAATTCACGATTATACCACTGCCACTTCCCCTTTTCCCTTTTACTTGAATATTTCTTGTGAGAACAGCATTTATATCGTATATCTCCCAACTGCGATACAAATACATGATCCCTTTCAAGGAACTCAGCTTAAAAATTAAATATGTATTGGTGCTAATAACTCGATTTTTTTCGTTAGTGCAATAGTTTCGTTTATTTCCTTACAGATTGCCAGGTTCCTACCTTGGACCCTTTTAGAGATACGTAGCATGAAAAGTTATAATTCATGGGAAGTGCCACGGCAACTTTTCCTAAAAAAACTTTTTTTACATCATCATTTAGTTGATACCCATATTGTACAAACACCATCCAGGGTTGCACTTGTCTTGTGGCCTTTTTAGATATTGAAGGAGCCTTCAACAACATAAGCCCTGATGCTATAACCACCGATTTAACAAGTCTGGGCATGAGCAGGTATCTTATTGGACTTATTGATCAACTACTAAGGGGTAGACGAATACTTTCATCACTGGGCTCGGTTGACTTATAACGCTATGTCACAAGGAGAAAGTCTCAGGGTGGTGTTCTCTCCCCGCTTCTATGGAACCTCACTGTCAACTCGCTGCTGCTAGACACAAGCTGGGGGCGGGAAGGTAGTGGCATATGCAGACGACTTAGCTATAGTATATAGGGGCAAATTCCCACAAACCCTGTGCGACTTTATGCAAGTAGTACTGCGAGAAGTTTCCTCATGGTGCTCGGGATTCTGCTATGTGGAGAATCCCGATAATACCGGGATTTTCCATATGACAGGGTCCCGGAACAGACTTTTCAAGTGTTGGTGGTATCACAACGGGCCTTTGCATACTGGCGTAGGTGTGCGGCAGCCACTTGAACCTAACCTAACCTAGATAAACTCCATTTATAAGTGAGTTCGTGGGTAAACAAACTTGCATATCCCAATAAAAACAGCGGGTCGCCCAAAAGTATGCAACATTTTTTTTACGTTTCCCTCATACACGGAAATTTTTGGTCATACTGTATTTTTGAAGATGCTAAAGCTAATGCAGAAATAAAGTAGCATTTAGTTGGGTTTAGATTTCAAAATTGTATGGGAAAAATGCTGCTTTTTGGGCTAAATGCTAAAATGCAAAATGCAGGCTCAGCATGAACAGCCCATAACGGTACCAGAAGACAAATGAATTGTATTCAAATAACTCTTCTTAGAATCAAACATTTTAAACACCTTACCCGCTTCGCTGGGTGAAAGAAAACGAGAAATGATAATTTAATTCATGTTAGGCCCTTATTTTGTGACTTATTCTAATAACAATGTTTTATTTATTAGTGATTTACTCTAATTATTGTAAACTAACAACATATTCTAAAGTCTTCTGATACACAACATTTTTGGTTTTATTTTCATGCGGTGTATAAATATACAGTAACGATGGTTTCTCTACTTATATCTCTATCCTAATTCTCAGCCCCTAACCTTAACCCCATTTAGAGACACTCAACCTCAAGAAATTAAGTTCGTGTGGGAACTGCCACGACCCCTTTTCACATAACCCCTACTTACAGTTTTGATATCCTATAGCTCTATAGCGATTTCCAGATCCTTTCCTTAGACCATTCACAGATATTCTGCTTGAAAATTCATGTTTGTATGGGAGATGCCACGCCCATATTTCTGATTACCCTCCGTTTTATGTGTATGCTTTTGATATCATATAGGTTTATACCAATTTTCAGGTCCCTACCTTGAACCCTTTCACAGATATTCTGTAACATGAGTTTAGAAAACGCCCTATCTCAAGGAAAATTCAATGCATACATGTCTTAATCAAATATTGAAATAAAGCGAATTTGAATCAAATTCGGAAATAGGGCGTTCTTTTACCGAATTTTGAAATAGAGCGTTATTGAAAAAAATCCTTAGATAGGGCATTTTTAAAAAAGAGGTGTTGTTCCACTGAGCAGTGGAAATGTTCTCGAAAACATTATACACAGAAAAATCATTTATTTCTCCAAGCTGCGAAATCTATATCTATATCTACATATATATATTAGACTGGGCCAAAAATAAAAAATTTCTTTTTTTTCAAAAATTATATTGATTTTCTTTTTAAGGAAGGTGAAAAAAATTACTGTAATTTTTTCAGATTTTTAAATTAAAGTCTAGAGGTCTATCATTGCTAATTAAGAATTTAACAGACTTAACCTCCAATTTGGTATAAAAACGACAAATAATTGTTAAAAAACACCATTTACCTGAACACATTTTTGTAGGAAATTGAATTCCCTATAAAAGCTGCCTAGACTGAAATTTTGTCAGACTAACCGTTTTCTAGTATTCTAGCCTCAAACATTGGTATGTTTTTTGGATTTCCCGATTTGGATTTGAAAATTTGCGAAACATGAAAAAATCAACATCGAACAAAGCTAAATACATATTCTTGAGGGAAATTGGCTGCTAAGTCCGAATTCGATATCAGAATTCAACAACGGGCCCGTAGTTCGGCCCTAATCTTGCAAAAAAGTCCAATATTATATTGTGATGGTTTTGTTAGGTTGGAGAAGAACTGCGACCTGTTAGGCTAATTCTGATCACGGATTTGGATTTAGCTCGCGAAAATACATGAATATGCATGTATTGTGTTCATAGATCCGTCAACTTTTTGTTTTTTTTTGCGCCATTTGAAGACTGTAAAACTACACCTTGCAGAGGAAGCATATATTAAGCAAAAATATGTTTGAACGCGTATGGGAAATGCATAGTTTTGGTTATAATATTCATCATATAATGATAATTAACCAGATAGAATATCAATAAACAAAACTTAGTAAAAAAATTGGATCAAAAACACCAAAAAAAATATTTTAAAATCATAATAAAAAATCACGCGATTTTTAATTCCAAATTTTCGCCTGCGGCGCTTTTTCAAATATTTCAAAAAAAAAATTTTAAAAATCATAATAAAAGATTAATTCCAACGCTTTTTTAAATAATTAAAAAAAAAAAATATTTTAAAATCAGAAAAAAATTTAATTTTGGAATTAAAAATTGCGCAATTTGACACAGCAAGGGAGCGTCATAATCCCAAGAGTCTTACTTGGTATTTTGACTCATTTTTATTTGGGATTATGACACCCAACCTATAGTGTCATAGTCCCAAGTAAAAAAGTTTTGATTTTAACACTGCAAGGGGAGTGTCATAATCCCATTTTTTATACTTGGGATTTTGCCACTTGGTGCTATGACATGTCACCTTAAAACCCTTTTGTTTTGTTGCCGACAAATTGTAATTTATATATAAAAATGCGATGTCCTTCGTATCTTAAGCCTTATTTCTTTTCTATAAAAGTGCTTTCAAAGACCTTCTCTGTAAAAGGTTTAGAAAAAACCGATTAAAACCTTTTGTTTTGTTGCCGAAAAATTAAGAAAGCTGAGGCGTCTAAATTTCACAATTTTGCATAATCTATACATCGCTGCCTCAGAATACGAATTTTGGACATTTCAGGATTATTGCATATTCATAGCCGGCTTCGCGATCTCTTTCGAATGGCGTTATCAGTTTGTTTCTAAAGCCATTGGGGCATATTCATAGCCGAAAAAAGTAGGCACTAAAGTTAGCGTCAGCTTTTTGAAACCATTTCTAACGATCGATTTGTCAAAAATGCTGACGCTATAAGGGGAAGTGGCACCACACAAAATGATTTTTTCAAATAAAGACAATATAGGTATAATCGTGAATTATAGAAATGAATTCAACAAAAATCTATTTTGTGCAGAACGAAATCGGTGGGGTCAGCTAGTACCTTCTACAATAAATGTCTTTGAAAAATAACGATGTTTCTTTTTAATTTTCATTATTAATTTATTGATACTGACAGTTACTTAGTTTAAAAAAATTTATTCGAGTCTACACACAAATTAATTAAATTAGGACAATATTTTGTAATAATAATAATGGTAATGACCAAGTTTACGGTCTATGATCCATCTAATCGAAGCATAAAGTTCTCAATCTGAATCGTCCTGCAAGCAGTAGTATCTTATTTTAAACCTTTTGACCCATGTGTTTTCTTCCTCCGGCTCGTCTTCTTCTTCGCTTGTAAATGATGCTTTTCTTTTCAGCAAACTCTTTTTAGATGCAGGTGATGTATTCTCGGAAATGACCGCGCTTGATAAACTGGAAACTACACTCACGTTTGGTGTATTGGCTTGATCATTAAGGAAGATACGTTCATCTAGATTGACCACGAAGTTTTCTACTTCTTCCACCAAACTATCTGCAGCATCCTCCTCATCAGAAGAGATGATGATAGTTTCTTCGATCTCAGCAGAATTCACGCATTTTGATTCATCGATTACCAAAACATCCTCATCATCTGTACTTGTTTCGTGATCATCCTTAACGTTATACCATGTTGTATCCTCAACAACATCAATATATTTCTTAATGAGAGCTTTATCTAGAATCTGCTCTATAAAGTTGCTGGGCTGCACAACTGTCTTTTCGCCAGATTCAACAAAATCTTGCACTGAGTTCTTCATTAGAGACATGGTACGTTTTAATTTACTGTAACTTTTTGATGAATTTGAAGAAAGTCTCTTGAGATAAATTTGCACAGTTAACTATTCAAGATTTCGTTTGTAACTAATATAATTTGCCAGAAGACTGACCTTTTATAGCTCGCAGGCAGGTAGTGAAAGAGTAGGTACCTGAGGCGCAGCTCGTTAAAAAATGTGCGTTTTAAGGCTCGTTAGGTTACCTATTTAAGTAATTATTGTGTTCAAAAACTTGTTAAACCGTTTACTTAGGGCGTTCCTGCCGATTTTAACGAGGATATTCATTCCTTCTATGAAAATGGTTAAAATATAGTTCATTGTTTTTGAAATGACAACAATAAATAAAATTGTTTTTGTAGAATAATAAAAGAAAGATGCACCACTACATGTAAAGATTGCAAAGTACCTCTGACAAAATCTAAGATTAAATGTACATTGCTCCTAAAATTAAAAAAAAAAATCATTAATGTAGCTTAAGCTAGATTAAAAAAAAATATATCTATCATTTAAAAATAAACATTTAAGGAAAATGTGAAAAGAGCACATTGCATTGCATTCCGAGTGCAGGTTAAGACTCACGAACCATCTGACTAATTTTTCTGTACAATTTTCACCGACGATTTTTAATTTGGAAACAATAACATAAAGCACCGGGCCTAAATTTACAATTCCCCTTCAACAACACTACTCGACAAAAAAATTACTAAAAATGAGATAGCCTTTGGATTATGTGTTATCCTAATTCACATCAACATGATAATCTCTATACGTATCTTGAATACATATGTAGTTTGGCCACCATGCCAAAAAACGTTTAATAAAACTGAAACAAAATTTTAACTTTTGCAAAATTTCAGATTTAACCACTCCTACACCAAAGGTTATTGAATTACAAAAAATTTTAAGTACGCCAGTACAACATTGTGATGTGCCCTTGACTTTATAAGCCCCGTTATATTGAAAGTCCTCAATCATAAGTTTTCTTTTTTACCCAACAAATTTCCACATCCTCGACATTTTGTATTTGCAAATTTTATTTAATTTGATCAAAATTTGTTGTGTAGTGCAATTGGTAACCTATTTATCCCGATAAGTAACTGGTATGGGTATCATGAGCCCTATCTCAATGAAAATTCAATGCATACATGTTTTAATCAAATTTTGAAATAAGGCGAATTTGAAATTCTTTATCGAATTTTGAAATAGAGCGTTATTGAAAAAAAAAATCCTTAAATAGGGCATTTTTGAATTAGGGTGTTGTTCCACTGAGCAGTCGAAATGTCCTCGAAAACATTATACACAGAAAAATCATTTATTTCTCCAAACTGCGAAATCTATATCTATATACGAAGAAAACCAACTGAAATTCTCAAGTTTTGATACAAGGTAATGGA
>CAXKVI010000001.1:32594988-33160476 GCA_964058755.1 Campiglossa producta | reverse complement strand
ACGACCCACGACTTAATAAATAGCACATTTAAATTCAGGATCCATTGGCGCATCTTGACTACACTTAAATACCCACGAGAACTCCTGGAAATTCGATAGTGCGCCTATAACACGATACATGCTCGGTGCATGTGAATCGGCTGCTGCAACAGCTGAGCGGAAAAACGACTGCACATCATCACACCACAGCTGAGCAAAGGCAACAAAGAATAACTGTTGATTATCGAATTGCAATTGTGAGAACGACTCACTATTTATAATATCCGTTTCTTTTGCGGCACGCTGGACGCGCAACCAACGTTGATATGCTTCATAAGCCAGCTTCACACCAGCATTATCAGCAATATTCTCCGATTGTGAAACATCATTGGGCAATTGATGGCCAGCATAACGATAATTATGATATTGAGCCTGAAAGCATTTGCGCCCGCTCCTCAAATTGATATGTTGACTTGTCATCCCACCAACTGTGGAAATTGCTAGCTTTATCATGTCGACGTCCATCATCATCAAAGCCATGTATCATTTCGTGTGCAATCAGATAGCCAAGCGTTGCATACTTTAAGGCTTGCGGATAGTGTGGACCCCAAAAGTGACGTGGTTGTAGTAGCGCAACAGGAATTTTGATGCTATTCTCGAGCACATTATAAGCGGGCGTGAAAGAGAGCACCTCGGGCGCTTCCAACGGCATAACGGCGCCATTGAGACGTTGCAATTTCTTGCGACTTTCCATTTGTAGTATCTGCTGCACATTCTCTACATAATTGCTGCGCGTTATGTGAACGTCAGCATATTCGGCGCTAAAGTTTTCCCACTCGTAATTGTTAATGTATAAGGTCATAGCATTTAGCTTTTCGAGCGCATACTCGCGCGTAGAGTTTGCAATCCAATCGAGTTTATTGCCTTGCAGCTCTGCGCGGAAAGCAGCGCGCACTTCTTCCCACACATCCAGCACCTCTTGTTCCACGGCGTCATCCTTATAACGCTGATACACCATATAATCCACATATTTACCAAAGTGAGCCTTAGTACGTTCGATGCACCATTTCGCCACATTACCCTTGTGCACATCGACAATGTAAGCTTGCAGCATATGCCATACAATATAGTTGACGATAACATGCGGCGGTGTTTGCGCTACCGTTTGTATGATATTAACCAAATATTTCTCATCATAAACATAAACATTTTCGGGCAACTCATCCACGCCCAATGCTATTTGTAAGAACTTCTGCACATCCAGACTGTCGCTATAAACTTCTTGCAATTTAGCAACGCTCTGTTCCTTAAGTAAACTCTGTAAGGTGAGACCTAAACGTGCGTCCGTACCGCCATGTACGAGCGCGCGCTCAAAATTCGTCAGCTCTTTGGCTACTTCTTTGGCCTTCTCTTCCTCCATGCCGAAGAAACGTTGCATATGCGCGACTGTATTCAACTCTTGCAACACACTGAACAATTTCGTATTGCTGGTAATCGAGAACTCTGGCGGTCCTATATACACCTTATTCTTCGTATTATTCAATATGTCCGGCATGATGTCCACTGCGAGTATAATTTGTTTACCATATTTATGTTGTATTTTCGCTACGGCTTCCCACCACTTGAACTCTGCTTCCGCTTTAAAATCTTCACCATCCAACATGGGCACTTTTACCCCAAGCTCCTTAGCGGCGTGCTGCAGCGCCACCCTATAGCGTATATCATCTTTCTTCACCAGCTCGCATGCATGATAGAAATTTTTCACATTCGTTTCCAAGACGTTGTCATTGCGCGGTTCATTTAGGACCTGTTGTAGACGATGATCGAAAGCGTTTGCGATCTGTTGAAATCGATCGGTCATTATATTATTGAGCAATTGCGCCGGATTTGCTCGATGCCAATTACCGCATGCATATTGATAGAAGTCTATACATGGATCTATTTTGACATTGAGAATTCCATCGATTTCGGCAGCTTTAGCTTGGCGCGTTATCTGTTTAGCCCATTCGGTGTTTAAATCATCTTTCAGTTTAGTTGTTGTTGTATTGGTTGGTGGCGCACCATCAAGCGCGTTTAGTTTAGTTGTCAGTATGATTGTTAAAATCAATAAACACAACTTAGTTGTTCTTGTAAAGATTTGATTCATGTTTTTTCTTTCCGATCAGCAGTCAACCAGCATCAGTTTGAGTTTTAATCGAGACTAAGGCCAACAGTTTGAATTTATTGAGCTGGGTGTGTTGCGGGAGAGCGCGCTTCTTATCAGCATGTGCGGCTGTTGAGATGTAGTGGGAAGAGTGCTTTGCTGACACACATGTGGTCGCGGGTTCGATTTCTGCTATTAGAATTGTTCAAAATATGTATATAGCAGGTAAGGAAGTCTTAGTTCGGGTAAACCGAACATACCCAGTGGTAGTTTTCATATGATTTTCGAAATATTCCATTTTGGAAGTGGGCGTGGTTGGGAAGCGATTTCGTCCAATTAAATCAGGTATACTCCCTATTACTAGTATATCTTGTACCAATTTCGAATTTTCAAAAATGCCTCCCTTAAAAGTGGGCGCTGATACGCCCACTTTAAAAAATCTAACAAAAAATCGTTATATAATGACCAGGGGGCTTACCTATCAAATTATATCATTTTAGCCATTTCCGTTACCGAATTATGTCAATTTAGGTGATTTTCGAAATTTTCGATATCGACAAAGCGGGAGTGGTTATCATCCGCTTTCTCTCATTTTCAATAGCAACCTACCTTGGCCAGAAAATAACCTGTATACGAAATTTCATACAAATATCTTAATTTTTACTCAAGTTTTCGTGTACACGGACGGACGGACGGACATGCCTTAATGAACATTTTTTTCCAACCTATGAACTTTCATATATGGAACTCTATATCTATCTCGATTATTTTGTGCCGTCACATACAACCGGTATGTTAACAAAATTAATATACCCTTGTACTAGTACGCTGGGTATAAAAACTAGACATTACAGTGTTCGTGAACGGTTTCAGAATGCCATATGGAGTAAGAGCGGGAATCTTTTGCAATACTAGCGGTCACTTTTATATCTTTGTGTCTCCCGCACCTAACGAATATGTTTCAATCCGAGATCTACACTATCCAGGAGTTATGCAGGGCATTACTACATCCCTAATAGGATTTCATCTGACAGCCAGCGGCCTAACTCGTTTTTCTAACGATAACATGCGTCTGACATTGAGAGTGACTAGGTTTTGCCCCTCTGGTTTTTTCGATATGAAAACCTCCTGGACCAGAGTTTTTTTTTTTTGTATACCCATAACATTATCCAGCCAACGAAGCCTTAACAAGAACCATAAGGTAAATCTACCATGTAGACGATATTGAAAAGATTGTAAAGAGAGGACTTTCTCACTCTACACAGACGCGTCCAGAACGAACTGTGGCTTCGGGACACTAGTCTTCTCGGAACAGCGATAGTCTTGATTTGTGTCCGACCGTTCATGGTTCTGGCGACTGGTAGATGGAAGTTTATCTAAGAAGTTCGGCCTAAAACAAACCAGTGTTGTACTTGTCAGAAATTATCATTAATACTTCTATCGGTGTTTGCACGGAGATTATCGACGATAGGTCAGTTAATTATCGCCAAGGCGCTTGTTGATGATTGGTGAGTACCATCTCAACTATGAGACGTGGATTATGTACTAGCCTTGTATTGATTGTGTTTGACAGCATGCCTAGTATAAATAAATCTTTTCATTTTATTTTGATATAGGTACAACAACAACGTGAATAGGACCGATAATAAAAATTTCGAGTGAATTTTATTCTGAATATTATCGCACCGACCTTCTCATCGAATGAAGTCTGCATCGCCATAAATTGTTATAAATAAAACAGACTAATTCTTCTTCTTCCTAAAACATCTTACAAATAAAATGGCTTGTGATAAGGGACTTTGTATCCTAATCTTGCATTTATCCAAGTTTTATTGACGAAATTTTTATGGAATATTGATTGAAAATATGTCAGTCTTTTCTAAACACAATAAGTCATATGTGACTAACTTTTGGACTCATATTACTTAACTAGAGTTTGCCCAGTGGTTGAATTTCAACCACAAAACCTTATTTATTTCTCTACCTTTTAGAAGTTAAGTTTCTATAACTTTCACATTTTTGTTATTTCTTAAATTTTACTTTTTACTTTTCCTGATTTTTTATATTTTCCATTTCTATACATTCCTCTCCTTTTTGCCTTTTCCTCCCTCTTTACACCATTCAGTAATACACTTTCAATGTTTACAATTATTTATTTTAGGTCGTTTTTATTTGTATTTCTTTCCTTTCTTTTCTCTACTTTGCTTTTGCTTTCCTTTGTCTTTTTTTCCTTCCTTTCATCTCCTTTGCTTTCCTTTTCTTTCCTTTCCTTTCCTCCCCTTTCCTTTCCTTTCCTGCCCCTTTCTTTCCTTTCCTTACCTTTCCTTCCTTTCTTTTGCTTTCTCTTTCTATATTTTCATTTCATTTTATTTTCTTTTTTTTCCTTTCTTTTCTTTTCTTTTTTGTCTTTTCTTTTGCTTATTTTTATTTTTTATATTCTTACCTTTCCTTTCCTGTCCATTTCATTCCTTTATTCTTTTAATTTTCTTTTTCTTGCCTTTCCTTTCGTTTCCTTACATATCCTTTGCTTTAGTTCCGTTTCGTTTGCCTTCATTTAATTTATTTCCTTTTAATTTCTTTCCTTTATTTTCTTTTATTTTTTATTACCTCTATTTTCCATTACATTCCTTGTTTGCCTAGCTACCTTTTCCTTTCCTTACCTTTCCTTACGTTTTCTTACTTTCTTTCTTCTCCTTTTCGCAACTTCTTTATTTTATTTATTTCCATTCATTTCCTTTAATTATTTTTCCCCTTTCCACTATCTTTCCTTTATTTTTCTTTCTTTTTATCTACTTAAATTGTGCGACATGGAGCCAGTCAACCGCCCTAAAATGGTAAATTTGACGTCAATTGAATTATGCCCATCACTGAGCACTAACTGTAAAAAAAAAAAACTAGCTTGTTATTAACAAACAATTTTTTAATTATTTTGCCATATTTGAGTCCGCGGACCCACTTTATGTCACACCCAATTTGTAGGACACATATAATTATTCAAATTTTTTAATTATTTTGACATATTTGGGTCGTCGGACCCACTTTATGCCGCTTTCAATTTGTAGGACACATATATGCCTGAGGTGGTTTCCCCATTGGCAGTTAAGGAAATGAAAATAAAACTGCTATTAATAAAAAAAAGTTTCATGTTTCATGCCCCTTACCTTCCAAAGGTCGCACTTTCAAGCATTTTCGAAGATAAAAAGATTGGGCGTCTCGGGGAAAAGAAGTCGCTTTCAAAAATTTAGCTATGTGAAATTCGGCTAATATTTGACGACTGTAGAATTGAAAAACTTTAGTTCCGGACTCCTAAATCAGCTCACACAAAATATAAACGCCTCGATTTATGACACTTTTCTGGCTCTTTTGCGGCTCTGAATGTTTGTTGGGTACATATTTCTCTATCTGAAACTATATACTATTTTTGTAATCTTTTCCTCGCTTTCCACTTGACTTCCTGCTCATTTATTTGCATAATTGATATGAGACGTAAATATGTACATACAACTATACTTAATACCTATTTGAAACTATCCTACACTAAATTAACTTTGAATTTTTACTCCATTATTATTTTCAGCTATACCAATTTTCTATATTCTGGCAATTGTGCCTGGGCTTATGCCATGGGAGCAGGAATATCGTTTTTTATCCTTTTGTCATCTTGCCGGTTCGGTGGCGCCATGGTGTGGCAGCTTCCTCTATCATCTATTCATGAATATCGAACGGGGTGAGCACGTTTACTATACTTTGCTGAAACTGGATATGGTCGGTATATGGGTCAGTCAAAGTTTTGGTAAGTAAATGGAAAACCAAATAAATGTAAGGATGTTGCTTGTGTGTACGTTTGTATGTATATTGGTGTTCAAGGTTAGAAACTTTTGTACTAGTTATATGCAAAATACATTCATACTTAGACTAAAGTATCTCATGGTAACTATTACCTTATGTGATAAACATTTATGTATATTATTTACATATTTTTATATCTGTATACTAGCAGATGCCCGCAATTTTGTCGTACGAAAAGCCTTCACAACAAACATATCTCCTCGGGTCTATAATGTCAGCCGAGTAATTCAGCTTAAAGTAATACATACTTTCAATTGAGAAGGCAGTTGTGAAGTAAATTCCTCTCTCTTTGAGCAAAGATAAGATTACTATCATTTTTTTTTTATACGCAACGACAAAAATCGCCAAAGAATGAATTACTCTCTTTTTTTCTACAGTTGGCATCACTGTGCTTACTGATCATTATCAAATCTTCTTCGCTATATGTATTGCTAACAGCAGTTTTATATAAATACAAATAATGAGTAATAAAATAAATTTGGCTTTGAACTTGTTGAATGGGCATACTGGTAGTTTCGACATTTCCGTATATTTACAATTTAGTGCTTATAAGCAATAAGCGACTAAGTCAAAAACGAGTAGTGTGGGTTTAACGGGTTAAGGGAATCGGGACAAATATAGAGCTCCATATAGGCAACTGCCTTGGTGTAGAGGTAGTATGCTCGACCTACTAAACCAATATTTCGGGTTCACATCCCGGTAAAAGCAATATCAAAAATTATTTAGAAAAAAGTTGGATCGCTCGTCGGCAGTGGTTTGGCAAACTCTCAACTCTTTGGCTGCTCAACCAAAAATCGTTTGCTTTGCTTGTGTCGTTCGGAGTCGGCAAAAAACTGTAGGTTCCGCCAATTTTTAGGAAACATTTTTTTTGATGATCAGAGTTCAATGAATTAAGCAACGGATTCGGGTTTCTAAAATGGAAGTTATGTAATTGCTTTCCGATTAGAAGTCGGTTTTAAAAAATTAAATTGGTTTTTTACAAGGAAACGGTTCTCAATAGTTACGGCTTCGGTCTCCGGTTTGAAAATAAATCGGTTATGATATCGGCTTTAAAAAATGGATTAAAACGGTTCCGTTTGAGTTTGCATTTTCAGTTTCCGGTCTCAAAATTTAAACGATTTCAAATGGTTATAGGATCGGCTATGAAAAATGAAACGGTTGAAGTTCCGGTTTCTGGTTCGAACAATGAATCTTGTATGAAGGTTGAAAGTCAATTTGGTTCAGTTTCAAACGGTTATGGTTTCAAAAACTAAACGGGTTTCAAAATTCAAACGGCTTGAGACGTTTAAGTTTTGGTAGATAAAGCGGTTCTCAATATGTAGTTTCGATTTCGTTTACGGATTCAGCTTGGGCATTGAAGAAATAATAGGTCTTATGTCAGTTTTGGAAAGAGAAACGGTTTTACACGGTTCAAGTCTTAGTTTCTAACAATGAATCTGTTCTAACGGCTATAAACTTTAGACGATTTTAAGTAGTTTTAAAAACAAGGCGGTTCCAAATCTTTAAGGTTGCGGTTTACGAATCAAGAACTATTCAAAAATCATGCGGTTTTAAATTCTTGTATAGTAAAATGATTAAAGCTGGTTGCGGCTTCGGTTGTACAATAAACCGGTTCTAACCGTTTTAAAAACAAGAAGCGATTTTAAAAACAAAACATTTTTTAATAGATTTGTATTTAAAAAATTAAGCTTGGTGAGAGTTTTGGATCTACAAAATTACGAAACTGGTTCAAGTTATTTCAATTTGGAATATGAATAGATTTTAAACAGTCCCGCGATGGGTGTCCCAGACTGGATTTCATTCCTGAAATCTGAGTAAAGGCTGATTTACACGGCTCGATTTTTGTCGTTCCACGCAGAAAAATGAACTGGGAATGGATAAGAATTGACCGTGATTTTGGTGGAATCAACCCATATTTTGGCTGAATCAACAAACATTTTGGTTGATGTAACTAAGTATATTTTGGTTGATATGACGAAAGCACCGTCAAATCTTATCCATCACCAGTTCAATTTTCTCTGAGTGCACTGCTTTCCACCTTCAAAATATTTCACTTTGCGGTGGAACGACAATGAGCCTTAATCGATACCTTAATTAGTATAGGAATATCAGTTTAATGTTTTTCTAGAAAAGTAAAAGCTAAAATTTTTTTTTTTAAATTAATCTCTACAACACACACACATAAGTATCTAATTCCTCTCTAATATATCACACATTTACGTTTCGGATTCATACGTGTATTCGCTGCACACTCAAATTCAACAGCGAACTCATTAAAATTCGATAACATTGCAACAACACGCACCTCCTCGGGTGCATGAACGTCGGTAGCTAACAAAATTTGACGCCAATTACGGCTCACATCCGTACACCAAACTTGTGCCAAACTCAAAAAGAACAATTGATATGGTGTCAAATCCAAATGCGGCAGTGACTCCTGCAACAGCAGCGTAGCATTATCTTCGCGTTGCCAAATCCATTGTTGAAAAGCGGCATACGCAATACGAACACCCACATTATCGGCGATATTTTCATCTTGAGCATTCGTCTTCGCCAATTTACGACCGTTATAACGATATTCACTATATTGTTGCTGCAAACATTTTTTACGTTCGGCAAACTCTTCGGTGGATTTGCGATCCCACCAATTATTCAAATTTCCTTGAGCATCATATTTACGTATGATCGAGTCGAACCCATGGGCCATTTCATGTGCCAATATAAAACCAATGGTGGAGTATTTAAGTGTGGTCGGATAGGCGTGATCCCAAAGAAAGCGCGGCTGTAGGAAAGCGACTGGTATGAGCACTTTATTGTATTCTGCAGCGTACGCAGGTGTAAAGCTTAACGTTTCGCCCTCATCCAGTTTAGGTGGTTCGAGTAAACGTAAACGATAATTACGACCACGCGCTTCTAATATTTGTATCACGTTATCGAAATAGTTATCGGTACTAATAACTATTTCACCATATTGTTGCTCAAAGTTCTCATGCTGATATGAATTTATCTCCATAGACATTGCGGAGAGTTTCTCCAAAGCTTTGTCACGCGTCGACTCTGACATCCACGCGTTCGTGCCCGATTGCAGCGAATTGCTAAATGCAATTTTCAGCTCCAGCCACAGCGATTGTAATTCATCGTTTACGTACGCGTCATGCTTCGATAACTCCTGATAAACCATGTAGTCCAAATATTTGACGAAAAAATGTTTTGTGCGTTCAACACAACGCTGTTGATGTTTCTCATCTACGTAGCTGACCTCCATACGAAAATCCTGCAACAGCTCCCACATCAAATAATTAGCTACTATCTCTTTGGGTGTATCTTCGATAAGACGGCGCAAATTTTTTAAATATGACTCGACATATACATAGACGGGTAGCTCGTACGGATGACCCAACCAAGTTTGAACGAAATGTGTGAAGTTCACGGTCGGTTTATACTTCTCGGTCAGATCTTCGAGGAGTGTGAGTTGCGCTTTATCCTCCATGCCGTAACCCTCGCTGGCATCCAGTTTGCCCTCGGCTAGTTGCTTCTCGAAATCAACCGTCTCTGCGGCCACCTTAGAGGCCAACTCCATGCTCATGCCAAGCACCTCGTACATTTCTCTTTGCCTCGCCACAGCCAGCGCAATGTAATAGTCATTGGCGCGCGCTGTTACCAACCTATCCAGTTGTCCCAAATATAAGCGATTCACTTGATTGTTGCTCAGATCGGCGTATATATCTGCACCCAAAATTATTTGTTTGCCATATCTACGCAGTATGAGCGCAATTACTTCCAACCAATCAAATTTGTCTGCCTGCCATTGTGCGCCCTTCAAAGCAGGCATGCCACCAAATTCTTCCAACACTGCAAGCAGCTTTTGTCGATAGTTGAAGCGCACTGCTGGTCTATTCATGCAGGATTCATAGAAATATTTTACTTTGCGTTTCATTTCCGTTTCGTTTGTGGTGCGATGCGGTTCACGCAGTATGCGTGCCACACGTCGATTATAGGACTTCTTGAGTACATTGAAGAGCCCCGTTTTAGCTTCCGAAAAGCGTGCTGGATTAATTTTATGCCAATTACCGCAAGCATAACGATAAAAATCATCACAAACACCTACTTTCGGTTCCATATAATTAAGCATTTCTGCCGATTTCGAAATACGTAAAAGTTCGCGTGCATTTTTTGTTTGAAAATCAGGATATGTCGTCCGTTTTGTAGTTGTCGCGACATGCCCATTCGCGAAATAATTAACAGTTAGTAAAATAAGGAAATAATACGTAAATTGCTGCTGTTGGGCGATACACATTTTCACGGCGACTACCGATTTTAAACTGATACTAAAGTGTAATTATATTTTTCATCTCGTGCTTTGGAAAGTCTCATTGTTTGTTTACCAACATGCGAAAGTCGCGAAAGTACTTATTGTTGTTTGAAGTAAATTCGGAAATGACCAGAGGTTATCAATTGGCAATATTTATGTAGTGGAATAGATTTTCAATTAATGGCTTTTAAATATAAGTATATTAGGGTGGGCCAAAAAAAATTAATTTTTGGTTAGAATATAGAAATTCGAATTTTTGACCATAAATGGAGTAGAATTACCAAATATGAGTTTTTTATGTTAATGGGAAAGCGTGCCTCATCGCCGTTTTTGGCTTTCGTGAAAAGCTTCTATGGAAATGAATATATCTTCTCACCCAAAAATCGTACAGACAACATTCATCCCAATATTTGCAGGTAACTGAACACTCTACAAACAAGTAAGGAAGTCTAAGTTCGGGTAAACCGAAGATTAAATACCCAGCGGCAGTTTTCATATGATTTTCGAAATTTTCCATTTCGGAAGTGGGCATGGTTGGGGAGCGATTGCGTCCAATTACATCAGGTATACTCTCTATTATGGTGGTATACCTTGTACCAAATTTCATCGTTCTACCGTAATCAGTTTAAAAGTTATGACCCGTGAAATTTTCAAATATGCCGCCCTGAAAAGTGGGCGGTGCCCACTTTAGGTGATTTTCGAAGTTTTCGATATCGAAAGTGGGCGCGGTTGGAGGGCGGTTTTATCCAATTTCATCAGGTATACTTCCAACCAGTGTACGAAAATAAACTTTATTGTACGGTACTATTTCGTTTTGTTTATTACTTTCATAGTTCAGTACAAAACAAAATCCAAAAGCTGAGTTCACTTTGAAAACTGTAAAATACATTTTTTGAAATTTACATCCGAAATAAAAAACAAAATAAAAAAAATATTTTGTTCTCTATGAACATACATTCAAACACTTATATTTTTCTTCAATCAATTGAAACGTTTGTGTTTATAAATTTTTTTTTGTTGGAATTGTCACAAACAAAAAGCAAACGTTTCCAAAAAGTAATAAACTGTACAAAACTTAAATGACATGCTACTCGATGAGGAAATGAAAAGTATTTTGTACAGTTTATTTTCGTGCCCTGCTTCCAACGATACTAGTATGTTTTGTTCGAAATTTCATCGTTCTATCGTAATCAGTTTAAACGTTACGACCCGTCGAATTTTCAAAAATGCCTTCCTTAAAAGTGGGCAGTGCCACGCCCACTTTAAAAAATGTACGGAAAAATCATGAGAGAATGACCAGGGGGATTCACCTATAAAATTGAAGCATCATCGCGAATAACGTTCTAAGTTACAAAACCATAATTTCCCTGCAGTAAAAAAATGTCAATTGCAAAAAAACATCTAGCTTATAAATAACTATTTTGTGGCAATTTTAGGAAATAGTGCATTTTACGCACACTAGGAATAACTAACGTCTAACTACGCCACAAGTCATGCAGAGGTCATGCAGAGAAGTCCGAAAATATGTTTAATTTTTCGTTTGCTTCCGTCTTTTAGCTTGTAATTTCCAGGTGCTTTTTCGGTATTGGGTAAATACAAATAGTAGCTGGTTTCTAAAGAATAAATTTGATACACATAGAGTAAAATGGGGGAATTAAAAAAGGAATGGAAAAGATAAAATAAAATTTAAAGTAAATAAATAAAAATTATAAAAAAAAATGAATTTATCTTTTGGCTATTTTTTAGTTAGTAGTTGGTTGACATCTCATGCAGAGGTAACCATAACTGACCGGGTTCCGGCTATCGTCGAACAAAAGTAGTTAGTCCGAGTATATGAAAATTTACAGTAAATATACAGGACTAGTTGATTCCTAAGCAACTTAAAGCTACTTTTACGCTAGATACTTTTCCTGCAGGGTTGTCAGGAGAGCAAAAAAACACTAAAGTCATAGGCCCGTAATCATAGTGGTTGCTTAACACGCGTATTAGTTAATATCTTCACTAAACTTAAAAAGAAATTTAAAGTTTTGGTCAATCATAGTCATGCTAAACAAACATATTGGCTGAAAAGAAATTTAACAGGGACCCTTCATAAAAAAATGAAATTAAACAGGAACCCCTCATGAAAACAAATTAAGTTGGTTGGTGGCATGAAGATTTTTTTTAACTTCGGCAGGATCACCCTGTGCCAGCTAACATAGCATATGTGTGTCACAAACCATTGCACATTTGTGCTAATAACCGACAGAGGGCAAACTCATGTACTGTCACCCGACAACCATTATTAAAATGATAAAAGGGCATAGGTATTCTTTATTTTAATTTTAAAACTCCATATTAGACATAAAATGTTTTTATGCTGACTATGACAGACATAGAACGATGTTTATATTAGAATCATGTTAAAGTAGATAAACTATATTCTAATTCGAATATGACTACGGGCCATAGTTTTTTAATTTATTTCTTTCAACTGTCTCCTTAACTTTTTCTTTTATATCTTTCATATTACATACTAGGTTTATACCTTCCTTATGATCTTCCAATGCCCTTTCGAATCACTTTCGACGCTTCTATGCAAAATGATGTATGTCACTTTACATTATCCTACTGTTGTTGTTGTTGTTGTTGTTGTAACGAGGTGTAGCCCTGCCTAAATGTCAGACAGGGTCACCTCGAGTGTATTGCTCTTGGCCGGGTCGATATAAGAAAACGGCCCGGGTCGTTTCGGCACGATGGGTACAGCACAAGTACTGGTACCGTTCTCGTAGATCCGGCAATACAAGAAACTAAATGCATATTTACAGTTATGGCGCGCAAAATTTTAGAAAATTTGTTATCTGAACAATGCAGGAGAGCAATACAAAAGGCAATATGCAATAAAACCGGGTTGAAAAAAGTTAGACTTAGAACGTTATTCGCGATGATGCTTCAATTATATAATTTTAGCCATTTCAGCTACCGAAATATGTCAATTTATATGATTTTCCGAAATTTTCGATATCGAAAAAGGGGACGTGATTATCCGATTTCGCCCATTTTCAATAGCAACCTACCTAACCTGCATACAATATTTTATGCAAATATCTCAGTTTTTACTAAAGTTATCTTGTTCAGGGACAGACGGACTGACATGCCTTAATGAACTATTTTTTCCAACCTAAGAACTTTCATATAAGGAACTCTATAATTATCTCGATTATTTTGTGCCGTTACGCAGTACCGTTATGTGGACAAAATTATAGTACCCTTGTACTAGTACTAGTACGCTGAGTATAAAAAGGTCATGTCTAAAATTTACTAATTTCTGATACCCATAAGGCTTTGTGAGAAGTTGTGTAGCTCAAAAACCGTAAAATTTACTTAAAAGCTTTTCACGAAAACAAAACGATGAGGCACGCTTTCCCATTAACATAAAAACTCATATTTGGTCATTATACTCCATTAATGTTCAGGAATTCGAATATCTGTATGCTTTTCAAAAACAACGAAAATTGTTTTTTTTTGCCCACCCTAACGTATTATGCATGCATAGAAATATATATGTACATATGTTAGACTATATGCTCGCGGTCGTACGAATCTCCGCCACGTACCCGAATAAAAATGATATCTATGTATATTAGGGTGAATCAAAAAAAATGTCGACTTGGTCTTACCCCCTAGAAATTTAGGTATTGATGAGAAAACAAGCCTTGCAAAAAATAAGCGCTCTAACTTAGTAAATTTTAAATAGCTGTAATTATTGTAATAGTTAAGATAATAGCACATGGCTTGCCATTTTGGAAGATTCAAAGCCTCAACTTTAAGAGTATGTAAAAATTTTTAAAAAAGTTGCAAAAATTACAAGAATTTTCACTTTTAAAAAATGCCATCTTCCCCATACAAAATGTATGGGAGAGCGAGAGAAAAATAGCCAGCCCTTAAGTTAAGTTAAGTTAGAGCGCTAATTTTTTGCAAGGCTTATTGTCTCATCAATGCCCAAACTTTTAGGGGGTAAGACCGAAAAAAACAAAGATGTACATTTTGGCCTACCCTGCGACCAATAGTTCACGTAACGTTATACATAACTTCGTATAACTCAAGAACCGTTTAAATTACCACTCTGGAATTTTTACTGAAAATTATTAAAAGACCAATTTATGATTAAATAAAAAAAAAAACGAAATTCAATTATACTATTTTTCCTCAATTACAAATTGTTTATAACAATTTTTTAAAAAATTTAACAAAAATTAATTTTTATCTAACATTCTTTAGGCCAGTCCTAAAATTTGATCCAATTCCGTCAATTGTTCACAAACTAGAAAGTAATGAAAAAATTCAATTTTCAAAATGCCTAAAATTCAAAAATTCATAACTCAAAAAATTGACCACTATGGGTGAAATAATAACGAGAATTTCAGTTGGTTTTCTTCGTATATAGATATAGATTTCGCAGTTTGGAGAAATAAATGATTTTTCTGTGTATAATGTTTTCGAGGACATTTCGACTGCTCAGTGGAACAACACCCTATTTCAAAAATGCCCTATTTCAGGTTTTTTTTTTCAATAACGCTCTATTTCAAAATTCGATAAAGAATTTCAAATTCGCCTTATTTCAAAATTTGATTAAAACATGTATGCATTGAATTTTCATTGAGATAGGGCTCATGATACCCATACCAGTTACTTATCGGGATAAATAGGTTACCAATTGCACTTCACAACAAATTTTGATCAAATTAAATAAAATTTGCAAATACAAAATGTCGAGGATGTGGAAATTTGTTGGGTAAAAAAGAAAACTTATGATTGAGGACTTTCAATATAACGGGGCTTATAAAGTCAAGGGCACATCACAATGTTCTACTGGTGTACTTAACATTTTTTGTAATTCAATAACCTTTGGTGTAGGAGGGCTAACTTTTTTCATCGCTAACTTTTTTTTTTTATTTTAAGGTGGTTAAATCTGAAATTTTGCAAAAGTTAAAATTTTGTTTCAGTTTTATTAAACGTTTTTTGGCATAGTGGTTAAACTACATATGTATTCAAGATACGTATAGAGATTATCATGTTGATGTGAATTAGGATAACACATAATCCAAAGGCTATCTAATTTTTGGTAATTTTTTTGTCGAGTATTGTTGTTGAAGGGGATTTGTAAATTAAGGCCCGGTGCTTTATGTTATTGTTTCCAAATTAAAAATCGTCGGTGAAAATTGTACAGAAAAATTAGTCAGATGGTTCGTGAGTCTTAACCTGCACTCGGAATGTAATGCAATGTGCTCTTTTCACATTTTCCTTAAATGTTTATTTTTAAATGATAGATATATTTTTTTTAATCTAGCTTAAGCTACATTAATGATTTTTTTTTTATTTTAGGAGCAATGTACATTTAATCTTAGATTTTGTCAGAGGTACTTTGCAATCTTTACATGTAGTGGTGCATCTTTCTTTTATTATTCTACAAAAACAATTTTATTTATTGTTGTCATTTCAAAAACAATGAACTATATTTTAACCATTTCCATAGAAGGAATGAATATCCTCGTTAAAATCGGCAGGTAACGCCCTAAGTAAACGGTTTAACAAGTTTTCGAACACAATAATTACTTAAATAGGTAACCTAACGAGCCTTAAAACGCACATTTTTTAACGAGCTGCGCCTCAGGTACCTCTCTGCATTATACCTACCTACTTGTTCATTACAAAACTTTTTCACTACCTGCCTGCGAGCTATAAAAGGTCAGTCTTCTGACAAATTATATTAGTTACAAACGAAATCTTGAATAGTTAACTGTACAAATTTATCTCAAGAGACTTTCTTCAAATTCATCAAAAAGTTACAGTAAATTAAAACGTACCATGGCTCTAATGAAGAACTCAGTGCAAGATTTTATTCAATCTGGCGAAAAGACAGTTGTGCAACCCAGCAACTTTATAGAGCAGATTCTAGATAAAGCTCTCATTAAGAAATATATTGATGTTGTTGAGGATACAACATCGTATAACGTTAAGGATGATCACGAAACAAGTACAGATGATGAGGATGTTTTGGTAATCGATGAATCAAAATGCGTGAATTCTACAGACAGCGAAGAAACTATCATCATCTCTTCTGAAGAGGAGGATGCTGCAGATAGTTTGGTGGAAGAAGTAGAAAACTTTGTGGTCAATCTAGATGAACGCTATTTCCTTAATGATCAAGCCAATACACCAAACGTGAGTGTAGTTTCCAGTTTATCAGGCCATTTCCGAGAATACATCACCTGCACCTAAAAAGAGTTTGCTGAAAAGAAAAGCATCATTTACAAGCGAAGAAGAAGACGAGCCGGAGGAAGAAAACACATGGGTCAAAAGGTTTAAAATAAGATACTACTGCTTGCAGGACGATTCAGATTGAGAATCTTTATGCTTCGATTAGATGGATCATAGACCGTAAACTTGGTCATTACAATTATTATTATTACAAAATATTGTCCTACTAAGTAACTGTCAGTATCAATAAATTAATAATGTAAATTAAAAAGAAACATCGTTATTTTTCAAAGACATTTATTGTAGAAGGTACTAGCTGACCCCGCCGACTTCGTTCTGCGCAAAATAGATTTTTGTTGAATTAATTTCTATAATTCACGATTATACCTATATTGTCTTTATTCGAAAAAATCATTTTGTGTGGTGCCACTTCCCCTTATAGCGTCAGCATTTTTGACAAATCGATCGTTAGAAATGGTTTCAAAAAGCTGACGCTAACTTTAGTGCCTACTTTTTTCGGCTATGAATATGCCCCAATGGCTTTAGAAACAAACTGATAACGCCATTCGAAAGAGATCGCGAAGCCGGCTATGAATATGCAATAATCCCGATAACGCCATTCGAAAGAGATCGCGAAGCCGGCTATGAATATGCAATAATCCTGAAATGTCCAAAATTCGTATTCTGAGGCAGCGATGTATAGATTATGCAAAATTGTGAAATTTAGACGCCTCAGCTTTCTTAATTTTTCGGCAACAAAACAAAAGGTTTTAATCGGTTTTTTCTAAACCTTTTACAGAGAAGGTCTTTGAAAGCACTTTTATAGAAAAGAAATAAGGCTTAAGATACGAAGGACATCGCATATTTATATATAAATTAGCATTTGTCGGCAACAAAACAAAAGGTTTTTAAGGTGACATGTCATAGCACCAAGTGGCAAAATCCCAAGTAAAAAAATGGGATTATGACACTCCCCTTGTAGTGTTAAAATCCCAACTTTTTTACTTGGGACTATGACACTATAGGCTGGGTGTCATAATCCCAAATAAAAATGAGTCAAAATACCAAGTAAGACTCTTGGGATTATGACGCTCCCTTGCTGTGTCAAATCGCGCAATTTTTAATTCCAAAATTTAATTTTTTTCTGATTTTAAAATATTTTTTTTTTTTAAATTATTTAAAAAAGCGTTGGAATTAATCTTTTATTATGATTTTTAAATATTTTTTTTCAAATATTTGAAAAAGCGCCGCAGGCGAAAATTTGGAATTAAAAATCGCGTGATTTTTTATTATGATTTTAAAATATATTTTTTGGTGTTTTTGATCCAATTTTTTTACTAAGTTTTGTTTATTGATATTCTATGTGGTTAATTATCATTATATGATGAATATTATAACCAAAACTATGCATTTCCCATACGCGTTCAAACATATTTTTGCTTAATATATGCTTCCTCTGCAAGGTGTAGTTTTACAGTCTTCAAATGGCGGAAAAACAAAAAAAAAAAAAGTTGACGGATCTATGAACTCAATACATGCATATTCATGTATTTTCGCGAGCTAAATCCAAATCCTTCCTAACAAAACCATCACAATATAATATTGGACTTTTTTGCAAGATTAGGGCCGAACTACGGGCCCGTTGTTGAATTCTGATATCGAATTCGGACTTAGCAGCCAATTTCCCTCAAGAATATGTATTTGGCTTTGTTCGATGTTGATTTTTTCATGTTTCGCAAATTTTCAAATCAAAATCGGGAAATTCAAAAAACATGCCAATGTTTGAGGCTAGAATACTAGAAAACGGTTAGTCTGACAAAATTTCAGTCTAGGCAGCTTTTATAGGGAATTCAATTTCCTACAAAAATGTGTTCAGGTAAATGGTGTTTTTTAACAATTATTTGTCGTTTTTATACCAAATTGGAGGTTAAGTCTGTTAAATTCTTAATTAGCAATGATAGACCTCTAGACTTTAATTTAAAAATCTGAAAAAATTACAGTAATTTTTTTCACCTTCCTTAAAAAGAAAATCAATATAATTTTTGAAAATATATATATAGATATAGATATAGATTTCGCAGTTTGGAGAAATAAATGATTTTTCTGTGTATAATGTTTTCGAGAACATTTCCACTGCTCAGTGGAACAACACCCTATTTTAAAAATGCCCTATCTAAGGATTTTTTTCAATAACGCTCTATTTCAAAATTCGGTAAAAGAACGCCCTATTTCCGAATTTGATTCAAATTCGCTTTATTTCAATATTTGATTAAGACATGTATGCATTGAATTTTCTTTGAGATAGGGCGTTTTCTAAACTCATGTTACAGAATATCTGTGAAAGGGTTCAAGGTAGGGACCTGAAAAGTGGTATAAACCTATATGATATCAAAAGCATACACATAAAACGGAGGGTAATCAGAAAACATAAATTTCCAGCAGAATATCTGTGAATGGTCTAAGGAAAGGACCTGGAAATCGCTATAGAGCTATAGGATATCAAAACTGTAAGTAGGGGTTATGAGAAAAGGGGTCGTGGCAGTTCCCACACGAACTTAATTTCTTGAGGTTGAGTGTCTCTATATGGGGTTAAGCTTAGGGGCTGAGAATTAGGATAGAGATATAAGTAGAGAAACCATCGTTACTGTATATTTATACACCGCATGAAAATAAAACAAAAAATGTTGTGTATCAGAAGACTTTAGAATATGTTGTTAGTTTACAATAATTAGAGTAAGTCACTAATAAATAAAACATTGTTATTAGAATAAGTCACAAAATAATGGCCGAACATGAATTAAATGATCATTTCTCTTTTTCTTTCACCCACTGAAGCGGGTAAGGTGTTTAAAATGTTTGATTCTAAGCAGAGTTATTTGAATACAATTATTTTGACTTCTGGTACCATTATGGGCTGTTCATGCTGAGCCTGCATTTTGCATTTTAGCATTTAGCCCAAAAAGCAGCATATTTCCCATACATTTTTGAAATCTAAACCCAACTAAATGCTACTTTATTTCTGCATTAGCTTTAGCATCTTCAAAAATACAGTATGACCAAAAATTTCCGTGTATGAGGGAAACGTAAAAAAAATGTTGCATACTTTTGGGCGACCCGCTGTTTTTATTGGGATATGCAAGTTTGTTTACCCACGAACTCACTTATAAATGGAGTTTATCTAGGTTAGGTTAGGTTCAAGTGGCTGCCGCACACCTACGCCAGTATGAAAAGGCCCGTTGTGATACCACCAACACTTGAAAAGTCTGTTCCGGGACCCTGTCATATGGAAAATCCCGGTATTATCGGGATTCTCCACATAGCAGAATCAATCGCAGTACTACTTGCATCAAGTCGCACAGGGTTTGTGGGAATTTGCCCCTATATACTATAGCTAAGTCGTCTGCATATGCCACTACCTTCCCGCCCCCAGCTTGTGTCTAGCAGCAGCGAGTTGACAGTGAGGTTCCATAGAAGCGGGGAGAGAACACCACCCTGAGCCTTTCTCCTTGTGACATAGCGTTATAAGTCAACAGAGCCCAGTGATGAAAGTATTCGTCTACCCCTTAGTAGTTGATCAATAAGTCCAATAAGATACCTGCTCATGCCCAGACTTGTTAAAGCGGTGTTTATAGCGTCAGGGCTTATGTTGTTGAAGGCTCCTTCAATATCTAAGAAGGCCACAAGACAAGTGCAACCCTGGATGGTGTTTGTACAATATGGGTATCAACTAAATGATGATGTAAAAAAAGTTTTTTAGGAAAAGTTGCCGTGGCACTTCCCATGAAACATAACTTTTCATGCTAAGTATCTCTAAAAGGATCCAAGGTAGGAACCTGGCAATCTGTAATTAAATAAACGATACTATTGTACTAACGAAAAAAATCGAGTTATTAGCACCAATACATATTTAATTTTTAAGCTGAGTTCCTTGAAAGGGATCATGTATTTGTATCGCAGTTGGGAGATATACGATATAAATGCTGTTCTCACAAGAAATATTCAAGTAAAAGGGAAAAGGGGAAGTGGCAGTGGTATAATCGTGAATTATAGAAATGAATTCAACAAAAATCTATTTCGTGCAGAACAAAGTCTGCGGGGTCAGCTAGTACCTTCTACCATAGATGTTCCTGAAAAATAACGATGTTTCGTTTTAATTTGCATTATTAATTTATTGATACTGACAGTTCCTTAGTTTAAAAAAATTTATTCGAGTCTACACACAAATTAATTAAATTAGGACAATTTTTTGTAATAATAGATAATAATGGTAATAACCAAGTTTACGGTCTATGATCCATCTAATCGAAGCATAAAGTTCTCAGTCTGAATCGTTCTGTAAGCAGTAGTATCTTATTTTAAACCTTTTGACCCATGTGTTCTCGTCCTCCGGCTCTTCTTCTTCTTCGCTTGTAAATGATGCTTTTCTTTTCAGCAAACTTTTTGTAGATGCAGGTGATGTATTCTCGGAAATGGCTGCGCTTGATAAAGTGGAAACTTCACTCACGTTTGGTGTATTGGCTTGATTATTAAGGAAAATACGTTCATCTAGATTGACCACAAAGTTTTCTACTTCTTCCACCAAACTATCTGCAGCATCCTTCTCTTCAGAAGAGATGATGATAGTTTCTTCGCTGTCTGTAGAATTCACGCATTTTGATTCATCGATTACCAAAACATCCTCATCATCTGTACTTGTTTCGTGATCATCCTTAACGTTATACGATGTTGTATCCTCAACAACATCAATATATTTCTTAATGAGAGCTTTATCTAGAATCTGCTCTATAAAGTTGCTGGGTTGCACAACTGTCTTTTCGCCAGATTGAATAAAATCTTGCACTGAGTTCTTCATTAGAGCCATGGTACGTTTTAATTTACTGTAACTTTTTGATGAATTTGAAGAAAGTCTCTTGAGATAAATTTGTACAGTTAACTATTCAAGATTTCGTTTGTAACTAATATAATTTGTCAGAAGACTGACCTTTTATAGCTCGCAGGCAGGTAGTGAAAAAGTTTTGTAATGAACAAGTAGGTAGGTATAATGCATAGAGGTACCTGAGGCGCAGCTCGTTAAAAAATGTGCGTTTTAAGGCTCGTTAGGTTACCTATTTAAGTAATTATTGGGTTCGAAAACTTGTTAAATCGTTTACTTAGGGCGTTACCTGCCGATTTTAACGAGGATATTCATTCCTTCTATGGAAATGGTTAAAATATAGTTCATTGTTTTTGAAATGACAACAATAAATAAAATTGTTTTTGTAGAATAATAAAAGAAAGATGCACAACTACATGTAAAGATTGCAAAGTACCTCTGACAAAATCTAAGATTAAATGCACATTGCTCCTAAAATAAAAAAAAAAAATCATTAATGTAGCTTAAGCTAGATTAAAAAAAATATATCTATCATTTAAAAATAAACATTTAAGGAAAATGTGAAAAGAGCACATTGCATTACATTCCGAGTGCAGGTTAAGACTCACGAACCATCTGACTAATTTTTCTGTACAATTTTCACCGACGATTTTTAATTTGGAAACAATAACATAAAGCACCGGGCCTTAATTTACAAATCCCCTTCAACAACAATACTCGACAAAAAAATTACCAAAAATTAGATAGCCTTTGGATTATGTGTTATCCTAATTCACATCAACATGATAATCTCTATACGTATCTTGAATACATATGTAGTTTAACCACTATGCCAAAAAACGTTTAATAAAACTGAAACAAAATTTTAACTTTTGCAAAATTTCAGATTTAACCACCTTAAAATAAAAAGAAAAAAGTTAGCGATGAAAAAAGTTAGCCCTCCTACACCAAAGGTTATTGAATTACAAAAAATGTTAAGTACACCAGTAGAACATTGTGATGTGCCCTTGACTTTATAAGCCCCGTTATATTGAAAGTCCTCAATCATAAGTTTTCTTTTTTACCCAACAAATTTCCACATCCTCGACATTTTGTATTTGCAAATTTTATTTAATTTGATCAAAATTTGTTGTGAAGTGCAATTGGTAACCTATTTATCCCGATAAGTAACTGGTATGGGTATCATGAAAATTCAATGCATACATGTTTTAATCAAATTTTGAAATAAGGCGAATTTGAAATTCTTTATCGAATTTTGAAATAGAGCGTTATTGAAAAAAAAAAACCTGAAATAGGGCATTTTTGAAATAGGGTGTTGTTCCACTGAGCAGTCGAAATGTCCTCGAAAACATTATACACAGAAAAATCATTTATTTCTCCAAACTGCGAAATCTATATCTATATACGAAGAAAACCAACTGAAATTCTCGTTATTATTTCACCCATAGTGGTCAATTTTTTGAGTTATGAATTTTTGAATTTTAGGCATTTTGAAAATTGAATTTTTTCATTACTTTCTAGTTTGTGAACAATTGACGGAATTGGATCAAATTTTAGGACTGGCCTAAAGAATGTTAGATAAAAATTAATTTTTGTTAAATTTTTTAAAAAATTGTTATAAACAATTTGTAATTGAGGAAAAATAGTATAATTGAATTTCGTTTTTTTTTTATTTAATCATAAATTGGTCTTTTAATAATTTTCAGTAAAAATTCCAGAGTGGTAATTTAAACGGTTCTTGAGTTATACGAAGTTATGTATAACGTTACGTGAACTATTGGTCGCAGGGTAGGCCAAAATGTACATCTTTGTTTTTTTCGGTCTTACCCCCTAAAAGTTTGGGCATTGATGAGACAATAAGCCTTGCAAAAAATTAGCGCTCTAACTTAACTTAACTTAAGGGGTGGCTATTTTCTCGCGCTCTCATACATTTTGTATGGGGAAAATGGCATTTTTTGAAAGTGAATTTTCTTGTAATTTTTGCAACTTTTTTTTAAATATTTATAATGCTCTTAAAGTTGAGGCTTTGAAGCTTCCAAAATGGTAATCCATGTGCGATTATCTTAACTATTACAATAATTACAGCTATTTAAAATTTACTAAGTTAGAGCGCTTATTTTTTGCAAGGCTTGTTTTCTCATCAATACCTAAATTTTTAGGGGGTAAGACCAAGTCGACATTTTTTTTTATTCACCCTAATATACATAGATATCATTTTTATTCGGGTACGTGGCGGAGATTCGTACGACCGCGAGCATATAGTCTAACATATGTACATATATATTTCTATGCATGCATAATACGTTAGGGTGGGCAAAAAAAAAACAATTTTCGTTGTTTTTGAAAAGCATACAGATATTCGAATTCCTGAACATTAATGGAGTATAATGACCAAATATGAGTTTTTTATGTTAATGGGGAAGCGTGCCTCATCGTTTTGTTTTCCTGAAAAGCGTTTAAGTAAATTTTACGGTTTTTGAGCTACACAACTTCTCACAAAGCCTTATGGGTTTCAGAAATTAGTAAATTTTAGACATTACCTTTTTATACTCAGCGTACTAGTACTAGTACAAGGGTATTACAATTTTGTTCACTTAACTGTACTACGTACCGGCACAAAGTAGTCGAGTTAGATATAGAGTTCCATATATGAAAGTTCTTAGGTGGGAAAAAATAGTTCATTAAGGCATGTCAGTCCGTCTGTCCCTGAACACGATAACTTGAGTAAAAACTGAGATATTTGCATGAAATTTTGTATACAGGTTAGGTAGGTTGCTATTGAAAATGGGCGAAATCGGATGATAACCACGCTTCGAAATTTTCAAAAATCATATAAATTTACATATATCGGTAGCTGAAATGGCTAAAATTATATAATTTTATAGGTAAATCCCCCTGGTCATATACATTTTTTAAAGTGGGCATGGCACCGCCCACTTTTAAGGGAAACATTTTTGAAAATTCGACTGGTCGTAACTTTTTAACTCGTCCCCTTTTTGCGTTTTTATCGTAACCACCATTTTTTCGAAATTTACTTTTTGATGCAAATTTGTTCATCATCCCTTAGCGCATCATCTGGAAAAAAATTATAGCTGAAATCCTTACAGTTATGTCAAAAAATGGCTATCTTTTTTATCGTATCCACCAATTCATAAATGAAAAAATAAAAAAAAAATTTAAAAAATGCTCTCCTGTAAAATTTGGGTTTTGGCGTTTACGATAAAAACGCAAAAAGGGGACGAACTGATTACGATAGAACGATGAAATTTGTCAAAAGCATACTAGAATCGTTAGCAGTATACCTGATGAAATTGGATAAAATCGCCCTCCGACCATGCCCACTTTCGATATCAAAAATTTCGAAAATCCCCCAAATTGACATAATTCGGTAACGGAAATGGCTAAAATGATATAATTTTATAGGTGAATCCCCCTGGTCATTATACAAAGATTTTTTGATAAATTTTTCAAAGTGGGCGTGGCGCCACCCACTTTTAAGGGAGACACAGCACAAAGCATACTAATATCGTTGAGAGTATACCTGATGAAATTGGATAACATCGGTTTTTTTTTTGTTTTTGCGCCATTTGAAGACTGTAAAACTACACCTTGCAGAGGAAGCATATATTAAGCAAAAATATGTTTGAACGTAGAGATTATCATGTTGATGTGAATTAGGATAACACAAATCCAAATTCTATCTCATTTTTCGTAATTTTTTTATCGAGTAGTGTTGTTGAAGGAGATTTTTAAATTAAGGCCCAGTGCTTTATGTTATCGTTTATTGTAAAAATGTACAGAAAAATGAGTCAGATGGTTCGTGAGTCTTAACCTGCACTCGGAATGCAATGCAATGTGCTCTATTCACCTTTCCATGACCATCTTAATGTATAAACCAGATTTTCCTTAAATGTTTTTTTCAAATGATAGATATTTTTTTAATCTAGCTTAAGCTACATTCATGATTTTTTCTTTTAATTTTAGGAGCAATGTACATTTGATCTTAGATTTTGTCCGAGGTACTTTGCAATCTTTACACGCAGTGGTGCATCTTTCTTTTATTATTCTACAAAAACAATTTTATTTAATGTTGTCATTTCAAAAACAATGAACTATATTTTAACCACTTTCATAGAAGGAATAAATATCCTCGTTAAAATCGGCAGGTAACGCCCTAACTAAACGATTTATCAAGTTTTCGAACACAATAATTACTTATATAGGTAACGAGCCTTCAAACACACATTTTTTAACGAGCTGCGCCGCAGGTACCTACTCTGCATTATACCTACCTTCTTGTTCATTACAAAACTTTTTCACTACCTGCCTGCGAGCTATAAAAGGTCAGTCTTCTGACAAATTATAATAGTTACAAACGAACTCTTGAATAGTTAACTGTGCAAATTTATCTCAAGAGACTTTCTTCAAATTCATCAAAAAGTTACAGTAAATTAAAAAGTACCATGTCTCTAATGAAGAACTCAGTGCAAGATTTTGTTGAATCTGGCGAAAAGACAGTTGTGCAACCCAGCAACTTTATAGAGCAGATTCTAGATAAAGCTCTCATTAAGAAATATATTGATGTTGTTGAGGATACAACATCGTATAACATTAAGGATGATCACGAAACAAGTACAGATGATGAGGATGTCTTGGTAATCGATGAATCAAAATCCGTGAACTCTACAGACAGCCAAGAAACTATCATCATCTCTCCTGATAAGGAGGATGCTGCAGATAGTTTGGTGGAAGAATTAGAAAACTTCGTGGTCAATCTAGATGAACATATTTTCCTTAATAATCAAGCCAGTACACCAAACGAAGTGAAGTTTCCAGTTTATCAAGCGCAGCCATTTCCGAGAATACATCACCTGCATCTAAAAAGAGTTTGCTGAAAAGAAAAGCATCATTTACAAGCGAAGAAGACGACGAGCCGGAGGAAGAGAACACATGGGTCAAAAGGTTTAAAATAAGATACTACTGCTTACAGAACGATTCAGACTGAGAACTTTATGCTTCGATTAGATGGATCATAGACCGTAAACTTGGTTATTACCATTATAATTTTAACTGTCAGTATCAATAAATTAATTATGCAAATTAAAACGGAACATCGTTATTTTTCAGGGGCATATATTGTAGAAGGTACTAGCTGACCCCGCAAACTTCGTTCTGCACAAAATAGATTGTTGTTGAATTCACTTCTATAATTCACGAGTATACCACTGCCACTTCCTCTTTTCCTATTACTCGAATATTTCTTGTGAGAACAGCATTGCGATACAAATACATGATCCCTTTCAAGGAACTCAGCTTAAAAAATAAATATGTATTGGTGCTAATAACTCGATTTTTTTCGTTAGTACAATAGTGTTGTATATTTCCTTACAAATTTTCAGGTTCCTACCTTGGACCCTTTAGGAGATACTTTGCATGAAAAGTTGTGTGTTCATGGGAAGTGCCACGGCAACTTTTCCTAAAAAACTTTTTTTACACCATCATTTAGTTGACACCCGTATTGTACAAACACCATCCAGGGTCGCACTTGGTCTACATTTTAGTCGGTATTTGGGAAAGGGGTTCTCATTTCATACCCATATCGTACAAAAACTCTCTAGGGCGTAAATACATTTTTCTCCACCAAAAACAAACTTTAAAAAATCTTCAACAGAGAAGGTTCAAGAAAGAACTTTTACGGAGAAAATGCATGTTGAAAATCTGAGAAGTTATAGGGGTATATTCATAGTCGAAATAAAGTAGGCACTAAAGATAGCGTCAGCATTTTTGACAAGTCGGCCGTTAGAAATGGTTTCAAAAAGCTGACGCTAACTTTAGTGCCTACTTTTTTTCGACTATGAATATGCGCCAATGCCTTTAGAAACAAACTGATAACGTCATTCGAAAGAGATCGCGATGTATAGATTATGCAAAATTGTGAAATTTAGACGCCTCAGCTTTCTTAATTTTTGGGCAACAAAACAAAAGGTTTTAATCGGTTTTATCTAAACCTTCTACAGAGAAGGTCTTAGAAAGCACTTTTTATAGAAAAGAAATAAGAATTAAGATACGAAGAACATCTCATTTTTATATATAAATTACCATTTGTCGGCAACAAAACAAAAGTGGCAAAATCCCAAGTAAAAAAATTGGGATTATGGCTCTCCCCTTGCAGTGTTATAATTCCAACTTTTTAATTGGGACTATGACACTATAGACTGGGTGTCATAATCCCAAATAAAAATGAGTCAAAATCCCAAGTAAGACACTTGGGATTATGACGCTCCCTTGCTGTGTCATAATCCCAAGTTAAGAAAAGTTGGGATTGTGACACTGTAGGCTCTTGTCATAATCCCAAATAAAATTGGGAAGGAGAAATGAGATATGAGTTAAATTTTTTGAAGTGGGCCACTTTTTTTCGAAGTTGTTCTATCTTTCTGAAACTTTTTTGTATGGTTCACAACAACAAGAAAAAAATGCGTTTGGGCCAGTTTTTCGAAATTCGAATTATTTTCAAAGTTATAGCTATCAACACTTTTCGAAATTCCTCACTTTTTGATGAATTTCTCACGATTGGTTAAACCGAGTTTGCTAAAATATATATAAAAGATGGTATCTTCGTCCAAACGACGATTAAAATTTTTAACTTCTCCATCATGGTCAGATGGCGCTTTTGTATGATGTTGTTGGGCATTCCATTAGTTATTTACATTTTTTTTTTGTACTTGGGATTTTGCCACTTGGGACTATGACATGTCACCTTAAAAACCTTTTGTTTTGTCGCCGACAAATGGTAATTTATATATAAAAATGCGTTGTCCTTCGTATCTTAAGCCTTATTTCTTTTCTATAAAAAGTGCTTTCAAAGACCTTCTCTGTAGAAAGTTTAGATAAAACCGATTAAAACCTTTTGTTTTGTTGCCGAAAAATTGAGAAAGCTGAGGCGTCTAAATTTCACAATTTTGCATAATTCTTTCGAATGGCGTTATCAGTTTGTTTCTAAAGGCATTGGCGCATGTTCATAGTCAAAAAAAATTAGGCACTAAAGTTAGCGTCAGCTTTTGAAACCATTTCTAACGGCCGATTTGTCAAAAATGCTGTCGCTATAAGGGGAAGTGGCACCACACAAAATGATTTTTTCGAATAAAGACAATATAGGTATAATCGTGAATTATAGAAATTAATTCAACAAAAATCTATTTTGTGCAGAACGAAGTCTGCGGGGTCAGCTAGTACCTCCTACAATAGATGTCTCTGAAAAATAACGATGTTTCGTTTTAATTTACATTATTAATTTATTGATAATGACAGTTCCTTAGTTTAAAAAAAATTTATTCGAGTCTACACACAAATTATATAAACTAGGACAATTTTTTGTAATAATAATAATGGTAATAACCAAGTTTACGGTCTATGATGAAATATAAATATCTCAGTCAGAATCGTTCTGTAAGCAGTAGTATCTTATTTTAAACCTTTTGACCGATGTGTTCTCTTCCTCCGGCTCGTCTTCTTCTTTGCTTGTAAATGCTGATTTTCTTTCCAGCAAACTTTTTGTAGAGGCAGGTGATGTATTCTCGGAAATGGCTGCGCTTGATAAACTGGAAACTTCACTCACGTTTGGTGTACTGGCTTGATTATTAAGGAAAATATGTTCGTCTAGATTGACCACGAAGTTTTCTAATTCTTCCACCAAACTATCTGCAGCATCCTCCTCATCAAGAGATGATGATAGTTTCTTGGCTGTCTGTAGAGTTCACGCATTTTGATTCATCGATTACCAAAACATCCTCATCATCTGTACTTGTTTCGTGATCATCCTTAACGTTATACGATGTTGTATCCTCAATAACATCAATATATTTCTTAATGAGAGCTTTATTTAGAATCTGCTCTACAAAGTTGCTAGGTTGCACAACTGTCTTTTCGCCAGATTGAACAAAATCTTGCACTGAGTCCTTCATTAGAGACATGGTACGTTTTAATTTACTGTAACTTTTTGATGAATTTGAAGAAAATCTCTTGAGATAAATTTGCATTAACTAATATAATTTGTCAGAAGACTGACCTTTTATAGTTCGCAGGCAGGTAGTGAAAAAGTTTTGTAATGAACAAGAAGGTAGGTATAATGCAGAGTAGGTACCTGAGGCGCAGCTCGTTAAAAAATGTGCGTTTTAAGGCTCGTTAGGTTACCTATTTAAGTAATTATTGTGTTCGAAAACTTGTTAAATCGTTTACTTAGGGCGTTACCTGCCGATTTTAACGAGGATATTTATTCCTTCTATGAAAGTGGTTAAAATATAGTTCATTGTTTTTGAAATGACAACAATAAATAAAATTGTTTTTGTAGAATAATAAAAGAAAGATGCACCACTGCGTGTAAAGATTGCAAAGTACCTCTGACAAAATCTAAGATCAAATGTACATTGCTCCTAAAATTAAAAGAAAAAATCATGTATGTAGCTTAAGCTAGATTAAAAAAATATCTATCATTTGAAAAAAACATTTAAGGAAAACCTGGTTTATACATTAACATGGTCATGGAAAGGTGAATAGAGCACATTGCATTGCATTCCGAGTGTAGGTTAAGACTCACGAACCATCTGACTCATTTTTCTGTACAATTTTACAATAAACGATAACATAAAGCACTGGGCCTTAATTTAAAAATCTCCTTCAACAACACTACTCGACAAAAAAATTACGAAAAATGAGATAGCCTTTGGATTATGTGTTATCCTAATTCACATCAACATGATAATCTCTACGTTCAAACATATTTTTGCTTAATATATGCTTCCTCTGCAAGGTGTAGTTTTACAGTCTTCAAATGGCGCAAAAACAAAAAAAAACCGATGTTATCCAATTTCATCAGGTATACTCTCAACGATACTAGTATGCTTTGTGCCTAATTTCATCGTTCTATCGTAATCATTTTACAAGTTATGACCCGTGAAATTTTCAAAAATGTCTCCCTTAAAAGCGGTTGGCGCCACGCCCACTTTGAAAAATGTATATAAGAGAATTACCAGGGGGATTTACCTATAAAATTATATAATTTTAGCCATTTCAGTTACCGATATATGTAAATTTATATGATTTTTGAAATTTTCGAAGCGTGGTTATCATCCGATTTCGCCCATTTTCAATAGCAACCTACCTAACCTGTATACAAAATTTCATGCAAATATCTCAGTTTTTACTCAAGTTATCGTGTTCAGGGACAGACGGACTGACATGCCTTAATGAACTATTTTTTCCCAGCTAAGAACTTTCATATATGGAACTCTATATCTAACTCGACTACTTTGTGCCGGTACGTAGTACCGTTAAGTGAACAAAATTGTAATACCCTTGTACTAGTACTAGTACGCTGAGTATAAAAAGGTAATGTCTAAAATTTACTAATTTCTGAAACCCATAAGGCTTTGTGAGAAGTTGTGTAGCTCAAAAACCGTAAAATTTACTTAAACGCTTTTCAGGAAAACAAAACGATGAGGCACGCTTTCCCATTAGGGGTCGTGCATATTTGACGTCACGCGATTTTTGGTAGTTTTTGACCCCCGCTCCCCCCATGTCACACCCAGTCACAAACTCCAGAGAGAAAACAAGCCTTGCAAAAAATAAGCGCTCTAACTTAACCCTTAGGGGTGGCTATTTTTTTCGCCCTTTCCCATACAATTTGTATGGGGAAAAATGGGATTATTTTAAAGTGAACTTTCTTTTAATTTTTGAAACTTTTTCCAAAATATTTTTACATACTCTTAAAGTTGAACTTAACTATTAAAATAATTACAGCCATTTAACAATGACTGAGTTTTGTGCTATTGCACACACATACACAGTAACACGTATAAAATCTAGTAAATTTTAAATAGCTGTAATTATTGTAATAGTTAAGATAATAGCACATGGCTTACCATTGCGGAAGCTTCAGAGCCTCAACTTTAAGAGTATGTAAAAATATTTTAAAAAAGTTGCAAAAATTACAAGAAATTTCACTTTCAAAAAATGATATTTTCCCCATACAAAATGTATGAGAGCGCGAGAAAAATAGCCACCCCTTAAGTTAAGCTAAGTTAGAGCGCTAATTTTTTGCAAGGCTTATTGTCTCATCAATGCCCAAAGTTTTAGGGGTAAGACCGAAAAAAAAAAAACAATTTTTTTTTTTGAATCACCCTAATGTATATATTAGACTAGAAGATGCCCGCGACTTTATCTTCGAAACTCACAAAAACGAAACATAAATCGTTTTTTTATATCTCGACTCCAGAGTCGGCTAGCGTTACCGGGATGCGAACCCCGAATATTAATGTAGTAGGCCAATCACTACACAACGACGACGCGCCTGCTCACAAATACCGGTTTTATAAATGTAGCTATTCCAGCACGATCTAGTAACAAAAAGCCTATTTCGAAAAGACTTACCCGAAGAGTAAACTAATCGAAACTTATCAAATGTCCTTGTTTCCAAATTAAACAAGTAAGGAAGTCTAAGTTCGGGTGAAACCGAACATTACATACCCAGCTGTGCACATAAAGTGGGCGTGATCGTTCACCGATTTTTCTTATTTTCTGTGGTAGTACTCTACATAAACATAACATGCCTGGTACCTAGTTTCGTAAATCTATCTCACACCGTTCTGAAGTTGTTAGCAGTCGAATTTAAAAATTGCTTGACTCATAAGTGGGCGGTGCCACGCCCACTTTCCAAAAGTTTGAAAAAATTATGTAAAGAATATGAAAGTTGATGTATGTACCAAATTATATTATTATAGCGAAATCAGTTAATTAGATATGGACTTTTCAATATTTCCACCTCCTTTCAATATAACTTTTATGAAAAAGTAGGCGTGGTCGCGAAGCGATTTCGTTTATTTTCTATAGCTGAATTTACCACAACAATAGTATGTCCTCTACGAAATTTCGTTATACTAGCATAAACTGTTCTGAAGTTATTAAGAGTCAAAATTTTAAAATTTCTTCAAATATACGTGGGCGGTACCACGCCCCCTTTTCAAAAATTTTTATAAAATCGGCCTTAGAACATCTAAATCAATACATATTGCAAATTTTATCATTGTAGCTGCTTCTAATATTGAATTAACCCATTTTATACATTTTTCGAACTTTTCGATATCGAAAAAGGGGCGTGGTTATGGTCCGATTTTACCCATTTTCAATAGCAATCTATTCTGAACCCAAATAAGTACGCATGCCAAATTTGGTGAAGATATCTCATTATTTGCTCAAGTTATCGTGTTAACGGACAGACGGACGGACGGACGGACAGACGGACGGACATGGCTCAATCAAATTTTTTTTCGATCCTGATCAAATTGATATATGGAAGTCTATATCTATCTCGATTCCTTTATACCTGTACAACCAACCGTTATCCTAACAAAGTTATAATACCCTGTGTACAAGTACAGCTGGGTATAAAAATCGTCGGTGAAAATTGTACAGAAAAATTAGTCAGATGGTTCGTGAGTCTTAACCTGCACTCGGAATGCAATGCAATGTGCTCTTTTCACATTTTCCTTAAATGTTTATTTTTAAATGATAGATATATTTTTTTTAATCTAGCTTAAGCTACATTAATGATTTTTTTTTTATTTTAGGAGCAATGTACATTTAATCTTAGATTTTGTCAGAGGTACTTTGCAATCTTTACATGTAGTGGTGCATCTTTCTTTTATTATTCTACAAAAACAATTTTATTTATTGTTGTCATTTCAAAAACAATGAACTATATTTTAACCACTTTCATAGAAGGAATAAATATCCTCGTTAAAATCGGCAGGTAACGCCCTAAGTAAACGATTTAACAAGTTTTCGAACACAATAATTACTTAAATAGGTAACCTAACGAGCCTTCAAACGCACATTTTGTAACGAGCTGCGCCTCAGGTACCTACTCTGCATTATACCTACCTTCTTGTTCATTACAAAACTTTTTCACTACCTGCCTGCGAGCTATAAAAGGTCAGTCTTCTGACAAATTATATTAGTTACAAACGAAATCTTGAATAGTTAACTGTGCAAATTTATCTCAAGAGATTTTCTTCAAATTCATCAAAAAGTTACAGTAAATTAAAACTGGCTCTAATGAAGAACTCAGTGCAAGATTTTATTCAATCTGGCGAAAAGACAGTTGTGCAACCCAGCAACTTTATAGAGCAGATTCTAGATAAAGCTCTCATTAAGAAATATATTGATGTTGTTGAGGATACAACATCGTATAACGTTAAGGATGATCACGAAACAAGTACAGATGATGAGGATGTTTTGGTAATCGATGAATCAAAATGCGTGAACTCTACAGACAGCGAAGAAACTATCATCATCTCTTCTGATGAGGAGGATGCTGCAGATAGTTTGGTGGAAGAAGTAGAAAACTTCGTGGTCAATCTAGATGAACGTATTTTCCTTAATGATCAAGCCAAAACACCAAACGTGAGTGTAGTTTCCAGTTTATCAAGCGCAGCCATTTCCGAGAATACATCACCTGCATCTAAAAAGAGTTTGCTGAAAAGAAAAGCATCATTTACAAGCGAAGAAGAAGACGAGCCGGAGGAAGAGAACACATCGGTCAAAAGGTTTAAAATAAGATACTACTGCTTACAGAACGATTCTGACTGACATCTTTATATTTCATCATAGACCGTAAACTTGGTTATTACCATTATTATTATTACAAAAAATTGTCCTAGTTTATATAATTTGTGTGTAGACTCGAATAAATTTTTTTAAACTAAGTAACTGTCAGTATCAATAAATTAATAATGTAAATTAAAACGAAACATCGTTATTTTTCAAAGACATTTATTGTAGGAGGTACTAGCTGACCCCGCAGACTTCGTTCTGCACAAAATGATTTTTGTTGAATTAATTTCTATAATTCACGATTATACCTATATTGTCTTTATTCGAAAAAATCATTTTGTGTGGTGCCACTTCCCCTTATAGCGTCAGCATTTTTGACAAATCGATCGTTAGAAATGGTTTCAAAAAACTGACGCTAACTTTAGTGCCTACTTTTTTCGGCTATGAATATGCCCCAATGGCTTTAGAAACAAACTGATAACGCCATTCGAAAGAGATCGCGAAGCCGGCTATGAATATGCAATAATCCTGAAATGTCCAAAATTCGTATTCTGAGGTAGCGATGTATAGATTATGCAAAATTGTGAAATTTAGACGCCTCATCTTTCTTAATTTTTCGGCAACAAAACAAAAGGTTTTAATCGGTTTTTTCTAAACCTTTTACAGAGAAGGTCTTTGAAAGCACTTTTATAGAAAAGAAATAAGGCTTAAGATACGAAGGACATCGCATATTTATATATAAATTACCATTTGTCGGCAACAAAACAAAAGGTTTTTAAGGTGACATGTCATAGCACCAAGTGGCAAAATCCCAAGTAAAAAAATGGGATTATGACACTCCCCTTGTAGTGTTAAAATCCCAACTTTTTTACTTGGGACTATGACACTATAGGCTGGGTGTCATAATCCCAAATAAAAATGAGTCAAAATACCAAGTAAGACTCTTGGGATTATGACGCTCCCTTGCTGTGTCAAATCGCGCGATTTTTAATTCCAAAATTTAATTTTTTTCTGATTTTAAAATATTTTTTTTTTAATTATTTAAAAAAGCGTTGGAATTAATCTTTTATTATGATTTTTAAAAATTTTTTTTTTTCAAATATTTGAAAAAGCGCCGCAGCCGAAAATTTGGAATAAAACATTACGCGATTTTTAATTCCAAATTTTCATTTTTTATTATGATTTTAAAATATTTTTTTTGGTGTTTTTGATCCAATTTTTTTACTAAATTTTGTTTATTGATATTCTACATGGTTAATTATCATTACATGATGAATATTATAACCAAAACTATGCATTTCCCATATACGTTCAAACATATTTTTGCTTAATATATGCTTCCTCTGCAAGGTGTAGTTTTACAGTCTTCAAATGGCGGAAAAACAAAAAAAAAAAAGTTGACGGATCTATGAACTCAATACATGCATATTCATGTATTTTAACAGGTCGCAGTTCTTCTCCAACCTAACAAAACCATCACAATATAATATTGGACTTTTTTGCAAGATTAGGGCCGAACTACGGGCCCGTTGTTGAATTCTGATATCGAATTCGGACTTAGCAGCCAATTTCCCTCAAGAATATGTATTTAGCTTTGTTCGATATTGATTTTTTCATGTTTCGCAAATTTTCAAATCAAAATCGGGAAATCCAAAAAACATGCCAATGTTTGAGGCTAGAATACTAGAAAACGGTTAGTCTGAAAAAATTTCAGTCTAGGCAGCTTTTATAGGGAATTCAATTTCCTACAAAAATGTGTTCAGGTAAATGGTGTTTTTTAACAATTATTTGTCGTTTTTATACCAAATTGGAGGTTAAGTCTGTTAAATTCTTAATTAGCAATGATAGACCTCTAGACTTTAATTTAAAAATCTGAAAAAATTACAGTAATTTTTTTCACCTTCCTTAAAAAGAAAATCAATATAATTTTTGAAAAAAAAAGAAATTTTTTATTTTTGGCCCAGTCTATTTTATATAGATATAGATATAGATTTCGCAGTTTGGAGAAATAAATGATTTTTCTGTGTATAATGTTTTCGAGAACATTTCCACTGCTCAGTGGAACAACACCCTATTTTAAAAATGCCCTATCTCAGGATTTTTTTCAATAACGCTCTATTTCAAAATTCGGTAAAGGAACGCCCTATTTCCGAATTTGATTCAAATTCGCTTTATTTCAATATTTGATTAAGACATGTATGCATTGAATTTTCATTGAGATAGGGCGTTTTCTAAACTCATGTTACAGAATATCTGTGAAAGGGTTCAAGGTAGGGACCTGAAAAGTGGTATAAACCTTTATGATATCAAAAGCATACACATAAAACGGAGGGTAATCAGAAATAGGGGCGTGGCATCTCCCATACAAACATGAATTTTCAAGCAGAATATCTGTGAATGGTCTAAGGAAAGGACCTGGAAATCGCTATAGAGCTATAGGATATCAAAACTGTAAGTAGGGGTTATGTGAAAAGGGGTCGTGGCAGTTCCCACACGAACTTAATTTCTTGAGGTTGAGTGTCTCTAAATGGGGTTAAGGTTAGGGGCTGAGAATTAGGATAGAGATATAAGTAGGGAAACCATCGTTACTGTATATTTATACACCGCATGAAAATAAAACCAAAAATGTTGTGTATCAGAAGACTTTAGAATATGTTGTTAGTTTACAATAATTAGAGTAAGTCACTAATAAATAAAACATTGTTATTAGAATAAGTCACAAAATAATGGCCGAACATGAATTAAATGATCATTTCTCTTTTTCTTTCACCCAGCGAAGCGGGTAAGGTGTTTAAAATGTTTGATTCTAAGCAGAGTTATTTGAATACAATTATTTTGACTTCTGGTACCATTATGGGCTGTTCATGCTGAGCCTGCATTTTGCATTTTAGCATTTAGCCCAAAAAGCAGCATTTTTCCCATACAATTTTGAAATCTAAACCCAACTAAATGCTACTTTATTTCTGCATTAGCTTTAGCATCTTCAAAAATACAGTATGACCAAAAATTTCCGTGTATGAGGGAAACGTAAAAAAAATGTTGCATACTTTTGGGCGACCCGCTGTTTTTATTGGGATATGCAATAATTTTTCATGTTAAAAGTTGCAATTTTCGAGGTGAAGAGTTTCCAAGTTTGTTTACCCACGAACTCACTTATAAATGGAGTTTATCTAGGTTAGGTTAGGCTCAAGTGACTGCCGCACACCTACGCCAGTATGAAAAGGCCCGTTGTGATACCACCAACACTTGAAAAGTCTGTTCCGGGACCCTGTCATATGGAAAATCGCGGTATTATCGGGATTCTCAACATAGCAGAATCCCGAGCACCATGAGGAAACTTCTCGCAGTACTACTTGCAGCAAGTCGCACAGGGTTTGTGGGAATTTGCCCCTATATACTATAGCTAAGTCGTCTGCATATGCCACTACCTTCCCGCCCCCCAGCTTGTGTCTAGCAGCAGCGAGTTGACAGTGAGGTTCCATAGAAGCGGGGAGAGAACACCACCCTGAGACTTTCTGCTTGTGACATAGCGTTATAAGTCAACCGAGCCCAGTGATGAAAGTATTCGTCTACCCCTTAGTAGTTGATCAATAAGTCCAATAAGATACCTGCTCATGCCCAGACTTGTTAAAGCGGTGTTTATAGCATCAGGGCTTATGTTGTTGAAGGCTCCTTCAATATCTAAAAAGGCCACAAGACAGTACTCCTTTTCATACAGCGATTTTTCAATAACAGAAACTAGACTGTGAACCGCAGTTTCTGTAGATTTCCCTTTGGTGTATGCATGCTGATAATTAGACATAAGGTTGCTATCAATAGTAGAGGAGAGGTAGTCATTTATTATCCTCTCGAAGGTTTTGAGCACAAAGGCTGAGAGACTGATCGACCTGTAGTCCTTGGGCTCGTAATAAGACGCCTTCCCCGCCTTAATCCCGTCTGTCCCGGCAGCCTTGAACGGTTCGAAGCTCTTAACGGCCCACCTAACCTTTTCATCCGTGAAGGGAATGTATACAGCCAGGTTTGTTGTAGGTGTTAAGGGTTCCTCATGCAAGTTCCCTGAGAAGTGCGTATTCAAGAGCAGCTCTAGGGTTTCCCTTCCGTGCTGGTCCAGGATCCGTCAGGTTTGCGCAAATAGCTTGTGGCTGTATGAGTTTTTGAGAGCCCTCGTCTAAGTCTCGCGGAGTTTATCTAAAAAGGCAAGCATATTTCCACTTGATGTAGCATTCGAAAATTAGCTAAATGCGCATTTTTAAAATGCGGTAGCATGAACGCATCTTCGAAATGTGTGACCGAAAATGGAAAATGCTGCTTTTAAAACTCAGCATGGACACTACATTACTTTGTAAAAAAAAAGAAATTCAACTCTATGCAAAGTAGTTAGTAATGAGTTGTCTATATTTGAACATTTCTTTATAAGACTGCATCGCTAAAGTCTGAAAATTAGATATTCATAAGAATACATTTTTTGTTTGCGGCTGAACCACTGTGCGTCATGCAAGTAGGCCTAAATGTTACTCATACGCCGTGTAAGACCTACATATGTATAAAAAGTACCTTTTCTCAGGTGATATTTAGTTAATGCAATTTTACTCGTTACTAAGTTTAAATACTCTATCTTCATACTGCTAGAGATAAGAGCGAAGGTCCCCATTTTTATGGGAAACACGACCCCTTTTTTTCGTTCTCTCCTTGTTTCTTGAGGTATTGGAGATTATCTATCTCCTTATACTTTCACTCCTTTTCAATATTACATATACCATTAATATCTACTTCCTTAGATCTGCTGTATATAAAATCAGGTCTAAATACCACGCCCCACCTCAAAAAATGTATTCCAAATCGGTCCAAGTGTTAAGAAGTATCCAAGACTATGGAAACATGGCTTATATTAAAGAAGAGCTGTAGTTGTAGTTGCTAACCACATTTATTTTTGTGTTTTTACAATTTTAAATAGGTATCTTTACCTACATCGAGTCATACATACATACGTACAAACATGGAAACTATAAATACTTATTCAAATCACAATGTCCTTTAAACAATTTTTTGATGGATTTGCTTTTTATTTTCAGGTGCTCTGCCGCTTGTCACGGCTACCACGTTTTGCCTTAGTCCAATATGGAAATGGCTAATTATAATATCCTACTGCTTGCTATCGCTTTGGGGCTTATATAAAGTAAGTGTTTGTATATAAATGTATATTTGTATGTATTTGCAAAAAAAACTGACCAATTAGCATAATAACTTTAAAGTTATGGTGATTTCGTTTCATGAAAAAAATGCGCATTTTTGTTACACTCTTCAATTTTCCGTTTTCGTTTGCAAAATGAAGGTAAAACGTCAAACATGATATGCTTTCGTTTCCTAAAAATGTACACTTCAAGAGTGTAAAAAACTCACACTTTTTACCCTCTGAAGCTTTGACAGGGTAGCTGGTTGCACTGAAAATCAGGTGACGAAAATTTTATTTCATAGATATATTTGGTGAAATAAATTGGATTTTGCAATAACAATTAAATATGGGTGAAAAACTAAACCTAATTATTCAAGCACATAGCATAGCAAACGGGGCAGTGTTTTATGTTCGTTTTATCGATAACAGGTTCATGCAGAACGGGTACACTTTTATCACATCTTTATAGTGTTCTGTGCAAGAGTGTAAACATGTTCAACGTGAAAGTGTACATTTTTTTCGATGAAACGAAATCAGCATTAATCACACAGATGTAGCAATCAAATTGCATATCACTTAAATTTAATTTTCTTCTTCTATGCATTTCAGGCTCTAACAGCAAGTTCACCTTGGCAACGACGTCTCTGCTTTGCCCTTCCATTTACAATGCGTTCCACATTAACGTTTTTTCGCACAATTGGTGTATGGGTTGGTGGAAGTCGTTTAGCACTTTCGCACGTTTATCTACAGGTGAGTGTGGCGAGAGTGTAGGAAAAAAGTTGTTTACAAATCAAAAGGCTAGTTGAAGGGAAAGAATGTTAGACAAACATTGACTTTAGGAGTGTAATACAAAAAAAAAAAACAAGAAAAAAAAACGAAAAAAACGTTAAAAATGAAATGAAAACATTTTGTTTCTGTTCTTTTTACTTTTTCGTTTTTCCTTGTTCTTGTTTTGTATGATGTGTAGTGGTACCTTTTTGACTTAACTATTCACTTGTCCACGCTGCAAGTACAAGCCTGAACATTAAAATGAAAATTGAATTCGCGTTCGTGAATAAGAATGCATCACACCGTTCACGTTCACGAATGCATTCGGGAATCATTCTCAAATGCATTCTCGAATCTTTGTAAGAAAGTTCTCCTTGTCGTTCATCTTCATAAATGTAGGTATGTTTTTTTTTTGTTAGAATGTTTGTGACATCACTAGTTAGCAGAACAGTAGCATGTGTTGTATGTTTGTGAAGATGAACGACAAGAAGAACGTTTTTACATAGATTCGAGCAGGCATTTGAGAATGATTCACGAAAGCATTCGTGAAGGTGAACGGTGTGGATTTTTTGATGCGTTCTTATTCACGAACGCGAATGCAATTTTTTTTTTAATGTCATGTTAGTGAATGCAACATTTCGAAATTTATTACTTCGTTCAAGTAAGAAAGTACCACTGCGCTATGTAGTGTAGTATTAAGTGGGTCTAAGTTATTCATTCTGAGCCCATTTCATGTAATACGAAAAGCCGAATAAAAAGTAATGAATTATAAGAAAATAAATATACCGTATAACAGTGATTCTAATTTATGATACATATGTATTTTAAGAGTAGACTGCTTCAAAAAAATTAATGACATTGATATTCGGCCTTTATCTGATTGTCGAAACGAGAGTCGATCAAAAACCAGGCAAATTTTGGTAGCGAATTTTGCGTTCCAAATTCTAAATCCAGAATTTGTATCATCAATTCTTGATCACTGAATGATAATATTAAACCAATTTTTGCTTCTTTCCCACCCGACTCTCCTTTCGGGAATCAAAATTATCATTGATTATTAAAATGGCAATAAAAATACCGTAAAAGTTTCAGAGCTTACTATTATTTTAGAGGAATATCACCCTGTACAGCACCCGCCTGAATATTGAGAAATTGAGTTATACATACATATGTAAGTACAAAGGTTCTTCGAAGTTAGCCTCCAATACTTACTTATGGCCATTCGAAGCTCGAAATTGGGCCCCTCGTAATTTTCAATTTTCTTATTAGCTCGGATGAGCTTGAAACCCTCATTGACGCAGTGTTCTTGAATGACGACCATATCAACGTCACCTTTATGCGATTACTGAGAGCAGCTGAGTCTACTGTCCCGAGTTGTTCAGAGCAACTGCGCAATTTAACGTTCAATAAACCACACTTTCTGTGCGGACATCTCCGTTTTCTTTTCAGGAGCTTCGATGTTACCCGAAGTGGCAGCGTGCCGGACTTACCGCCGGTCTCTAGCGATGGCCCAACAGTCATTACCATGCTCCAGGTTACCTATGAGGATTCTGTCCTTGGTCACCATATCAAATCTGGGTTTGCCCACACCGGGTATTTTAATAACTCTTCGGATGGAGTTTTAACTTCTCGTCCGACCTCTGGCGTTTGAAGGAAGTTCCACGATAATTTAATCACACCCAATACTACGTTTCAAGTCGCTTATTTTATAACCGACTTCACAAAGATAGATAAAATAGCCGAGTTTGTGTTGTTGCTTTGAAGGTAACTCGAAGAACTAGCGAGTATCATTTTCACACCTGCTTTGATGAAAATGGGCCTGCTTTGATCAAATAATGATTCTGGATTATGAAGAAAATGATCTAATTATATAGAGTGAATAATTGGATTTGATTTTTTTAACTTCAATAATAAATATGTTTGAAGTAGTAACGATTTGAAAAAAATGCAAACTCATAGAGCCATATTCATAGTCGATATAAAGTGGGTACTAAAGTTAGCATCAGTTTTTTTGACAGATTGACCGCTGGAAATGGTGTCAAAAATCTGACGCTAACTTTAGTACCCACTTTATCTCGGCAATGGTTATGCCCCAAAAACTTAAACTAACCGTATTGTTTTTTCGCCATTCATAATTAAAATAGAAATATTTTTGTTGCAGTCTAATCAACTTTTTATAAGTATTTCTGATATATTTAGGCATATCTTCTAAATCCTTCTCTATTTCAAATATTTTGTATAATTTACAGTTTCGCTTTACTAAGGTTTCGTTTTTCAGTGCAAAATATATTACAGTTACATAAGTTAATCGGTTTTACACATCGGGGGTATTCATAGTCAAAATTAAGTCGGTACTTAAAGTTAGTAGCAGCTGCTTTAGCAGATGAACCGTTAGAAATTGTGTCATAAAAATCCACAACTAACTTAAAGTTAGTACTTAACTTTGACAGCGAGTACTACCCATTGCGCATAAGTTATAATCTCAGCTGAGCATCGTTTGTGATAAAGAAACCTCTGCTAGGATAATAACTTGATATGTGTTAACCGGGCATAAGTTCATTAATTTGCCAATTTGTTCTTTTACGAAATTTTATTCAAAGTGGCAAGTTTAAATGAAGCTTCTTAACTTCAACCATAGAGCACTGTCAAACTGATTCTAAAAGTCTATATAAATATCGCCAAAATTAACTTTTTTATCTTCTATCGTACACAAATATTTTTACGCTACATAATCACTGATACAAATCATTTTGTTTCTGTGCTTCTACTCTTCTTGTTATATTTACTTAAAAATGCTACCAAAAAAAAATAAATAAAATCAAATTTCCAGTTAGAAGCAGTGAGTGATAAATGTTGTAAAATTAATAATTATTTTCTTTTATTTCAATTGGCTCAATTAACTTAGTGCATTCTTATTTGTTTTATTATTTTTTTTTTTTAACTTTATGCGAGCTTTAAAGTAATAAATTGTGAAAATGCTCTTAAAAACACAAAGCACAAGAATTAAAAATTAAAAAACATTAAAAAATGGCCCCATAGTGCGACCGAACTGTAACTTAGAGCGTATCACGGTGTAAGGAGGAAAAAAAGTTGAAAATTCCTAAGGGTGCTGGCTTTAAATAATAATAATGCCGGCGATATACCAACAGGTTATCATAACCTCTAACGAGATTTTTGCCGAGCTTCTCTATCCAACATGTGGTGTGTTGCTTTTGTGTTTTTTCCTTCAAGTTGGCGGGACCTACAGTTTTTTGCCGACTCCGAACGTCGCTTGCAAAGCAAATGAGTTTTTGCTGAGAAGCTTCTCATGGCAGAAATACACCCGAAGAGTTTGCCAAACTACTGCCGAGGGGCGACCCCGTTTAGAAAAATTCTTTTTTATTTTATTTTAAACTTTTTTTGGCGATACGCTTTACTGTACCTGCATTAAAATTTTTTTTTTTTTTTTATAATCTGTAATATGTTGGCTTTATGTTGAACAATTCTGATAAATAATCTAAACGATACTTTTGTCGATTTTGCTACTTTGTAAGCATATTTTATCGATATTCGTTTATCTATGATCAGCTGTTGTCGATAAATAAAGGACCGGTATTCCCGGTGATGCCACCTCTCTAATTTAAAATCAATTAAGGTCGATTTCTCATGTAAACTTTAAGGACCGTTTTCATAAAATTCTCCAACCCGGTTAGCGGTGTTATCCTTCATGTGCCAGGTAGACTGCATTTTTAGGAATTTGTGAAAAGAAGTAAAATTAAAAAAAAAAAAATCCGAAACAACAATACTCGAAGTTTTCAGTAGCTCCCTGATTATCAATTCAACGCCAATTAAAAGTATAATATCTTTCGAACTATTATTTTCCCGACCACTAGACCCTGCTTGAAAAAAGTCAACTTGCAGTCGATTGACTACATTTGTACTCACCATAAAAAATGTATGCAAAATGGTATTATATAGTTGACTTCAGCTTGTGGCAACATAAAGTATTGCACCTAGTTTTTGCTTGAGCCCGACATGGTTATAGGCAAACAAAAAATTTAATAATCCTAGAAGGTTTTGGAGATATCCTGCAAAATGTGAACCAGGGTAATATGGGTATCAAATGAAAGGTGTTGGCGAGTGATTTAACATGGTGTAGTTATTGGTTCCATAGCCCAAAATGCAGCATTTTTTCCATACAATTTTAAAAGCTAAACGTAACTAAATGCTACTTTATTTCTGCATTAGCTTTAGCATCTTCAAAGATACAGTACCAACAAAAACTTCATTATATGAAGAAAAAGTGAAAAAAAATGATGCATACTCTTGGGCGAACCGCTGTTTATATCAGGATATCTTCTCACTAAGCAAGTAAACGTACGTATGCAGTAATTTTTCCTGTAAAAAGTTGCAATTTTCGAGGTGAAGAGTTTTCAAGTTTGTTTAGAAAGTCGGTTTATTTACCACGAAGTCACTTTTATAAAAGAAATGGAGTTTATATGAAAAGGCAAGCATACTTCCACTTGCGATGTCGGAAAGCACCTTATGCATTAAGCATATTTCGTGTGATTAGCTGTCAAATATATCGGCGATTAGCCGTTATTGGTTTTTATGAAAGCGGCCCCTATGTTATCCTTCTAAAGTCCGTTGCTGTAAAAAATAGACAAAACTATCGATTTTATTGTCTTCACAGTCAACTCGTTTCAAAACTGAAAAACAAAAAATTGTTCTTCGCCTCAAAAGAAATTTATCTCACTTTCGACAAAATTGAACTTTTTATAGAAACAAAAAAGTGAGTTTGACGTCATTATAACGTTAAATCGACTATTTCAGTATAGATTTACGGAAACGGGATAATGGTAAACAAATATTTTTGTAAAGGTGATTTTACACGATATGTATTATCATCTGCACCTGTCACGTTTTCGATCCATAGGTACTCATATGTGTCAAAATCGCTTAATTTACTACGCCTTTAAGTAAAATTTATATTTTTCCTCATATATAGGTTAGGGTAAATAGAAAAATATCACGTCGTTATTATTAAAAGTGAATAAGTAAATCGCCCTATCAACAATACAATAAGAAAAACGTGATTTTGCGAAGAGCTGGATTTGTAGTTCATTACTACCAGGTAGCAGGGTCACATTTAAGAGCATTTTCAGAAATCTATTAAAAACTATATGTAAATAAAATGGCTTTGTTATAACTAATTAGTCATTAGTTACGCATAAGTAAATAATTCGCTGGTAGTTTGTTGCTATAGTTATATAACCAACATGAAAATGTTTTTTTTTCTTAAAATGTGCACTAAATCATTCTCCGTTTCTTAGGATGGCGTATCAATTTTGGGTGGCGTTATAGGCGCTATGCGTATACCAGAGAAATGGTTTCCAGGCCTACTGGATTTCTATTTCAATTCTCATAATATTATGCATGTACTGGTGGTAGTCGCAGTATACTCAATGCATAAGGTAATTGTCACTTGCATTTTATCATTACATTTATAATTAACGAAACATTATTTTTTTGCTCCTAAAAATAGGCAACAATAAAAGACTTTGAATGGATGTCGGCAGAGAATTGTACACGTAATGCAATTACAACAAATGATACTGGCGAAACAATAGATACGACTTTTACCTCAAATGTGGAACTATGACCTCTTAAGATTCCGAAATTCAAATATTGTTATGCAGTTATTAATTATATGTAGTTAATTGTTATATCTATTACTTATTTAAGTAACCCTAAAAGTATGCAAGTTTTTAATCCAAAAGTATTCCATACAACAACATATTCTACCTAATGATTTTAAAATTTAAATACAAATTGAGTTGAAAGCTAAGTAGTAAAAATTTTAAAATAAAAAGTTGCTGAACATATTTTAATTAAGATAAAAAAAAAAAAACTATTAGATAACATAGGCAAAAGAACTAAATGGAAAATACTTACAAGTATGCTTTGCTTTAAAATGCAAGTTTAAGTATAACAACGTTTATACATTGCTCACCAAAGAAGGTAAAACACAATTTCATTTCATACATTTAGGCCCTGGAACCGCTACCCGTTTCATATTTTTAAACCGAACACGGCCTATTGTACCTTTTGTACTTCTATAACTTTTTGGGAACCATTCAAATACGTTTTATTTTCCAGAACGAAAGCCTCAAAGGTTTAAGTCCTTTTTATATTCAAACTTAAACTATCAAACCGTTAGTTACATTTTTCAAAACCAAGTTAACATTTTTTTCCAAGCCGAACGTAACGTTTTATACCCGTTTCCTTTTTTCACTTTTAAGAAAACAATCCACATTTTCCTGCGAAACAGATGCTTAAGCCCTTCTTTCGTATACCAAAACCCTTAACCGGTTTAAACCGTTTCATTTGCAAAATACCCAGTTTATTTTTTATAACTGAGTCCACATTGTTCTTGAAAACTGAAAGTAAAGTTTGTACACCCTTTATTTTTTATAACCAGGCCCTGGATTCTCTAGCTGTGAGTTTTGAAATATATTTTAAATGGTGAAAAAGTGAAAATTTCAAAACTCACTGTTAGAGAATCCAGGCCCAGGATGTAAACTGTTTTGAACCGTTTAATTTTTCACAACTAAATCCACAATTTCTTCCAAAACCGAAAGTAACGGCTTAAGCCCCATCATTTTTCATAACCGTTTCTTTCATAACTGAACGTAACTATTTAATTTAACCGTTTCAAGCTGTTTAATTTTTTTTAATTTATTAAACATTTTCTTTCAAAATGGTTTGAAACCGTTTCCTTTTTGTTTTAAAATCCATAGCTTTTCAAAGCCATTCCATTTATTAAATCGACTGTTGAGTGGAAGATCACCCTATTTCAAAATATTTTTCAAAACGACCTATCTCAGATATTTTTTCAATAACCCCCATTTTCTCAGCTGAAAATGCTTTTGAGACTAAGTCCGTTTCCTTTTTATAACATAATGTTCAATCGTTTAAAATGGTTTTTTTTTAACTAAATCCACATTTTCTTCCAAAAACCGATTGTAACACGCAAAAGGTATGTACTTCTTTTTAAATTTATCTTTCAACACAGGATACACTTTTTCCTATAAAACCGTATGTTAGCGGTTTTACATGTAGTGCTTGCCGTTTCAAGATGCTTTTTTAAACGGTTAAACGGTATAAATCCACTTCCTTTCTACACCCAAATTGATAACCGTTTCAACCCGTTTCAAATACTTTTTTTTTAAACTTTGTATATACCCTTGCTTGGGCCCATTATTTAGTTCAAAATCTCTAAAGCTAGTTGAGTGGTCGGCATAAATATCCCAATCTCTCCTAGACTTCTATGCAAAAAAAATTGTTTTTTTTCACAATTTTTTTCAAAATTTTTTTTTTTTTTTTTTAAATATTTGTCTTCTTAAGTCCAAAAGCCTGTTGAGCAAGTAGATAAGTTTATAAGTCAATTGAAGGACTCTGCAAACACAGTCTAATAAGGCAACTATAAAATGTATAGTATAAATAAAAAAAAGTAGAATTTTAATTAACACTTTTAATTTTTATTTCTAAGAACGGTACATAAATAAAAAATAGTTAAAATAAATGATAGGATAAAAAGCAATATAGGAACAAATTATAACTCTGCACTTAGTATAACATTATTCAAACATTAATATGTACATACATAAATAGTTTGCAACACACTTAATAAAAGATGTTTCCATGCATACGTATATTTTTGAAAGCGTTTTCTTAAAAAACCTACTCACATTAGCGGAGGCAACAGAAAAATGTATCCAAAACGACCACGATTACGTATAAAGATCATTTCGAAAATGTTTCTCAAAAACGCTATATCTCAGAAGTATTTTGAAGAACTTGCTGACAGTAATAAAGCCCGAAAACTCGATCGAAAGCTCGACCAGGTAGGTAATTTTTTAACCAAACCCTGAAATAGAGAGCGATAATAAAAAAAATAAATCGTTGGTCGTTTTTGAGACACACTCTGAAACAGAGAACTTTTTCGAAAAAAAACTGAGATACATAGGGCGTTTTCGAATCAAAGTCTGAAATAGGGTGTTTTTAAATAAGCACCTGAAAGTGCATTCAAGTTTCATCTCTAAAGAGCACAATCTGCCAATCTTATTCTCCATTGAATGGATAGCCTTTGTATGGAAGGTAACCGTCACGCAACTATTAATAAGTGGATACTCCGACTAGGCATGGCGAAGCACTGTTTTAACAACAACAACAACAACAGGAACCCTTTTTATTTAACTAAGATTAGAACGCCGGAGATGACGAACTACTCCCCGTGCTGATCAGACAAGAAAGGGAAAAGCATTTAAAAAAACTCAAATCAAATCATCAAAATATGAGTGGCTTCCATTTGCATTTTGCGTCAGTTATCGCTTAAAAAAGGGAAGAATTTTTAAAAACGCGACTGCTTCTCGACAGTGATTGGCCTTTTTACATATATAAAAAGTTACTAATATGCCGTGGCATTGATACACCTTACTTATCCTAAGTGTAACATGGCATGGTCGAGCGAAATGCATATTGGCCCGTAATCATAATCGTTGCTTAACACGCGTATTAGTTAATATCTTCACTAAACTTAAAAAGTAATTTAAAATTTTGGTCAATCATAGTCGTGCTAAACAAACATATTAGCTGAAAAGAAATTTAACAGGAACCCCTCATAAAAAAATGAAATTAAACAGGAACCTCTCATGAAAAGAAATTAAGTTGATTGGTGATATGAAGAATTTTTTTAACTTTGGCAAGATCACCCTGTGCCAGCTAATATAGCATATCTGTGTCACAAACCATTGCACATTTGTGCTAATAACCTACAGAGGCATGTACTGTCACCCACACAACCATAGACACATACCGCTTTATTAAAATTATATAATGGCGTTTTCTTCATTTTAATTTTTAAACTCCATATTAGACATGAAATGTATTTTATATTGACTATGACAGACATAGAACGATGTTAGAGTCATATTAAAGTAGATTAAACTCTATTCTAATTCGACTATGACTACGGGCCATTATGTATAAATATTTTTATAGTTATTTCAATAAATCATTGTCAAATATCTAAGATTCTAATTTCATTTTATAACAATTGATAATCATCTTAGAATCTGCAGGTAGAGAAAAATTCTCATCAATTTTCAAAAATTAAAATTTTTAAGTGTATACTTGCAATTTTAATTTCATAACGATTTTTTTGTTTTATTTCCATTTTATATTTTTTTATTTGTTTTATACTATTTTTATATCATTTTTTTCGTTTTATTTAGTTTTTATTTTTATTTTATTTTATTTTTAATTTTTTTGTTTTTTTTTTTATTTTACATTATTTTATTTTATTTCATTCTATTTAATTTTTTTGTTTTATTTGTGTTTTTTACTTTGTTTTTATTTTTTTTTTTATTTTTTTTTTATTAAATTTTTTTTTATTTTACTTTTTTGTTTTTTTTTTCCTGTATTTTAATTAATTTTTAGCCCCGAAAAAAAAAATAATTGCGGAAATGAATCACTCAAATTACATTTATTTTTGCTAATTAAGTTACAAACAAGCGGGTATGTACAAGCTAAATAAAGTCCTATGATGCACTAATTCGTTTTAAGTCGCAACAATGTACTTATCGGTTTTATACATTTCATAAGCAAATTTTTCGCGATGGTTTGGATCATATTCCAATCCAACATACTCAACTTCCAAACGAAAAGGCCCATCCATATAGTTTTTTGCGCCTACCGAGAAGCCAAAGTGTGTAACCCGATTTAAACATATTGGGCCTTGTCTATCCTGTATACGACCCTTCGATGATAGAAAGAACTTGGAAAATGGAACCTGTAATAAATTTTTATTTATTACACACTCAAGAAATTACCAAAAAAAAAACGTCCCCATTACCTTAACCAGTTGCCAATGTGGGCCACCACGCGTATACAGTACATAATGATAAACATCATTCCACTGTAAATCAAAGTAGCCTTCGGTATGCAGGTTTATGAGATAATTACGCCCATCTCCACGTACTTTCATTACTAATGTATTATATTGCGTCCAGTCGTATGTTGCTTCGCGTTTGAAAGAGCGCTGAAATGATCACAGATTCGTTTATTAGTTACACTTAGTCAAAAACTTTCCAAACTTATTATTATTGCTTACCCGCACGCGTTTAGTTCGTACATTAGCATAGCCAGTACGTTTGATAATACCATCTTTAAGATGATCTGAATTTACATTGCCATGAAAGAGACCCGCCCCTGCCGCACTGAGCTCTAGCACCGCTTTGCTTTTGCCTTCGCCATGATCCGCATCTGTGGTGACAACCCATCTGTCTAGCGCATTTTCTGCTTTAAAATCGAATACAACATCAGTTTCACCTGGTCGAAATACAAGTATAGGATCGCCTTCGAAATGTTCTCTGATTTCCTCTTTCCATAATTTGAATTCCTGCTTCAGTTGGCGTAGGCCATCGAGTAGCATTTCCTTTGTTGAAGTTGGCTTAATCTTTGTTTGATAACCCGACTTCTTTTCTCTCTCCCAAAAGGTTGCGCGTATGGCAGTTGTGTGTATGGCACGGTAACCTGCCGCTTCCTGTAAGAGCGACAATGTGGAAGGACATAATCCGCTGCTGCCAAGACGTCGTGTACATAAAAGCAGGAAACTCATTTTCGTGATTATATATTAGTCTAGTTTATGTTCACCAAAGCAATTGAGCTTTGGAAGATTTATGTCCACTTGAATGCATAATCACGGTTACTTTGTTGCTCACCTTTACGTGAATTACGTCAAAATCAGCTGTTTACATTACGTTTTTTATTGCTGCTACTTTTAAGAAAGTATCGATACTCATTCTGCTATAAAAAACAAAAAGCAATCGAAAGAAGTATCGCCTGCAGCGATGCTAGTTTTACCTCTGCTTGAACGATTTGTAAACACACATGCAGCAAAATTTGCCTGGCAGTTCCATGCATTGACACACATAAGGTTTGTTTATTGGGCTGCTCTAACGAACCCTTTTCTTGCTCTAGGCTGCTCTATCTTTTGTTTCATGAGTACGCTCAAAACAAAACTAGAGTAATCCAGATCACAAATTTCTGCTCTAGCTTTTTTTATGGAGTAAAGCGGGCTACTCACCTGCCAAGAAATGTCAAACTCCATATAAAAAACGCTCAAGAAATGGTCAAGAACTGTTTTCACACGTCAAATTTTCTTGAGCTCATAAGAAAAAATACTACAATTTTCGATGGTTGGCAATGCCGGTTTACCCCAAGAAATAAATATGCTCGTATATATTTCTTGAGGTAAACTTGCAGAATCACGGCAAAGATGAGTATATACTGCGCTACACATGTTTTATACATTTTTATAATAATAACCTGCAATAAAATGGAAAATGCCATAAAAGTCAAAATTTCTTGACCGGGTATAAGAAATATATGCTCGTTTTTTTCTTGAGGCATTTCTTGGCAGGTGAGTAGCCCGCTTAAGTTAGAGCAGAGAAACAATTGTCAGTCAGGAAAAAATAAATTTTTGAAAACTTCAAAAAAATTAGCTTGCAGGAAAATCAATATTTTTGTAAACGTGAACTTGCATTAATTTTGAAGATTTAAACAAAAAAACCAAAATAAAATGAAACTATAGAGATTCAAGTGTTTCATGGCATTTCTGCTCTGAGTTGCTCTAACCTGCTCTGAACTTTTTTGGTCAGTAAACAAACCTATAAATAAGCTGAAACATGTTTCAAACACTCAACTTGAAATTATATTTACATTTTTTATAAGTTTTTTCATTCAACAATACAAAACAAATGCAAATCACGAAATAAAATATTTGTTTTTTTGGCATTTTGTTTTTGGCTTGTTCGTGCTTGTTGGGTTTTTCGATACCCAACACTGGCGAGCTGCGTAGAAATTTGATTTGAACACGTCGTGCAGCTACTGCACACCATGCAGGGATACATGTGCCTGCTCTAGTACAAATCAGAGTGTTTAAATTTTCACTGCGCAGGGTTACTGCACATTTGTTTTGGGCTTTAAGCACGAACAAGCCAAAAAGAAAATGCCAAAAAAAAAAAACAAATAAATTATTTCGTGATTTCAATTTATTTTGAATTTTTACAGCCTTATTCATAAAAAAATATCAAAGGTTTATTAAGAGTTTATCAATGAAATAAGCAAAAACATTATTCATAAACGCTTTATAAATTTAAAATGCTTTTATGATGCCGTTAAAATGAAAAGAAATTTATAATGAGCTCTACCCTTGTATAAGCCTTTAATAAGACCTTACTTCAAACAAAAATAAATAAAAAATTGGTAAAATTACATAAAAAAATTACAAATGATTGCCGATGAGGTTCAGGCATATCCCGTTTGGGCCTAATCATTTTGAGTTCTTGGTCATCTAAATGGCCTCCTGAAGTGCGGTGGCGGCTATGGAAATTGAGGTACATATGGTTACTTTTGGGTCGGTGCGCTTTCCTGGTGGCACGATGTTTGGCCCTGTCAAGCGCAGGATGCTCCCATATTTATGGCAAAAAGTCTACACCCTTCTTTCCCGCATCCGCTACAACCCTGCCCCCAAATGTGATGTTTTCCAGAAGGACTAAACAGTGGACCATAATTTCTCAACGCCAACAGAGACGTTGCAGGACCCACTTGAATTGTTTATGCTAGTCTACCAGGTGTATAATTTTGGGATCCTCAGCGCACACGTGGTGACGTTCATTGGGACGGTCGCAGCATCGGCTAGGAAGTGGGAAGAACAGCAAAGGAGCTCTCAGCCCAAAGCTGACGATGGTGATGTCAGGTAAGCTGCTTCAGCTACTCCGTTTAGAATATAGACTGACGAATCGTCAATCTGCCCGACTATGTCCTGTCCTCTTCAGGAGGCTATGCTAATATCAGGGCGTTAATCTCTAGGGTCACTGGGACAGGAGGCAGGTGGTATATTAACGATTATGAGCTCAAGTTCCGGATCACCGCCTGGACGACGATACCATGTCGTTCTAGGGACCTGTCCTTAGGGTCGATGTCGGGTCGGCAAAGCTGCACAGAAGGTTGGATAATGAACGCTAGGTTCGTATGTTTGGGTGGAAGCATAAAAGGTCGTATGCATCCCCGCTTTGAGCCTAAGCGTACATGGACTTGCTAGGGGTTGCGCTTGACCGTTGGCACCTTCGAATATAATCTTAGCCGTCAAAGAGTGCAAGTTGTCTTGCACTCGTGCTGGTACGGAAAGGGTTGGTGATGGAAACGGCATCTGATAATCGGCATTGCCCACCCCCAAAGAAAGAAGCTGTGGGCAGCCGAATGAGGTAGAGGCGTCGTAGGGCGCGAATGACAGCCTGGAGCACATACAGATTGCTGTGCGTAGAAGCTCGTGAAGACTGAAGTTCAGACAGGCGGTGGTGCAGCTCTAGAGCGTTGCGAGCCGCAAGACGCCCTTTGGCGATAACAGCAAGGAGTCACGGAGAACCGACTCTTCGTAGAAATGAAAAGCAGCACAGCTGCTATGCCCAAAATCTACACAAAAGAAAGTTTGACGGTGGCACTCAACGCCGCCACCGCCTCTCACATCCGTTCAACACTCCTACTATCTTTGGAACACACTGACAGGGAGTCACAGAAGGACGTGGCCTTATTTTGCAGATTTCCAACATGTTTTTGATTCTTCAAAGGCAATTAAATTTTTTGATTTTGATTTGAATTTGAAAATTGAATTTATTTTTGTTTGACAAATTCCGAACTGGCATTTCTCAACGCCAATATTGGCATATTTATATTGAATTTTGACAGCAAAAACCTTATATGCCAATAATAGTTACAAAACCTTTTTAAAGCGTTTATGAATAAAGTTCATTATATCAGTTTTATAAAGTTAAAAATAGTTTTTACTATTACGCAGTTATAATGTGTAATAGCATTTTTTTATGAATAAGGGGGTTAAATTATAATAGGGGGATGTATAAATTTATCAAGTGTGTAAATGAACTGTCAAACAACAACAACAACAACCAGGTATTAGACTGGACCATTTGGTATTTTTTTATTTAATATTTTGCTTCTATGAAGAGATATTTGCAATGAAAGTGGCAAGTTTTAAAGTGATTGTTGTTATTACATCAGGCTGCCCCTAAATGTGAAAAAAGTTTTCTGCGCAGAAGTATAGGGGATGGCGTAGCCGTTACTGGACCGTCTGGGGATATTCTGCACACAAATATCATGGACCCCGCCCCCAAATTGGAATCGGACCCGGGTATTTCCCGGTTTTTCAACCATAACTTTTCACTGAAACAAAAAATTAAAAATCGCTTTCGGATTCAGGATCCTGAAGGTGATGATCCAATGCACGCTTGCTTTGCTTACCTAGGCTTACCTTACTTTCTTTTGTAATAAGCTTCTATGGCCAAATAGAAGCTACAAAAGTTTTCGAAAATACAGGCTGAGACAAACAAGACAAATATTGAAGCGTATAAAGCGCTGTCAAATAAAGATTTCGGCTACTCGACGTTTTAAAGGCTGATTTACACGGGGCGATTTTTCTAGTCGATTTTTGTCGTTCCACTATGTATATAGCAATTTGATTCATTCACACCTTGTATTTGAATGTAGAACGCAGTGGAACGACAAAAATCGACCAGAAATCGACCCGTGTAAAGCTGATGACCCAATGCAGGCTTGATTTGCTTGCCTTGCTTACCTAGTTTTACCTTTCTTTACTTCTATAGCCAAATTGAAGCTTCAAAAGCTGTCAGAAATACAGGATGAGACAAACAAGACAACAACAAGACAAATAGTAAAGCAAGTAAAGCGCTGTCAAATAGAGATTTGGGCTATTCGACGCTTTGGAGCGCTTCAAGCAAGCAAAGCAAGGCTGCCACTGGGCCAAATTTCATACATTTCAGTAGAGTTCAAAAGAATTCTGACATTTCTCGAGGCAAAGCCAGCAAGGCAAGCGTGCATTGGGTGCATTGTAAGGTGATGACATCATCTTTAAAGCGCTTCAAGCAAGCAAAGTCAGGTTGCCACTGGGTCAGCTTTCATATATTTCAGTTAAGTTCACATAGGTAGTGACGTGCTAACTCGAGGCAGGGATGACATGGTTTAAAAGGGTTCACTGGTCATATCAAATCGCTTCCGAGACAGTCGGGCAGTACTGTTAGGGAGTACCGCTAGGGAGTACGGGAGCGTACCGGCTTCATATCCGTCCAAGGACTGTCAGTTTCGACATCACTCCCCAAAACCAGAGGGTGAATTCTGGTTCTATGATATGATAACGTGAAAAAAAATTTGTATGAATATGACGTTTCTTTTCACAAATTTTGTATGAAAATTCTTTTCATTTTATCACTTCATAGAACCAGAATTCACCCCCAGGAGTATTTTTGTCGTTAACAACAACAACAACAACAGCAGAACTCGTAGCAGGGAAGCTTAAAATGGAATAGACGTGCAGTAACGTAGGGTTAACCCTGCGCAGTAAAAATTTAAACACACTAGTTTGTACTGTGACGAACACATGTATCCCTGCATGTCGGGCAGGGGTTGTACGACGTGATCAAATGAAATTTCTACTCATCTCGCCAGGGTCGCGTATCGAAAAACCCAACAAGCACGAACAAGCCAAAAACAAAATGCTAAAAAAACAGATATTTATTTCGTGATTTCCATTTATTTTGTATTTTTAAATTATAAAATTTATAAAAAATGTAATTTTTATGTTACATGAAGTGTTTAAAAAAATGTTGCTCAAGTGTCACTGCATGGGACTGCCAGGTAAATTTCCCTGCACGTGTGTTTTCAAATCGATCAAGCAGCAGTAAAGGATGATTTACACACTACCCTTCGTACCGAAACGACCCGGCTTGTTTTTTTTTATAATGTCTCGGCCAAGAGCAATACACTTCGAAGTGATCCTGTCTAACGCGGCACGATTCCCCCACCCACCTATGATTTACACGGGTCGATTTTTGTCGAACCACTTGTGTTCAACCCTTAAATACAAGGTGAAGATGTTGTTGTTGTAGCGAGGTGTAGCCCTGCCAAAATGTCAGACAGGGTCACCTCGAGTGTATTGCTCTTGGCCGGGTCGATATAAGAAAACGGCCCGGGTCGTTTCGGCACGATGGGTACAGCACAAGTACTGGTACCGTTCTCGTGTAGGCTATGTAGGTCATTTAGCGTTACCCAGGGTGCACCAACTGGGAGGCGAATTGCTGTTTACACGGGTCGATTCGATAAAAATCGACCAGCAAATCGACCCATGTAAATAAGCCTTAAAACTAGCAGCGCTGCAGGCCAAATCGCTGCACAGGTATTCCAGGCATAAAAGTGCGCGACTTTCTTCACAGCAGCTATCGATACATTTTACACATATCATCTTATCGTTCTACCACTATGTAGATGCAAATGTCAACACAAGAGAATTCAGAACAAAATAGATGCGAATATCAAGGAAACAGCAATAAGCTAAAATTAAGAAAAACAACACAGAAAATTTGCGCTATTTGCATTGCCGTGACATATTTATGGTGTTAAAGGGCCAAAGTGCACTCGATTAATTAGAAGTAAAGTAAACATCGTCAGCATTATGCCATTGGAGGATGTGGAAAAATGTGCAGCGCCTACAACAGGCGGCAGTGACTGGGGATCCTTCTATTTTCTATTGGGTTTAGTTTTAATGCCAGCTGCGCTGCCTTTCGTATTCTTGGAGTGTTATCATCGTTTGAAGGTTAAAAAGTATAAAAATGAACTTGCCGGAAAGGTAATTATTGGCAGAAAATTCGTATGTAGAATAATGGTCTATAAGGTTGATTTGCACTTTTTTCTTTGCTTAAAAAGGTTGTGCTAATAACAGGCGCTAGCTCCGGTTTGGGTGAAGCTATGGCACATACATTTTACAAAGCCGGCTGCAAAGTGATTTTAGCAGCACGACGCATCGAAGAATTGGAACGCGTAAAGAAAGATTTATTGGCTTTAGATGCGGTGAGTATTTGTGCACATCTGTTTGCATTTGTAGGTATTCTTTTTTAATTTTTGTTTTTAATTCACGCTCTTCTATTTAACTAGAGCGCCATAACATATCCGCCAGTTATCATGGCTTTGGATTTGAGCGAACTCAAAGAAATACCAGACTTTGGACAAAAAGCGCTTAGCGTGCATAATCAAATTGACATACTTATCAATAATGGTGGTATAAGTGTGCGTGCCACTGCTATGTCTTCTGCTCTCGATGTTGATTTGAAAGTAATGTTGGGGAATTACTTTGGTTCCGTAGCGCTTACTAAAGGTAACACTGATATAGAGCATTAACCTATTTCTCAGCTAATATCGCTTCCATCTGCAAATTATAGCTATTATGCCGTCAATGTTAAAAAGAAAAACTGGCCATGTATGCTTCATAAGCTCGGTACAAGGAAAATTTGCACTTCCTTATCGTTCAGCATACTCAGCTTCCAAACATGCTTTACAAGCCTTTGCTGATTCACTACGCTCCGAAGTGGCCAATAAAGGCGTACAAGTCACATGCATTAGTCCGGGCTATATACGTACACAATTGTCGGTTAATGCGCTAACAGGCAGTGGTAAATGTTATGGCAGTAAGTGAGCGAATTTTTTTTAAATTCCAAATCGGTTTATTGTAAAATATTTTCTTTTTAGAAATGGATAAAACTACTGCTAGCGGCATGCTGCCGGAAAAAGTAGCCGATCGCATTTTAAATGCCATCGTGGGTGAGGAGAAGGATGTAATGATCGCTGATGTGCAAGCTAAATTTGCTTATTACGTGCGTTATATGTTTCCATCATTCTATTTTTGGATAATTGGTAATCGTGCAAGAAAACTAGAAAGAGCCGAGGTAGCTGAACAAAAAAAGGGCAATTAAGCATGTGAAGTATGACATGAAAATCAACAATTGTAGCTTTGCTCGAGAGGCTAGTATTTCGACATACGAGAAACGCTTAGCACCATAAAATTGTAATTAACTTCTTAACCGGTTTATATACAGTTTATATCGATTTTGAATCGACATCGTACGACGTAATTTTGTAAAGACTAACACATTTAAAAACAAGAATTGCTCAATTTGAGAACACCGGTAACGGGCTTCTACACATTGCTAATTAGCTTTTAAATGTATTTTTAGTGTAGCTGCAATTGTTTAAGATATATAACAAGATTATAGCATTAATGTCCAAAAAACGGGTAGGACTGTATTTAATTTAAATTTTGAATTGCCAGAAAAATTGCACGATTAATTAGTATATGGTCTTTCATCATCATCACCATTTATTGGCGCTTAACAGCCTAAGCGATTTTGGCCGTTGATTATCAAAGCACGCCAGTCATTCCTTTTTAGCGATAACTGACGCCAATTGGAAACCCCAAGGGAGTTCAAGTCATCCTCCACCTGTTGTTTCCATCTCAGCCGAGGCCTTCCCCTTCCTCTGCTGCCGAATTCAGGCGACGATTTGAAAACCTTCTGGGCTGGAGCTTCTTTGTCTATTCGCATGACATGGCCCAGCCAGCGGAGCCTTTGGGCTTTAATTCGCTGGACTATGGTCAGATCTGCGCAGAGCTCGTACAGGTCATCGTTAAATTTGCTTCGATACTCGCCGTTGGCATCACGGGAAGGACCATAAATCTTCCGGAGAACTTTTCTCTCAAATACTCCAAGAGCCATCTCATCTTCTCTTGACATTGTCCATGAATCTGAGCCATACATCAGGACAGGTATGATGAGAGACTTATAGAGCGGGATCTTTGTTCTTCGAGAGAGGAATTTACTTCTCAGTTGCCTACTCAGTCCAAAGTAGCAATTGTTGGCAAGAGTGATTCTCCGCTGGATTTCTAGACTGATATTATTTTCGGTGGTGATACTGGTTCCCATGTAGACGAAGTCCCTCACAGTTTCAAATTTGTAACTATCAACAGTGACAGTGTTCACGCGTTCAATTGTTGAGAGATGCATATTAAAATTTTTTTTTAAATTGCAAAGTAATGAAATTTAAGAAAATGGAGTTTTATAAAAAGTAAAGTTTTGAATGCGTTTAAAATAATTTAAATTTTGAATTAAATCCGTTACATTAGAACGTACAGTATCTTAACTGAACTAAATTACATATTAATCTAAACGGTATAACTCAAAGAAAACGAGTTGCCAGTATGAACAAAAAACAAAATATGTATTAATATAGTAATTTAAAGCCAGATTTAAAATGTAGATGCACACTGTGTTATTTCACCGTAAAAGCAGTTTTTCAATAAAGCTTAAAACCTAAACATTTTCATACGATTACATACATTATATACATACGTATTCACATATTATGTATCGTTATATTTTTAAGGCGATGCAGCCATGGCAGCAAACGATCTGACTAAAATTTTGTGAACTGGTCCTCTTTTTTTCAAAGTTCTAATTTCTTTCTGCATTTTTTGTTTGTTCAGTTTACAATAACAAGAAAAAAATACGCTTGGATCACTTTTTCGAAATTCGAGTTATTTTTAAAGTTAAGGCTGATTTACACGGATCCATTTTTCTAGTCGAATTTTTGTCGTTCCACCGTATAAATAGCAATTTGATCGATTCACACCTTGTACTTGAAGGAGAACGCAGTGGAACGATAAAAATCAACCCGTGTAAATCACGGCTATACTATACTATTTTCGAAGTTTCCTAGTTTTTGTACGTTTTGTAGCGATTGGTCAAGCCGACTTTACACTTTTTTGAAATATATATAACATTATATTTAAAAAAAATATATACAAATTTGCGAATAATTTTTGCAAAATAATATCGTATGTACATATACGGTTTGAAAGAGGGTAGCAATTTGTATAGGTATATATTTCAGAAATGAGCAAAATCGGAATTTATCAAAATATATGGCCTTCGAAAAAACGTTAGGTAACTCAGTTCCCAAAATTTCAGCCAACTTTATACGAGCTTGCATGGAACTGCAAGTGTATGAAACTTCTACGTATTATTTTTACGTTTTCTTATTATTTTAAATGTATTCTTGTTAAGTATATAACTTAAAGCGGCACCAACAGTGGTCGCACCAGTCAAATACCACAAACCATGCAACGCCAGATGATCTGCAAAAGAATTGAAAATAGTGAGTTATAAAGAAAAGATTGTTGAAATATGTTGCATCATACCAATATAATTCCATATTGGAGCACCCAAGCTTAGGCCAATGGTAGCCAATTGCACGCCAGTATTAATCTTGCTAATTAATGTTGGTTCCAATTGCGCTGTCACATGTGTAGCATCAAAATAGCGCGTAAAGGTGCGCTGTAACAAAAAATAGTATTTAAGTTGTTGCAAGTATTTAAAAACGCTCAAACATACCGGCGGTGGCAAACTTATATAACGTATTACAAAACCAGCTGCTAGCAGGAAGACATCACGAAACAGTACAGTACCGGCTAACCACCACGGCAACAATTCACCAAGACCCATTGAAATTACTAAAGAACCGATAAGCAATTTATCTGCCATTGGATCTAGGAACGACCCCGCTTTGCTTGCTTGACTAGGCCAACGCCTTGCGATTTGTCCATCCAACTAGAAAAGATTAAAAAGAGAAATGTGAGTACCAAGTATGTAGAGTCGAAATCAAATGCATGTATCCAATTCTATAGGTTTGTAAAATAGCGTTAACAGTTGCTAAATTTAAATATCTCATCAGGATTTTTCTTATATCATCAGCGGGCTAGCCGTAAGTAGTAGAGCTACTAAGCTTACGGTGCATAACCAGCTTATGAAAAGCACTGGCGGCATTACAAACCTTTAAAATTGTCATTGGTTTTATACTTACCAAATCTGTAAAACCGGCCACCATGAGTAATCCCATTGCCAATCGGTAATCCTGCTGCACTATGACATATCCAATATAAGGTGATAAAAACGCTCTACCCACAGTCAACATATTCGGTATGGTCATTATATTTTCGCGTTCGATTACTTCTTCCATTTTTTCACGTACCCGCTCTTGCACCTTGTGCCGGGCACCTCGTATATCTTCCACCAACACATTTTTTCTTTCTATAAAGCTTTCGCGTCTCCTGTCTATAGCATCCTGTAGCAGATGACGACTTTGCAGTGTTCTTAGGTGTAGCGATTTTTTTTTGGCGTCAGCATATTGTCGCAACCGCGCTACATCCCAATTTCGATGTTGATTAAAATCCAGAAATGTGATACGTATGAACCCGGTTGCAGCTGCATAACGATTCAAACAGTTGACACCATTGGCCGGTGGTCCAGCAGTACTAAGGCCAATAACCAAATCTGTGAGATTCTTACTCAAACCATTGCGCGTGCACTGCACTTGACGGAATATTGTGGCTGGCAGCATATTTACAAATAAGCTAGAGTTTGCTATTCGCACGTTGATACGACAATACGACAGCGGATGTGTGGAGAACTTTAAGTGTATGCGTCTGCTAATTGCTCGAGTGTTGATTACACTAAACAACAAGCACACCATTTTTTATATATGGACATGTGAATTAGAGATTAAAAACAGCCTCCCATCACCCGGCCAAGGTTACGTTACTCAGCACGTTGTACCCTGACCACACTTACTCCACACTTCATTGGCTGTGCACTTACCATTTGATATTGTTATGTTTGCCCTTTAGCACTCATGCGAGCGGTTAAATAAATTTTAGATTTCTGCAATTATGAAATTTAGTTACAATTAAAGAAAACAAACAAACAAAAAGTTCCAAATTTGTTAAAAATCGACAGCTCAACGGGCCTGCCAAAAGATATGGGTTATCGTCCAATCTGCCTTACATCAACTTTCGCGATCTTTGGTTTTTTGAACTTTCTGTTTTTATGCACACAGTGTTGCGGAAAAACGAGATTACTATATCAGCTGTTTTATACCCGTCAGCAGTAAATGATTACGTCTTCGTAGAAAAGTCAAAGAATCGAGTGGCAAAGCGGGAGGTGCAATGCTTCCTTAAGCGGGCTACTCACCTGCCAAGAAATGTCAAACTCCATATAAAAAAACGCTCAAGAAATGGTCAAGAACTGTTTTCACACGCCAAATTTTCTTGAGCCAATACTCAGCTCATAAGAAAAAATATACAATTTTCGATGGTTGGCAACGCCGGTTTACCTCAAGAAATAAATGTGCTCGTATATATTTCTTGAGGTAAACGTGCAGATCCACAGCAAAGGTGAGTACATATTGCGCTACACATGTTTTATACATTTTTATAAGAGTAATTTGCAAAAAAATGGAAATTTTGGTAAACGTCAAAATTTCTTGACCAGGTATAAGAAATATATGCTCGTTTTTTTCTTGAGGCATTTCTTGGCAGGTGAGTAGCCCGCTTTAAACTTGATTTAAGGAATGTTTCCTTGCACCTCCAACAATGTTTAACATATAATTTTTTAAAAACAAAATACATTTAACATAAAAATACAAGAACAAACAAAAAAATGTGTGGAAAAAAGAGAGATCCGAAAAACTTTAAAGAGTTAAAGAACAGAAAATACCCTACACCGCGAGATGCGGAAAAATAACGGAACATTCAATTTCGCGCTTGTGATACCAAGCAGAAACGGAACAACAACAATAATAAAAAGAATATGAACATAATACAACCAGTAATGGCGTGTGCCAAATAAAAACTTATTTTGGAAAAGAATAACTTATGGCGTGGGCCAAATAAACCCTGTAATTTGTGAAAATATGACACGAAGCATAGTACAAATAGGAAGCAAGAACAGAACAGAAACGAAAATAGAAAATAAAGAATAATTAAAGAAATTAGTGATCTATAAACAAAAAGGACATACGGCGATTTATAAAGAAAAAGAACGTAACGGTACTAAGGTGCCGTACACCACGCCGTTATACGGCGTCACTGAAGATACCGGAACAGTGCACTTGGCAACACCAAGCAAAACCAAAACAGCAACAAAAACGAAAAGAATAAAGAAAAGATAACCGAACATTAAATTTTGCGCTTGGCAATACCAAGCAGAAACTGAACAAAAAGAAAGAAAAGAAGAATATGATTTGGAAAATAAAGTGAAAAGCATACAGAATAAGAACTCAGAATAAAGAACATTAAATTATATTTAAAGAATTAGTGATGGCGTTATAGCTCATATGAGCCGGTCCAAATAAATCTTCCATTTAAGGGAAATGGAAGTAACTTAAATCATCAAACAAACAAACAGTAAATGATTACTGCAATTATTAAACTTCCCTGCTAACCATCTTCGGATAATTTCTTGGGAAATAACTGTATCGCGCTTCCCAAAAAAGAGGATAAAAAAGGAAGCCCGCTGAACCAAAATTATCCACTTTTTTAACCTCTTTTTTGGGAAGCGCGAAACAGTGATTTCCAAAGAAATTATCCGAAGATGGTTAGCATGGTGAACAAAATCATCCACTTTTTATCGCCTTTTTTTGGCGTGCGTTGCATTGCACGGAATCATTTTTTTTAATAAAGTCCCGTATCTCTTGTTAAGCGTGCTACTCACCTGCCAAGAAATGCCTCAAGAAAAAAACGAGCATATATTTCTTGTGCCTGGTCAAGAAATTTTGACGTTTACCAAATTTTCCATTTTATTGCAATTTACGGTTTTAAAAATTTATAAAACTTGTGTCGTGAAATATGTACTCACCTTTGCTGTGAATCTGCACGTTTACCTCAAGAAATATATACGACCATATTTATTTCTTGAGGTAAACCGGCGTTACCAACTACCGAAAAGTGTGGTATTTTTTCTTATGAGCTGAGTATTGGCTCAAGAAAATTTGACGTATGAAAACGTTACTTGACCATTTCTTGAGCGTTTTTTTATATGGAGTTTGACATTTCTTGGCAGGTGAGTAGCCCGCTTTAATCGGGAAACAGAATCAGTTCGCCAATACGTCAGTTGCGTGATGTGCGTCAGTTTTCGAGCAAATTCTACTTTGACGTATCAGTCGTATCTGGAGTTACGCATACAAACACCCGCAGTCTACTTTGCTGTCAGTTATTTCGACGTACTGACGGACTGATTTTTACTGACCGCAGCTGACCGGCTGTTTCTGATGATCGCTTGAAGCTCATGCAATAAAGGGTTAAAAGTGTCAGGAGTTACATTGTCAATGCAACTCTGTTTATTTGTTTACTTTACACCTCTCCATTGCAACAATATTCGCAATTTAGCGCAATCCTTTTATTTTTTTGTTTATCGGAGAACCTCAAAGAACCTACGTTCTTTTTATTTATTTGTTACTTTATCACCTGTTCGCACAAAAGTGTAAATATTTGCGCAATATAATAAACATAAGCCATTTAGTTGTGCCGTGGCAAGTCTCGGTTTCAGTAGCAGTTTTGTATTGTGACTTAAGTGAAGGCCACGTGTAGCCTTTGACGTAGCCGCCAAATTAAGAGGAGCAAACATGGTAAGATCTTTATATTCCAAATCATTCTACATCCAAGTAGTTATTAGCTATTTCATAATATTTATGGAAATTAAATTTTCAACAGGTATTAGCTTAAAGTTTTAGGTTTGTACCTAATTGTAGTTGTGTGCTTCAAAATGCAAACCTTTAGAACTATTTGTAGGTACCATGCTGAAATGCTAAAAACAGGTGAATGTTGAAGGCGATTTAAAATCGATTAAAAAGTGCATTGACGTGATTGTTGGTGAGCTTTTTACCGGCGAAAGGTGGAAGGCAGTCTAAATATTGCTGCGCTTGCTTCGTGGCACTTGTCGAGCTTGGAATTAAATTAGACCGTTCGATTGTAACAAGTTTGTTACATATGTACATAGATTATCCAGATTTAGAATACCCCGAATGTGATGTGACATTTTGCTAACATAGCTGGGGCCGCTCTACCAGCAAACTTACTGTGGTCCAAACCCACGGAAACTGCCTGTAATCATTCGATTCCCCCTCAAAGGAGCTGATTATAACTTCTAGGTAGTACACACGGCAGGGTTGCCGTCGTCAAACCTCCTAAAAGGAGAGTTTTTGTCCCCAACCGATAGCTATCCTCATTCCCCAACATCTAACGTCAGAGGACGAATTGAGAAACGGTTGAGAACTATAAAGTTCCCAAACAAAATGGGACATAATTCTCAAATCGAGAAAATCATCAATCGAATTCTAATGTCATTCTCTAATAGGATTATAATGTACAGTAATCGTAATCTTATAGGGCTGATACATTAGCGCAAATTCCGAATCAACTCCGCTTTTGGGAGTTAACATGAGCATAATCTTCATTATAAACTCCCAAAAATGAAGAAGATTTGAGCAGATTTCAGAAAACGAAACTACGATTTGACCGCTACTGTCACCGATATCCTGAGTCTCACCTCCATCAAGAGGCAAAACTGCTCAATGTAAGAGAGCACGCGGAAATGCTTAGCAGGCCTTCTGAACTGCCACAAGCCAGGACATCCAAACCGTCATCTTTTGGACACAGATCCACCACCGAGAGACATAAGGAGTCATATCCGTAAGCATTATGCCGAGATCCGACTTGCCCTTTGATCTGTGGAACCGACATCCACACCGAGTCGGTTGACACTTCTGTCTAATATATACCTGTGAATGCCGTTCTAAACAGTCTTCCACCCGATATTGCTGAAGAAGAACGCATCTTACCAATGGAGACAAGAGTCACCATGGCACATCTTAGGTCTGGATACATTGTGAGGTTAAACTCTTACTTATCCAGATTGAATGATACAATTTCAAACACATGCCCTGCATGTGGAAGGACCCCCATGATACCCTACATCTCTTCAATTGTCCAATTAAACCTACTCTACTAACCCCTTTGTCCCTCTGGTGCAACCCTGTTGAAACTGCGCATTTCCTTGGACTCCCGTTAGAAGAGCTTGATGAAGATCTTCGGAATGATCATACACTCTAGGCAGGGCAATGCATTGTTAACAACAACAGGGAAACTGCCTGATGAAATTATGAACTACTGTTTGACAAATTGTAAAATCAAAAAAATCGTTTTATACTAAGCAGTTTCAATCAAAAACCCCTTTTGTATTTTTTTTATTCCATTAAGTATACAATTTAAACTTTCGATATTAAAAATTAAACATACAGGAATGTAATACAAACTTTTAAGTTAAAATTTCGAACCATTTTGTAACTGAGCAACCTTCAGGAAACCTAGGAAACCTTCAGGTCTAAATTTAAAACTTTTTCCAATCTGAAGAAATTGTCTCCTTCTTTGCCTTGGTTGAGTTTTTAATTTAAACCAAAAATTATTGAAATCAATTGGTAGACTTTCGACAGCCACAATGCAAAACCCTGTATGTTCAGAACCAAAAATTTTGCAGGAGAGAGAAAAAACTATAGTGGTATTCGCTCTTTAGTGTATGCAATAAACAATTGTAAGTGTAACTTAGAAGAGTGTGAGCGCACCTTGTTATCATGGGGTTACAACAATCAGCTGATTTTTATTTTGATAAAAAAAAACTGCGAACGCAAAATGCCTAGAAGCACAGAAAAGAGTAGTTGCCATATGTATAAACAAAAAATCTATCAAGTTGAGAAACATAATCTCAAATTCAACTGTCCAAAGCTTATAGTACATGTACACAGCACCAAATTTGGTAAATTTGGCGAAAAATTGCAAATTTGGCGCTTTTTTCCATACAAATTTCATTTTCTAAATTTGGAATTCCATCGCATTTGGCCTCATTCGCTGAACAATACAATCCACAATTCCTCAAAATAGCAACCTTGCCTGTGTTCCACATTTAGAATTGCCCAGCAAGAACCTTAATGGGTAATTAATGTGTGAAAACTTTTGCATTATGCACAGTTCTAAATAACAATTTCAACTATTTTTTTTTTATGATATTGGACCAGTTCCACTAAGAAAAGAGAGAAGCCTTCTTGATTCTTCATTTATTATAGGTTTGTTTACTGACCAAAAAAAGTTCATTCAGAGCAGGTTAGAGCAGAGCAGAGCAGGGCAGCTGTCAAAATAGAAATAGAGCAACTTAGAGCAACTCAGAGCAGAAATGCCATGAAACACTCGAATCTCGATAGTTTCTTTTTATTTGGTTTTTTTGTTTAAATCTTCAAAATTAATGCAAATTCACGTATACAAAAACATTGATTTTCTTGCAAGCTATTTTTTTTGAAGTTTTCAAACATTTATTTTTTCCTGACTGACAATTGCTTCTCTGCTCTAACTTACTCCATAAAAAAAGGTAGAGCAGAAATTTGTGATCTGGATTACTCTAGTTTTGTTTTGAGCGTACTCATGAAACAAAAGATAGAGCAACCTAGAGCAAGAAAAGTGTTCGTTAAACACAATTTTGTGAAATATCTCAATCTGGCGTAAGCTAGAGCAGCCCAATAAACAAACCTTATTACTCTACATGTGTTTAAAACATCAAGGTGGTGCATTTTCTTTCGGTGGCTTTGTATTCTGGTAGAAGATTCTTGCAGGGAAGGTGAAGCCAAATGCAAATTTGCCAGTGTAAACAGGTTCGAAATGACACATTCAAATTCGCCAAATTTGGTGCAGTATAAATGTACTATTACACTGATCTCACACTTACACCACTTGATTTCTACAATCATCTGCAAATGTTGTAGGGTTGTGATAATAGTGTAACATCAATTTCTGAGTGATTTGTTATTGCAATTGTATTTTGTGTACTTTCTACATAGACACTTGTAACTTCACATACACTTAAGAGCGAATACCCCTTATGATAATTTTATCATATGAATTAATTTTAGATCTAAACAGCGATAAACTCAAAAAATCAAAATGTTCAATAAACTCGAAAAACTGGGTGCCTCTCCCATATACCCCAATGGCATTTTAAATTTAACAACCTTTTCTCGGTGAGATGTAGCTATTAGTTCATCGAGTATACAGATCGGTGGGTATTAAATTAATAGAAAAAAAAAATTGGTGTTTATTTGATTTTTCTTTTAAGTTTTTTAAGAATGAATAAGAATTTTTAAAAAAAATTAAAATGCTGGTTTTCATCGAAATAAATGGGTGCTTCAAGCACTATAAATTTATGTAAGTTCTGTAATACGAAAAGTACCTGTACTAGGTATAACTGAACAAATACCATTGTGTATCATGTTATACACAATGAATCAATGCTAGCATAAAACTGAATAAAATTTGATTCTTTTCTGCTCTACTTGTTGACGTTCGTGCTGTGTGCGTGTAATTACGAACTGTGTACGTGAGATGGCCGAACATACTTCGGCTCCCAGGAAAATATCTGCCGGCCTTTGATTTAGATCTAGGAGTGCGATATGAATATTATTACATTTCACCACTGAAAAGAAACGAGAAGTTGTAACCCGATTTTGGCTGCATTTTAATGAGCTCAAGTCTACGATCTATGGAAAAGGCTCAGAACCTTATTTTTGGGAAAATAATGACTTACAGCGTTTTGCAGTGTGGCTGTCGATTTCATCATCATCATCATTTATTGGCGCTTAACCGCCTAAGCGATTTTGGCCGTTGCCTATCAAAGCACACCAGCCATTCCTTTTTAGCGATAACTGACTCCAATTGGAAACCCCAAGGGAGTTCAAGTTATCCTCCGCCTGTTGTTTCCATCTCAGTCGAGGCCTCCCCCTTCCTCTGCTGCCGAATTCAGGTGACGATAGGAAAACCTTCTGTGCTGGAGCTTCTTGGTCCATTCGCATAACATGACCCAGCCAACGGAGCCTTTGGGCTTTAATTCGCTGGACTATAGTCAAGTCTGCGTAAAGCTCGTACAGCTCATCGTTAAATTTCCTTTGATACTCGCCGTTGACATCACGGGAAGGACCATAATTCTTCCGGATAACTTTTCTCTCAAATACTCGAAGGGTCATCTCATCTGCTCTTGACTTATAGAGCGTGATCTTTGTTCTTCGAGACAGGACTTAACTTCTCAATTGCCTACTCAGTCCAAAGTAGCACTTGTTGGCAAGAGGGATTCTCCGTTGGATTTCTAGACTGATATTATTTTCGGTGTTAATACTGGTTCCCAAAAAGACGAAGTCTCTCACAGTTTCAAATTTGGAATTATCAACAGTGACATGGCTGCCAAGGCGCAGGTGCGCCGATTCTTTCTTTGATGACAGCAAATACTTCGTATGGTCCTCGTTGATCGCAAGACCCACTTTTTTCGCTTCCTTATCCAGTCCAGAGAAGGCAGCGCTTACTGTGCGGTTGTTAATATCAATGTCATCGGCATACGCCAGCAATTGCACGCTCTTGTAATATATTGTACCGTTGCGATTTAGCTCTGCTGCTCGAATTATCTTCTCCAACATCAGGTTGAAGAAATCGCACGAAAGGGAGTCACCCTGTCGATTTAGTGGTTTAAAATATTCCACAAAAAAGTTTGAAATTTTCTTTAAACCGATGAACGGTGTAAATTTTAGATTCAAATTTCTAACCGTGGCTGGTTGGGATCGATCTCATATAACGCCTCATCAAATTTCAGTGGTCCTAACCAAAATACTTCCAGAGATATCGAAAATGAAGTACATATTTCATTCGTATGGGAGGTGCCACGCCCCCTTTTTCGTTATCTCCAGTTTTTTTGGAGGTGGTAGGGATCAATCTCATATACCCCATTACCAAATTTCAGTGGTATAACCTAAATACTTCCAGAGGTACAGACAATGAAAAATTCCATATGTGTGGGAGTTTAGCCTGTGACCATCCCTGGAAGATATCCAGTGCGTGCGTAAAATTTGGTTACACAACATAGAGTGAAAAATGGCAATGCCATTTGTTTAATGCCTAGTTTGGGCATTACTTATGTACTTAAAATAGCAGTTAATCGCCTAGGCGATCGCGATTTTGGAGTCCATTTGGTCATTATAATCAGTTTTAACTAGAAATTCGATTTTCCGCGTACCAGCCAAAAAAACGAGTATATTTTTTTTTTGCTAACCCTAGTACATACATGTTGTTAACATACATAGTCTAGTTTAGTAAGCGGTTTCTTGATTCGCCTTCTTTCCTGAGAAAGAGATCTCTTTTACCACTAAAAAACTTGTTACATTCTTGTAGATATGTAACATTGGTCCACCACCAGCCAGTTTCAACAGTTAACTTTGTAGGCACAACCAGTTATGTAGATATGTATATTTCAACAAAATATGCTAATGCATTTGGCTTTCAGCCCAGCTCAACAAGTGATCATAAACTTGAACTGATCAAAACTGCTATGGTGGTATGTATGCATTAATTGCTGTTAAGTTCATTTTCGATTTCAACAAATTGGAACAATAAATAACATTTCATTTCGCTCTGGCCCATTGCTACGTTGGCAGCTTAACATAATAGTGTTAAAATTAAAATAACATCAATAAGTAGTTTTTTTTAGGAAATCTGCTTTTTTAGCGTTGCAGAAATTTTTTCAAAAGAGTCAAAATGGTGCGCTTCAAAGAGGTACAAGTGAATATCAAAGGAATGCTTAAAGTTAATGTTAAACTAAATCAAAGTAAAAGAATAAAAAAAGAACTAATAAAGGTATTAAAAACATATTAAAAAGAAAGCTTGGAGAATAACAACACTTTTGCATACTTACAAATGCATAAAAGTGAGAATTTGCATTATTAATTTCGATACAAAATTAGTTCAAGGTTCAAGTAGGTAACAAAAACACATCTGTGGGTGAGCGTGATCGACTTTCAACTTTGGTGGCTCGGGGCACCTCAAAACGTCATCCTATCACCATAAAATTTTGTGGGGTTCATTAACTCGTATAAAGGCAATGTTTCATTGCTATAACGTTAAAAAAAAACATATTTTCACTCCACCTTAGTGGTTATATTGCAACCACAAGTGGCCAACCGAACATGTTTATTTTGTCGTTGTAAAATATCTCACCATATATAGTATGAGCCCCTCAAAACATTTTCTCGAACTGAGATATTAAGGTTTTGTGGTGTCAACTAATTTCACAAGTTGATTCGGCTATTTATTCGGTTTCTATGGAAGCTAGGACTTATCCCGTTAGCGTGTTATATAGAACACATTTTCCTCTACATGTGTCATGCCTAACACAAGAAAAAGGAGAAGTGCATTTATGCCATATGTAAGGATTACTTACAAAAAGCTGTTTAACTTAATTTTGTGTTGGTTTTTAAGAATACATTACTTTCATTGTCAATTATCCTTTAAGATTTTTTATCTTTATACTTCGTAATCGGTAAAAAATTACCGTAAACATTTTAATAACGATCAGCTTAACACACATGTTTTACCCTTGATGGGTTCTCAGGTGTTTTGGTTTATTATTTTAGGTTCAGTACGAGGGGTCTGGTTTACACATAACTACCCTGCAGCGAAAGCAACTAGTTGAAAACTACTTAAAAACTAGTTGGTGCGCCCGGCCCAACTAGTCAGTGTTTTTTCTTTTTTCCATATAAGCAACTGGTATTTTTTACGTGTTGATGTCCTATGAAATGTCAACTGTCAGATTTCGACCAGAACATACCAGTCATCTACTAGTCATGATATACAAGAATTATACTAGTTGTAAAATACCAGTGCCATACTAGTTCAACATGATTTCCATAAAATGAACTAGTGTCCCCACACTAGTCCAAAAAGGACTGGTATGAAATAAATCAGTCGTCTACTAGTCCAAACAGCATTGAACCTGGACTAGTTTGAATTCAACCAGAATTTTCATGACTTACCCTTTTTTTATCATTTGCCTTTATTTTCATGTTTATTCTTAAGAAAGCAGCGACTATTTGTATTTACCCTATCACCAAAAAGCATCTGTGAATTATAAGAGAAAAAAGAAGCAAACGAAACTAATGAATTTTGTATTTTTTAACTGGTATAATTTCATCCAGAAAAATCTAGTTGTATACTAGTATGGAATGGATATTTCCTGACTAGTATGGGTTCAGCCAGAAAATTCTTGCTGTATACTATAGTATTTTTCTGACTAGTTTGAAGTCTCGCTGCAAGGTAGTTCCCGTAAGCTTCTGAAATTACTTATAATGAATTATTTTTCTTACCATAAATTTTCAGGAAGAAACATACCTCTACGATCCAAATATTTTACTCCAATTGAACTTTCATCAAAGTCCTGCCAAGTTTCAACCTTTTATTTCTGCCGCTTATCCCGGGGAAAGTTGGCTAAAGGTACGCCCACTAAAAGATGGTGACTATGATCGCGGTTTTCTACAGCTGCTCTCTCAACTCACTGAGGTTGGAAACGTTTCGCGTACGCAATTTTTGAGTGAGTAGAATTTTGAATTTTCAACGGTTATGTATTTTATTTTTCTCTCTTTTCTACATTGAAATTATGTTTTGCAGCTAGAAATTATTGAATTTTAAGACAACTTCGATAAAAATCGATTCTTCTAAATAATTTCCAACACAAAAGATGTTTTCTTGAGAATAAATAATAAGTCTTAATGGCAGGGGCTATACAAGTTTTTGTCACAAATCTCACTTACGCTGTCTCTTAGATGTCCATTACGTTGTTTGGCATAATCACCGACGATATGAAAATGAGATAAAACCCATCGAGAAAAATTATTGGGGATTGTGATTTTTCTTTAAAGATTGAAGTTTGACACACGCCCCACTTCAAATATTTTTCTTCAACCAAGCCCTATCTCAGCTGGAAATGCATTGAAAAGGCATATTTAAAACTCATTCGCTTGTGATCGAAAATTCGACCAATAAAATCTGGAGGGGGTCGTGGGGTCGCTAGCCCCGTACCCCCATCCTTAAATTTCGGGACACCCATGAAGATATACTGCTTATACCTCAGTTTCTTTCAATTTCCTTTCCATTGGTGCATATTTCATTCAAAACGGTCAAACGGTTCGCTCACAGGAGGTTCCTAAAGGTTTTCATGTGGCGTATATTAAGAGATTCTGAAATGGGGCGTTTTTAAAAAATCTTTTGAGATCCACATTCATCTTAAAAGCCAAGCTCAGAATTTTTTGGTTCAAAGCGGGCATTTTGGAAGCTCATTCTTATAAAGGCCATTTCTGAAAAAAACATTTTGAGATTTTCTTTCACTCAGCCTTGAATGTTAACGATTAGACTTTATGTATGTATGTATGTATAAAACCAGTACAGCTTACATCATCTTTCTTTTACCCAGCACGCTTCTCACAAATGAAGGCAAGCGGCGATTACTATGTGACAGTGATCGAGGACACACGGAAAAATGAAATAATTGGTGCAGCTTCCCTAATTGTTGAGCGAAAATTCATACACAATTGCGCCATTGTAAGTTTATAAAAATTCAATTAGGTCTAGTTGCTTTTTTAAATACCTATCGTCTTTTAATTACAGCGCGGCCGTTTAGAAGATGTTGTTGTCAATGATACATACCGTGGCAAGCAGCTGGGTAAACTGTGAGTTGTCTCTTTTTTAACTTTGGAAAAATATTTATATCAACACTGTCTCGTCGTTTCTCTTAGTATTGTTGTTACTGTAAGCCTGTTAGCTCAACATCTTGGCTGTTATAAAATGACATTGGATTGTAAAGATAAACTGATAAAATTCTATGAATCTTTGGGCTATGTACTGATTCCTGGTAATGCCAACTCGATGACGATACGTTACGATGATGGATCGCATGCTGTGCGGCATAACAACGCAGCGCTGGGTGGTGGTAATGACACCAACAACTCTTGTCAAACTGTGAGCCTCAATTTAGCTTCTTGACAATCAGCCACCAGTACCGTGGTAACTAAATCGAAATTATAAATGTATGCAATGCTGGGTTTTAAAAAGAAAGAAAGAACATTAACAATGGTATGCTGCGTCAGTAACAATATACTTACGATGTGTACATTTATAGACGGTTGAGTAGAAGATCACTCTATTTGAAAAGATTTCAAAGGAAGGTTTCAAAAAGCCTTATTTTCTTGAAAATTTATTAAATATTCTGAAAAAGGGTGTTTATGGAAAACGCGATTTTATGTTGACCAGAAAATCGACCCGTGTAAATCAGTCTTTAGGGTGATCTTCCGCTCAGCAGTCGATATGAAAATGTGCATGCTTGAATAAAAATTCAAACTTTACTTAATGGTCTGTTTATATCTTCATTCTGCTTTTTAACTCTAAGCATTTTTTAGTCGCTTTCTGTTCAAGTCATGCGAACCGGGTGAAAACGATCGAGACCCCTTCTGGTGGAGAAGAAAGCATCGAGTAGTAGTAGTGGATAGGACACCACCCATCTGTGGCACCCCTTTCTTAACCTATGGGGTTTTCTTCGTTTCTTTCGAATATGCATAGTCCTTTTAACTCGTTACTATTACTCCTTTCACCTCAAAATAATTTTAACTGAGGCAGTTTAATGATGCTTTTGTTTACAGTACTGTTCAGCTAATTAGCACCAAAATTCAAAATGATATCTTTTGAAATATTTGTAGACTTATTTGTTTGTAATAGCTCAATTCTAGTTGCCTTTCATTGACCAAAATAACCTTTTTTGAAGATATTGAGACATAAGTAGAAAAATTAATTTTCCCTTTTTTCGAAGTTAACGTCCAAAACTAGTTATAGGCTTTGAAATTAGGAATTGGACCGTTCGTAATTTTTGTTTTCTAGTTGTTTTATCCTGCTTGCCTCTCTTATTTTATTGGTGTACATTTTGTACTGGAAAGTGTTTGTACAAAGTTTTAAGCAAGGCCAAAAAAAAAAAATTTTAAAGCCACATTTTTCTAATTATGTTACCTCCTTTTACAAACACTATTAAAAAAAATGTACGACAGTTAAACAGTAGAGGCAAGCTACATTTAAAATTTTTTTAAACACAACAATCAGAAAACAAAAATTACGAAGGGTTAAATTTCGAACTTCGAATGTTTTGAAAGCTAACTTCGAAACACGGTGAAATTACTTTTTTACTTATATATTTATCTCTAAATCTCTTCAAAAAAGGGTTCACTTCTGAAATATCTTAAACCATATTTGAAAATTCCCAAAACAGCTTATCTCCAATATTTTAAATTCATTTAACACAATTATTCTTCTCCCTAGAGAAAATAAATGAATGAAATTTTCCGATGAAATAAAAAATCCGATGGAAAAATTCCGAAAGAATATTTATGCTCCTTTTAAAAACTTTAAAAATTGAAAATATGTGCTAATTTGTTGACCGACGCTGTATCTGTATAATTAGAGCATATTTCGTATCAAAATTTTTGTTCTTTTTTTTTTTTGGTTGCAAACATGTCACATTTCGATATTAGTTTAACAAAACGTTTTCCAATCAAGCGTTTAATAGCGGTACTGGTAGGCGGTGGTGCCTTGCACTTGATGACTACAACCCTTTCATTACGAACAAATAAAATAAATTTCTAATAAATAGTAGCATCAAGCAAGGCATACAATTTAGAAAAGTACTTATATTTTTATTTTTTCCTTATTTTTTCTATGTTTTGCATTAATGTGTCGTTTAATGCATAACTGTTTAGTTTAACCATATAATTTGATTTGATTTTTACATTTGCAAACACGGCTGGCACAAAAAAGGTAGTAGTTATATTACCATTTAAAAGTACGTTTATAAAATAGTTGCTAACTAAATAATAATAACAAACAGCAAATATGTATGTATTTAAGCAACTTACATTTTACTGCTAAAGCTATTATTTTATGTACTATTTATGTTGATGCATATAAAAATATTTGTTTTGAAAAAAAAAAAAACTATCATATTTTCTTTGATTACAAATTTCTACACCTCTTAAAACGACCTCTTATTTGTATTTATGTAAGTACACAAAGTAAATTGTTTTTCTTAAACAGCTTAAATAATTAAATAATTTTTCACACTTATTTACATTAGTTCCCACTGTACACTACGCATTTACTAGTTGTACTCGCATAAATGTCCACATTTTGGACATTTGGAGTGGTTGGTGAAATAGTCCATAATATGCTCTAAATGTCCACCATGCGAGCAACCTTGACACCAAGCATAAAGACCACGTACAATAAGACTACAAACACAACACTTAGATGATTGCATCGATTTGCATTTCTGGCAATACCAGCCGACACTACCACCCATCGGGCGCCCACAATCACCACAATTTGTATGCACTGAGGTAGATTGCTGATTAAGTTCACGCACTGAGCGTAACCATGATAGATTCACCACTTTGCATGCCTCATTCCAGAGTTGGTAGCGATGCAGTTGATCGATATACGTTTGAAACCATGTCTCCTGAAAGAAGTAAATACCGATTTGTATTTATTTTTTAATTGAAATTTCGGAGTATTTGTTATATTCCGAAATTATTTAGCTGTATGTTTTAGTTGTTAGAACTAATCGGCTGCTGAGTGAAAGTTCGGCCTATTTCCAAATATTTTTCAAAAACGTTTTAAAACCGCCGTATCTCAAAAAAAGTTCAGTACATTTTCAGCTGAAAAGGTGCGTTTTTGAATAAAATTGTGAAATAGGGCGTTATTGAAACAAATTGTGAAACAGGCCACGCCCACCTTTTACCTTTTTAAATTTTTTAAATATGTCCAAAAGGTTAGGTATTGATGAGAAAATAAGCCTTGCAAAAAATTTGCGCTCTAAGCCACCCATAAGGGCTAATTTTTTCGCCCTTTCCCATACATTTTGTATGGGAGAAAATGGCATTTTTTTTTTTTCAAAGTGCATTTTGTTTTAATTTTTGAAACTTTTTTTAAATATTTTTACATGCTCTTAAAATTGAAGCTTTGAAGCTTCCAAAATGGTAAGCCATGTGCGATTATCTTAACTATTAAAATAATTACAGCCATTTAAAAATGACTGAGTTGTACACAGTAACACGTATAAAATCTAAAATCTAAAAAAGGCGAAAAACCCGCCCCTAAGGGTTAACTTAGAGCGCTAATTTTTTGCAAGGCTTATTTTCTCTTCAATACCTGAAGTATCAGGGGGTAAGGCAAAAAAAAAAAAACAATTTTTCTTTATTTGTATCACCCTAATGTACGCACAACAATTAAAAAAAGAAAGTTACAAATTCGAACTTCGAAAGCCCATAACTAAGTTTAGGAGGCTAACTTCGAAAATCGGCGATACCATTTTTTTTCTTACATATTTGCCAATCTCTTAAAAATGTTGGTTTTGCCCAATAGCCAGAAGAATTTTGTCGTATAGCGTATTTATAATACTGTACAGTAGTCGATTGGGTATGGGGCCAAACCAACATTTTTAAGAAGATTAAGAAATAAGTAAAATTATTTATGGCATTCCCCGGTTTTCGAAGTTAACCTCCAAAACATAGTTATGGGCTTTCGAAGTTCGAAAGTCGGTTTCTCATGGTTTTGTTTAAAAAATTGAAAGAGCCAAAATATGGGCGTGACCTGCTTGCCTCTCTTGTTTCATTGATGTAATTTTTCTATTAAACATTGTATGGAGAAGTGCTATACACACAGTGGTCCTAAAGGAAGTTTAGGACAAACTAAAATGTCATAAAAAATGCTTAATGCCATCTCTTTCTACACAATATATGCTTTCAGAATTTGGTTTAATCAAAATCGTATCTGCTCATTTTCGAAAATGGTAGCGAAAATCTCCAGTTTACTTTTTCTGAATGTCAAGATTTAAGATTTTTTGGATTTTTCTCGAAAACTGTAAAATTTTTCTAGAAACTAACTGAGATCAAGTTGTACACTTGAAAATTCTCTACAAAAAAGGTCCGAACAGTTTTTTCTAAGAGTTACCAGTTCTGAGATATCGCGATTTTAAAACTATTTATATGCACATATTTGCCACGTATGAACTTATCAGAACTTTACTTGGAAAAGTTAATACTTTTTTGGAATTTTTTTTTACCGGATGTTTGTCACGAAGTTCCCCATCGACAATGAAAGTAGTTGCTTTTGTAAAGCCTTTAGTTCTCGAGATAGATCCACCTTTTCTCCATTCATAAAATCAAAAACTACTGGGGCAAATTTAGATATCTTGTATAACATAAGTTCCGCCAGAGCCTTAGGTTTGCCCCCAGAAAGATAACTGCAAAGGTTTTCATAATATTTCTTTATATATACGCTTTGAAATCAAAAAAGTGCAACAATCAAGTAAGAGGAGCATTTTAAACAAAATAATTAGAAAATCAAATTTTCGCAGGGGTTTTGGAGACTAACTTGGAAATTCGGGGAACGCAATTTGTTTACTTATGTCTTATTACGACTCTTCACAAAAAGTTGGTTTGGTCCCATACCCAGAAAAAAAATTGCTTTTGTCGTATAGTGCAATAATGCCCATTCTAATATAATTCTTACAATCAGTGTATCATCGATTTGAAGCAGTTTACGTGCATCACCCATAGCTATGAGGATTGAAATGGCAGTTTGTACATCGCCAACATCACCTTGCAGCATAATCGACTCCGCAACAAATTGATGTGGCTCCCAAATGGGTATGACAGGTCCGGTTGTTATTTTAAGCACATTTGGCATACTTGGTGGCTGAAATGGAAAAAATATACAATGTAAAAGGCTTAATTGAGGCACAATTTTATTTCAATTACTAACGGGTGTCAACTCCTTGCTTTCAGCTTTTAAATCCAATTGTGAACGTGCTGCTTGCACATCATGGTGCATTGCTTGTTCTTGATGCGAAGGCATTTTGGATAAGTCTGGCGGTCCAACATAAATGAAACCTTGACGTAACATATCGAAATTATCAAATGTTATCTCATTAAGTATTAGCGTTTCTGAAAGTATCACAGAGCCAAATGGTGGATAATTTTGTTTAGTATTCCCCGCACCTACAACACCACCAACAACACCGCTTGTTGCATCGCTGTCCAATTGTACAACGGTATCTGCATCATCATCCTCATTATTATGATCGCTGTGTTCACCCCGCTCCCATGGTAGTGCCTCGTGCACATTACTTGTCTGTGTAGAGCGACGTGAGGACTGAACACTTTTTTGGTTGGAAAACGAATTACGATGTATTTCATATGTTTGTTTACTAAATACGTTTGTGCCATATAAAACCTTAATGAACTTCCAGAGAGTGGTTGCCTTTAAATAAATAAAAAAACAAAAACATGATTAGCACAAATGCATTTAAAACGAAAAAAAAACCTTACATTATGTTTGCCATATTTTTTTGTAACATTGCTGTTATGATCACACATATCCGATAATTTTCTTCCACTTAGTATAAGCTCCTTTGCGCAGCCAATAAAACATTCATACTCCTTTAAATGTGCTTCTTGTTCTGCGTAATATCCTGTGTACTGGAATCAAAAAGAAATAATAACTATACGACAAAATAAACTTTTTTCTGGGTATTGGACCAAACCAACTTTACGTTACGGGGTTTCAAAATTGGACCCTTCAAACTTTTCTTATCGTTGTATTCAAAAAGGTAAAATTTGGGCGTTTTTTGTTGTTGCTGTGCTTTTTTTATATGAAAGTGTATGTAACAACCTTTGCAATAAAAAAATTTACATCAATCAAACTAGAGAGGCAATCATTCAATCACACAACAACTACGCCTTGTCCATATTGAATATCAGAAATCGGCAATTGAATTTCAGAATAGGCAGCTGGATTTCAGAATTTCTCATTTGGACTTCAGAATATGTCATTTGTATTTCAGAAAAAGCAATTGGATCGCAGAAAAATAAAATTGGATTTCAGAATATTCAGTTGGAATTCAGAATGCGTAAATTGGATTTTAGAAATGGCCAATTGGATTTCGGAAGACATCAATTGGATTTTAGATCCCTTAATTTCATTGCTCAAAGTTAGAAAATAATTTGAAAGCTCAAGTAAGTAAGATATACATATGTACCTAAAATTTAATTTTTAGCATGACAAAACCCACTAGAAAAATATTTTCTGAAATCCACTTGAGGATTTCTGATATTCAATTCACACATTCTGAATTCCAATTGAATATTCTAAAATCCAATTTTAGCTTTCTGAAATCCAATTGATTTTTCTGAAAAGGTGTAGAAAACTAAAATTACAAAGGGTCCAATTTCGAACTTCGGTAGCCTATAACTAACTTTTGGAGGCTAAATACAAAAAACGGGTACATTACTTTTTTACTTATGTATGTCTTAATCTCTTCGAAAAAGTTGGTTTGATGAGCGTATAGATTATATAAAAATGCCAATTTGAATTTTATCTTACCGATGGCTTCAACAGAAATTGGCAGACATCAGATTGTGCCAAATGGAATTGCTCTTCGACATTTAAGGAACGTTGGCGACTGCTACAATAACAAAAAAAAAATTAAATAGATTTACATATGCACACTTTCAAATGAAAATTAAAAAGCTCTGCACTTACACTATTGAATTAATTTTTGAACCTGGTGTTACAGTCTCAGCATGATTGGATTTGATTTTACGCGCAAATGATATATCGCCACGACGCCCCAGACTAGCACCTTGCGCATTTGCTTTCAATGCAGGCCGAGCAGCATCTTTAAATGCATGCCGAAAAATAGTTGAGTCTTTGCTGGTGGAAAGTAATAGCTGGGAATTGTCACCCTTCCAAGCAATACCCGTAGTAACATTTGTATGATCATTGAAGGAAGCGAATGGTATGTATGGTCTACGTATATCCCAAACATGAATGCTGTAATCAACTACAAGCGCACAACTTGCTATATGATATCTATTAAAAGTACAAAATATAAGTTTTCGAACATGAATAAAAAAAACGGATTTTACATGCGATCAGGACGCCATTTTACTCTGCCCACCACAGCAATTGTGTGTATTGTATGCTCTAGTGATGCCTTTCCATCCATATTCCAAACCTGCATAGACATGAAGATAATGTAATGCATGTGTATTTGTAGTGAAAATTATTGCTATTATAGTTTGGAAAACTTCTTACTTTAATTTGCTTATCACGACTGCCGGTAGCCAACCAGTTTTTAGTCGGATGCCAATCGCATGTATAAATTGGTCCACTATGCGCTGTAAATTGTAAAATACATTTATCACCCCTGAAAAAAGAAATATTCATCAAACAAACATTCAACTTATTCATATAAAGCGATCTCTACATACTTGCGCAAATCCCACAATTGCACGGTACCATTTTCGGAAACCGCTGAGATTACATACTGTGTATGAGGACTGAATTTTACATCACGCACAGATTCTGAATTGCTATAGTAAGTATAAGAGGATTTATCGTTACGTATATCAAATTGCTTGATGGTACCATCCTGCGAACCGGAAACTAGTATATGCGGATCGTGTATATCAAAGGCAACTGTGTGCGCTGTGCGTTCATGTTCATTGTAGACATGTAGTTGTTTTTTCTGTCCAAAACGACTAAGATCCCAAACGGAAACAACACCATTAGTAGCTGCTGTTGCCAATATATTATTATCTAACGAGCTCCATGCTACATCATTGGAAGAGTAGCTGAGGTTTTGATTCTTGCCTCCACGCATATTACAAACTTCTGTAAAGCCATCACTATAAATGGCATACACTTTTAGCACTAAAACAAGAAGAAAGTTGATAAAAATACGTTGCTAGCCCTATAAACATGTCTCTTACAGCTTCTTCCTGCAACAGCAATTTGATTGCATTCTCTATTTAAGGCTAGCGCATTTGCATGTCCCTCTTGACATATACGCATTGAAATTGTTAAAGCATCTTCGACTACGCGATCGCGTGAGTCCTGGAATTTTTGCATTTTTTGTGTTTTATTAAATTTTTTTTTACGAAATTGCAATTCAAATTGATAAGCAAGTAGAAACTGTGAGAATCAAAACAGATGCGTAAATGTCAAATTTCTGGTTTTGACATTGGGTCTGTTCGTTGGAAACTTAGTAATAACTAATCCTGCTGACAGCTATAGTAAAGTAAATGGAAGTCTGTTCATCGAACGCTTCACAGGCAAAAAGTTATTCCGAAATATCCACCAACGAACACGGCTACTTCTTATCAGCAGTTCACAAAATTCTCAAAGTGTTGCATTTTTGTGCAATATAAACGGTACTTGTACCTGAAATAATGAAACCCGAAGGTAAAGGCTGATTTACACGGGTCGATTTACTAGTAGATTTTTGTCATTCCACAGCGTTCTACCTTCAAATAAAAGGTGTGAATCGATGGAATTGCTATTTACACGGTGGAACGACAAAAATTGACCAGAAATGGAAATGGGATCAGTTATGCTTATGGGTTCAATTCTGGAATGGGTTCCACGATATAAGTACCTAGGGGTAATTATAGATAGCAATTTGAGTTTTAAAGACCATGTTGAATATATAAATGGTAAAATGGCAAAGAAAGTTAATTTGTTGTATAGATTACGGAAAACTATTTCAAAAGCAGGGAAAATTAAACTTTTCAAAATGATTTTGGTGCCTCATATAAAGTACTGTTCTACAGTACTCTCAATGGGAAATAAAAATGATATATCTAAGTTGCAAAAGAATTTTAATAAAGGGATGAGAGCAGTATTGAACAAAAGGTGTGAATCGATCGAATTGCTATTTAAAGATCAATGGCTAGCAATTTCCCTACCGTGTAAAGCTGATGACCCAATGCAGGCTTGATTTGCTTGCCTTGCTTACCTAGGCTTACCTTGATTTTCTTTGAAAGCTTCTATGGACAAATAGAAGCTTTAAAAGCTATAAAAAATACAGGGTGAGACAAACAAGACAAATAGTGAAGCGTGTAAAGCGCTGTTAAATAGAGATTTGGGCTATTCGACGCTTTGAAGCGCTTCAAGCAAGCAAAGTAAAGCTACCACTGGACCAACTTTCATACATTTCAGTAGAGTTCAAAAGAATTTTTACATTTTTCGAGGCAAAGCCAGCAAGGCAAGCGTGCATTAGGCCTTCACCTTTAGGCCAGATTGAGATTGGTGCTAAAAGAGTGTGCTTCGAGGAGCAAGTGAATAAGTGGTTAGTGGCGTGAGGAGAAGAACCACATAAAGCGCAAACATTTTGGTTCTTCGCGATTCAGTCTGGATAAGTTTCGCATATTACATTACCCAGATCCGAGATGAATGAGAGTGCCTCGTTCTCTCTCGGGCGATCGTGTCCCTCTGTAGCAACCGGTGGTATTTGTTGTAGCAGGACTACATTCGCCTGACGGGAGCTGGCAAAGATGTTCCCTGTCTCTGTGTGCATACTGTTGAGGACCTGTCTATGGGGAGGTTTTATAATGGCTTTGTTGTGGAAAAAATCAATAAATAAAAATAAAATTTTTTTATTTTCATTTAATTTTTTTCAATGACATAAACAACCGTCAAATAGTTTTCAAAAAAATTGATAAATGTAATTTGGAATCAACGGCCCATGCGACTAAAATTGATTCCAAAATTGAACAATGTAAACAGGCCTTGAGTTCACGACTTGAAAATATTGAACAATATGGCATTAGCAACATTTTTTCACGACTTTTTTGATTGTCCATGTCATTTGTTTGTCTCATCCTGTATTTTTGACAACTCTTTGTAGCTTCTATTAGGTCATAGAAGCTTTCAAAGGAAATCAAGGTAAGTCTAGGCAAGTAAGGCAAGCAAAGCAAGCGTATATACATTGGGTCATCAGCTTCAGCCAAGTACTATCATCAAGTCCGTGGGATTTCACCAACATGCAATTGGCTTGTCGTGAAATGTTGCTAGCAATTTTAATTTTTTTATTTCATTTATTTTTGTTTATTTATCTCTCTTCCGGTTGTTTGACGTATGTCGATTATTTATTCATTTCAAAGTATATGTTATTCTCTTATTCTTCACGGCTATTTCACGACAAGAAATTTTGTATGAATTTTGGCAGCTGTTTCACGTGAAACTCGATGTTAGTACTACCAAATTCGAATAAATAAAAAAACTTCCAGGTTTGTAGAAAACTATCAGCTATGGCAACCGTGATCAGAACGTCAGATAACATTTGTAGCCAAAAAGGAAATTGAAATTATTCGCTACGTCAGGAGAAAAGTTGAAAATTTTGTAAAAAGCCCTGAAAATTCATAAAAAAACACGAATGGCTACATAGAAATTAGGGGAAAAACTAATATAAAATATTTTGAGTTCGTATAAATAAAAATTTAATCAAAAGACTTGTGAGTTTAGTCGAAAATTGGGTTGGAAAATTGTTGCTAATACAAGAGTGCTGCTGTGTGTAGAACGAAAGCAGAGCGTGAAGATAGAAAAATACATACGGATCAAGGGGCAAGTGGTTTTTGTGAAGGGGAGTCCAACGTGAGAAAAGTGGAAAGAGAAAATTCTTGGACATACTTGATTAAACTGCTACTGGAAAAGTGTCGATAGGGTGGTATGTTAGTTGAACTGAGGATACAAATTTGGAGACGGTCAGTGCGTTAAGGTGATGTGGAAAGTGGTGGCATAAGTGATACAAAACTAAAAAAAGCTCAAGTTACACGCAATCAAACAGCTGGACGCTTAAAAATCCAATTAATTGCATGTAATATCATTGGAATTTTCATTAAATAGATAATTTAATTGTTATACAGCAATTGCAAACCTCCATTCCTTCCCCTATTCCCACTCGTTATTTTGTGTGTCACACTGTTCCCGTCAACATCAACAAAATATTCAGCCGTCGATCGAAAATGTGGTCGTTCTTCTCGCGCGACTCGAGTAAAGATTTCCCATATGACATCGGTGAACAGGTGCCCGGCTTTGAAGCGCATTCCATTTGGTCACTACACAAAGCCAAACGTAAGGGTACACAGGAAGAAGTCTCGGTATTTGTATATGATATACGAAGTGGTTCGGATGCGAAATGTGAATTGGCAAAAGCAGCATTGAAGCGGCTAAAGACGTTGCGACACCCGAGTATTTTACAGTACCTGGACTCTTTAGAAACTGAAAAGACGTTGTATGTGGCCACAGAAGCTGTAGAACCCTTGGGTACACACATTGAGAAACTGGCGTCCGATGGCCCACAAAAAGATTTATACCTGGCTTGGGGTGTATTTCAAATTACAGTAAGAAAATTTAAAAAAATGCAGAGTGGCTTGTAATATTTGAATCTTTGCTTGATTTCTCTTTGCAGCGTGCACTTTCGTTCCTGAATAATGACGGTAATCTGAGACACAATAATGTATGTGTGTGGTCGGTATTTGTAAATTCGTCTGGCGAATGGAAATTAGGCAGTTTGGAGTATGTGTCACCAGCGGACGGTAATCCTATGCCACCATTGAAAGTACCGCCAGCGTTGGAAGTGTACGATCCCCCGGAAAAGAATGATCAAAGCAAATTAAAGGCAGCAACAAAATGGTTTGTTACATTAGATTTAAAATGAATTGAGGAGGCTGTAGATGTAATATAATTTATAGTAGAAAAGCAAACTAAACAGGGCTACACTGTAAGTGCTGTGAGCCTCGTTCTAAACAGTCATCCACCTGAAATAGCTGAAGAAGAACGCACCTTACCAAGGGAGACTAGAGTCACTCTGGCCAACTTCGGTCTGGGTACTGTAATAGGTTAAACTCTTACTTATCCAGACTAAACAACACCATTTCAAACACATGCCACATGTGGAATGTTCCCCCCATGCTACTTTACATCTATTTAACTGTTCAATTGAACCTACTCTTCTAACACCACTTTTTTTCTGGTCCAGCCCTTTTGAAACTGCTCGAGAGTAGCTTTATACTTAAGCAGAGAGAAAGTAGTTAATTAAAATAAGAGTTAGGAGATTCTTAAGAGTAAGGACTGAAATAAGTATACCTAAGAGAAAACAATAGATGGTGGTGATGGTCATTATGTGACTATATTAATCTTAGGAAAAGGGAAAGCTAGAATTGTACAAAGTATGTGGATGTAGGCCATGACCTTCAACCTCAATTGAAATCATTCATTTGCATTGATGATGCAGATCTTGCACACTTTACTCAATTACTTTTTATTTTCAGCTCGGTGGATATGTGGGGCTTGGGTTGCTTGGTTTGGGAATCGTTCAATGGACCACTAAAAATGCGTTCAAGCCTAAAAGATATTGATAACATACCAAAATCGCTGCAATCTTTATATTGCGAATTGGTTGGTGCATCACCTTCAAATCGTCCCAACCCGGCGGATATTATAACACGCTGTCGCAAACCTGGCGGGTTTTTCAAAAACGACCTTGTTGATACACTACTATTTCTTGAAGAGATACAAATCAAAGACAAAGCGGAGAAAAATCGATTTTTTAGCGGCTTAACTTTACATTTGGATAGCTTTCCTGACAATGTCTGCAAGTATGTGTAGTCGAACTATGTTAAATGTTGACGCATGCACCTATTAAACTATTTTATTTTGCAGACATAAAATACTTCCTCAACTAATAACAGCATATGAGTATGGTGATGCAGGCTCAGCTGTGCTGGCACCTATGTTTAAACTGGGAAAATTACTTGATGAAATGGAATATCAAAAACGTATTGTACCCTGCGTTGTTAAACTATTCGCATCGACAGATCGTGTAACACGTTCTCGACTATTACAACAATTAGAACTATTCATAGCACATTTACAACCACAAGTGGTAAACGATCAGATATTTCCACAAGTAGCACATGGCTTTTTGGACACCAATGCCACCATACGAGAGCAAACTGTTAAGGTACTAATTAACTATCAGCTTTTCTTTCAACTCAAGAAAATGAGCACCACCTAATTAAAATGTGTTTGTACGTTCTTATTTATAGTCCATTATACATTTGGCACCTAAGCTGAACTATAACAATCTTAACGTTGAAGTGTTGCGACATTTCGCGCGTTTGCAAGCGCGTGATGATCAAGGTGGCATACGTACGAACACTACTGTGTGCTTGGGTAAAATTGCCCCACACTTACATCCACAGGTACGACAGCGAGTGCTAGTTTCAGCTTTTATACGTGCGATGCGTGATCCCTTTCCGCCAGCACGAATAGCTGGCGTACTCGCATTAGCTGCAACTCAACAATACTTTCTACTAAGGTACTGATGTGATGAATTAACCAGACATTTTTTGGTGATCTAAAATTTTGTTTCTCCTATGTTTAGTGAAGTGGCGAATAGAGTGCTGCCATCTTTGTGCTCGCTGACCGTTGATCCAGAAAAGACTGTGCGTGATCCTGCTTTTAAAACGATACGTGGTTTTTTGGGCAAACTGGAAAAAGTATCTGAAGATCCAAGCCTGCGTGAAACAATGGGTGCGCAAACAGAATTTAAACAAAATTTTTTTATAAAATACATTTTCCTTTTAAACATTTTAGAAGCTGACGTGCATACTGCTACACCTTCCATTGGTAATGCTGCCGCCACGTGGGCGGGTTGGGCTGTGACTGCGGTAACAGCGAAGTTTTATCGTAGCCAAAGTGACTCTTCACGACCGCGGCCACCGTTGACAGGCCGCAATCTCTCAAAACCAGCATCATTGGGTAAACTATTTAAATATGTTGCTCACATTTCTGTATTACATTATATTACGTTTTATGTTTATAGAACAACCGTCTAGTAGTAGTTTATCAACGACGACGTCAAGTGTCACATCAATGACATCACTAGAGCACGAGAGTAACGATACATCAGCATCTGCATCGGACTATGGTAATAACGATTGGGATAATGAAAATTGGGGCGAAATGGACGTAAGCATGCGTAGCTTGTATTCTTTGTAAAAATATAGCAGTTTATACAATTTATTATTTGGTTAGACATCACAGGACCCCAGCAGCCCAATGGCAGGCACCTCAAATAATGGCCAAATGAATGCTGTAAATACGCTCAATGAAGTACGTGACGGTTGGGATAATGAGGAGTGGGGTAGTTTGGAAGAGGAACCCGTAAGTTTATTTAATGTTAAGAATTCATTTATAAACAGTCATTCTAATCAAATTTCAAAATAATAATACCTGGAATGATTTTTACCCAATTTACATACAACGTTAATAACATTTCCCTACCAGGGCGAAGATGAGGAAGAACAAGAGGATCAGCCAACGCATTCAAGACAATCACCTCGTTCCCCGCTTGCGTCGCTAAATACGCCAACAACGCGCCCCCACCAACAGCAATTACAACAACATCAATTAAATGAACTTATCGAACCATTAGCGAAGCTTAACACACACACAGCGACATCGCCGTCGAAAAGTCATAATCAACAAGCGCTTAACACACGACCCAAAGATTTATCAAATATAGCCATTGCACAAATGACAACAACAACAACAACGGTATACACAAATTGTAACAATGTTAGTCCGCCACATATAAATAATTCAACGAATTCGAATGCGAATTGGAATAGCGATTCTTGGGCTGATGGTGAATTTGAACCTGTGGATGAACAGTTGACGGGTTAGTGAAAAAAACCTAAAATATTGAATAATTTGATCATTTTTTAAATGCTTTAGGAAATCCTAAATTAGATGAGGCACGTCGAAAACGTGAAGAGAAGAAAATGCAAAGGCAACGTGAGTTGGAAGCGCGCCGTGCGCAACGCAGTAGTGGTCCAATGAAATTGGGCGCTAAAAAGCTTTAAATGTGAACGATTTTTTCACTAATAAATGTGTACGTTTAATAAGATTTGAACATATTTCAATGTATTGTATTATATCGATTAATAAGCAAAAACCCTTTTTGTGCATTTGGCATATAGAAATGTGTATTAAAAGCAAAGAAGATATGTGGCATAGTAATGTGAAATTAGTTAAAACGTAAAGTGGGTACATGTACATCAATGTCTGTATCAGACCTGTTAAATTTGATTAGTTATGCGTAATTAGCAGTACGACAAAATCTTCTTTTTGCCTGGGGTGGCTTTCCGTAACTCGATATCGAGCATAAACGAGTTCAAATTCAACGCTTTCGCTTTTCCTATCACAAAATACGATATATATTATATGGAATACGATATTGATTTAAAATATCGAGCCAACTATGTAGTATCGACGGTCGAATTACGGAAAGCCACCCCTGGGTATTGGACCAAATCAACTTTTATGAAGAGATTGAGACATATTTAAGTAACAAAGAAATTTCTCCATTTTTCGAAGTTAGCCTTCAAAACTTGCATTGGGTTTCGAAGTTCGAAAGGACGCTTCGTAATTTTGTGTGAAATGTGAATGTGAAATATGGGCGTGAACTTTTTTATTTCAAAATGTATGTAAGAATTGCCTTTTCAATTTTTAAATAACTAAATATTGGACTAAATTAAATTAAAATATTGAGTGCTAAACGAAAACTAGCAACAAAAGAAGACACCACGCGCGTGTCGAAACAATTGTTTTGCAAAATAAAAACAGAAACAATTTGTAACGATTATAAGGTGTTTTTCATTCTATAGTTTATAATTTTTTAATACAACAATTAGAAAACAAAAATGCCGAAGGTACCAATTTCGAACTTCAAAAGCTAACTTCGAAAAATGGCGAAATCACTTTCAGTGTTAATTGAGTAGACTTTCTTTTTAATTTCTAATAGTTCCTTTAATTGTATTCACCAAAAGGCAATTATTAATTGATTACTATAAAAAAATCATGATTTTTAACAAATGTTAAAAAAAAATAATTTTATTTATTAGTTTTTATTATTTTTTGATTATTTTTTAATTAATTGGAAAAAAAGTTCATTAAAAAATAAAACTTAATAGTAATCAATCATTAAATGGATTTTTAACATGTTCAATCAAGCCGGTGATTTTTAATCATTATTTAACAGGTCTGTTCTGTATACATACATGAGTGTTGGCGAACTATCGATAGTGCTATTGCTTGGTACTACATGATACGAATTTGTATTTGATATGCGTGTAATCGACAAGCCATATAATCGATTGTAGGCAAAAGCTCTAATTGTGAGATACAAGCTAATGAAATTTATCTAGCTATAAAGTGCTATCACCCTAAAGCCCGTCGGCAACTTCAAGCATCCGTTGATGGTAACCATAGCAACCTGAGCAATCGGCGTTCGTCGTGTCAACGCAGGCCGACAAATGGAAAATCAAAAAATTTGGATTTTCCCGCTTGACAAGCGGTATGTTTGATAGTGGCGTAAAGCGTTGACAAGCATTACTGTGTTAGTCGAATCGCAACTGCCATGGCGAGCACATATTCGGATAAAAATTGGAAATGCTTTTATGATGTATGCGATGTAATACAACCTGAAATATGGGTTAATATTATTTTAATGATTTTTAAATTGATAAAAATTATAGTTTCTCCAAAAATTAAGAAATAATAAAAATGCATATGAGCAAAATCATCGTCCGGTTGCAAAATGCCTACAACCTTTCGCTACGAATTTTTATTGCAAATGGTGTTGACACACTTCGTTTTTAGACGTCGTCGCGTCGAGTTAACAAAATTTATCTCACATCCCAACCAAATTATAGAAATGGGCAACTTTTGGTTGGGTATAGAAAACTGTCCGTGATGATAAATCTTGCTACTCAACAAAAAAAAAGTTAATTAAAGAAAAAACTATTTTGTGCTATACAAAATATCGTTAATTACTTTAAGGGCCGCTTGCATAAATGCTGATAACGACTAACCGGAGTTTAATTGACGTATTTTGTATGGTTAGCTGTCAAGTTAATCACCGATTAGGCTTAATCGGCTTTTATGCAAGTGGCCCTAAATGAAAATGTACAAAAGTGAAACTGTTAATTATGTACATTGTCGATAATTGTTTTATACATATAACGGAACTTATAAGGAAAAATGAAAAAAAATTGTGATTTCGTCTCCACAACCATGTGGAATTTACTTAACCAAAAATTACTTGGTGTCGTTTTTCTTAATTTTAATGTAAAACTTAACATTTGAACTGATCGTACTTTGAAAGAATAATTAGTTAAAAGAGAATAATAATTTAAATGAATCCTTTATAAGTTGAATTGATAATATAATTGAAACTGACCGTACTTGTTGGATTATAACCTGGTATATGAGGATTTAATCCCAGCCACAGAAATCTTTATGCTTGATAGTTGCAGGGCAAGCTTCAAGCAGCCGACATTCAACCCGACACTCACACATATGTATACCCGTTGCTATGGTTACCATCAACGGATGCTTGAAGTTGCCGACGCGCTTAAAGTGTAGACACATTTTTGCAATTATCGATTGCACGATCAAGACTGTTTCACTATCGATGAACAATGGTGAACTATCGGTTGTGTTCACTATCTCTAGTTTGCCACCACTATTATGCCAGTATGTGCTAAGTACATTGCGCCCAACTAGTTATGATTATATTTAACTAGGCGCATGATAAAATTTAAATTATAATTTTATAGTCACAGAAACACACACATTGACGCATGAATGGCAGATCACCCTACTTGAAGATCCTTTTAAACAACGCCCTATCTCAGATTTCTTTCCAATGTACTATTTCAGTTGAAAATCAATTCAATTTTCGTTTAGATAGGGCGTTATTGAAATAGCGAGTTATTTAAAAAAAAAATCTGAGATAGAGCGTTTTTGAAAAATATTTTGAAATACATATGTAGGTGATTTTCCATTAAGCAGTCGACATATAAGGTATTGAAAATTCTGTTTTTTTATATAATGTATATCGGATAAATGCTGTAAAATAAATTTACCTACTAGTAAATTCAAATTAAATTCCATAAAACTATGTATTTTTTATTTTTAAATCTCCAAACCTAACTAAAGAGGAAATCAAAGTAAATAGTTGTAGTTGTATTGTTTAAGATCAAATAGAAAATGTTTTCGCAATTTCAACTCTACTTGACACACATCAATACATATGCTGCATACATTCACACACACTTACACACAGCTACAATAAGATTGTGCTTATGTATTTAATAAATATCACTTTTATTTAAATTTACGTGCACCAAACTATACTGTAAGTACATATTTTTACTATTTGAAAACTAATAATTGCAAAACGAAAATAAATATAAAAGTAGCTAGATAAACAATTTCAAATTAAATTTTTGTGGTATTTCTGTAACAGTAATCGGATTATGTTACTTTTAAAGTAAAGAACCTGTGCGTTGAAGCTTTGCTTGCCGTATCTATACCAACTTTCATGTTCCTACCTTAAACACTTTTAAACACATTCACCTTAAAAAATTAAGTTTGTATGGGAGGTGCCACACCACCCTAATTTTTTGTTCTGATTATTATACATGACCTGCGTGTGGTAATAACAAAGAAATGCCCCAAAGGAAGTATTTGATTTGGTTCAGCCGTTTTCGAGTTTTAGCGTTACAAATCAAAATCATTTCATTTTTGTATACATATACGTATGTTGTTGTTGTTGAAATTGACAGTCCTTTGCCGGATATGAACCCGGGACGCTCCGGTACTCCCTTGCGGTACCGCCCGACTGTCTCGGGAGAGATTTGATATGACCAGTGGAACCTTTTAGGTCATGTCATCCCTCCATCCGTGAGAAAGGAGAAGATGGGTAATGAGAGGTGAGAGGCATCATATCCGTAGATCAACCATCGAGTTAGCACGTCATTACCTGTGTGCATATTAGTCGCCTCTCACGACCGGGCGTATTCTAAACCCTTAACCCTCAGGGGCTATTTTTATATATATAGAAGACTAGCTGACCCGGCAGACGTTGTCCTGCCACAAATTTATTTCCCTGCATGTTTCTCTAACCCGATCCCTATATCTATTTTAATTCATATCCCTATATCCTTCGTATATGAGGAACCACGCCCCTTTTTCGTAATCCCCAGGTTTTTTGGAGGTGGCAGGGAGTGATCTTATATACATAACTCCTCAAAAAATTTCAGTGCTATAACCTAAATACTTCCAGAGATATGGACTATGAAGTATTTCAATCGTATGGGAGGTGCCACGACCCTTTTTCGTTGTGAATCCCCCTGGTTGGTCTACTATAATTTTTTGATACATTTTTTAACGTGGGCGTGGCACCGCTTGTCGTAACTTTTAAACTGCTTACGGTAGAACGATGAAATTTGGCACAAAACATTCATTGGGAGTATACCTGATACAATTTTATAAAATCGTCCTCCAATCACGCCCACTTTCGATATCGAAAGTTTTGAAAATCGCCTAAATTGACATAATTCAGCGCTAGTAATAAAACATCGGTAGATATATCGATTGTTGTTTATATGTACAAAAAAGCGTCACAACCAGTAATCAATCATACAAAATCGCCAAACACAACATTGATAAACACCGGGGTGGCGTTGAGAAACCGCTCCTTTATAGAAGTATGTATTAGAGTGGTTAAAAATTTTTTTTTTTGGAAAATCTAAAACGCACTCCGAAATATGGTTCCTTGTGACTTCCGAAATATGGTTCCTTGTGTGATTCAAAATGGCGGGTCCAATATGGCGGTGACTTTTTTGAAAACTAATTGGATTTTATTGAAACTTGGTACTCGGGGGTTTATGCGTTGTCTGATTACGAATCCAATATCGGTTTTTTAAAATTCAAAATGCTGGATCCAATATGGCGGTGTATTTTTGAAAACTAATTCGACTGTGAAACTCGTCACTGATGGATTTATGATATTTTCAGGGGCTTCCCCGAAATTTAAGGATGGGGGTACGGGGCTAGTGACCCCACGACCCTCTAAAGTTTTTATTGGTCGAATTTTCGATCACAAGCGATACTAGTTCATATAAATCGATTCCATAAATCCATCAGTGACGAGTTTCACACAGTCGAATTAGTTTTCAAAAATGCACATCCATATTGGATCCACCATTTTGAATTTAAAAAAACCGATATCGGATTCGTAATCAGACAACGCATAAACCCCCGAGTACCAAGTTTCAATAAAATCCAATTAGTTTTCAAAAAAATCACCCCTATATTGGACCCGCCATTTTGAATTTAAAAACACTGACATCGGATTCATAATCAGCGATGTCATAAACCTTCTAGATGAGAAATATATCCAAAAAACCCATGCGCAATGGGATCAGTGTAGGCGTTTTAGTTGCACCGTTTTCTATTTCGAAACATATTTTCAGGAGTTAAACCCTTTCTACTCATCCAAGAAGGCTATTGAATTGCAGGAATATTCGTCAATGAAAACAGAATAACAACACACAAAAACCCAAATTTTTAATGCACTTAAACATGTTAAAATGAAATTAAAATTGCAAGTATCTCATTTTTTTTTATAAAAACGAGTAGCGCGACCTCTAAACTACCTTAAAAAAAAATAAAAAAATAGCAGCCTCTTTTTTTGTCATAAGGAACAATAATTGGGGGTAGCGTTTTAGAATTTCCAAAAAGTTCATATTTGTGAACCACTCTAGTATGTATGTATGTACATTAGACTGTCCCAAAATTTCAAAGTTATTTTATTTAAACGCATACCCCCTAATTTTGACCATTATGCATCAAAAAGTATCCTGCAAAGTTTTACGCAATTCGGACCACGGCAACCCGTGCTGACTTGCAGTTGAAGTTATCAGTAAAATTGTCGTATACGACATTCCACTGCAATTCGCTAATTTAACGATTTATGTAGTCGTTTTTCTGATATTGCTGTATCGTTACCCTTTAAGGACTTCGTAATTAGTAAATCGTTATTTTTTTTTCTCCACCAGATGCTCAGAATATCCTTTAAAGGATCAAAGATTGTAGGGCCTCCCAAAAAGTTTCAACAAAATGTGGATATGTGGTTAATAATTTAAAGGATAATTGAAATATAGGCTAAATATACCTTTTTTTTAATTATCCTTCAAGGACATGGAAGTGAAGTCCTTTAAAATTATTATCCTTCAACTTTTCCGAAACTCTATTTTTTTTTTTTTTAAATTGTATTGTAGTAAAAGTTCTGAAAATGTGTATACAAATATTTAAGGATGCACAGGAGAAAGATGTTCATGAGGGTCTGAAAGTAGTGTAAGTTTTATTTCGATATCTCAATCCGTTTCGGAAATATCGACCAAACTAATTAATACAATTTACTTGTTCTTTTCATATACAAGTATGGAAAGAACAGCTAAATGTTACTCATACGCCGTGTAGGACCTATTAAAAAGTTCACTACAATGGCAAAGTTTCAAGATGTGCTCATTTATTTTTGATAAAACTAATATTGTTACGCAATCTATTACACCTTTTCAAGTTTATATTGAGAAAAGGTTTGTTGCACAGTCTTTTAAATATGAGGAAAATATTAAACTTGGACTATTTTGCAAACTTGGTGTACGCTGCTGGAGCCTGGAAAAGAAGGACTACCCGCCGAGCTGTTCAAACACAGAGGCGAAGAGCTGGGCCCGAATCGTGACATCCGTGATCGTACAACTCGTCATGTAAAATTTTGTATTTCGGATTACGACTTACGTTAACGTACAACTTCTATCGTAGTTTCGGATTTTTACATACGTGACCGAGTGACTGAAGGCATTCAAAACTTGGTGAATTGAAAATAAATTACGTTTCGTTTGTTATCGTATCTTAACAATCCCGTTTCGCTTACACGACTGACGTATCACGAAATTTTCTCTCGTCTGGTTTTCGATTCGTGATCGTATGTAACGATTCGACCCCTGGTGAAAGGCATGCATCAGCTCTTATGCAGAATATGGTCAGATGAGTGCATGCCTCAGGATTGGAATTTAAATGTACTCTGCCCAATCCCGCTAACCGCACCAATTACCGCGGAATCAGTCTTCCTAATATAGCACATAAGGTTTTTTTCTAGCGTATTGTGTGAAAGACTGAAGCCCATCGTAGACACACTGATTGGACCTTATCAGTGTGGCTTTAGACCTGGTAAGTCTACCATCGACCAGATTTCCACGATACGCCAAATTCTGGAAGACCCATGATAAAAGAATCGACACACACAATCTCTATGTCGATTTTAAAGCCGCTTTTGACAGCGCAAAAAGGAGTTGCCTGTATGCCGCCATTTCTGAATTTGACTTCCCTATAAAAGCTTATACGGCTTTGCGAAATGACCTTGAGCAATACCAACAGCTCCGTCAGAATCGGGAAGGAGCTCTCTAAGCCATTTGAAACCGAATGAGGCTTCAGACAGGGCGACTCCCTTTCGTGCGATTTCTTCAACCTGATACTGGAGAAGATAATTCGAGCAGCAGAGCTAACCCGCAATGGTACAATCTTTTACAAGAGCGTGCAATTGCTGGATATTGATATCATTGGCCTTAACAACCACGCCGTAAGCGCTGCCTTCTCTGGACTGGATGAGGTAGCGAAAAAAGTGGGTCTTGCGGTGAACGAGGACAAGACGAAGGGTCTGCTGTCATCAAGGAAAGAATCGGCGCACCTGCGACTTGGCAGCCAAGTCACCGTTGATAGCTACAAATTTGAAACGGTGAGGCACTTCGTCTATTTGAGAACCAGCATTAACACCGAAAATAATATCAGTCTAGAAATGTAACGGAGAATCACTCTTGCCAACAAGTGTTACTTTGGACTAAGTAGGCAATTGAAAAGTAAAGTCCTCTCCCGACAAACAAAGATCACGCTCTATAAGTCTCTCATAATTCAAATCCTGATGTACGGCTCGGAATCATGGACAGTGTCAAGAGAAGATGAGATAGCCCTTGGAGTATTTGAGAGAAAAGTTCTCCGGAAGATTTATGGTCCTTCCCGTGATGTCAACGGCGAGTATCGAAGGAAATTTAACGATGAGCTGTACGAGCTTTACGCAGCTCTGACCATAGTTCAGCGAATTAAATCCCAAAAGCTCCGCTGGTTGGCCATGAAGATTTTTCTATCGACACCCGAATTCGGCAGCAGAGGAAGGAGGAGGCCTCGACTGAGATGGAAACAACAAGTGGAGGATGACTTGAACTCCCTTGGGGTTTCCAATTGGCGTCAGTTATGACTGGCGTGCCTTGATACGAAACGGCCAAAATCGCCTAGGCGGATTAGTAGTAGTGTAAACTGCTAGCAAGAACTTTAACTCAAAATCGGCACGGTTTGCCGTTATCCTAGAATAATAAAACTTCGCACGCATGTTATTTAGGTTAAAACGCGCGCATATAGCGGGTATGCATATCAAATTTCGAACCTTCAGTTTTTTCCATACATTTTTTGGACAGTCTAATGTACATATAAGTATCTATATTTAAACTTAAAATATTTGCACCATTACAAGGGCAAAAAGCAAGCGTAGCTAATTTAAAAAATAAAAAGGTTAAACATGTATAGTACGCACCCTGTAGGAAAATCTTTCGAACTCCTAACTTTAAAAAAAAGGGTGAAACAAAATACGTTTTACAAAACGAGGGAAATGAGATGGTATGGAGCACTAGACTGGTGGAAGGCACAAAATAAAAATAGCATTCAAGTGAAAGCTGGGAAATTATAGTTACTAGCATGTTTTGATATATATTCCAGATGGTATCGATCGATGACAATAAATCAAAAATTTTCCTGCTAGGTTTCACCGATTCCGATGAACTATAAACTCTTGGGAGCAATCTTCTTTTTTTCTCAAAGCAAAAAACAATTTCAGAATTTCAAATTTAATAGCAAGCCAATTGTTATACGAATGCTTGAGTTAAACGCTCCAACAGCGCGACAAATGTTGCACCTGTGCCACCAACATAAGTCACTATAACTTTTTTTCAGCTCAAGCTGTGCAATTGCAGCATTTTGAAGTAATTCTTTCACGCGCATTGCCAAGTGTTGCTCATTGTGAGTGAGCATCTCGCGTTTGTCACATAATTTATTCTCCTAATAATAATGCAAACAATTTTTACAACATTTACCTTTATAAATATTTACAAACACAGATTATATTAATATCTGTCACGTGGGTGGCATAAACTAACAGCATTATTTTTAATTGTGATTTCATAATGAATTCTTTCAACTTTTTTATTTACAAAAATTTTTCAGTGTCATCAGATGGAATGGTATTACTCATTACAAAAAATGCGATTAGTCTACGATTACTCCGAGTTGAGTCTCAATGGAGTATGATTTGATCTGCTAACATTTGTTTCAGCATATTATAAGGAGATATTAATTGTACCGATCTATGTATACCCAATCGGGTAGATTCGAAACGACTAAAGCTACATTTACACTGCACCAAATGCGTCACTTTTGGCTAAGTTTTTTCGAGACCGTTCATCGGCAGATTGAATTTAATCACGAAATTAAGTCAAATTAAATTAAATTCGTCTAATTTGGCAAACAATTTCATTCTGCGGACAAACATTCTCGAAATAACTTCGCCAAAAGCGACGCATTTGGTGCAGTGTAAATGTATCATAAACCTCTTTTACCCCTACGGGTACGTTCTGAGCAAGATATGCCAATATGGGTATCAAATGAAAGGTATTTTTCAACTAAAATACTTTAAAATAGGGCTGCCACCTTGCTCTGTCAAATAACTGCATTATATTTGTATATCCGGTACTATCTCGAGAACCGCTTGACCGATTTCGATAAAGTTTGGCAAATAGATAGTAGCTTCATTCTACTTCTTTCTACTTGACGCGGTTTACAGGGTTGCCACCTATCTATTTTTTTTTTGAATCTTGAGCAAGGTATTCCAAAATGGCACCTAGAGTTGCCATCTAATTGCATTTCATTTACTTCTTCGTATATTGACAGATTTGGATGCAATTTTTTATGTGGAAAATGCTTCTTGCAAACAAATACTACTTTGGGCTGATTGCCTAATTGAGAAGTAAAGTCCTCTCTCGAAGAACAAAAACAACATTCTATAAGACACTTATCTTACCCGTCCTGTTATATGGTGCAGAGGCATGGACACTGACAGCATCAGATGTGACCCCTAAAAGTTGGTGACCGCGACTACCGAAGAAGACAGCGACTTCACTGGGTAGGACACATGGTGCGAATGAACGAAGGCCTAGAAGGTATTCTTATCGGCTTTCGCCGGTGGAAGTAGAAGAAGACGGAGGCCACCACTCCGATGGCAGGACCAAGTGGAGGCAGTTCTGAAAACACGCGGTGTTTCCAATTGGCCCTAGTTGGCTCAACAAAGAATCGACTGGAGTAACATGTTGAACGGCCAACATCGCCTAGGTGGTTAAAGGCTATTTTAAGTAAGTAAGTGCTTTATTTTAAGATTTTCAACTTGGGTGTTGCCACTTGAGGCGGTTTATACAGTTGCCAGCCTACTTATTTGATATTTTTTCGAAAATCTTTTTAAAAAGTTTATGTTGGTAAGTAAGACTATGCGGCAAAATCGAAAACACTGGTACTGATAAATTTTACGAAAGGTGTTAAAAGCGGGCCACTCTCTATAGTGACTAGTCCAACAACTTTTTGTAGGGTTGCTGTTATGCATGCGATAGTGTTTTCTGTTGTGTGATTAATCTCTGAACCAAAGGTTAAGTGGCCAACATTGGTGAGTTAACCTCTGGTCTGATATCAGAAGGCCGTCTACCAACAATATAGTAAAAATTATAACTTAAAATTGCGAATCCATAATTAAATGTGGAACTCAATAGGGCCTTAGCAGTCAAAGTTCGGGTATAAATTGGATTAGTCATTTCGTACCCGTTTGGTTATACATAAATTCTTCTCTCCATAGGACATGCTCAAACAGATGTGAACAGGTTAGCCCATACAAAGTGATCCGAACTGGCATTAGTCGGACGCATCCTCCCTGATCCTGGACGCATTCTCGACTGATCGATTTTTTTGTAGGATACTCGATCTTCCCAACAATGTTTACTGGGGACGGAGTAGCCAACTGATAAGTAAAGTCTTCTCGACGAACAAAGATCACGCTCTAATAAAATAAGAGCTTCTATTTCAACTTGTTTAAACGGATTAATACAAATTCTTTATTCCCGCCACCTTCTGCGGAAAATTTAAAACTTTTAGGCCATATTTTGTTTGTCACAGTTTGGCCGTTCTTTGTCTTTATTGTTGTTACTAGCTGGTGCCCGCGACTTCGTATGCGTATAATTTCTGTTTTTTCAAATTTTATGAGATATCTCCGGTGTAGTTTAGGTATTGAAATTAATCAAATGGTTTATGACTTCATTCATAAACACCTTTTGTTTGACACCCATAATGTGCTAACACATTTTTGTGGAAATATTCGTCGATACCTCCGAAACCGGTCGAGCTATCGAAATTTCATAAATGTCCCAAACCATTTCAGATATTTCAATGAATCACATCGCATATTATAGCACTCATTGACACCTTTCGTTTGACACCCATATTGTACTAAGACATTTTTGGTCACCCCTGGTCCACATATTGGGCGATAACCCCACAACCCGTTGACATATCGCAAAAAATAATATCTTAAACTTTAAGTTGAGCGTCTAGCAATCCAACGATTCAATTCCATTCCGTACTTTTAGAGTGTTACGACCACAAACATACAGACAGACATGGTCCACATGTTGGGCGATAAGTCCAAACCCGTTGAGATATCGAAAAAAGTAATATCTTAAATTTTAAGTTGAGCGTCGAACAGTCAAACGAAAAAAGTTTCATTCAATTCCATTCATTACTTTCAGAGTGATACGGCCACAAACATACGGACGGACAGACAGACAAAAACACAAAAATTTTTAAAATGGTTGATTTGAATTCTACTCGCTTAGTGATGCTTCCCCCAATCAATTTTTCGTTGATATCTTCCATGTACAGACATCGACCTGTTACAATTTTATTATACATATGTAGAGATTGTAGTAGTACTTTTTTCTACGTAACCGATATGTTATTAAACAAATCTCATCAATCTTCTTCGTATGGTAAAAAAACGGGAAAGACCAGAACACAGCCATGCAGTCATCTGCAGCCATCACTTCTGGATTGGCTCAGCTTTTACTTCGCTTTTTTATAATAAGGTATCTTGGTTATCGGGCCATTATTCAATGTTTTATTCAAACTGCCGAGTGAGTAATTAGAGCCCCACCATAACTTTGTGTCCCAAAAACCACAATAGTCTTAAGAAGGCCCTGTGCAATTCGCATACATACAATATTCGAAGCATATCTTCAAAGTAAATATTGGAAACTCGTGCAATAATAGCAATATGTATTTGTATTGTGGTATCCAAAATATGAACAAATACATAATTATCAACTTACACCTTTTTGTATATTTATTTATAATTAAATACAAACTAACTAATTGGTTTACTTTAAAATAATTACAAATTTGCATACATTATACTGGATACTATTTTTTTTTTTTACCATATTGATATATACTATTTTTAAGACAGACGAAAACTAAAGAGTGGAGGATTTACAACTTAAAACTAATTGCAGGAGGTCTATCATTTCTAGTTCAGATTTTTTGGACTAACCTTTTTTTGCTTTAAATTACGAATAAAAATTAGTTAAAAAATGACACATATTTTTGAAGAAAATTGATTTCTCTGCGAAAATTTCGTAGTCAGGTGAGTCGTTATCGCGTTATCGTGTTTGGTTTAAACTTTAAACCTATCGGCTTGCGATCCCGGCCTAGTGTATACATTTACTACGTGGATCTGCTGTGGACAAACAGTTTTAATGACTCACTGACGCATGTGCTGGTCTAGTTGGTATTTCCCAAAAAACCGCAAATACACACCCACGACATACAAATCGAAAACTCTTTTTAACATGGTAATATTTACATACATATGTACATATTGGGGTGGGCCAAAAAAAAATCGATTTTCGTTTTTTTCGTAGTGTATTCAGAAATTCGAATGGCGGCCGCCGTGGTGTAGCGGTTAAGTGTTCGGCCTTCTACACCAAGTCGTGGCGGTTCGATGCCCGGCAAAAGTAACATCAAAAATTATTTAGAAAAAGAATTTTTCTAAACGGGGTCGCCCCTCGGCAGTAGTTTGGCAAACTCTCCTGGTGCATTTCTGCCATGAGAAGCTTCTCAGCAAAAAATTCATTTGCTTTGCAAGTGCCGTTCGGAGTCGGCAAAAAACTGTAGGTCCCGCCAACTTGAATTCCTGACTAGAAATGAAGTATAATGATCAAATATGAGGAAAGCGTGCCTCAAGCCGTTTTTTGGTTTCGTTTATGCGAATAAATCTTCCCACTAAAAAATCGTACAGCCAGGGAATTTAATGCTCTACAACAAAAGGTCAAACAAACTTTTTTCATTAATAGACGACTGCGGGTTAGGTATGCCGGTCGTAAGAGGCTGCTAAAATACACGAAATCGTACAGCAAGGTAGTACCGGAACGTACCGGATTCATCCGGCAAGGGACTGTCAAACCCCGTACAACTCCTGTCTAGTCTGTCAGGTAACTTTTTATAAGTGGATCTTCCGACTAGGCAGGGAAAAGTATGGCTACAACAACCATGAAAAAGTTTTTCGAGGTCGAAATATGACCAAGTTCTGAAACCCATAAATAAAAGTTAGCTGTACGATTTTTGGGTAATAAGATATACATAAGTATTCATATACATAAAAGCTTTTGACGAAAACAAAAAACGGCGATGATGCACGCTTTCCCATTAACATAAACTAAAATTATGGTCAGGAATTCAAATTTCTGTATACCCTTCGAAAAAAGCGAAATTCTTTTTTTGACCCACCCTAGTACATGTACACTTGTTTGTTAAAATTCACCAGTGCCGATTTACATTTTTTTGGTCATGGACAATAACTATTTTATGTTGTTAAACTTTTTAAAAAGATTTATAACTGGTTTAATATCCTAACCTTCGATTCTGGGAATTCGCAAATTCTAGATCTGAGTCCGGAAAGATAAAATGTAGTAGAGCTGTCGATATTATAAAGTCAAAAGATAGATTTCGCTCGCCTCATGCCTTAACTTTGAGCGCTGCCACGACGCACGTATTTAGTTTTGGAAACCAATACAAAAGCTCTCGATTTCCTTTTTCATGAGTATAAAAAACGTTGTATTCCGAGTAGGTATATTTCTCCCCGAGGAGGACCATAAAAAAAGAAACAAAACTGGAATCAGAAAAAATTGAATTGGCTTTGACTTAGCCAACTGATACTTCCATTCTATTAAGACGACAACAAACCCTTTACCCAACCTCTATCTTTCCACTTTACTCTGCTCTTACATTTTATTGATCACAAAAATTATGAACTTTGCTGCGCCACTCAACCATTGCGGTTACTTACAAGGTATTATCAGAGCTCGCCAGCAGACTGGCGTCAATTTTAATGTCAACGTTTTGAATAGTTTTAAATGTTAACTACACAGTGGCTTCAACTGATCATCCATAAAGCTGTATCCATATTTCGATATCTACGGAACTGTAGTGAGGTCCTAATCGGGTGTCCATTTCTAGTGGAGCCATATGTGCTTGTCTGTATGTTCGCTTTAGTTTTTTTCTTTGAAATGTTTACGAGCGTTCACACTTTGTTGCGCTGATCGCTTCACTTCAGCTAGCTGCTAGTATGTTGTTGTCTTAAGCGTCTGACTCATCCTTTTGATATCTGAAATTATAACCTACTTTTCATGCATACACTTTGGCGTTTTATATGTTTTGATTTCTCTATTTCTTTTTATTTTTTTGTTTTTTTTTGTTCGTAAACAGCTTGCTTCTTTGAGAGTGTGCTTTAACGATTTATGTACACATTCCGGACCTACGTCTATAGAAATTACATTTTACTTACTCTTTTTGCTGCCACAACGAAAATGTCTTCGGTGATTAGCTGAGAGATTAAGTAGTTGCTGTGTGGCCTTCTGGTGGCTACGTCTCTAAAGTGGACAATACACCAAAATATTTACATATGACATAGACTCTTGAGCATACATGTGGAACGATGCGTAGTTATAAACAGTAGTCTTGATCTTCTACCTCATTATTGATATCGATTGGAGCTATGCAATGACAATTGCCAAGCCGGCTGTATAAATTATGTCATGAGAAACGGTCGCTGTACGCTTACTACGTCCCTCTGCCAGTCCTTTCTTGAGGGAAACCTCGCCCTAAATTCGAAGTTAAGTGTGTGATAGTCTGTCGTTGTCGAAACCACTCAAGAAAATCCGCAGAGGATACCACTGGGCGACTCCGGTAACCTTACGATTTTTTTTGGGGAGTGATGTCGAAATTGACAGTCCTTGGCCGGGCGGTACTGCCGGACTGTCTCGCGAGCGATTTGATATGACCAGTGGAACCTTCTACGTCATGTCATCCCTCCATCCGTAGAGAAGGAGATGATGGGTAATGAGAGGCATCATATTCGTAGATTAACCATCGAGTTAGCACATCATTACCTATGTGCATATTAGTCGCCTCTTACGACCTGTATGCCTACCTCGGGCATATTCTTAACCGCTTACCCGCAGGACACTGCCTTTAGATAGATAACTTAATCATGTCCTAAGCTGTCTTTATAATACCAGCTGTTCCTCTAAAGATGCCCTCGTTTTGAAAATTGTTTTTCCGATTTCTTTAAACTACCATCCTCGCACTGATGAATACCTTTCAGAATAAACCTTTAAGAATAAGAAAAAGGAAGGGAAATACATACTTTCATCATTGGGGAAGGTCGATATATCACACTATGTCAAGCTACTGCATACTGAGGCAAATTCCCACAAACACTGAGTGACTTGATGCAAGTAGCACTGCAAGAGGTTTCATATTGTTGATACGGCAGAAACACCTTCCCAAGTAAAGGTCTTGGGGCTTTTGTCGTGATATTCATCCAATTATTAACTTTTATTTTCATTCTTGGTGAACTAACGCTAGGAACTTCAGTAAGTGCCTAAGCTAGTTAGGCAAGAGTCCACCACTGACGTAATTAGGTACTAAGTTAACACAAAACAAAAGCATACAAATTAACCAGAAAGACACCAGCAACGAAATCTATATTCCAGCTTTGGTAACAATACAAATTAATATAATGAGTTACAAATAGGGACCATAATACCACCGTAGCTCAACAGCCAACACAAAACTCATGCAGCAAATTCAGGCGGTTGCATGCACAGAAAAAAATTCGCTAAGCGATACCTAATTTGTTCGCTTACCCATTGTTTGATCGAATTGGTGCATGCAACTTGGCGCGTTTGTAAAAGCGCTGAACCCAATGCATTTGCCAGTTTTTGGAGCGCTCTAATTGAAATTGACCCAGTTGGGAACTTTGGAACTAATCTTCGAATGCTGCTTGAATTGTTGTGAATGTCAACCTTAAATTTCCCAATTGTGATTGCTGTTTTACGACAACCATCTGGCGGAAAACCAGTTTAAGTTACTATTATTTTGTTGCATATATTTGTTGGTAGTAAGTATTCAACAGCCGCTAGCAATATTGATCCAAAAAAATATTGAAAACCATTCGTGTGGCACACTGAGTTGCACGTGTATGGCACCCTACTACCAACTAGCAACTAAGCGAATAGTAGCTTCAACACTAATCAAGAAACTTGTGTGGCAAAAAAAAAATTAAAGTTTGCATATTCATTCACTTTAATCGTATTCGTTTTTTGCTGAATATTGCTGGTAGTTTTTCCTAATTTTCTAGAAAGAACATGCTCATGTCCTTTTTGTAGTACTTTGTTGCAGCGAAAACCCATCCAAATTAAACTACTTGAGATCAAATCGATTAAAGTTGTATTTGATGTGGGTATTGTTCGAGGTTCCAGTACCGGGTCGGTCCTTCAACAAATGGGAGTAAAGGTATGCACCCTAATGCACCCTAACTCTCCACTGAGCTCCTACACCTGTTTTCTTTAAGAGTCATCTTTAACCGAAACCTTCAGGGTTCGTTTGGTAGTTACAAATAGTCACCTGGTGATATAAACTGGTGATTTTGTAGAATTTCAGGGTGAACGGATAAACAACTGTTACAATGAGAATGTCCTGCTGCTTCGAAAAGAAAGGCCGTCGACAGCAAGTTAATTTTGGCTACATGCTCGAGAGGAGTGACCGTCGGAGGTTCTCCATATGACCAGAAACCTAAATCTGGCCGATGTCCTGAGCGTTTGTAATTGTCAAATGCACTTTTGTCATAGTTAAGTACTCTATAAAGAGAACCCTATATACCTAACGGCGACCAGTCTGCATTCCATCTTAGGGCTATGACCGTGAACTTAGGCATTTCCAGGAACTTTATTGTAATTAGCAGAGATACGCTTAATAATAAAAAGCAAAGATGATGCCTAAAGGTGTGAATTCGGGTGAGTATGAGATGCTGGATACTAGAAATAATACTCGTTAAGTTCAACCAAAAACCCAGTGGATGACGAAAAGTTGCAAGGCTGGGAAAGATGCGGCAGGGATAATAATAGTGACCTGGTAATCGGGGCGCAGGGCACATTTAAGTTTTGGAGGGAACACATTCCAACATTACTTAATTACAAGGGCGATAACGAACCTGATACCCAAGCCGCTGACAATGAAGAAAGTTCGCCAACCGACTATGATAAGCGTATGCTTTCCTTCAAATATGTAGTAGCAACTATAGCAGCCTTAGTATTCTCGGTATCGCATATAAGGTTCTATCTAGCGTATTATGTGAAAGACTGAAGCCGACCGTTGATAGGCTGATTGGTCCTTATCAGTGCGACAACCTTTCAGAGGTAAAAAAGGAGTTATAAACGGAGTCGAAATACGTTCGAAGGGTTAAGGCTAATCTTTTCTTCCAACGGACATTTGACGGCGAGCATTTTTTTGGCAGGAATACACAAGGAGGGCTCCCTCTTTGAAAAGCTTTGGCAAGAGAGGTTACCACATTTCCAACTATTTCACAGCCGTCGCCTTTATTACTTACTCGCCTATAGCAAGCAGGAAAACTCAATGATCTTACACAAGTATAGCGGTTTCATTGGCTACTGATCTCGTCACATTGAGTGACATTTTTGCATTACGAGTTGAGTGACAATTGTTTAATCGTTAAATTTTTAATTTTGTTGCAAATTTTCTTCGCTCGGGGAGCAGTGTACTTGTTGATTGGCTGTGGCACTATTTTGCGCCATTTATTTGCCTGTTTAGAGACGTTCGATAGGTGTCGTTCGATTTTTATATGGTGGGACTGTGTGACTCATCATGTCGAGAGTTGGGTGTGCGCACCGGCGGCTTGATCGTTCGAATGTTCAAAGCGCAAAGCATTTGAACTTGTTGTGCATGCAAATTAAGTGTAGCCCCAATCTTTTGTCGCCTTTTGTTTTTATTACATATTTGTTTTAGCAAACAAATAATATTTAATTATGAATTTGAAATAGCCATCGTTACGCCCACCTACGTGTAATTATTTCAATTATTTATATTCATACATTTGACTCGAGTCAATGATTTTTCAACAGATAAGATCTGAAATTTATGCTATGAGGTATGTGTAATGCTAATTATGAGTGTAGCTGCGGTCAGTGAATAAGAAGAAATGTTAAGGAACATGTATCCTGCTAGTGGAATTTTACTAGGGGCGATTGGTTATCACAAGCATCACTGTAATAGATTCCTGGAGGAACGCTAGATACTTTTCCTACAAGGAAACAAAATATTCTTACCGGAGAGGGTCTCGCTTAAATCCTCTTAGAAAAACATTGCGCGATCGAGTGAGATCAGTTTATAGTTTCTGTTTTTTCATCCCGGTGGGTTATGAGCACTGTAAGTGGTGCCTACATATCTTATGAGCCGACTAAAATTGATTTTGTCCGTTTGAAACTTATCATCGAGTTCTGATAAGAAGAAATAAAACGGACTATTCAAGCCCCCGCTGGACTATACTCGAAGCAGCTTGTTGTTGTTGTTGTTAACAATGCTTCGCCCTGCCTAGAGTGTGTGATCATTGCGAAGATCTTCATTAAGCTCTTCTAACAGGAGTTCAAAGAATGGTGCAGTTTCAAAAGGATTGGACCCGAGAGACAGAGAGGTTAGAAGAGTAGGTTCAATAGAACAGTTAAAGAGATGTAGAGTGTCATGGTGAGTGTTTGAAATGGTGTCATTTAGTCTGGATGAGTAAGAGTTTCACCTGTTACAGTATCTAGACCGAACCTAGGTCATAGTGACTCTAGTCTCCCTTGGTAAAGTGTCTTCTTCTTCAGAAATATCGGGAGGAAGACTGTTTAAAACGAGGTTCACAGGCAAAGGTATCAACCGACTCAGTGTGGATGCTTATGATTCCGCAGATCAAACGGCAAGGTAATATGATGCCGGATCTCGTCATAATGCCTATGCAGATATTTCCTTATGTTTCTTTGGGGCGGGTCTGTGTCCAAAAATGACGGTTTGGATGTCCTGGCTTGCGACAGTTCAGGAGGAATTGCCTGCTCAGCATTTCCGAGTGCTCTCTTACACTGAGCAATTTTGCCTTTTGGTGGAGGTGAGACTCAGGTGACATGAGGAGAACTCCCGTAACAGTTCAGATAGCAGTATTTTGGCAGACTTGTAACCTTGTCCAGTTGGTGTTGTGCACTTTAGGCGACCATATGGGTGCAGCATAGTCAAAGACTGCCGTCATGCGACTTGAGGATCTTGTTGCGACCTCGTACTTTGAGACCATTGCAGACACATGAACTGCAATAATAAAGTATTATCCAATGTCACCCACAATAACTTTGGGTGGCTGACAGTTGGTAGCTTAGTGCCATCAACGTACATAAATGTCTAATTCGTTTCTCACTTGGTGCGTTCATGTCGTAAAGGTTGTCGGTGATATTATCAGATCTCGCTCGGTGAAAAACCTGGAAGCAGCTTGTAGCTCAGGCGAAGTCCTGCACTATACAAAGAACAACTAGACTGCTAGACAGGCTATGTCAGTTTCAGCAATTTGTGGAAAGCCTTGCTGGTCTCTATAATATTTATGTCATCGCAATATTTATTTTGTTGAGACGCCGGGCACAAAAATATTGATGTGAGTGAGATCCCATACATTTCGTCTAAGACGTCTGACAATGTTTGCATCGGAAAAGAGCGAACAGTCTTGTCGAACTAAGCAAATCGCAGTAAAAAAAACTTTTTGTCTCTATACTATCATATGGATGCTCCGATGATAGGTAGGTAGGTAGGTTCAAGTGGCTGCCGCAGAGGCACACTTAGGCCAGTTTTGAAGGCCCGTTGTGATACCACCAACACAAGGAAAGTCAGCCCCGGGACCCAGCCATATGGAAAATCCCTGAGTTGTTGGGATTTTCCACATAGCAGAATCCCGGGACTGACACTCCTAAACCGACACCGTTACTCCTCCTCGAACCACTTAGATGACTTTATGAAGCCCATCAAGTCCTTTATGTCCAGTTCCGCGATCTGGCTTAGACTATCTAGGAACGGAACTCCCAAAAAGCGCGTTCTCACGCCGCTTAAAGCCGGACAGTTGCAGATGAGGTGCTCCACCGTTTCCTCCTCCTCATCATCTTTGCAACTCCTGCAGCATCGTCGGTAGGGCACACTTAGCCTTTCTGCATGCCTACCAATGAGGCAGTGACCGGTTAATGCCCCTATCAATATGCAGATTTCCCTCCTAGTTAGGGCATAAATGCGTCTAGACCTTTTAAGATCCCATTTTGGCCAGGTTTGTTTCGATATCCGACACCCTGGGGATTGCAGCCATCTTTCGTTGGCTTGACGGAGTGTGTGCTCCTTCAGCATTAGTTTGCATGTGGCAAACGGCATACCTAAGCGCTCTTTATCCCGAAGAACCTGCTTGGTCGTGCCCTGCCTGGCAAGCTCGTCTGCCTTACAGTTTCCCTCAATGTCCCTATGTCCCGGGACCCATATGAGGTTTACGCGGTTCTGTTGGGCCATCTCCTGAAGAGATCGACGACAGCTGAGCGTCAGTTCAGAGTTGAACGTGTATGAGCCAAGGGATTTGATTGCCGCCTGGCTATCGCTGAAAATAGTGATATCTCCTCCGATAACACGTTTGCTTAACCAGGCCGCGGCGTCCCGGATTGCCGAGACTTCCGCCTGGAAGACGCTACAATGATCAGGTAGTCTGAAGGAGAGTTCAAGGTCCAAATCCCTTGAATAAACGCCTCCTCCAACTCTGCCGTCCAACTTCGAGCCGTCGGTGTATATGGAAGTGCCACCATTTGTTTCGGGACACCAATCCGTCCTCTCCCAGTCTTCTCTGCTGGGAATGTTTATTTTGAAGCAGCTATCCCCGACTGTAGTGGTCGCACAACGATCTGTGCTTAGAGGGAGAAAGCTGTAAGATTCCAGAATACTGGAGTGCCCAATAGTACCCGCACCCCAACTGGAGGTTTCTCTTAGGCGCAGAGCTGATGCCGCCGCTGACCGAAACCCTTCCAGATCAAGTGGCAAAATGCCCAGAATGGCCTGGAGGGCTTCGTTGGGCGTTGTCCTTAGCGCACCGCTTATACAGATCATATTGGATCTATGGACTTTCCGCAACAGATTCAGGTATGTTGTCTTGCTCAGTGCCGGCCACCATACGACGACTCCATACAGCATGATTGGGCGAATGATGGCCGTGTAGATCCAACTGCATACTCTAGGGCTGAGCCCCCATTTTTTGCCAATGGCTCTTTTGCATGTGTAAAGAGCGATGCAAGCTTTCTTCTGGCGCTGAAGAACATTCTCCTTCCAATTCAGTTTCCTGTCCAGAACTATGCCTAGAAACTTGGCCTTATCCGACAAGCCCAGGCGCGTGCCATCTAGTTCTGGTAGGCTTAGTGGCGGTATTTTGTACCGGTTGGTGAAGAGGACAAGTTCCACTTTCCCCGGGTTGATACTAAGTCCGCAGCGAGAGGACCACCTCGAAACCTCTCGCAGTGCTACTTGCATCAGGTCACACAGAGTTTGTGGGAACTTGCCTCTGAATGCAATAGCTAAATCGTCTGCGTATGCCACTATCTTCCCGCCCCCCCAGCTTGTGTCACGTAGAAACGAGTTGACTGTGAGGTTCCATAAAAGCGGGGAAAGAACACCACCCTGGGGCGTTCCCCTTGTGACATAGCGTGATAACTCGACCGTACCAAGTGAAGAAGCTATTTTCCTTCCTCTTAGAAGTTGGTCAATTAAACCAGTTAGAGGTCTATCTACGCCCAGATTAGTTAGAGCGGAGTTGATCGCCTCCGGGCTTATATTGTTGAAAGCCCCCTCAATATCTAAGAAGGCCACGAGACAGTAGTCCTTTTCACACAGCGATTTCTCAATGACAGATACTAGGCTGTGCAGAGCAGTTTCTGTTGATTTACTCTTGGTGTATGCATGCTGATAGCTAGAGATAAGGTTGCTATCAATAGTCGTTGAAAGGTAGTCGCTTAGTATCCTCTCAAATGATAGGTTATACATATGTACCAAGCTGTGAGGACGAGAAAGAAGAGGAGTCTATTCATCACTTCCTTTGTCTGTGCCTGGGACTGGAGATATCTGATTCAGTTGTTTTGGAGCAAGTTCTCACATTAGTCTGCCGGAGGATGGGTTAGGCAGGTGACAGCTAGCTCAACTGTGAAGTGAGCTCACTTGAATACGATACCAAAGAGAATATATCAACAAGAGCCACCACTCGTTATGAAAGCAACGAACAAGATGGATGCCGTTTTCTTTCAGGGTTTCGGTAATTTCGATATAAATATGTTATTGTCTAATCAGAACAAAATATGTTAAAGAAAATAGACGAGAACTGAAATAACACAAGAGTCGAAACAAAAATTTACCAGCTGTCGAATTTACAAAACTGAGGAAAACAAAATTACCGAAACCCTGAAAGAAAACGGCATCCATCTTTTTCCTTGCATTTATAACGAGTGACGGCTCTTGTTGATATATTCTCTTTGACGATACCACATTATTCATACGTTGGCGTCGACCACCAGTTAGTATCATGACGGCAGCTTGTCTGGAAGTACGCTATAGGTAGGCATTGGCTATTTTAGTGTTCGCCCATCAATTAAGTTCTATGCACACAAGGGCGGATCCAGGATTTTTTTTTTTGGGGGGGGGGGGGGGGGGGGCACGAACGCCCAACATGCAAAAATATCAACAACTGTAATATGCTTATTTTATCTTCACAAGTACACGGATATTAAGAACTTACATCAAAGTCAAAATAATAAAAAACAGCATTTCTGTTTAGTAATAGCAGTTTTATTATATTCCATCCATGATTACATGTTTAATAAAGACAGTCTTCTTCTGTGTTTCCTGGTCAAAACATCCAAAACTTCATCAGCCTTTGTGTCGCAATATCTCCATGGATATGCATTAAAGCCAATCCATTCAAACGCTCTTCTGTCATCCTGTTTCGAAGATATGATTTTAATCGGCGTAAGGTAGAAAAAGATCGCTCGGCAGTGCTGGTTGTCACTAGAAACGTGCACAGCAATTGACAAAGGGTTCTAATATTTGGCAGCATCGTGGCTCGTTTGTAGGCATCTGCTGGAGTTTCTGGTATATTTTCAGTCATCTGTTGCCAAATTTTTAGCTCTCCCTTTAAAGCTGAAAAACAAGGAAGATCTTCTTTATAAACTTCAGCACCTTGCAAAACATTATCTAAATCTTCGTCGTTAAAGTTATGCGACAGCAACTTTTGCAACTGTCCGATTCTTTGTAGAGGAGCGCTAGGGAACCTGGTTGACATTTCACTCCACATGAAGTCTAGAAATGGAATATAAACTGAAAGTCGGTAAAATTCTTCAACTGATTCAGTCTGAATGTTTGATCGATTGATTTGACAACCGGTGGTTCTACGGACTGTGATTTCTGTACCAAGTTCATTTGCAATGGCCTCAGCCTGGTCGAACAGTTTATTAAATGTGTCATTGCTAGATTCACGCTGCCTCTGCAAACTTGCTGTGGTCGTAGTAATAAGCTGAACTGCAGAAAGTATGTCAATATCTTTGGCTTGGAGCGATCGAGATAAGGGCAGGGTTATTCCTAAAATATGTGATAGGGTCACCAAGCTTATTAGGAATTCTGACGAAGTTATGGATTGCAGCAAATAAAGTGGCAGTACAGTGCTTGTTCTGTTCCCATATTGCTGATCAGCCATTTTTTGTAATATTGGAGGGAGACATGGCAATACGTCCATAAAGGTCAAAACCGCTTCATGCCTCTCAACCCATCTTGTCTCACACATTTTTTTAAACATATTTTGTTTGTCTTGTGGCAGATTAGATTGAATTTCTTCTCTAAGAAGATGTATTCGTTTGGCCGATTCACGGAAGAAAGTGGCAGTACTTGCTATAACCCCTACTGCATTTTTTACACTGGGTACGGTGCAGGCTGAGCTAATAGCCAAGTTAAGTCGGTGGCTTGCGCAGTTTGTAAAAAAGGCTAAGGGCTGAACATTTAATATACTTGCCTGAACACCTTTTAGTTTGCTGCTCATGTTTGCTCCTCCATCATAAACTTGACCGCGGCACATTTTAATGTCAAGGTCATGCTTTTCTAATGCATTCAGAATAGTTTGTGCAATGCTTTCACCAGTGGTTTCGACAACTTCAATGAAAATGTTGCTAAATTCAATTATTTGTAGTCTTTTTGCTCTGGCATTTTTAGTCGAAATCCGCCCTTGTATGCACACGTATCCGCCCATGTCGTTATGTACAGGTACTCAAATAACTTGTATCGCAAAATCATCAACTCCACCTTTGGAGAGAGTTTCAACCTTTGCTAATGGCCTCGCGGCAGCTCTGTCTGGCTGCTTTTACGCTGATGGTTATACCCGCAAGGAGGCAATATATCGCTTAGTAATCTCAACAGTGTCTGATTATTTCAAGAGACGTCGGACCCTAACCTAAAAAAAATGAAATTTTTTTTTTTTCACTCCACGATTTCTTGTTTGTCACCTTGTACCTAACCGATTAACACACCTTAACTGATACTATTTACCAATCCGTCACATATAATAGGAATTGTCATCATTTAATTAGCGTTGCGTGTGAATTTATAAGTTCATAAGTAGCATTTTAAACAAATTAATATTAATTATAATCTAAATCGCCGCTTAAAGCCACAACAACAAAGTCACGAGTCAATGATCTGAGTGGGCGCAAATCACAACAGAAATATAATAACGTAAACAACTACATGCAACAACATCCATTGATCATAATGTAAACTGAGCTAATCAATTATGAGATGATACATTCAATATGCCATTCATCATTATTGCAGTCAATCAAGCGCCAGGTGTGTATGAAGTGCTGTCACTGTCACTATTCTGGGGCGTGCTTGAGCTAAATCTTGCGATCTAAACAGAAAATATGGAAGAATGTCGGAAAATAGTTGTCGCTACTAAAATTGAAAGCATTCTTGCCAGAGTTGCAGTTTTTTAAATGCTGTTATTGTTTTTGTTGTTGCGTCTAACCAGCACACGTGTGACAATCGCTGCAGATGATCTAAGAAGCGCAATAAAAACAAAATATAATAATAAAAATACAGAAACCAATTGCAGCTATGAGTTATGTGATATTTTTATAACCTGTCAGTCACTCGCTCAACCTTAACGATTATCTATTTACTGGTTTGCTCTACCTGCCTGTGTGCCCAGCAAATCCCAGATACTCCACCTTCCGCTTGATTCGGTGCGGTTTGCTTGGGCTCGTCTTGCGTGCACAATCAATTGCTAGTGCGCATACATTTGGGCATTCGTAGTACGATCACATTATAATTATTTTTATAGAACATACCTATGTCTGTACATATTATTTTGTATTGTTTTTTTTTTTTTACCCATTTTCGCATAAAATGCTACTCTCCACATTTACAATATCTTCGCGATGAATAACAGTGGTGGCAAAAATAATAGAAACGCAATTGCTATTCAACATTAAATGAAGGCTAAGTAGAAGATCCTCCCCTTTTTTTAAATATTTTTCCAAAACTAGGTCCAATTTTTTTTACACAACGACCTACTTTGGTATTTGGTTCAAAAAGTCCTAACTGCAAAAAAAAGACTTTTTTACTCTCCCTCTCCCTGTCTCCCTCTCTCTATCCTATCACTATCCTCCTCTCCCTATACTTTTTCCTCTTCCTCACTCTCTCCCTGTCCATACACTATCCTCTTTACCATTTCCTTTATCTTAACCTTAACCTTTACCTTTACCTTTGCCAAGCCCCTTCGGGTACTTTCCCGATTAAGGTTCAATGTAAAAGGAGTAGAAACTAGTATGGCTGGGAAGAAAAAGGAGGTAGCAGCGTCTATCCGCAAGTGAGCCATTGTTCAGGCAACATTCCTCGGCCGCGTCTAATAATTGTCGCGTATCTGTTGTATTTGCCACTACTGTCCATATGGGCATTTGTTTGTTTCTATTATTTTTTTAAGTGTTGTTATTTTTATGAACTCTTTGCCTACTCGCTTACCGTATATGATATTTTTGTTTTCATACTCACTTTATAGCATATTATTACTATCGGTGTAGTTGTTGTTGTATTTGACGTTGTCATTGCTGTGATTGTAGCGCGTGCTAACCGCATTAGTCATCAAGAATATAGGCAGCTGCCAGCCAAGAAGACGACGGGCTCTACCACCGTCCCAACGCCTCATACACCGCATAAACCATCGCCAAGATCATTTCTAGTGCACCTAGTGAGTAAAGTACTCTATGCGAAAAGTTCTTACATGAGAGCACAACAAGCTCAAGCGTCTAGTAATAGTGGGGAGGGCGGCTGTTAGCTAGCGTTTATAGCTGCAGCAGGGCTAACGACAGCAACGATTGCCTCATGACAGCGCTCACGAGCGAACGCGCCATCAAACGGGTGACTAAGCCACGATCGGCAGCGACAACGAAATCAGCCAGTCAAAATTGCAAGAAGGCAGCCAGCCTCTACTAGCTGATTGTAACATTTTGTTAGGCAGCGTTAACGTCACTGCTGGCTGTCACTGCCACTAAACGCGCGCGTCACCAATTCTAGCGAGCTGGCAAGCTAGCAAGTTAGCGGCAGCAGGGTAAATGGTTGTGCAAAAAAATTACTGAGCAACATTTCAATTTGAACGTTTTACCTACGCGTACGTATCGCCTTGGTAGTGAAGTGTCTGAGGTGCGCGCGCGTCGAAAAAGTGATCGTTATATGAGTTTTAATGTTCGAGCGTAAATATATACAAAAATAATAAAAATAAAGTTGAGTAGTAGTGAGTGTTTTTAACTATAACATAATCGAAGTGTATAAAAGTGAGTCCAATTCAAGGACTAGAAACACCTTCCAGGATAAATGTGTTTTGAAAGATTGTTTTGCCTCGAACGTGAATGATCGTAAGAAGTATATATATGTACGTATGTATGTACCTATGCATGTAAAGATGAATAACAAAAAAACCCAATGTGACTAAAATTTCTCTTCAGTAAAAATAACTCTTTTGCATCGAAATAAAATTTCACAATTTTTTCTTAATCACAACTTCAAATGTGCGGTTTTTGCTTTTGTAGCCAAGGGTTTATTAAGTATTTGTATTTTTGGCGTAATTCAGAGCACTGGTGTCAACGAGCCAAGGTACATACATATACTAGTACACAGGGTATAGTAATTTCGTGCGCGTAAGGGAAACGAGATATACATACATCGAAGTTCTTAAGATGAATAAAGGATTTGATTGAGCCCTTCTGGCCGTCAGCGTGGGGACAAGATTACCTAAGTTAAACTGGTTACCTCTATTTGGCCGGTTTCTGAGTTCAAAACATACATATTTTCAAATTCTTCATCGAAATTTGGTTTCTTTAATACCCCTACAAAATCGATTTTTTTATAATTTTTAGAATTTTTTGTTTTAAATTTGAGTTCTAAAATGGTTTCTTAATAAGATGAGGAACTTTCCAACTTTTTCTAAAATGCAAAATTATCAACACCTGATACAGATAAAATAAGTGTCATACTTAGTTTATCTTCACAAGTACAGGAATATATAGAAGTCACATAAAAAATTCAATTATCTTTTTTTTCGACTAAAAATGCATTGTGATGAAGCATTCAAAGTACATAAAAATACCGCCCACTATACCACTGTATAGGTACATGAATTTACCCTGGCAAAAAGTGTGCGATTTATTTCTAAAGAGAGCTTCCGCGATGAGTACCTTTCGTCCACAGTGGAAGCCAACTGTATCTTATCATAACCCTATTGTAATTTACGTAGCATACTTATAGGTGTTGGAAGTAAACTTTTCCGACTGTACAAGTAAGGGATCAGTCCGACAATACCCGTTTGGACCCAAAGGGGACCAATCTGTCTCTTCATAGCACATGCTCCTACAAAAGGGGTCACTTGAATCCATATAAAGATATCGTCGCCTGCTCCTTTGCGACTCATCCTTGACCAATCCTAGACTACTCGCATTTTTTGCAGGGTTGTGACTCATCCATAAAGTTTTGGGTTTGGTATTATCAATCAAAAAACATTATATTAATTCAATTTCGATCATTTCGGGCGGTGCCACTCGCATTTTCCAAAACTTCGTAGAAATAATTAAAAGTAGACAAAGAGCCGCTTACTCAAGTGAACGTTAAAATTTACCTGTGCTATAAACACAAATTATCAGATTATATCAGAAATTAGCAGATACATTTTAAAGCCTGTCTCCTCCAGCCGTGTCTGGGTTTAGTATCTATAGGTAAGGCTTGAGCCTATTAGAATATCCAGAATATAGTTGAGCTAGAGAGAGTCGAGTCCACCTAAGTGAATCGCGTTGGTCTTAAGCTTTGTACATTTGCTGATGGGGCGATGAGAGCTGCTTGTACTACGGAAACGAGTTGACATACAAATTTCGCGACTCTTTATAGAAGTTGTCAGTGGCCTTACCCATGTAAGGAAAATCTCCAGCTCGAGCCCCTATTAGTACGGACTGATTCTTGCACTTGTTGACAAGTGCGATTCTCCGTTGAATTTCTTAGGTGACAAATTTGTATGTATGTATGTATGTATGTAAAGACTTGTCTGCCAAGGTGCGGTTGGCCGATTGCTTTTTCGATGACAGGATCGAAATCCTAAGCTAGCACGGTGAGAGTGTGATCACATACACCCATTACAGTTATTATACGTTATAATTGTTTCTCTTCCTTCAATTTTTTATTTACCGTCGGCGAGGAGCATTCTTAAAAAGTACTGCCATAACGCTGAATGTCGTCTGTCGCCGAACACGAGTGTTCCATTACTCATATAACATCGATGAGATTCCTTCGATACTCTATGGCGGCCGCCGTAGTGTAGCGGTTAAAAGTTCGGCCTTCTACACCAAGTCGTGGCGGATCAATGCCTGGCAAAAGTAACATCAAAAATTATTGAGAAAACGAATTTTTCTAAACGGGGTCGACCCTCGGCAGTAGTTTGGCAAACTCTCCCGGTGTATTTCTGCCATGAGAAGCTTCTCAGCAAAAACTCATTTGCTTTGCAAGTGCCGTTCGGACTTGGCAAAAAACTGTAGGTCCCGCCAACTTGTAGGAAAAAACACAAAAGCAACACACCACAAGTTGGAAAGGGAAGCTCGACAAAAAGCTCGTTAGAGGTTATGATAACGTGTTGATATATCGCCGACCAATTTTTTTCTTTTTTTTTTTCTTTTTTTTTTTCTTCTAGACAATGTATTCCCTCGACAATGTATGTGATTCCGTGCCATACATCATAACCCAAATGTAAAAGACTTATAGAACGTGATCTTTGTTTGTCGAGAGAGTACTTCCCTTCTCATTTTCCTACTCAGTTCAGAATTTAAGTTCAACAATTGTTGGCAAGAATGATAATCCGTTGAACATTAATGGCGGCGGAAACCTTTACACTTCCGATTCCGGAAAACCTGGCAGTGATGCCAGCTACTAAGTTCCATCTTTATCGGTCGCATGCTGGGCACTGCTACTTCGCCACTTGCGCGCCGTACTCAAATCGAACAGTAGAGTGGCCAAAAGCCAAAATCAACGTCAACTGCGTCGTAGCTAAATTTTCAATGTTGTCGAATTTTTATGTCCAGCAAAGAATGAATGACAGAGCGCGCGCCGAGTGCGCGTTAACTCAGTGCAGGTATTGCCTTAGGCGCCATTGTCCATGAGCTGTGTGTATGTAGTGTCCACTAAACAATGTACGGCGCCACCTTAACTGCCGCCACTGCAGCAGTTGTTTGAAGCCAGGCTTATCAAATTTCAATTTCCATTTCGAATTTTAATTCAATTCGAACTGTGTTGGAGTAAGGACGGAAGGAAGTGAATAATGGAAGTTACTAAGTGTTGGTTAATACATTGAACACAAATGAGAGAAAATTTTAAAATTTGTCATAGTTCTTGAAATGCATAGTAGTGAAGTAGTTGGTAGTGAGCGTGCGCGTATACTAATTAGCGTTGGTGGGGTTGCGATTTGGCCTTTTGCTTGTTTGGCTCGCGCGTATGGATATTTACGTTTAGCTGACTGCTGACTTTTGCATGTTTTTGTGTAATTCGTTTTTAAGCGCTTTTTTGTAGATCGTTCGCCACTCAAAGTTTGTAATCGTGCGCGCATATCGGCAACGCGCCGCGTCAACCCCAGCGCTCGTGCGCTCAAATCAACCACCACTCATATCGCATTTCGCATTCACTGTTGTGGGAGATCAATGCACGCACGCGCCTTTTTTGCACAAAACGCTTAAAGGCTAACGAATATGTGCTTTTTCGGTTTCGAGTTGTACGCTTCGGTTTGCGCTTTTAACGGCAGTAACAAAAAGTTAGTAGATGAAAAAAAGGAAGCGCAGTAGCAGCCATTTTTGACAAAGCCCTGTGGATGTGTGTGTATAGTCTAAAGTGAGATATTTGAAGGTACCTTTAATTTATTAATTTGCGTTTTTTGTTGTTGTTTGGTTTTTTTTGTCAACAAAACTCAGGTGGTCACTAATGTACAATAACAACAATTAAAATGAAGTGAGAGGAAAAAGTTTTAAGGAACATAAAAATATCAGAGTTCCAAAATTTGAAAAAGTTTTTTATAATAGCTCCGGAAACAATTCCTAATAAGTTTGAATCACTGCTGTCATCAAAAAAAAAAAAAAGAGTCTGCTGTGAATTTTAAGTAGTTTGGCCACTATGCCAAACAAATTTCAAAAAAGATTGAAAAAAATCTAAATTTTTTACAAAATTTCAGATTTAACCACCTTAAATCAGAAAAAATTTAGCGACGAAAAAAATATCTCGAAAACTAGTCTACTCTTAAACCAAATGATTACATATTCAGAATCAGCAGAAAATTATACATGTAAATTATGTATCAAATGTCGTGGATATGGAAACTTTGGAAAATTTGTTGGGTAAAAAAAAATTGTTGATTGAAGATTTTCAATATAACGGGACTTATAAAGTCTGGGGCATATCACAATGTTGTACTGTCTTTTAGTTTATCTAAACAGGGTAGCCCTTTGGCAGTGGTTTGACACACTCTCCGAGTGTATATCTGCCATGAAAAGCTCTTTACAAAAAATTCACCTGCCCTACAGATGCCATTCGGATAATCTTTACACGGCTATCGCTGGATGGCTCATATCATGCGAACAACAACCCGACACTCAAACTCACTTGAAGATAATAGGGTACGGTCCGAATGAGATGTAAAATATAGGTAGATTATGGCTTCGCCTCGCTGGTGTTTCCAATGACTTGTTGTGCTTTGATACACGGTTAAAAAAATGTGACTAAATTTTAAACCCATCCAAAGTTTAAGCGATTTTTTAAACTTTTTTCTAAATACCAACAAATATTTTCAATTTTTTTTTTTGGTTTCGATTGATCTAAATGAAAAAGCAGTATAAAATTTTTTTTTTGGTTTTTTTTAAAGTCATTGCATTTTGCCCACGAAAAGTTGCTGCATATCTTAGCGGTAGAGCAGTCGGCTGTGACTCCTGAGCGCTTCCGCTCGAATCGTGCCAAGTACCACATTTTTTGAAATTTAATTTTATTGTTCGGTTTAAAATTGAAACCTTTTGGTTTAAAATTGAAACTTTTCGGCTCAAAATTAAAACCTTTTGGTTTAAATTTGAAACTTTTGGGCTTAAAATTAAAACCTTTTGGTTTAAAATTGAAACTTTTCGGTTTAAAATTAAAACCTTTCGGTTTAAAATTAAAACCTTTTCGGTCTACAATTTTTTTTATTTAAAATTTAGGTTCAAATTTTTAACCGTGTATATACGAACTTGGGAAATTTTTTTTTTTATTATTTTTGGTGTTAAAATAACTAGCGGCTCAATCGATTTCTTAATTCTGCCTTAGATCTTTGATGATGCAAAGGCCCTTTATTTGGACCAAATTAAATAAAAAAAAAAAAAAAATTTTCGTTTCATTTTTATTTTAGAGCCCTGAAATATAGGCACATACATATACAAAACTGAAGGAGCGGGCAAAAAAAATTAATTGTGACCGAAAATCGAGCAAAAGTGCAAAACATATACATACATAACAACAAAACACAAAAACAAGCTTGTACCTACCAACAAAAAAGGTTGCAGTGCAAAAAAAGGAGAGAAAAAAAAAATGTGAATAAGTTTTTGTGTGGGTGAAACATTTAAAGCCCGTGTACAGCTGCACAGCGTTCGTATTCGAATTGCATGTGGCAAAAAAAGGAGTGGCCGTGTCGCGTCGCAAGTGTGCACAGACGCGAGTAGAAGAAATATACATGAATGAAAAAAAAAATAAAATAAAACGTAAACGCCAAAGAAAACAAAAAGTATTTAAGGAGATACGAAATACAAAACTAAAAAAAAAGTACCACAAAAAATAGTAACAAAAGTACCCAATAAAAAAGTAACAAAAGTACCCAATACAAAAAAGTAGCAAAAAAAAAATCCAAAAATAAAATACCAAAAAAGTTTAAAAGTAGCAAATGCGCTACAATTTTTGTATGTAAAAAATGCATAACAATAGCAATAGCGGCAATAGCAATAATAATAATAATAATAACAACAACAATACGCTTAAAAGTCTATACAACAACTGGCATAGCAATGGTAATGCGGTGACTGCAGCACTACTGCAACAGCAACAACAACAGCAGCAGCAGCATATGCAGCAATTATTGCAACAGCAACAGCTGCAACGGCAACAACAGCAACAACACCAACAATTGCATCAGCAACAGGCGCGCATTAGCAATTGGATTACTGATACGAATCGCACACATCATTCACTTATGCATAACAATAACAACAGCAATAACAACAATTGTTCGCAGCAGCAACAACAGCAGATATCCGCTTCATATATGCAACAGCAGCAGCAGCAACATTCGTATGATAACTACCCTACGCCAGCAACAACACCTCACAGTCCTCTCGCTTCGAATGCTCAGCAATTGCAACACAAACATGTGCAACAACAAGCCCAGCAACATATGCGCGCTGCTGCTGCTGCAGTTTCACCCGGTTCGGCGAGCAATTGTTACTATGCAGCACGTGTGCAGCAGCAACAAGATTACCAACACCAAAGGTCACCGCAGCAACTACAAGATTACCAACAACAACTGTCACCTCAACAGCATCAACAACAACAAGTAGCTGCAACAACAATGCATCCACCATACACAGCTGCTACCCTCACAACGCAATCTCATCTGCATTCGCCTTCGCCTGCTGCGCCGCAATCTGTGCGCACACTGCAGCAACAGTTAGCAGCGGCGGCAGTGGCAGCAGCTCGCAATATTAACCAACAACCACATCATCAGTTCAGCCAGCATCATCAGCAACAACAACAACCACAACACCAACGGGTAAGTCGCCGGCGGGCATGCAACGCAGCAAATCATTTCCATTTAAACTAATTTACTCGTCGTCTTCATTTCTTTTCTGTTTTCTGATTTGTCGATTTGTTCGGCACTGCCGTTGTTGTTGGCGTTTGTTTTGTTATTGTTTTTATTTCAAGTGTTGATGCTTTTTGCATTCACATGTAGATTTTATTGCAACATATTTCTTTTGACGGTTGCCGCCCATTTTATGGGTGGTGCTTGAAGGCGTAGATTTGTTTTTTTTTAATTCGCTCAAAGTCTTAACGAGAATATTTTTGAAGGTGAATAAAAGGTGGAGTCTCGCTTCCATTTGTTATTTGATGGGTTTATTAAGATCTTATGAATTTTGAAATAAACGAATGAGCTGCTTCTCGCTACACAATTGGGAAATTGGTAAGAATTTACATAGATCATATAAGTGCTAGCACAACAGACCAGCCGCTCAAGTGTATCACTCGTTCAAATTATATAGAAACAAAACGACTCTATACAGATCCTTTACTTATAGGCAGAACATATCTCTGTAGGCCAAGGTTTAGAGCCTCACACAGTTTTTTGAAGTTAGCTTCTTAGGCGGTGATATCACGTTTTGATTAAGAGTAAAATTTGAGAAAATGACTGATAATGCAACGGAAATAGAAATTGTAGCCGACTTTCAGGTGTAGGCGATTTTCACCACAATGTTTAGCTGTGCAAATCAAATAGGGCATATCAAGAGGTGAAATTGTAGGATCTAGCTAACATTGCACAAATTGTAATAGTTATGCCGAGCAGAATTCATGGGTGTTGCCACTTAGGGCGGTTTACAGGGTTGCCACCTATCCCATTTTTTTTAAATATAGATCTAGATATGCCAATATGGGTATCAAATGAAAGGTATTTTCGGCCGTATTCCAAATATAACAATTTCACGCAGGGTTGCCACCTAATCGCAATTTACAACCCCTTTTAAAACTCCGCTTTCTATATTTCTTCGCTTTCACACTATCTCTCTCCGTTTTTCTCTTCATTCCTCTCTTTCCTTCTACCACGCCCCTCTTCCTCTATATCCCATATGTATTGGCCCTTGTTAATTTAGGTATAATTCTACCCACGTACCGAATTTGAAGGAGAACGCACCATGTATAAGATATTTTCGAATGGATCGGTTCCCTGGTCCACTTCCCGGAAGTAAGAAATTGTAAATCTAAACCATTCTCGAATACACTTTATTCATATTGCGTTATTTCTGAATTTAAGAAATTAACTTCTTTCACGTGTACTGGCTGCGGTTTTGTGCTTTGACAACCTCCGCGAGTGTATTTCTGCCATGAAAGGCTTCTCACTAAAGATTAATTTTAGAGTTTGGACTTTTAGATCATTTAAGTGATCAGAGATTTCGAACTAGCTCACCAAAATGAACTAGTTCATTTTGTTAATTTTTTGTAAAAAAGAAAACTGAAAAGAGCTCAAGAACTATATCCATAAATTATTTAGAAGATCCCCGGACTTGATATAACTAAGTTCCCAGTGCGCTGCACAATTGCACAGCAGGTTCTATACCGTCTCTTCAGGCCACGGCAGGTTACAACTGTGTCACGTGGTATTGTACTCCAGACCGATCAGTGTCGCGTGAGACCCCAATAGTTCAATACCTGAAGATCGTGTTTCGTTGTAAGAAGTCCACAGACTTCTTGACTTAGGATTTAGGACTGAGGGATTGCAAAGCTTCCACCTATCATTAGTATGGCTAAGTCAGGCCTGAGAGATCCGACCCTTAATAAGTTCCAGAGGTGTACTGACCTCAAGAGCCGAGTATGAAGAGGCATTATATCCGTAGATTAACTATCAAGTTGCACGTAATTTTTGTGTATTTTAGCCGCCTTTAACGACAAGCATACCTACCTCGGGCATATTCTAAGCCCCTAACCCGCAGGTGTTGCCTTCTTACCCTGACCCCCAGGTTCGATGTAATCTTACCTGACCCGGGGTTCGAAGAGTTGACTGACTGTGTGAGAAAATTACGGGCGATGTCCGCATTTAGTAATGCCTTGCATGCCTTCTGAATAGAGTAAATTTTGGATTGAGATACACTCGCTGAGTAGGGGAGACACATCGATAGGGATGATCTTAGGGGTGTAAGAGTAGGTCGCCTCCCCGTTAGTGCACCCTGGGTAACGCTAACTGAATTACATGGCGTACACGGCTAGTTGCTACGTATTGTCGATTCTAAGAGAACGGTACCAGTACTTGTGCTGTACCCATCGTACCGAAACGACCCGAGCCGTTTTTTATATCGACCCGGCCAAGAGCAATACACGCGGGGTGACCATGTCTGACATTTGGGGCGGGCTACACCTCGTTACAACAACAACAATATCACTCCTACTCCACAGGCCATTTTGTATCCGAAATTTAAAATGTCGAATTTCTCAGTGAATTCCTCATTATACCTTTCATGAACATGAAATGGTATTATAACTTTGGTCCGATGTTTGTAAATATGAGAAGAAGAAGAGATAGACCCATCAATAAGTATACCGAAATGATCAGGATGACGAGATGAGTTGATTTAGCCATGTCCGTCTGTCCGTCTGTCCGTCTGTCTGTTTGAACGCAAACTAGTCCCTCAATTTTTGAGATATCTGGCTGAAATTTTGTATGTGGCCACCATTTTGTAATATATGAATCATTTGTCGGAACTGACAAGATCGGACCAGTATAACATATAGCCCCCATACAACCGATTGTTCAGATATAAGGTTTTTTGGCCAAAACTTCCGCAATTAAAAAGTTAGAAACGTAAAATTTTGCAACTCGAGTACTTTCTATTTATGTAGTGTATATAGTGAAAATCAACCAGATCGGGCAAATGTAACATATAGCCCCCATACAACCGATTGTTCAGATATAAGGTTTTTTGGCCAAAACTTCTGCAATTAAAAAGTTAGGAACGTAAAATTTTGCAACTCGAGTACTTTCTATTTATGTAGTGTATATAGTGAAAATCAATAAGATCGGGCAAATGTAACATATAGCCCCCATACAACCGATTGTTCAGATATAAGGTTTTTTGGCCAAAACTTCTGCAATTAAAAAGTTAGGAACGTAAAATTTTGCAACTCGAGTACTTTCTATTTATGTAGTGTATATAGTGAAAATCAACCAGATCGGGCAAATGTAACATATAGCCCCCATACAACCGATTGTTCAGATATAAGGTTTTTTGGCCAAAACTTCTGCCATTAAAAAGTTAGGAACGTAAATTTTTGCAAGTCGAGTACTTTCTATTTATGTAGTGTATATAGTGAAAATCAACAAGATCGGGCAAATGTAACATATAGCCCCCATACAACCGATTGTTCAGATATAAGGTTTTTTGGCCAAAACTTCTGCAATTACACAGTTAGGAACGTAAAATTTTGCATCTCGAGTACTTTCTATTTATGTAGTGTATATAGTGAAAATCAACAAGATCGGCCAAATTTAACATATAGCCCCCATACAACCGATTGTTCAGATATAAGGTTTTTTTCCCAAAACTTCTGCAATTAAAAGTTCGGAACGTAAAATTTTGCAACTCGAGTACTTTCTATTTATGTAGTGTATATAGTGCAAATAAACAAGATCGGGAAAATGTAACATATAGCCCCCATACAACCGATTGTTCAGATATAAGGTTTTTTTGGCCAAAACTTCTGCAATTAAAAAGTTAGGAACATACAATTTTGCAACTTGAGTACGTTCTATTTATTCTGTGTGTAGAGTGAAAATCAATAAGATCGAGTCATTATGACATATGTATACGTCCCATACAATCGATTGTTCCGGTATAAGAAATTTGGGCCATAACTACCGCCAATTAAAAAGTTAGGAACGTAAAATATTGCACCTTTAGTACTTTCTACATATGTAATGTGTATAGTGTAAGTCAGTACAATTGAGCACGTATAATATATAGCCTCCATACAATCGATTGTTCCGATAACTCGGATCCTATTATTTTGTAAGTTTTTTTAAATTATAACAAAGATGTGTAATGTGTATAGTAAATATAGTTAAATTGAAACAGGCTGTACTGGGGATCGAACAGTGAAAATCGTGACGCTTATTCATGAAAGGTATATAGCCTTCGGCACAGCCGAAGACAGCTTTCTTTACTTGTTTTTGCCTTGATTTCGCATTATTCGAAATGTCCCTAAAAAGAGATAAAACCCCGAAACTGGCAAAACTGTTTTGTACCAGTTCAGTCAACTTTATCCTTAATTGATTTTACTGTGAAACCCTTGAACCCAATTATGTATGTATATCCGTATATATTTATTGTCAATCCCAGTTCACAGAGAATTTATGTATATTTTTAATACCCACAGTATAACTATGGCGAACGCATTAAGCGACTGCAACAAGTGTTACAAATATACAAAAGTTTCCTCAGAAAGCAGCAACAACAATAAAAACAGCGTTAATAATTAGAGCACGATCGAACGTTCGGTTGGGGTATCTTTATAAAAATTGCATGTCCAACTGACGCAGGAAAAATCCCATAAACTTTCTGATCGACCCACCTTGCTTGGAGTTAGCTGAGCCAAAAAGTTTAGAAAGAAAGTTAAATTGAACCATGTAGGACATCTTAAGGTCGCCATAGGTCGCCAATAGTCCGATGGATCAAACAAGGTTTTGGGTTGAATCCGGTACCGTGTGGTACTAGCCCAAATGCTCTGAGAACGATTTCGTTGACTCCGGGATCGGTATGGATTTGAGACGCCTTTTACGATAGCATACCTACTTTCGGGTATATTCTAACTCGCAAGGATTGGTTTCACTATTCGGTCGATTAGTAGAAAAGGCAAAAAAATCGGGTTGTCTGTAGCTTCTGAAAAAATATATACTTCGGTAGAGCTTTATTAATAACTAAGTAATAACTACTGAAGAACAAAGGCAATGCGCTGCTAAAACAAAAAATAATTAACTGGCTTAATTTACGCGCAGTGTACAAATCCCCGGGTGTTGGAATGATATTAATTTTTTCACACACGTTTTTGTGTTTTTTTTTCCTTAATGAGACTGAAATTTAATGTAGTGACTGCAGTTGGGGTTAAAATTACGTCCGCCAGGCTGTCCGCAAGGTTTATCATTAAATCTCTACAATTTCATTGAACTCATTAATTTGCACTTGCCTGCTATTGTTGCTGTTGTTGTTGCTCTTTATGTAGGATTTTATTTGATTAAATACGCTCGGAGTTGCAATTTAAATAAGTCAGCAATAATGTATATAGTATGTACGTATACATATGTTTACATAGTGAAATAAACATTAGGGTGGGCAAAAAAAAAAAAGATTTTCGTTGAAAATAATGGGGTAGAAGTTGGCTGTTGGATTTTTGGGTGAGAAGATACCTATGTTCATTTACAAAGAAGCTTTTCCCGAAAACAAAAAAAACGGCGATGAGGGCCGCTTTCCCAATAACATAAATAACTCTTATTTGGTCACTATACTCCATTTGTGGTCAGGAATTCGAACTTCTATAGGCCATTCGAAAAAAACGAAAATCGATTTTTTTTGGCCCACCCTAATAAGCATATATATTTGTTCATATGCTAGTATATAAAAATGTGTCTGGGTTCCCAAAGTTTGATTTGTTCTGACAAAATTCGACATACATTAATTCTCCATTTAATTAAATACATATTTACTCGATTTATCTTTGAAAAGCATTTTCTCTTTAACTTAATTTTAAATCATCCAAACGTGTGTTTAATTTTTGGCAACAATTTGATAATGTTTCTATTTTGCCCAATTATTTCTCAAAACAGACTTTGCTAAAGTATGAAATGGAAAAACTGTTTTTCAAAAGTACATTATTTGATTTAAGCACATGCGGCTTCTGGGTTTTCAAGCGGGGTTTTTTTAGATAAATTCTTCAAGCTGATTACAATTGCTATTTTATTATATACTCAGCTGTGAGCTTTAGTATTCTTTTTTTTTTTTTGTTTTCTACCCTTGTATGTTTCAAGCTCAAATAAGCCGCTTATATACGGAGACCATATCACGCTGTGCATACACGGTTAAAAATTTGAACCTAAATTTTAAACTTTTTTGAACTACATATATGTATGACCAAAACAAATTTGTTTTCAAATCTAAAGTAGACCAGTTTTCAAGAAAATTGGTTAAATGAAACGGGTTTCAATTTTAAACCAGAAATGTTTTAACAATTTTCTGAAGAAAAAATAGTATTTTGTCAGTTGGCTGGGACTCGAACCAAGACTCACCGCATCATACCCGCCTGCTCTACCACAGAGCTACATCGCACACATAAATGTTGTTGGCAAAATTCAATCTTGATCAAGCTTTCAAAAATAAATGAAAACAAAAAAAAATTGTAGACCGAAATGGTTTTAATTTTAAACCGAACAATTTTAATTTTCCAAACAAAAATTTGTAATTTTAAACCGAAAGGTTTCAAACCAAAACGTTGTAATTTTAAACCGAAAAGTTGTAAATTTCAAACCAAAAAGTTTTAATTTTAAACCGAAAAGTTTTAATTTTCAGACCAAAAAGTTTTAACTTTATCCCGGAAAGTTTTAGGAATGAAATAAATAAAAAATGTGGCACTTGGCAGGATTCGAACGACGAAAGCGTTCAGGAGTAACAGCCGACTGCTCTACCGCTGAGCTATGCCGGGAAAAATTCAATTACATTCAAACAAACCAAAAAAAAAATTTTTTACTGCTTTTTCATTTAGACCTTAAATCGAAACCAGAAGAAATTGAAATTCTTTTTAAACTTTTGGAAGGCTTAAAATATAACAAAAAAGTTTAAAAAATCGCGTAAACTCTATACGGGTTTATACATTTAGGCTCATTTTTTTAGCCGTATATTAAGCGCATAGAGAGAGTACAAAAGTAATTTATTCGAACTTTTCTCAACCGATTCCATCTTGTGTTGTACGTTGTCTATTATTTTTAGTAAGATATTGTGTCCAGATAAGAGATCACTCTTGTCAATATCGTTCATTCTTAATCTCTTCCTTGTATAATCCATTTATTTTCGAAATATTTTTTTCTGTCGGGATTCAACGAACAGTTTTTTTAGTTCTCGATAGTTTCCCAAATAGTTCTCTAACCTTCTGCCCTAGGAGAGGCCATTAGAATCCGAATCGACTTCTTATCGCTCTCTAACCTAAATGTTTGCTGGGCTACTCTTGTGAAATGAATTTTTTGTTACCCATACGCCACGTAGTCTCAAAGAGAATTAAATGAAAAGATGAAATGAGGAAAAGTCAAAGAGGTGTGGTGCCGACAAAAAAATATACAATTTTTCCTCCATTCTAATTCTTAGTTTCTCTCTGGGAAATATGTTTTCCAGATAATCTAGGCTTGCAATGTAAAATAACAAAAACACCAGTCACTTATTTGTGTTATTTTTCGGTGTTTTGTTGCTCTTCATAACTGCAGAAAAATAATTTCAGACAAAGTTCAAACAAACATTGCACTTTTACTTTGAATTGTTTATATTATTGTGTTAATTAACCTATCAATTTGTTTATAATTTATTCGTATTAGTCATCGTTTATTTATTGGAAATAGTCAAATGTTATCACTGATCCATGGCGCCATTTCCGGTTTGAAAAAATGCTACAACTATCTTAATTGCTGTTTTGGTAGACGAAATACTGTGTAAATGCATTTAAGAAGTACTTTGAAGAAAGACGGACTTTATTGATGACAGAACTGATATACGAATGTATGTATGTACCAAGAAGAAAAAAATTCCTGCTGGGAAACTCAAATATGTAGCTAAGGGTGGTTTTTATTTGTAGGGATAAAGTTTTAGCATCAGATTTTCAAAGAATCAACCCCTAAATCGATAGTAACATCGCCCAGGATAGGTTAGGTTAGGTTCAAGTGGCTGCCGCAGAGGCACACCTAGGCCAGTATTAAAAGGCCCGTTGTGATACCACCAACACTAGGAAAGTCAGTTCCGGGACCCTGCCATATGGAAAATCCCGGTATTAACGGAATTCTCCACATAGCAGAATCCCGGGACTGACGTTCCTATACCGACACCGTTACTCCTCCTCGAACCATTTAGAAGACTTGATGAAGGCCATCAGGTCCTTTATGTAGGCTGACCAGGAAGGGAACTCCCAAAAAGCGCATTCTCGCGCCACTTAAAGCCGTGCAGTTGCAGATGAGGTGCTCCACCGTTTCCTCCTCCTCATCATCCTTACAACTCCTACAGCATCGTCGGTAGGGCACACCAAGTCTTTCTGCGTGCCTACCAATGAGGCAGTGCCCAGTTAATACGCCTATTAATATGGAGATTTCTCTTCTCCTTAGGGCATAAATTTGTCTTGATCTTTTATGATCCCATTTCGGCCAAGTTTCTTTGGATATCCGGCATCCTGGAGATTGCAGCCATCTTTCGTTGGCTTGGCGGATTGTGTATTCCTTCAGCATAAGCTTGCATGTGGCAAACGGCATACCTAAGCGCTCTTTATCGCGAAGAACCTGCTTGGTCGTGCCCTGCCTCGCAAGTTCGTCTGCCCTACAATTTCTCTCAATGTCCCTATGCCCCGGGACCCATGTGAGGTTAACGCGATTCTGTTGGGCCATCTCTTGTAGAGATCGACGACAGCTGAGCGTCAGTTCAGAGTTGAACGAGTAAGAGCCAAGGGATTTGATGGCCGCCTGGCTGTCGCTGAATATAAAAATGTCCTGTCTGATAGTGTGTTGGCCTATCCAAGCCGCGGCGTCCATGATTGCTGAGACTTCAGCCTGGAAGACACTGCAGTGATCAGGTAGTCTGAAGGAGAGCTCAAGGTTCAGATGCTTTGAATAAACCCCTCCCCCAACTCTGCCGTCTAACTTCGAGCCATCAGTATAAATGGAAGTGCCGCCATGAGAGACGGGACTCCGATCCGTGCTCTCCCGCCGGGGGTTCTCTGAACTTTAACCCCCCTCCGACCATAGTGCTATCAATTTTGTGTACTGATACACATCTGGACATAATCCCGCTTAAATACTATTTTATCGGACTCAAATTTTACCCTGACACACACAACATTGAGGAATAAGTGAACAGTTGATTATTACTTTGTATGTCAATTTTATTTGTTTGGTGTTGTTATTCTACCCTATCGACAAACTAGTACGACATCTACTAAATGTGTGAAGGATTGGTTTTCATTTTGCTTGAATTTGTTGCTGCTTTTTTCTCTGTGAAGTGTTGCCAGCGCAAATTTTTTTGTATACTCTTAATTCCACTTCATTTTTGGTAATTAAATATGATGATTATCCTCAAGTTAATTTTGTTCAACGGAGTTAATTCCGGATTTGCGCTACTTAGACAGCTTTAGGCTGTCAGACTTAGGCTACTTAAGAAAAATGCCCTTGCTTCAATCAAAGTTTTCTGCAGTTTTTACCATACTTGTGGGATTACTTGTTTGTGTGATGCATTGCATTTATTTGAATAAACCCGGTTATTAATTAGAAAAGTCGAAAAATCAAAATCAAATAAATCACAGGAGGAAGTAGCTATGAAAAAATATTACTCATACGCCACCGCCGACGTCATAGAAGCGAACTTTGCGACATAAGAAGTACATAGTATTGAATTGGTCATTCCTTATCTTTAAAAATGTACGTATGTATATACCTAGATATAGGTATAAAAGGGCGGACTTAATAATCCGAATAAATACTCACGGTGAGTTATTATCAAAAATGGAAACAACTATTCTTTCATTATTGTATTCTTGGACATATTAGAACATAGTAAAAACTGAAATCATCCATCGGCCCGTTTCGAGATTTGTTTGCTACTACAAAAACGACTGATGCTACTTAAAGGTAGTTTTCTACGACATGGGCCTAGCCAGAAATTTTTGTAGGTCTTATTTCGAGAACAATTTCTCAAAAATCAATGAAAAAACGAGGAAGTTTTTTTGAAAAAAAGTAGGACATATTTATTGACATGAATATTGAGAGATACTTTAAAAGTATTTTGGTTTCTCATTTTATAAAAATTTTCATTGATACTTCTTTTTTTTCGCTTTGAAAAGTCCTCGTTGTTTCGGTATTTTCTTCAAATGTCCTCGAGGACAAAGATTAGTTCTTTCTTAAAAACCGCAGAATTTTTCGAGGACATCGGCTAAGTTTTTTCTTTAGTACTTTTAAAAAACAGTTTCATTGATACTCCTTTTTTCTGCCTTTTTCCCAAATTGTCCTCGTTTTTTACGAGAATACTCTTTGAAAAGTCCTCGCTGATTCAGCATTTTCTCCAAATGTCCTCGAGGACAAAGATTAGTTCTTTCTTAAAAACCGCAGAATTTTTCGAGGACATCGGCTAAGTTTTTTTCTTTAGTACTTTTAAAAACATTTTCATTGATACCCCTTTTTTCTGCCTTTTTCCCAAATTGTCCTCGTTTTTTACGAGAATACTCTTTGAAAAGTCCTCGCTGATTCAGCATTTTCTCCAAATGTCCTTGAGGACAAAGATTAATTTTTTCTTAAAAAATGCACAATTTTTCGAGGACATTTGGCTTAGGTTTCCATAGTAAAATCCGCGAGCTTGGGGTGTCTGGTTGGTGTCTTGCCCCTGGTACGGGTCTAACCATAGTAGATACTAACTAAGGATGTTATTCTACGACAAATATGTGAAAATCATCCATTATAAATGAACGAAGTTAGTGTAATTGTTTCGCGACTTACACCCTTAAGCCCCTGTCATAGGTCAGCTTTGAAATGTTCATATTCGTTCTAGATTCGAGGAAGACTATCCAGGGGCAATGGTGTCATCCATTATAAAATAAGTGATGTGTGACGGCTCTGGGATCTTGGTCTAAAATATGAAAACAACAATAGTCTATGAAAGTCATAAGTAGTATGGGACTAGTATATTTCATACTAGTCCTTTTTGGGGTAGTATGGGAACTAGTTCATTTTATGGAAATCATACTAGTCCCGGTTGAACTAGTATGGGACTGGTATTTTACAACTAGTATAATTCTAGTATATCATGACTAGTAGATGGCTGGTATGTCCTGGTCGAAATCTGACAAGTGACATTCCGTAGGACATCAACACGTAAAAAATACCAGTTGCTTATATGGAAAAAAGGCAAAACACTGACTAGTTGAGCCCGGTGGCCAACTAGTTGTAAAGTATTTTTCAACTAGTTGCTTTCGCTGCAGTGAAAGTACGAACCCTGATATGTGCGAATGTTGCTTGTACTAGGCTGATAAGATGTTTTTTGCATACGGCATAACGGCTCCCATAAATAGAGATTAGATATAAACGAATTATAAAATGTCTTACTATAGTATTTAAGCTCATATCTAACCAGATGTAGGAAATTTTCGTCATTGTCATGACTTAATTTTTTAAAATTAGAATATGAGTTACCTTTCAAACTTCAAACAATCATCTACGAGGTGGACATAATGTGGTTGTGTGAGTATGTGATATTTCTATTGTATATTATTTAAATTTGTTTGGCGTTAGTTAGTGTACTTAAATTATCAGCTGAGTACATTCTGTAGAATGTATACGAAATATGTTTTATCACTTCAATTTAAAATGAATGAACTCTTCCTTCTGATAAACATACATGCGTAAATTGTTATGTGGGCTTGGCAATGTGTAAATCTACCCAGCAGTTAAATTGCGGACCAGTCACCCTTACCAGTCGCCTTACACTAAACACTTTGTATAATTTTCTGCACTGGCTACAAGAGCAATAGTTAAAAGACACGTACGGGCACCAGTTGAGAACAAGTGGCCAAGTAATGCTTTTGCCGTGTAAAAGTGTTAAAAGTAGTTATGTCCTCGAAATGGTTTAACGATAGGTTTCTATTGCATTATGATTCAATATATCGACTGCTGAAAAGATCAACCTATTTAAAAATAATTTTCAAAAACGCCCTATCTCAAATCTTTTTTCAATAGCCCTTATTTAAAAATTTCTAGATTGGACAATGAAGAGAAAAAAAATCCCCTGAAGATGAGCCACCCTAATATTTATATTGTATGTATTATAATTTAATGGAAAATCCACAACGTTCTCAAGCAGCGAAAAGCGGAAATAGCGATGCCTTTAACGTCATTAACAACAACATACAACAACAAAACTTAACAGAAAATATAGCAACAATTAAACAGTAAATATATTTATTAATTTTTTTTTGCTACACTTTTAAATTGTTTATTTTGTGTTGAATGTGTTGTTTTGTCTGTTCATTACTTCATTGGCAATTCCGGGGAAAAATATTTTAAGAGGTCAATTAGCAGGGTGGTGAACGTCTAACTGCGGTTGGAACAAAATGTAGCTGGGAGTTAAGTAGACAGTTAAGCGTTTTATACTGTGTTTTTGTTTTTTTTTGTAGATAATTTTAACTCAAGTAAATTGAATTTGTAAAAATATTAGCTTTAATTGGTCTTGTTCGGCTTCCTATTTTTGTTGTTTTTATTATTGCTTTTTAAATTGATATATTAGTTTTTTTTTTAGCGTTTAATAAGTGCAATGTACACTGAATACAGGGGCGTATTTTAAATTTTAAGGTTTTATGGCAAATATTTGGTGGAAGCAGCTGAAGATCAAATCATCTTGGACTTTTGTAAATTTGTTATATTATTGTCTGAGTGGCTTGATTAAAAATTTGAAATAATATAATCGAGTTATGAAATTAATAATATTTACTGCTATTAATCGAGACTACTCGAACATGTCAATTTGACCTTAGCTTAGTTGATTAATTATTTAGATCACATATGTTATTGATTAATCTCTCGATTTACAACATTTTTATCAGTCGTAGGTTTAATCTAATTAATTTGATTTTTCAAAAAACTAACCAAAACACGATTAATTACATAATTTTAATTTACGAAGGAAATGAACAAATTTGCTCAGATTTCAACTAATTTGAATTATAGTACACAGTAATAACTCGTGATCAAAAAAAAAAATTAAAGCTTCGATTGATCGCAGTAGCGGCGATGGAGGGGAGAAACTAAGAAAACAAAAATAATAATAGATACCCTGCAGCGAAAGTATCTAGTTGAAAACTACTTTACAACTAGTTGGTTCACCAGGCCCAACTAGTCAGTCTTTTGTCATTTTTCCATATATATTACTTGTTCATGTCCCACGAAATGTCAATTGCCAGATTTCGACCAGAACATAACAGTCATTTACTAGTCATGATATATTGGAATTATAATAGTTGTAAATTACCAGTTCCATAGTAGTTCAACCTGGACTAGTATGATTTCCATAAGATGTACTTATTCTCTAAACTTTCATGTGCGAATTAAATTTAAAAAACTATAGTTACTTATAACTATTTTTATATAAGGGACAATCCATATGAAAACGTCTAATTCAAAAAGCTGGCTAGTCTCGGATTTCGCTCAAACTTGGAGGGACACTTCTTTAGGGTCCTAAAGGAACATATTGACACACATTTATTTTTTATAACCACTGGTTTCGGACTGCTCAAGTTTCAAAGCTTGGGCTTAGGCCCACCCTATTTTAGCTGTAAAAATGTTTCTCAGTCGAGGGCTCCCCCTTCCTCTGCTGCCCAATTCGGGTGTCGATAGGAAAGCCTTCTGTGTTGGAGCTTCCTTGTCCATTCGCATAACATGACCCAGCCAGCAGAGCCTTTGGGCTTATATAGCGCGATCTTTGTCTGTCGAGAGAGGACCTTACTATTCAATTGCCTGCTTATTCCGAACACTGAAATAAAAAGGTTGAAATTGCACATTAAAAGTAACATGTCAAAACCACTTTCAAAGCGATTATGATAATACTGTAAATATTACAGTATTTACTGTAAAATTGGTAGTAAAAACATGTGATTTTTGAAAAATATCAATTAATGATATGAGTCCACTTTAAAATTTACAGTAATTCATGTCAATATGATAGTGCCCACTTTCAAATTTACAGTAATTCGTGTCAATATGATAGTATATTCGAAGAATGATAGGAGGTCACTTTCAAAATTGATATTACCCACTGTTGGACGAAAGATGACAGGGTTTACTGTTAATTTGACGGCCGTTTCTTGTAGATTTTTTTTTCAATGAAGTTACATTTGTTGGCAAGAGTGATTCTCCTTTGGATTTCGACTATCGAGGAGATCAACAAGGAAAATTTAAAGGAAAATTTAGTGTGAGACCCAAAAAATAAAAAAGACTTGCTTCCTTCTTTTTTATATGAAAGTGCACAACAAACCCAAGCAATTATCAACTCTAAAATCAAAGTTACTTGGAAGTTACTTGGGTTTGTTCTGAAACAAAAACTTTTTTGTATGAAAGGCGAAAATCGTGTTTTTTAAAAACTCTGTAACTGTTTATCTTGGCCAATAAATCCATAACTAGATCGCAAAAAATTTCTTGCACATGTGCATAAAAAAACGTTGGGGTCTTATCTTCTCATAATTGAAAAGGTTGTATGAACAAGTTGATTTTTGCCGGAGATATGGGCTGCTACGCAAACCCTTAATTTTTCTGTTGTATCACGGGAGTATTGTACTCAAAGTTTGAATCCATTCATGCATCGCTCTACTGCGAGTTAGACTTTAAGGTTTAATGAGAAGTGAATATTTAGACAAATTTGGTTTTATGGGTATATGTATATAAAACGCTATCGTACTTAGGGGCACGACAGCAGAACCGCGGCCTGGCTTGTCCTACTGTAAGTGCGGTCCTTACTGTTCTCTCTTCTGTAAACCTGCGTGCGAGTGTTTCTATTTTTTCAATTAAAGCACTCATTAATTTTTCACTTTTATTTATGTACGTGTAATTTATTATTTTCTCGACTTCTGTTGTGGTAATATTTTTATATTTCTCTAATCGGTATGGTGTCATTAACGTTACCGTTTTTAATGCATATCGATTGCAATATCATCAATAAATGCCACAAAAAAAAAAAAAAATTTTTTTTGATTATCAAAACGACACGTTCGCGTGAAAACAAGAAAAAGTGTACAAAACCTCGTTACTTTCCTGTTATTTCGTATGGCATGTATGAATTTAAAATTTTCTTTGTATGCATTTTTTAAAGTTGCTCATAAATCACAACCAATATCAAATTCTCTTGTTTTGATTTCACTTTGATGTTTATTTATAAACATGACATGTACTTGTGTGGGCGTTTGAACAATGACTTTTTATTTATTTTTTGTTGTTTTTTAACGTTCCAGTGCCAACAAAATTTGATATACTCAATAAATAATCGCGAATGCATTGAGGTGACACAAATTTCCATTTCAATTGCTGTTCAATAACAACCGAATTGTTGTTGATCTCAGTTAGAGTTTAGCTACTTTGTATTTGATCAAGTTAATTGATCTGTTTTCGAACGTGACATCTTCGTTCAATGCTAATTTTCAATAGAATAAATTATTTGTAAACTTTATAGGCGTTGTAGTTGATATACAACTTATAAGCCAGAAATAACTTCTAAGCCAGAAATAACTTCTTAGCCAGATCGCCTTTGTCAGTCGACATAACATGACCTTAACAACGAAGTCGTTGGGATTTAATTCATTTTCAGGTAAGGCCCATTGTTAAATTGCATTCGGTACTTCACGTTAGCATCGTGGTATGAATACTCGAATACTTCAAGGGCCATTTCATTTTCTTTAGACTCCAGGTTTTCGGCCATACAGCAGACAGAAATGATGAGAGACTTATGGAACATGATATTTTTGAGAGTGGTCCCTTATTCCCAGAGCAGCGCCAGTTTGAAAGAGTGAGTCGATGTTAAATTTTTGACTCTGCTTTCCAAATAGCCGAACACTCTTTCTTGGGCGTTACAAATAAACAGGGTACACTAAAAAAAAAAAAACGTTATAAAATTAAGAATGAAAATTCTTAAACCAAGTATGAGCAATGTTGATTCTATAATGGAAATGGAACATGGAGAGCTTTTAGATCGTTGAGAGAAACATGTGTCTGGGCTTTCTGACCGATCAGTGGTGCTTGCTCCCAGGTGTAAGCATGGAAGAACTTAAAATAGCCTTTAACCGCCTAGGCGATTTTGGCCGTCCAAGTTCAAGTTGGCTTGCGTCATTTATTGACGCTTAACCACATAGGCGATTTTGGCCGTTTCATATCAAGGCACGCCAATCATTCCTTTTGAGTGATAACCGACGCCAATTGGAAACCCCACGGGAGTTCAAGTCATCCTTCACTTGTTGTTTCCATCTCAGTCGAGGCCTCCCCCTTCCTCTGCTGCCAAATTCGGGTGTCGATTGGAAAATCTTCTGTGCTGGAGCTTCTTTGTCCATTCGCATAACATGACCCAGCCAGCGGAGTCTTTGGGCTATAGTTCGCTCTACTATGGTCAGGTCTCCGTAAAGCTCGTACAGCTCATCGTTACACAGAGCAAAAAGTCACATAAAATGCCCTCTAAATCAGAAGGATTTCTCTATGATATTTTTCCAATAAGATGCCCGTCTTATTATGACTGGGTGTCTGTCTCTTTTTAATAAAACTGAGTAGATAATCACATAACATTAAGAAGATTTTCTTTTTAATATTTCAAATAAAAAAAAAAATGAACGCTCAACCCAGATGTCTAGTTAGTCTAGTCTAATCTACACTACCATGCCATCGTATACTTAACTTGCCAACGTCTATTTACACCTTTGTTCTTTTTGCCTCACCACATGTCCCCTTGCCTTATTGCCTTCACCGCGAATCGAACTAAGAATTATTAACTGCTGAACGGAGATCTCTACCATGATGCTATCGTGTGCTTGTGCTTGGTCGCGTCGAATTACACATTCGAAGAAGGCATACCTGAATTTGAATTAATAAGGGATCTTCTAAAAATATATAGTTTTCCTTTTCAATAAATTCAATATGAATCTAGTGAAAATAAGAGGATGTTCTCATTAATTTACTTTAAACAGGTTTTGTCTTAAAAACAAGCAGATTTCTTCTAACTTTTGACAAAAGTACATAAAAAATTCATAAATAAGAAGCTAACTTCTTGTTTTTAGCCGATTTTAATAAATTTGAGAAGGAATTCAAGCTAAAATCTAGAAGATTTCCTAGCACAAATTTCTTCAAATTTGTCCCCACTCGCTCTCCCCGGCCAAAAAGCTTTATTAGACGTCGATCTCTTTGATTATAGGAGAACTTTTTGGCTCTGTGTAAATTTCCTTCGATACTCGCCGTTTGCTTCACGGGAAGGACCATAAATCTGTCCATGATTTCGAGCCGTACATCAGGACTGGTATTATGAGACACTTGTAGAGCGTGATCTTTGTTGTCGAGAGAGGATTTTACTTCTCAATTGCCTACTTAGACCAAAGTAACACTTGTTGGCAAGCGTGATTTAGCTCTGCTGCTCGAATTATCTTCTCCAGCATCAGGTTGAAGAAATCGCACGAGAGGGAGCCGCCCTGTCTGAAGCCTCGTTTGGTTTCAAATGGCTCAGAGAGGTCCTTGCCGATTCTGACGGAGCTGTTGGTATTGCTCAACGTCATTTGACAGTGTCGTAAAGGCTTTGCAGGGAAGTCATATTCAGACGTGGCGGCATACACGCAACTCCTTTTTGTGTTGTCAAAAGCGGCTTTAAAATTGACAAAGAGATTGTGTGTGTCGATTCTTTTATAATGGGTCTTCTCCAGGATTTGGCGCATCGTGAAAATCTGGTAGATGGTAGACTTTCCAGGTTTAAAGCCACACTGATAAGGTCCAATCAGTTTGTCTACGATGGGCTTCAGTCTTTCACACAATACGCTAGAAAGAACCTTATATGCGATATTAAGAAGACTGAATCCGCGGTAGTTGGTGCGGTTAGCGGGATCACAATCCGGAGGCATGCTTTTTACCAGCTCTTCGCCTCCGTGTTTGAACAGCAGGAACGGCAGGTAGTCCGTCTTTTCCAGGCGCTTTGTTGTTTTTGAGGCGGGATATAGCTATCCTCACTTCATCATAGTCAGGTGGTGGAACGACTTTTCCATCGTCAGGGATTGGGGTATCGGGTTCGAGGTCTCCCTCGCAATTTAGCAGTGAGGAGAAGTGCTCCCTCCATAATTTAGGTACACTCTGTACGTCGGTTACCAGGTCGTCATTATTGAGTTGATATGTTAAGTTGGTATTTTAATGTAAAAAAAGCAATTGAAGCATCATCGGGAATAACGTTGTAAATGCCATTTTTTTTTATTCAAAACGGCAATACCAGTTTGATCTTTCTATGGGTTGAACTTTTCACATTTTTCGGCAAGTCCTATGAAGAGACTAATTTTACCCTGTAAAGCGTGAACGGTTATTGTCGGACGCATCCACTATGTGGGGCAAGTATGCCTTTTACTCCTCTAAGTATGCTACAAAAAATTCGTAGACGAAAGGTATAAATCGCAAGCTACTTTTTGAAGTGATACATAAGTCGCACTTTTCGAACAACAGGTAAATCAGGTGCCTCTTTATAAAGATGCACTTCCAAAGTCGTTGTTCAATCACCACAAAAACGCCCTCCCATATTGAATTACAAAACGTTACATTCCAAAACAGGTAAGTTCATGCGGACATAGAAACATATTCACGCACAAAGAATTCAGCACCAAGCCGCAGCTATACAAATCAAAATCCGCTCATTCGCTTTGGTCCTTTGCAGAGGCGGCGGATGCAATTACCACACAGCAGGACTAGAATGTGCTACATATATTCATTACAACAGATAAGGGTTGTTGGTACGGTCTCAAAACAAATAAATGATACCTAAAAGAATTTGTTTAAAACATAGCACACTCACACATACCTACTCACACAAGAGCTGAAAAGTCGGAAAGTGAATTGACTATGTGTCGTTATTGTGTTATTGTTGCTGCTGTTGCGCACCCTCATTCAACGTTTCACCGTCTACTGCCCTTGCAACTCAATTACTCGTAGTTACATACAAAGACAATGTGAAGTGTCGTCGTGTAGCTTGAGCTAAATGACATTGAATCGATGCAAGACAATTAGAAGTGCAATTTGTTGGTAAGCCGTATCTTATAGATGGATATTCCACATTGCACTAGCATTTCATTTTCAGTATACAAGACAAACATACCTAGGTACAAGTTGAGATTTTATCATAAAAGGGATCGATGTTTATTTGTGTAAAATTTTGCTTTTTGTCTAAATGACGTTTGCCATAATAAGGCGGTAGCTATAAATTATCACTGGCACAAATTGCAGGATGTAATTAACTAATTTTTCGGATTTTATCATATCCTATTGCCTATGTTGGAGTAAAACACCATTCTGCCAGAAAAGTCTAGTTGTGACAGTGGAAGACAGCTTTAATATATGTATATGGGTTGAACTGTAAAATTTTGCTCAAGCATGCCGCGTAAAGAGACTTGTCGGACAGGTCCACATTGTTTCCAACGGCTCGACTGCTTCAACTCAGTGATGTCAGATAATCTCCGCTAAATTTGCCACAAAAATGGGGAAAAAGTTCACTCAATCTTTTTCGATTGTTTAATCAAAGTGCCCCTTCGGGTTAGGGGTTTAGAATATGCCCGAGGTAGGCATACCGGTCATTCATTACCCATTACTCCTTCCTTACGGATGGAGGGATGACATGACCTAGAAGGTTCCACCGGTCATACCAAATCGCTATCACGACGGTCGGGCAGTACCGCAAGGGAGTACCGTATCGTACCGGGTTCGTATCCGTCCAAGGACTGTCAATTTCGGCATCAATCCCAAAAACTTTCGGGAAGTGTTTTTTGCTGTTACAACAAAAAAAAAAACTACAACAACCACTAACAACTCGGTTAGCTGAAGAAACTATGTGAAACCGACCCCAGGGGTCAAAAGGACATGAGAAGGAAATGTAGAGCTTTTCAAGACTCAAATTTTGGCATATCATTTTTAAAAGACCAACTTCAAATAACGAAGCTGAATTTAAAAAAAACAATTGAGCTGTTTTGGTAAGGATCCAAAAAAATACTAAAAAAGTCCCGAAAACCTCTTTGTATAGCGACCGATCCAGTCTAATGTACGTTATCAACAAAAGAAGTGAGGAAAATAAAGAAATCACAACAAAACAACAACAAAGCATCACCAACTTATCATAAACCAAACAAATTATCGCATAGGAGACCACATGCCACATGCTACATGCAACAAACTGATTTTGGAAAAAACCCCTGGATGAGTCATCGTCGGGAATTAACGTTGCGTATGTGCCATGTATGTGTAAATAAGAGGGAAACGAGCCTACAAAGTGAGCATAAAAAAATAACAGAAAAAATAGAGAACAAGTTCAACGCCACAAGCAAAAACAACAAGCAACGTAAATATCCCAACAAACATTTTTAACTAATATCAATTTCAGATACATTTGAGAAGAAATCATCTTCTCAAATCTCAAACGTTCGTTTTTCATTTCAAGGTTAAATAACCGTTGATAGCGTTTTCAACTTAAAAAGGCTCATTTTTAATATGGGGTGTTTTCTGATTTTCAAATTGAGAACGGCAGAATTTTCAAACTTTTCTCAAACTAGTAGTAGATCGAAATGGAATCCGCATGCTTTCATTGAAATATTTATTCAGAGATGACAATTATGCAAAAAAATACTAATTTTAACAAAAGGATATTTTTTTATTTAAGTAATTTGGTTCAACGAATAATCCTGTTTATAAACAACATTTGAGCCAAAGTTGATGTTTTCTCAAACGTTTGAGTTGTTGGTGCTCGGTGTTTGTTGGGATGTAAATATGCTAAGCTAAGCCAGCAGCATAACGAAACGTCAACAAACCAGCTGCGCGCCAATTTGTTAAATGCGGCATAAACATATGAACCAACATACCGACACACATGCATGCTAGGTGCAAAAATCATTTTTTTTTACTATTAAAAGTCATCGCTGAGTATCTGTAAATATCTACAAACGAAGAGAATAGTATCTATGAGATACTTTTTAGTAGTTGCGCACCTCGTGCTGTTTATTTTAGAGTGTTTACTCATCTACTCTCATGCTACTTTTTTTATTCCGCAGCATATTCTCACTTTGCTTTAGTTTCTGAGTTTTTGAGTATTTTACGCCTACAAAATGCTCCAGAAACGCTTAACTTCATATTATGAAAATATTTACGTTATCTCTCTTCTATCTTTTTAGTAGTGACAGTTTACTGTTAAGCTAAAATTGCGATTAACATTGAACATTTTCTAGCATGCTATAATTAAAAGGTCGTGTTAAGCCTCTGTTAATTTAGCTGCAACAAATCGGGTGAGGATTTTGTAAAATAATTCTATTAAAAGGTTAACGAGTTTTAAATCTTAAATTTATATACCTAGTTGTGCTTAGCACAGAAAATATTATGGCTATTTTGTTTTTAACATCTTGTATAATTTATTTATTAGCCCTACCAAATTTAGCGGAAATACACCAGGGATGTAACAGACTTTCGACTCCTAAGAGAAACCAAAAGCGGAAGAGAATCCGGAAGCGGAAGAGAAGGCGGAAGCGGAAGAGAAGCCGGGAGCGGAAGATAAACCGGAAACGGAATAGAAACCGAAAGCGGAAGAGAAGCCGGGAGCGGAAGAGAAGCCGGAAGCGGAAGATAAACCGGAAACGGAAGAGAAACTGAAAGCGGAAGAGAAGCTGGAAGCAGAAGCGGAAGAGAAACCAGAAACGGAAAATAAACCGGAAGCGAAAGGGGAACCAAAAGCGGAAGAGAAGCTAGTAGCGAAGATAAACCGGAAACGGAAGATAAACCGGAAGCGGAAGAGAAACCGAAGGCGCATGAGAAAACGAATGCAGAAAGTAAACCGAAAGCGGAAGAGAAACCGACATCGGAAGAGAAACCGTATACGGAAGAGAAACTGGTAGAGGAATATAAACCGGAAGCGGAAGAGAAACTGGTAGAGCAATATAAACCGGAAGCGAAAGAGAAACCGGAAGTGGAAGAGAACCCGGAAGCGAAAGAAAACCTGGAAGTGGAAGAGAAACCGGAAGCGGAAGAGAAACCGAATACCGGTTGATTCCGATTCCATTGGTTAACTAATGATTCCTCTTATCAATTTTGAGCATTACTTGGCGGAAAGTTTTTTAGGATCCAGGGACTGTACGTAGAAAAAATTGCGAATCCTTAGACATATGTACATATTCAGGGCAATTCTTAATAAAATTTGTTCACTCTCCCAAAAAATTATCTACCAATTTAATGACTTAAACAAAATTTTAAGTTCGCAGTATCATGTCAATTGACAAAACAGGTGATTTCCAATGCTTGAAATTTTTCCTAGGGAAATTAATTGAAGGAATTCTTCAAAGGAAAGCAAAATTCCTAGGGAGAAAAAATTGTCGAAATTTGTAAAATCATTGTAATGTGATAACTCATTAACCAATGTCGATAAACTGAGCTCTCCCAAAGATGGCGATGAAGTTGTAAGGTTTTGTCTACTCCTAGGTAGAGCTAAAAAAAATTATGCAGATCGGTGGCTATTAAATTCAGGAATATGGTGAAGTTCATAACTTCGAACATTGTTATTTTGAGCAAGTTCCTTTTAGTTATATTTTCAAGATACATATATAGTTATTCACAAAGTAGAACCTACAATTTCGTTCACGTTCTCAAAACAAAAATTTATTTATGGCCATACTACTTAAATTTAAATGATTTTCTGGAAGTGTTTGCTGAATACACAGACAAAATCTTACTTATTTTTCCTTGAGCTGGAAAGATTTTAGAAATCATTACATAAAGCACCAAATCTCTTAAGGTTCTAAAGCGACCAAGGATAACATTGAGCTTATTTGAGTGATGGCTTATTGCGAAGTCAAGAAGGTATTTGCTTCCTTTAGCACCCAACTGCTAGTAAATTAGCTAAAAATATGAGGGAGGGCTCTAAAGACGGGGTTTGGCCTCAGGATCACGAAGGAAAGGTGTTTCGCATATAAATACTATTGATTCCGGCCCAATTTTGGTATCGAACCCGGGTAATTTTTCGGTTTTTTGACCATAACTTTTCACTAAACCAAAAAATTAAAAAAGCGCTTCCGGATTCGTGATCCTGCGGCCAAACCCCGTATTTTGAGCTAATTTTAGCTAATTTATTAGTAGTTGGGTGCTAAAGGAAACAAATACCTTCAATAATGTCAAGAGTAAAACCTTTTCGGATATTGAAACTATAAGGATATACAGGTTTTTCTCTGAACCCGTTTGTAAGTCTGAAAATTTGCAGAATAAAATACGCAATGGGTTTCCACCAATATATTTGGTCGAATAATGACCAACTGGTGGTTTTCTGAAATTGGAATATGTTGCCAAATTGGGCTGTTGGTATTATACATATGTAAAAGCTATAGCACAAAACTAGTCTTATTTTAAAATGGCCTAGTGGCTATTAACCGAGTCTTTACCGTTACCAAAAGCGAATAATTTTACGAGGCCTATTTCTATGGGCCCAACAGAAGTTGTAAGTTATTTTCACTCTTTGTACCATTGATCCAGTACCCACTGTATTCGTTGTTCCACAATATTGTATCTTTTGGATTCAACGAATTTCCAGAAGTACAAGTATATTGACTTTGAAGAATAGTATCCACACAATATGAGCGCTAACTCAAGTAAACAGGAAATTCATGCACCAGAAAGAGATGACAATAAAACAACGGAGCTGGTCAGGCGGTGGATACCAAATTGTTGATATTTATGTGAATGTGATGGTGCTGGTGCTGGTGGTGGTGTTGATTGTGAATTTCTGATGATGTGAGCATACTACAGCTGCTAAATATGAATGCCTGAAGAACGTGGTTGTATATGGAATTTAGTTATTTTTCGCTTTTTGTTAAAGTAACGACGAATTGTATACGGCGCGACGAAGTATAGGCGTAATTTTTTGTTTAAAATACATTCCTCTATAAATATATATTTATTATACTTTTTCGCTGATAAATAGTGAATACGTGCATATAAGTAAATTGTGTGTATTTCCCCACAAAACGAAATAATACCAAAAAACAAAGCATTAAAGAATCAATTTTTGTATGGTTGGTAGTTCCCTAGTGCATACGTATTCGAACAAAGCATATCTGTGCATATACAGTGACATACATAGATACACACATGTATGTGCATGTGTGTGTTTGATTAATAAACCTGCACTGCTTTAGGGGTCATAGCACAGTTAAATAAATTTTTAAGTAAATTTTCTTGGAAAGATTGAGCAACATTTTTTTTTTGTTATCTGGGAATATTTTCGAAAACCCATGCCTTCGGTACTTACTAATATAAGCGAGTTGAGTAAAATTACTCTCGTATCTTAGCACTATTTCTAATAAGATATGTGTGAATTTGTTTATCAAATAATTTGTGCAAAAATATTTGCTGTTTGAAAAGGTATGCAAAAAAAAAAAAAAAAAAACAAATATTAGCTAGTCTATTTTTGCTCGCAAATTCGAAGTCGATAAGCCAAAAAAACGTGACATCCGACGTGTCGTTGCGTTATTTTCCATACTACGCTTTTAAATGCCCAAAAGAAGATAGTTAAAGTTGAATAACAAGCAATTCACAACGTTACAAAGTGCGGGGTATATTTGGTGCTATAAAAATTTTAACTCAAAAAGTGTAAAAAAGCGCTATAAATAATAAAAAACGTAAAAAATAACCAATAAAATTTAAAAGCGAACAAGTTTTAATTTCAACACAAAAGCGCGTATGTCTCAAAATCAAAATTCCCTTCCCCAACACTCTCCTCTTTGGTTTACTTTCAACTCAAAACGAATCAATTCTCGTAAGAGTCGCTTCGAATTGAATTTCATAGGGAGTGTAGTGTGCAATATGACAGTGAGACGGGGTGTGGTGCAACAACAACAATAACAAAAGCAAGTGCAAGCACAAAGTGGAAAAAAATAACAGCGATGGGAGCGAGCTAACTGTTCAAAGGCGTGCACCATTCGGGGGAGCTGTTGAGATTATTCCAAATTAGAGATGGGCGCGTGCATGATTTTTGCTGCACGACACGACACGGTCACCAAACACACTTTGTTAGAAAGTAGGCACTAGCACGCAAATCAGTTTATCAGATTGATCCGTAGAACATTTTGCACACTGGGGATTTTTCGGATTTTCCCTCCACTAAAAATCAAAACCCTCTAATCTTTTTTTTCAGCAACGCTCTATCTGAGAATTTGATTCAACAACAAGCATGTATCTCCGCTAAAAATGTATTGAATTTTCGTTCAGATAGGCCGTTCGTGTTTTTTTTTTGGATTTCGGACTCAGCACGAACACGCACGAGCACGACACGAAATTGCATTTTCAACAGATTAGTATTTTCCCTATTTGTGATCAACCTCACCTCCGATATCCGGATTATACCTTCCGAAGCGCTCGAAGCAGTGAATAATTTTGGTGCTCGAAATTTAATGGTTTAGCGAAGTATCCATTAATTGTCATTGTCCACACCCAATATTATTTTCAGCCATGCTTGTCTAGCTTTTTGGTAATCTTTGTTTGGGTTACAAGTGCTTAATATAACCGTTTGGCCAACCCTTTTGGTTATAGCTTATGTTGTAGGCTAATAAGGCCAGCAGTTTACCTCGACGTTCATTTGATCCTTGGCAAAGCAAAGTCACAGCCTTTTAGAATACCCACCTGCTGAGAAAGTTTGTGGTAAAGTTGATTTATGATAAACTCACCCAATGTCCTAAAACATTAAGAAAGTCCTAAGTCCCGAAGTAAATTGGACTGACTCAACTTATACGATCTTTAATTATTTCATCCTACTCAAATTTCCCACTGCATGTGAAGGAGCGAGTCATTGAATTTGTTGCGAGCTTATCCATATACGAGTATGTAGCAAGTGAGGATAATGGAGTAGAGTGAGTGAACCCGATATGAAATAATCTCAACAGTAACGACAATTGTAGCGTGAACTCCTAGGGGGCAAAACCCCCTTTTGAATAGATTAAAGCATATATTGATCCCTCACTTAAAAACAAAATTTTCTTGGTGTGTTAAATAAATACTGCCGAATTGCATTATATTTCACTCAGCTACTCCTCCGAATACGGCCACCCACCTCTAGTTGTGCCCAAACGCCCCATATTTCAAACTTGATACCTAAACGTAACTGTGCTGATAACAGTTTGTGTGTGTTGACAGCTGTTAATTACAGCGCCAAATTCTGTCTGCAGTGACAACAGTTGCACATGTGACATAGCTTAACTGTCAAAATGTGTACTAGATATACATATACTTAAAAAACAGATATTTGAGTGTCTCTAGTGTGTGTGTGCTTAAGTTAAGTCTTCTGGAAGAAAAAAATTACTTAAAATAATCAAAAAATCTTAATAGGTACCTATAAGTAGAAAAAACAACCTAAAAAAAACTATACTAAGAGAGTGCCGATTTAATAAAACCCTAAACAAAGATATTTCATAATTGAATAACAATGAAAGTTAAAGTTGACAACGCAAAATCTAAAATTCCTACCATCCTCACGACAACCGAGGAACACAATAGCACCGTCACGGGAAATACCAATTTAGCCTTGAAATTAAGTCGCGGTGCTAAAGATAAACCAGCTGAAACTCGACATTTCCATATTGTGGCCGATGATGATGATGACGATGATAATGATGATGAGGAAGAGGGAGAGCAGGTTCTGGCGGAGTTTAATGTACAAACGGCTGTGGTTGAAGATGCGGAGCTAGAAGACGATGATGATGATGATATTCATGGAAATGTATTAAGCCACAATTCTTTTGATATTTTACCCGCATTATCAGCATTGACATCGACAACACCAACAACAACAAATGCTACGCGAAACAATTTTATCGTAAGTGCATAACTCTAACAATTGCAATCGGTTCTAATACACTTAATTAGGAATTTTATCTGGCTACCCAATATTGTCTACAGAAGAGCACATTGTCTTGCAATGGAAATTTTTATTTCTATGGAATTCTTATAAAATTATCTACCTTACATATTAAAAATAGCATTCAATGTCGATAGCCTGAAGAAACTAACAAAATTATCGATAGTTTTTAAAAATATACTAAAATGCGATTTTTCGTTACTTAGCAAACAGTTGATAGATCTCGCTTTAAAAAGCTAAGTTCTAAGTTACTATCAATAGTTTATATAAATATTAAAGGCTATCAAAAGAACGTATGTAATCATTTATAATAGGGTTTTTAAATATCAAAACCTATCGATTCTATGATACTACTATACCCTTTGTTTTGGAAACAGATGGAAATCTAGATGTTTGCAAACAGCTAGCTCTCGGGTGGCTCTGGTGCTTCCATATATTATGCCTGGGCATCAGAAGTCGGTTCGAGAGCTTAGCTTTGAATCGAATTAGCTTTAAGCTAATTGGAGTAATCCTGCCGGAGGGCGAATTGTGAAATATATATGTATGTAACTTTAGGAACCTCGTGTGAGAGAACCGTTTGACCGATTTGAATGAAATATGCACCGATGGAAAGGAAATTAAAATAACTGAGGTATAGACGGTATATTTTCAGGGGCGTCCACGAAATTTAAAGATGGGGGTACGGGGCTAGCGACCCCACGACCCCATATTTTAATGGTCGAATTTTCGATCACAGGCAATACTAGTGAGAATAATTGTGAATTGCAAGTTGTCGCGGAAGCTCAATGAAGAGGAAAGAAAAAAACTCCACGTCATCTTTTTTATGCTGGGGTGCTGGTGGGGCCTCTTCTGTCCCCTTATCATTGGGTATTCACGGATATTGTGAAGCCACCAGGGTTGATAAATGTATGTACATATGTACTACATTAGGACGGGTCGATTTGTAAGGGATAAAAAAACACATAGGCACATAGCGATTATGATTATCATTTCAAGCATTTTGGCCCAATAAACCATAAAACGAAATTCGAGCCAGTGATTTTTATACCCAGCGTTCTAGTACCAGTACAAGGGTATTATAATTTTGTCAACATAGCGGTACTACGTAACGGCACAAAATAATCGAGATAGATGTTGTTGTTGTTGTTAACAGCAAACACCCTCCCCGAAGGTTTTTCGAAAACCACATAAATTGACATAACTTGAGTAAAAATTGAGATATTTGCATGAAATTTGGTACAAAGGTTACTTTCTGGCCAAAGTAGGTTGCTTTTGAAAATGGGCGAAATCGGATGATAATCACGCCCCCTTTTCGCGAGGCATTTTTGAAAATTCGACTGGTCGTAACTTTTAAAATGATTACGGTAAATTGATGAAATTGACAAAAAGCATACTTTCGATATCGAAAATTTCGAAAATGATCTACATAATTCACTAAGATAAATAGCTAAAATAGTATACATTTTTAGGTAACTCCTCCTAGGGCCTATATCAATTTTATCCCGTTCTGAAAACTACTTAATGTTCGGGTCGCCCGAACTTAGACTTCCTTACTTTTTCTCTTTTTTATTTCATTTAAAAAGTAACTTATATGTTGGAGCAGATGTATTTGAAACTAAATGTACATCTGGGGGTTTTTGAAGTCGAGAAATCCATTTCTGACGCTATTTTTTATCTGTTTTTTTTTTTTTAATTTTTAATTTTAGTGCCTTGCATTTCGAAAATCTACCAAATTTTGCTTTTTTATTATACATTTTCAAATTTTAAATAGACAAAAATGTGCAGCATTGTGGCGTTTCATTCAGGGGTGAGATTGATTGAAATTGTTTCGTACCTATGAATCTTAAACACAATTTGGCGAAACTGGTTTTGAAATGTTAAAAAATATTTATGCCTTGAATTCGTATTTCATTGCCCATTTTAATTTTCTATAGATACGAGTATTTACCCCAGCATACCCCCAAAATACCCACGACCTTATAACTAGTCCCAATTCCGCTTTAACTTTTTATCTGTCAGATACTCTTAGTGCAATAGCAAATGTGAAAACAACGGGCGAAGGGAATAACACAACGCACAGTGCTATTGACTTGTTTTGTTTTTAATTTCTTCACGCCATTCACATTGTTCGGTGCGATTGTTGTTGTAGTGAGGGTAGTACGATTATTTTATTGAGATTGTTTTTTTGCTTTTGTCTTCTTGTACGCCTTTGGAATTTCAATTTACACATTTCTTAATACATACGTCTCGTTGTTTTTTTTTTTTGTTTCTGATTATTCGATTCTTCTTCTTTTTTCTCTTCATCTATTTCGTTTTATGGCGTATTTCTCCAGTTGGAATTTTTCACGTTTTGACGTTTCTGTGCCGTTTTTTTCGCCGTAACACACACATTCGAATGCGTGTGTGTGTGTAGATGTAAACACCCATGAAGAGTATCACGCTATGCGCATAAAAGTTGACTTAAATATCTATCTCTTTCTTAGTTGAATTACTTGCAAGGAGAACAGTAATCTTTTAACAAATGTCAAACTTATCGCATGCGATTTCTTTTGCTGTTCCTAAGTGAGTGGGTTGCTCTGCTGCTAGGTATCTACTAGCAGGGATTGCATTCAACACGTGCACCATGAAATTAGTTCTGTAAATTCATTTGTGTTACTTCATTGGCAAATCTATCTCGGTTATGGGGCATACATACATACTAAGAATGCATGGAAATTGTTCTCTCAAATATTTGGGTTTACTAGACAATCACATGATTATCCGAGTCAAGGTCGCATCTCGACATATATATTTCAAATTGCGAAATTCATTATTAACTTTGTTTTCATAAACCAATAAATTATTTGATAAGGTATAAATAAATTTAAATGAATATGTATATATGTAAAGTTAAATAGTAAATACTCTCCAGTTTTTTTTTTTTAGAATAAATGTACATACCTATAGATATCTAGTCGCGCTGATAATATAGACTGACATAATTAAAGAAATAAAGATATAGAGTTCCATAAATCAAAGTCTCAGAGTGAGTAGAGAAATCGATTTAGATTTGTCTTTTGCCTGTCCGTCCGTGCGCACCATAACCTGTTTCTCAGTTCAATTGAAAAGGTATTTTCTGGGGAATAAATTTATTAAAGTGCAGTTATCCCTGTTTTAAATATTTTATAATTATTTTAGAACTCATAGTCTGGTCAAAATAGACAAAAAAATATCTAGTGGTCAATATCAAAAATTCCGACAGAGTCAAGAGAGAGAACGAGAGAGGGGCCAAAGGTCAACATTTGGTTTTTTTTTTGATTTTTCTAGATATCGTTAAGTTTTTTCTAAAAACTTTGTAGACCTCTTTAACTGTTCTTTAACAATAATAAATTTGTTTAGCACACATGGGATCGATGCTGACTTTTGCAGGTGGGTGTGAACCTAAGTTTTTTATAAAAATTTTTGAATTTTTGCTATATCAAATTATGCTTAGAGAAAAGATAGACCTAGCTTGAGAATCATAGGCTTAACAAAAATAACTATTTCCATTGTCGATGGGGAACTTCGTGACAATCAAACGGCAAAAGAAAATTTTACTTTGCATACGTTTTCGAGAAAATCTTGAAAGGTCCAACTCTGACCTTTGGCCCCGAATAACTTTTGCGCTATGGATATGATGCCTCTCACTTCTCATTACCCATATTCTCCTTCCTCACGGATGGAGGGATGACATGACCGAGAAGGTTCCACTGGTCATACCAAATCGCTACCAGGACAGTCCGGCAATGCCGCAAGGGAGTAGCGCAGCGTACTGGGTTCATATCCGTCCAAGAACTGTCAATTTCGGCATCACTTCCCAAAACCTTCGGGAAGTGTTTTTGCTGTTAACAACAACAACAACAACAACAACAACAACAACAACAACAACAACAACAACAACAACATGGGGACTTTGCAGTTTTCTTTCTAACGGTGAACCCAATATCTCTTTAGAAAATTTGGCCCTGTCGGACTTTGTGTTATTTCAAAAGTCTAATTTGAGCGGACTATGATTGGGAAAATATTTGATTTTTTACGAATTTATAAAAAAAAACAAGATTTTTCTGATTATCTCAAACCGTAATCAATTGAAGCATCATCGCGAATAACGTTCTAAGTTACAAAATCCGAATTTGTCAGGAGAGCAAAAAACGCTAGTCATATTTTCTCATCTGGCTCCTTAACTTTTTCTTTTATATCTTTCATATTATCAGTTTTACACATTCCTTATGATCTTCCAGTGCCGTTACGAATCATTTTCGACGCTTCTATGCTAAATAATGTATGTTATTTTAAATTACCCTACTATTTTTAAATGCATTTTTACAGTTTTGGTGTGTCAAATTTTAGAAAATTTGTTATCTGGACAATGCAAGAGAGCAATACAAAATGTTATATGAAATAAAACCGGTTTTGAAAAATATGACACTGCCAGTTCCAGTCACTTTGTATGGACTGAACTGATCACATTTGATTCAGTATGTTCTATTGAGAAAATACTTAATTATGCCCAAACGGGTATGAAAGAGCTAATCCACTTTTTACGTCAATGGATACTTTTAACTGATATGAATATTCTAAAAAAAATACTAGGAAGAAACAAATATTACAATTCACTTATTTTTATTGAGATATATCCCATTGTGGACGAAAGGTATTAATCGCGGACAACTCTCTTTAGAGCTTAATTGCACAATTTTTTAGCAGGGTAACAAGTATTATACACGGTGTATTGTATACGGTGTCAACTTGTAAATTGCGAATTCTCGTAGCAATGAAAACGAGAAAACGTTAGTATTTCATTTGCCATAAAAAGGCATAATTACAAAAAGCATTACTTTTGATGTTTAGAAACAAAAATTGAAATAAAACGAAAAAGTTCTATAAGTCACGATTCTAAATTATAATGTCAGCAAATGTACACAGCTACACACATTAATAATGACATACAAATATATGATACAAACTATGAAAAATAATATATGTACATATATTGAAAAAGCAATTATTTGTGCTAACTTTTAACTTTAAAGTTTGTTTTTGAATAATTAGCTAACTTAACTGTACTGAATTCTTTGTATTTACATAATATATATTACGTTAAACATATGGGTAGTGAGGAACATAGGTCAAAGCAACAATTTGTACAATTAAATATTTTCTTTTGATATACTATACAGTCAGTGTCAAAAGAAAGTGTACATCATAAAATTGCAATTTTAACCAATCATTTCTTCTTTTTGAATATTTTTGCTAATTTTTAGTGTTTATTTTATGTTTTTCGAACTATGAAACAAAATACAGAGGACAGTTAGAAAAAAATTGCCAAAAATCAGGGAATTTTGCTAGCGGCTTAAGATTTTTATCTATCTATAGTAAAATTTAACGAGCTACAAAACTGCGTCCGCGAAAAAAAATCTAAAAAGTCTGTGCAAAAAGTTTGAAAATTTGCTAAACATTTCTTGAATTTTCCTAAATTTTGAACAAACTTTTTAACTTTAATTTAATAAGAACATGCTTAATTTTTACGAGTACTTTCATTAAAAATTGGCGAAAATATTAAAAAAGAAAAAAATGGTTTGTGAAAAATGCACTTTTATGGTGTACACTTTCTTTTGACACTGACTGTATATTTCGAAATTTTTACTTTTCTACTATAGTAAATGCTATTTTAAAACTTATACCAAACACTAACTTACATATGGGTCACTCCATGCCAAATCTACAAATTTTTTACCGACCCCCTTCGATTTCGCTAAAAATTTGCCATCTTTTTCTACCCTCCGAATGACATTTTTCATAATTTTTTCAAATTTGTTTCCCCAAATCAAAAAAAGTTATGAACTTTTAAAGAACATGTTTTTTATATGCTGTAACTTTTTCAAAAATCGACCGTTTGCGATCATTTTTTTTTAATTTTTGTTTTTAATGTAATTTTCGGAAATAAAAACTAAACAAATTTTTAAAAGCCCAGATATATAATTTTTTTTTTCGAAAAAAAAGTCCGATTCTTTTATTATTTTTATTTTTTTAAAAAACTCCAACGAATTCTGCAATAAGCCCCGCTAATAACAAGATGTGCCGACAATCGCTTCTATTTTTTTGATTGAAAAAAAAAATTCATTAAAAAGTTATATAAAATGAGCCAAAGTTGAACAATTTTTTTTCAATGAAAAAAAAAAAAAAAAATGATCCCAAACGGTCGATTTTGGAAAAAGTTACTGCATTTCTTTAAAATTCATAACATTTTTTGATTTGGGGAAAAAAATTTGAAAAAATTCTGAAAAACGTCTTTCGGGGGGTAGAAAAAGATAGCAAGTTTTTAGCGAAATCGAAGGGGGTCAGGTAAAAAATTTGTCGATTTGGCATGGAATGACCTATATATACAGAGAAAAATGAGCTGATCATATCAACGAAAATATGGGTTGATGAGCCAAAATCACGGTCAATTCATATCCATTATTCCATCCAGATAAGTTAACCTTAAGTTTACAATTAATCTGCTGTTTTAACAGAAAATTTTGCTGTTTTAGGGGTTGTTCTTATATTGACTTCACCGAGCATCGCACTCAGGCTCTCTTGAACGATCAACCCAGCAGTCTACTACCATGATGATATCGCATACTTATTACAGCTTTGTTCTAAATGACACCTTCACACGTTGCTTTGTTGCCTCCACCGAGAATCGAGCTCACACTGCTTTGACTGCTGAACGGATAATTTTTCCTTGATTGGATTTGCCCTAAAAGGAAATAGCAATAACCCGAATAAATTTATTCCGAAAGTGAATTTCGACCACTTTTAAAATTAATAGCTTGGTTTTAAATTCATTAAGTGTTTGCCGAATAATGTACATAAATATAAACTTCAATAAATATCTTCCATTTTATTTAGTTTTTGTGCTCGTAAAAATGCTCATAAAGTGTATACCCCACAAGACATTACTAAACATTTTGCGAAGTTGTACTAACACATTTACACTTTTTGTAAGACCCAAGTATATGGGCATTTCCAAGATAAAGCCATTCTTACTGAGAATTGTTTAGGGGTTTCCTCTTGACGTGGCTACTTTAATCATAAATACTAACTTCCTCCATTGATTAGGTTTTGACCGCGGCCTGATATTTCAATAAGGGTAGTGGTTTATTAATTTTTTAAGAATTTAAAAAATACTTAATTGTCTTGTAGGCTACACATACATACATATGTACATACTTACATACATATTTACATACATTTTCAGAAATTCTTATATTGTCAATCCATTTTGGTCAACACAAAAATGCGGGTGTAAAGACCTTTTACATAAATATTTATTATGTTCTCAATTTACAAATTCCTTTTGTGTACGAATATCTTTGATGGCGTTAAAAATCAGGTAGTCAACAAAATACGTTGCTTTCTGATACTCAGCCATATCAATAAATACTTAGCACATAAACCCAGCAATAAAATGTGTAAGCGACAGGGACACCATTTTTTTTGTTTTACGATTTGTTTCAGGATTTGAAAATTCGGTATTAGACAAGAGTTTGGGCAAAAAAAGTAAAGAAAAAAACTTGTAGGATGCGTTCGGGATCAGTCGCAAGAGAGGATGCGGTTAATGCCATATCTGATCACTTTGCATAGGCTGAGCTGTTCACATTTATTTGAGCAGACCTGAACGGATACTAAAGAACCAATCCACTTCCTACTCGAACTTTTACTTTTTACTCCTGAGTGTATGCTACAAAAACTGAAATTGACTTAAACCCCTTTGAGTATGCTACACACATTGCAATTTCCTAATGTATATTGAAGTATACACAAGGTATTGATCGTGGTCAACTCGCTTTAGATATTAATTGCACATTTCTTTCTATGTACATATATCTCATATTGAGGAAAATTATAGGGCAGACGAACTTGCAGGGCTTCTACACTAAATCGTGGCGGTTCGATGCCCGGCAAAAGTAACATCAAAAAATTATTTAGAAAAATAACTTTTCTAAACGGGGTCGCCCCTCGGCAGTAGTTTGGCAAACTCTCCGGGTGTATTTCTGCCATGAGAAGCTTCTCAGCAAAAAATCATTTGCTTTGCAAGTGCCGTTCGGAGTCGGCAAAAAACTGTAGGTCCCGCCAACTTGTAGGAAAAACTCAAAAGCAACACACCACAAGTTGGAAAGAGAAGCTTGGCTAAAAATCTCGTTAGAGGTTATGATAACCTGTTGGTATATCGCCACCATTAGTTTTTTTTTTTTTTTTTTTTTTTTGACCTTTGCCGTATGCAGACCAATGATGAAGGAATACACATCCCGTTAAGCCAACGAAAGATGGCTACAATTCCAAGATGCCCGATATCCAAGCAAACCTGGCCAAAATGGGATCATTAAAGATCTTGACATATCTACAATCTAAGAAGGGCGGAAATTTCCAAATTTATAGCGGTAATAATCGGGTGCTGCTTTACCGACGATGTTGTAGAAGTTGTAAAGATGATGAAGAGGAAGATACTGTGGATTACCCAAGGCGAATTCATACAGGTGTGTTCGAGCGAATTCAGATCTACACGCACGCACACACTCCTTGTGGCTGTAAATGTCAGACAAAGCAACAACATAAGCAATTTGACAGCTAAGATTTGATTTTCAAGGAAGAAGAAGAAACCATATGGTGGGAGGATGCCACCTGTAATGAATTCGCCTTGGGATTACCTCATCTGCAGCTGTCTGGAATTAAGTGGCGACAGAAGGCGTTCACATCCGGGATAGACAACGCCAGGTTGCGAAGCAAGATATCAGGAACTTGATTCATCAAGTACTCTGTATTGGTCGAGGGGGTGAGTAAAGGGTCAGTTACATAAAGCTTTATTTTGACTTTACCTCAAACTTTGACTTTGACAGAAAAGTTAAGTATACGTATTTAAACGAAGCATGGCAAATTGGAGACCTCAAAGTTGAAGCAAGGTTAAAATTTGGCAAACTCTCAAATTTTGCTTGCTTTGCTTGCTTTGACAATCAGATGTTGTTGACTTTGCTTTAATTAGAGAATAAAAAGTTGGAGGAAATAATAATAAATTAATTTTTTCACTATTAAATTAATAAATTAACCAAAACACTCTCAATGCAAAGAAATAAATAACGAAAACAAATGTATAAAAGAGAAGCGTCAAGGCGTTCATTGTAGCATACCTCTGAAGTTGGACGCAAAGTTTTGAGGTAGCAAATATCAGGCGAGGTTAACAAAGCTTTATGTATTTGACCCTTAACAGTGTCGATATAGATTAATTGAGGATCACTTTCTTTAGAGATAAGCAACACAATTTCTTGCAGGGTCTGTTTACGTGTAACTCCAAAAACAGGCCTAGGTACCTAGTGGGGTAATTGTACTACAATGTGAGAACCAAATTCACAAAGATTATTATGCGTCTCGATTGGCCTCTCGAACAATGAAATGGTTGCTGCGTTTGTGAGAGCGCTATGATCACACTGACCAATCAATGCATGCCATTTATTTTTCTCAGTCGCTCACTTGAAAACAACAAAATATGCTGATGTCTCCGTGGTTGCTAATGAGCGACGAAGCACAAACAGACAGCATAATTTCATTGGTGTATTACTACTCTTCCACTGACACAAGCTCAGTTACAATTTTGCCGTGGCCTGCTCTAAATAGATCAGCGATGCTCAAACGCACACTATCAAACTGTGCGATTGTGTTGAAGTATGAGAGAGCTTCTTACTACACCCAACAAAATTCCAAATACCCAATTAACAACATTTTTGTATAAACAAAAAATAAAAATTAAAGTAGTAAGGCAAAAAAATACATTTTTTCAATACAAATTTATAAGTAAAAAAAAATTTGGAAAAAATGTAGAGAAAAACCAGAAAAAAATGCAAAAAATCAGGCAATTTTATTAAAGGCTTAAGATTGGTATCTTATAGTAACATTCAACGAGCTACAAAACTGCGTAGTCGAGAAAAGTCTAAAAACTCCATGCCACAAGTTTCATGTTTTGCCGAAAACTTGGCGAATTTTCCTAAACTTTGCATAAGTTTTTTAAAAACACGTAAATAAATAAATATTGAAAGAATAAAACTACTTTCATGCGTAGCAGTCAACAGTCGTTGATCAAGTGATTCGCAAACGCAATTTAATTTTCCACAATGTATAGAGAGCGCTTGACTTGCACGTGTGAGCAAATCTATGAGAGAGTAATAAAGTCGGCCACCCGCGGGCTAGGCAAAGATCGTCACTGAAATAGATAGTTCTCACACAGTTTATGTATGCATATAGCGCGTTGTGGCAAAGAGAATATATCAACAAGAGCCGTCACTCGTTATAAATGCAAGGAAAAAGATGGATGCCGTTTTCTTTCAGGGTTTCGGTAATTTCGATATAAATATGTTATTGTCTAATCAAAACAAAATGTGTAAAAGAAAATAGACGAGAAATGAAATAACACAAGAGTCGAAACAAAAATTTACCAGCTGTCGAATTTACAAAACTGAGGAAAACAAAATTACCGAAACCCTGAAAGAAAACGGCATCCATCTTTTTCGTTGCTTTCATAACGAGTGGTGGCTCTTGTTGATATATTCTCTTTGGTTGTGGTATAGTACGCTGAACCAAAAAGTTCGTGTGCCCAATGAAAAAGTACATACACTCAAAAAACAGCTGGTATCAGGGCGATGCTAAATAGTACAAATAGTAGTGTCAATATGCAACTTTGGAGTATCAATTTTTCTTCATCAAACGTTGTAATTTAATTTATGCTACTATATTGATACAAATACTCTCAATTTGACATATTTGAAGTGCCAGCCTAATACTTTTCTTCAGCGATTCAATAACTAAAATGAAGATTTGATACCTTTCACTATTTTTTTTTTATATGATGCATTGTTTCATTGATACGAAGAAAATGATACTTCTAGAAATTTCATTTTAACCCAACCGATATGAAACCGATGCCGATACAATTTTTTTTTGAGTGTAGATTTTAAGAATTGTTCGTTAAAACCTCTCCAAAGAACTTTTTCTTAGAAATTTACGAATATTTCTTAGAATATAAGAACTTTTTCTTAAAATATGTAAACAAATCCACAGAAAGCATGAATTCATTCATAAATTGTAAGAAAATTTTCTTAGAATCTATGAATTGTTTCTTTTGTTCTAAGAAATATCAGCATGAACTTCGATGAAACTTTGTTCGTAAAAAACATGTACGTTTTTGGTTCAGTGTACTACATAGTATTTTGATATATATATCCTTAGTATGAATATAATTAGTTTCTCTTCGTACTAGTTTTCACAGGCAATGTTTTAGCAATGAAATAAATCCTCTAAGTTTTTATGACTCAACTACTTAGGCTTCGTGCACTTTTTTCCAATGGTGCAGAAAAACCTTAACTCTAATTTACATCAGGTAGGGAAATTAGGCGCCGTGAAATATGTCTCCGTTACAAATAGTGAATGGCCACATGGCGCCAAACACAAACAATTACAAGCAATTGCATATGTTTATGATGAAAATATACATAAACAAATAGGTATTTGGTATTTATACACGTATTTGATTACCATATATCATGATATTTTAATATTGATACGCACTTGTAGGCGTTTATTCGACATAAGACTATTCAACCGTCGCAGGGACGCATAAGGCGAATTTTTCCTTCATGAACAAAATTAAAACCTTCTACTAGGTCGTAACTGGCGACAATTTGTTCTTTCATTATCCTAGGTCGATGTTGGCTATTGTATAACATAGCCGGCCAGAAATCTCTTTTCTTACCGATCACTGACCCCAATGGGGACCAAAAACGAGTACCAACCCTGCAGCGAAAGCAACTAGTTGAAAACCACTTTACAACTAGTTGGTGCACCGGGCCCAACTAGTCAGTGTTCTGACTTTTTTCCATATAAGTAACTGGTATTTTTTACGTGTTGTTGTCCTACGAAATGTCAACTGTCAGATTTCGACCAGAACACATCAGTCATCTACTAGTCATGATATACTAAAATTATAATAGTTGTAAAATACTAGTTCCATACTGGTTCAACCTGGACTAGTCCCCATACTAGTCCAAAAAGGACTAGTTTGAAATATACTACTCCCATACTAGATCAAAAAGCATTGAACCTGGATTAGTATGATTTCAACCAGAATTTTCATGACTTTCCTTTTATTTTATCATTTGCCTTTATTTTCATGTTTATTCTTAAGAAATCAGCGACTATTTGTATTTACCCTATCACGAAAAAGCATCTGTGAATTATAAGAGAAAAAATAAGCAAACGAAACGAATGAATTTTGTGTTTTTAAACTGGTATGATTTCATCCAGAAAAATTTAGTTATATACTAGTATGGAATGGCTATTTCCTGACAAGTATGGGTTCAGCCAGAAAATTATAGTTGTATACTAGTATTTTTCTGACTAGTTTGAGGTTTCGCTGCAGGGAAGTTATCGTCTTCCTGTTTCTTCCGAAGAACTTTCCTCTCGAGAACTGCAAGGGCCATCTTATATTCTTTCGACACTGTTCAGGATTCCGAGCTGTACGTCAGGACAGGTAGGACGTCTAAGAGAGGACTTTACTTCTGAGTTGCCTATTCGGTATAAATAAGCTCTTCTTGGAAAAAGTGATTTCTCTTTGAATTTTCTGCTTTCATTATTTTCACTATTAATGCCGGCTGCCAAGTATGGGACACCTTTCACGGAACTGTTTGCCGAAATAAAAATACGATTAACAGAGTAAAGTGATTCTTTTACTACGCTTTCAAACACACTTATACAAACCTTCAGTACGCAGAATTCCCCAAAACTGCATTGGCTGGAGTAATAAAAAATTCAAGTTCCATAAAAAAGGAACAAATGCAAAAAAAACGATAAGAAAGTGCAAAACCATACCTAACTATCACACAAATGGAATGCATTCCAAGAAAATCGCATTGCAATAAAACAAAAAATTCCAAATATTTGGAATTCCGTAGCAGAGACTCTTAATGGATTTGACTGGTTTTTGATGCTCTAAAGTACAGCTTTGCATTGTAAATTTTCTGTTTTCTTTTTTTTTCTGTCAGCTGCAGTAACGGCAAATCAGAGAAGTCGATTCTGCCACCAATCCAATCACGTGGCAAATATTCATGTTTAAGATGCCACTTGCCGCGTTTCTATCTCGCTCATTTATGCAATGAAAGCACAGAAATGTTATGACTTGTCTGCATCGAAGATACTAAACTCGTTTAGCACCGCACTGGTATGTGAATGCGGTGCTATTTCATACTAATTTCATTAATATGTTATTGGCATTCGGAGAATTTCGGACATATGTATGTCATTACACATTTCAAGATCAGGAGATAGAGCTTCTCCTTCCGTGTGTGGTGTACAGGTGACTTGCAAGACAGGGACGATGCAAGATCGAGAGGCAAAATGCCAAGAATGACATGGACAGCTTTCTTTTGGCGTTAACTTAGTAAGATCACAACTCAGTGGCATATATCCCTAACCACACCTGGCTGGAAATTTATTATTATATCTATTTTCCATATTGACTTTGAATAGACAATGTTGTCCGTGATGTAGTCGAGACCAAAGCATTTTCTCGTCCACGGTCCTAACGATGGATGCTGAACCAGAAGGCTCTAGTTGTTGTGAGCTCTGTCTTTTAGATCACAGAAATAAAGTTGCAACGTAATTCACAATTTTTCAAACTGCCCCGTTTCACATTTGATCTCAGGCGGTAACAGATCGGGCGGTGACGTATTTCATTACTTTACCAGGACTGAATTTTATCCCGTATAAGTCCCTGGAGAGCTTAGGCTAAGGTATAAGTAGCTCTTCTTAGCTCTAGCTAAAACTGAACAACCAATCAGGGACGAAATATCGTTACTACAACAACAAAATGTTACGAACTCTGAAATCTCCACATATGTCCATGTCCGGTACATAAGTACCCTATCGGACTAGATTCTGTGGGACGTTTCCTTCGGATATTCCTTAACCCCATGTTCCAGCTGATGCTTTTTATAGTTGAAGGCAATGAAGAGAGAAGTGCAGCATTCCTTAAGAGAACGCCACTTCCCGAGCGCTCTCCAGTTCGACCCCGGGGGAATGACGATGCACTACCAGAAGATGACAGTTACCGATTAACTCTGTGCGGGGAAAAATGTCAGCAGGAAAAAATGCTAAGATTTTCATAACTCACTATTTTTTTAACTAAAAAGCCCGGTTTTGACCGGTGGTAGAATCTCGTTTTTGAGCAAAGTCGTGATTATATAAAAACAGCTAGGACTAGGCTGGAATTGAACAGAATCGAGGTCAGGAGGTAGTATATGTAGAGGCAGCAGGAGATGTACAACTTTACGTACGTAGGACGTGACATTCTTTTCACGATATGGCAAAGCTCATCTGGCCTAAGTAGGTATTATGAAAAGCAAATTCCTATGTTTCATGGAGAGAAATTTGAAAAGTTCGTTGCTGAATTCGATGCTAGGGCTTAAGCACACACTTTTACGCGCCCTAATTCATTTGAGTGAAATTCAAATAAGATAAGTGTATCTCAAAGGCATTTCACTCCAAAAAGTCGTTACTTACAATGATGAGCGTACGTCTTTGGTCTACGCTCTTTCGAACTATTTAACAGCAACAAATGTAAGTTAAACGGCAACGATTGGGTTACACAGTAGATCCTACCTTTCATCGCCCTTCTCTCACCCCTTCATAACTATACATCGGACCCAAGCAGCGCTTAATCAACGCAGCCAAGGTGGGCGTCAAGAGGCATCGCCGCTGTCAAACCACTTTAAGGTTGCTATTTGTTTCAGTATTTGCACTTGTATGTATGTATGTATGTATCAGGTCGACTGTATTAACTTGAAGTAAATTCTTGGTAATATGGATGAGTCATCAAGTTGCTACAACAATGGCAAACGCATCGCGCCACTTTTTTGCTAACTGGTTTGTTGGTTCATTCATTCATTCATTAAAACTTGGTATTTTACGTTGGGAATTTTTTTGTTGTCATTCTTCGTAGTTCAATCTTGTTGTTGCTGTTATAAGTATTTAAAGAAATATTTACACATAGTGTGTATTTTCCTTGGACTATCACACACTTAACTATACACATTAGAGTGTGCCAAAAAAAAATCGATTTTCGTTTTTTTTTTCATAGGGTATACAAAAATTTGAACTCCTGGCCATAAATGGAGTATAATGACCAAATATGAGTTTTTTATGTTAATGGGAAAGCGTGCCTTATCGCAGTTTTTTGTTTTCGTGAAAAGCGTTTATGTATGTAAATATATCTTCTCACCAAAATTATTAAATGTTATTAAAGTTATTTATGGCGTTTTCTTTTCTCGACAAAATGTTGCCCTAATGTTTCCCTCTTAACCTGTAACTTTTGTCCTCGGCAATTTGGCGCCTATCAAAATGGCTTAATTTGTAGATAGTGGTGTCCCTCTGCCTACTTATAAGGTATTTTTTTGTGAAATGAACCTATAAGTCTTAAAGAGAGCTGAGAAAAATCTACAGGGCAACACTTTTTTTAGAAAAGAAAACGCCATTAGATAGCAAATTTACATTATACTACTAAATTATTACGGTCAGGAATTTGTATACCCTACGAAAAAAACTAATTTTTTTGGCCCACCCTAGTACTTATGTAAAATGTGGGTGCTCAAATTTACAAAAAGTTACACCAATTGTTACACGCAGAAGTTTTATATAATTTGGTCATTGTTAAACTTTCTATTGCTTTCTTGGCAGCGAATTTTACATATGATTTTTCCGGAACTTCGAGGATGATATGCATACCTATCTGTATCTATGGATGCTTGTGAATGAATACCATTTCAAGGCCAGCTAGCGTTGGAGCTGGTCTATGTGCTGTTCGCAGCATGTGCCCTTGAAATCCTACTACTTTTGCGCAAACACACATTCAAACATTTAACAAACAATGTGTATGGCTTAATCAATGAGATCAAATTTCTTATTGGTGTATGGTTTGGTCTACTTACGTCAATTGTGCGAAGGATAGCATACATTAAGATTTTAGGAGAACTTTTTGTTGCGATAGCGTCTATGTAGCTCATATAAAAGTTTTGGAATAAATATTTTTTATTATTACTTAAAAAGATATGAAGTACTCTTATTTAGCCAAGCAGCATCCTTGAAAAAGTACCAATCCTTATACGGTATACAAACTCCCTCTCTTCGGCCAGTTTGGCGGCCTGACAAGACCCTTATGTATCTCCTGCAGAGGTCGACGAATGTTCAGTTTTGAAAACACAGCAGTGATTTGGTAGTCGGAACGATTAATTAGGGCTTGGTCTTTTAGATAAGACCCCAGAAACATGGTATCTAATGTTAGAAAAATGTTGATTGCCACATTAAATAACTAGCATAGTTCTCGAGTACAGAACGATACTACATAACTACACTAGAAATCGACTCGAGAATGATTCGAGAAATAATGAAAATTCTATTCACATTAGTAGCCCATTATATAATGACATTAGAACTCGATTGAAAAACCTTGATTTGAGAATTATATCCCATTTTGTTTGAGAACACTATGTTTCTAAAGTGTTTCTCGAATCGTTCTATAACGTTGGAGATTAGAGAATGGGCACGTTATCTAATCTACCTAATCGATATCTAACTTCATGTTTTGTTCGGACTCCATCTCCAATCGTCCACTTAACTTGTGCACACCAGTATAGTGTACTCCCTGAGTTCTTTTACTTATCATACTTGAACATTTCCAAGTTTCAGTCCGAAGGAGAGGGTGGGATGCAGATTGTCCGCAACTCCACTTATACAATTGTCAAAGTTGTTTAACCCTTGTGGATCCCTTTATTTGAAGCGTCGCACTAGAATTCGTTCTCTCTCTAGGTCCATTGCGAGCTTAGGAAACGTGGAAGAATTTCCGGTGCTCTGTCTGTAGGTATGAATAAACCGCACCTAAGCCAAAACGATAATCATGCGGAACTATCTTTCCCCGTGTTGGATATCAGAAGGGACATAGCGATTTACGAAGTCTCTAATGACTCAAATCTAAATTATCGAAAATTCATAAGTAAGTAAGTATTGTTTTAAATTAAAGTTGATTCCCTATTTAACTTTTTCCTATCTATCCAACAGCTGATAATACCTGAATATCACATTGTTGACTAAGTTTTAATAGACTTTATGACGCTTCTATTACACGAAGATACTTATTTTGAAAGTTGACATCATAGAAATATAGCAAACATTGAGGAATCATTGTTTTTACACTGAAAATAAGAGAATACCTTTCTGAGAGTCAATAAAAACCTACAAACTCGAAAGCTTATTTATTTAGGTGGCGATTAACGGTTGACTGATTCACAAGCAATCATAAAAGTTATGACAATTAGATCACACACGTCCTCGAAATAAAAGCAACTACTTCAAATAGCGCGGTCGCGGATGTTTTGGTTACAGGCGCGTATCCAGAAAATATTTTTTTTTATTATAACCATTTTGACTGTAAAATGGAAATGACTTAGCTAAAGTTTAATTATGTACTAATGCAGACGCGAACCAAATTTATCAAAGCCTAGAGAAAAAAAAAAAAAAAATTTGAATTTTCAGGTCCACAACTTGGTCTCAGGTAATTTTTCGAAACCAACTTACAATTTTCGAACAAAAATCCAAAAACCCTAAAACGTTAATTTTTGACCCCGAATAACTTTTTAATCGCACATGTGATATTGAAGATTTCTTCCTGACGGCTAACCTAAGCTCTCTACAATTTGGCTCTGTCGGAATTTTTGTTATTTCAAATGTCTTATTTGATCGGACTATAACTTGTAATCAAAACATGTTATGCCATGAGCTTGGGATTTATCTATTCCAAAAAGTGCCACAAGTGAAAATATGTAATAAAAAATTGCGCAATTTTATGTTCAAAATTTTCATTTTTGATATAGTTATTAAAAAAAATCGCGCAATTTTGTTTTCCAAAAAATTGCACTACCTTGTACATTTGGGGATGGGTTGGGACCCCTCCTGTTTGGTTATCACCCGATTCCCCAGCTTGACAACGGCCGAATCATTGACCATTTATTTACTGCGGTTTTATTGAAAAAGATGTTTGTTCGTCCATATTTCCGCCGGAAGTAATGATCACACTTAAACGAATTTTTTCAATTGAAATTAAATATTTATTTTCTGCACCTGGGCTTTAATGGTTATACTGATATGAATTTATAAATACAATTCTGTGGAATTTTGACAATTTTTCAGGAGATCTAAAAAACAGTATGGAACCAGCGATTTATTGATTTTGTACCATAAAATTGAATTATGTTGATTTTTCCGGTACCATAACTTTTAAACTACAGGTCATGGAAACAGGCTAGCAGGACACAATTATGCGCAGCAAAGAAGAAAATTCTGTGCAATCAATATCTAAAAAATGTCCTAGCTATCTCGAGATAAGTTCTTTTGTCAAATTTCCACAGATTTTATGCCGAATTTGATACATCATTAAGGGTATGTGTGTTTTAACATTTTATCACTGACGTACGTATGTAAGTAATGCACTTCTGTTTCTTAGAATCCAATATTTAACAATAAGTCGCCGACGTATGATATCATAAATAACGCACCACACCAACAAATTGTATGTGCCATATAAAATCAATGATTTTCCATTCAAACCACTGACTTGAGTACAGTTAAGTTTCTTTGAATTTGTTATCGCAAAATATACTTAAATACTTGAAGGCGGCCTTGTCATAAAAAAATAGCGCTATATGTATGTAGTAGTAGATAAGACATTTAGACGATAAATATTCATAAAACTACACAGCAAGAAATTTCGATAATAAGAAAATAGGAATGCGACGGGAGCGATTTTTCTCCGATCGCACCTTCAATAAATACATACAGCTACATGGCCCAGTTTTTTTAAGTTTTTTTTAAGTTACTCTAATATCAGAATGTGCCTACTTGTATTACAAAAATCAAACACATATTGTTCTCTTCTTATTTACTGATAAAACATGTTTTGTATTTGTAAAATAATAAAAATATAAGTAGATAAGTCGGATTTTTTTGTTTTGCATAGCTTTTCCTTTTCATGTATAAGTACATCACTACTTACATTTTTGTGTTATGAAGTACTAAGCAGGCAGATTACATTTTAAAATCCCTACTAAAGCCGAATACAAGAACTTTTCAAGTACCTACACTCGAAAAACTACAACAAGCAAACAGTCAGAGTTTATTACACCGACGGTACATGCAATATTTGGGGGAACTACATCAATTTGACTAAACAAAGCGCTTTGAGACCGCTAGATTTAAATATTATTTTCTTGAAAGAATGTGGCATGATAAAGAACATATCGCACACCTAGATCTAAATAGCGATAAACTCAAAAAATCAAAATATTCAAAAAACCCGAAAAACTGGCTGCCTCTCCCATATATCCCAATGGCATTTTAAATTTTTAACAGTCTTTTTCTCGCTGAGTAGTGTAGCTATTAGTTAATCGAGTATACAGATCGGTGGGTATTGAATGGGAGAGCGCGGTAGTATGCATATATCAAAATTTTAGATTTTTGAATTGGCTCCCTTTAGATCTAGGTGTGCGAAATTCTCTACAAATATGGTCCTAGCATTTTTACTCTAAGAGTTACCACTTCTGCATAGAACAATTTTCTTTTACCGTTCATTTGTCACGAGTTCCCTATCGACAGTGAAAATTGTTGGTTTTGTAAAGCCCATAGTTTACGAGCTAGAGCCAGCTTTGCTCCATGCATAGTATCAAAAAATACTAGTCCGGTAAATTTAGTTTATCTTGTATAACAAAAATTCCGAAAGGGAACATTTTTTTTGGAGAGCTAAGGTTCGCCCCAAGGAAGAATACCGCAAAATTTCCCATCGATCCCATTTGTGCTAAAGAAGTTATTCGGGGTCAAAAGTCGAGAAAAATAAAAAAAAATCAAATTTGGATTTTTCTCGAGTTTTGTTCCCGAATAACTTTTTTTTTGCCAGAAATGGGATCGATAGGGACTTTTGCAATTTTCTTCCTTGGGGTGAACCCAAGCTCCCCAAAAAAAAGTTTCCTTGTGGGAAATTTCATTATACAAGATAAACTAAACTAACCGGACTAGTATTTTTTGATACTATGCATGGATAAAAGGTGGCTCCTGCTCGAGAACTATAGGCTTTACGAAAATAACAATTTTCATTGTCGATGGGGAACTTCGGGACAACATACTAAATTTTTCGATAAAAAATCCTGAAAAGTCAATATAGCATACCAGGGTTGGGCCATTTTGAGTAAAAAATTATTCATTATTTTAAAATTTTTGAGTGATGAGTGACCAGTTATTTTTATTCATAAAAATCAAAGTGATAAATAATAAGTTATTTTTATTTCAAGCGATTCTTGAACAAAATGACTTGTTATTCATCACTCAAGAAATGTTGAGTGATGATAACGTGTTATTTTTATTTATGGAATTCTTGAATAACGATAAAACTTCATTTTTAATCAGTTATTTACAAATTAAAAATTTGTCCATCGAGATCCAGGCAAATTACCTGGGACCATTTTGTGGATCGTTTCGGGACTGTTTCGGCATCGTTTCGGGACAATTTTTGGGATCATTTCGGTGCCATATCATACGATGTCATATCATATGATCTCATATGATGTAGTATGATATGATATGTAGAGAATTTCCGGTTCTACAACTTGGTCTCGGGTAATTTTTCGAAAAAACTTACCGTTTTCGAGAAAAGTAAAAAAACCTAAAATTTTGAGTTTTGACCCCGAATAACTTTTTTAGCACACATGGAATCGATGAGTACTTTTGAGGTTTTCTATCTGAAGGTAAACCTAAGCTGTATGCAAAAATTTGTCTATGTGGGAATTATTGTTATCTAACCACTATTTTATGTCTATATTGACCGGACTATTTGTTGTTTTAATAAAAATAGAAATGGCACTTCAAAGTCAAACACGTTTACATATCCGTTTTGATGAATATAAATGAGTGTCCTTCAAGTTCAATGTGCTAACGTGGCTTGCGCGCACGACTTGTCGTATTGTAATTGAGTATTACAAGTGCCTATTTTAATACAATAGGCCCGTTCCATTTTAGGCAAGCTCAAAGAAAACGCTAAACTCCGAAAAATTTGAAAACGTGTCTTTTACAACACTGAAAGCATTTCAGCTGTCAATAACATAATTGACGGCAATAATTTATCTATCAAAATATTTCCCTTATATATTTTTAAAGCTCATTCACAATAGAGTAGTTTTTTTCACCAACTAGCGCTACATTTTTATTAATATTCAATTATTCAATAACCGACTTCACAGGCATGGCTAAAATAACCATTTTCAATCAAGTATTAAGAGAGAGCGTTGTTCTAAGATAGGGTGTTTTTCAATCAAATTCTGGAACAGTAACGTGATTCGCTAACTTTTTTTATCCACATTTGCTGACGGTGACTTCGTTAACACATAGTTTTAACACATTTGCTATTCACTAACCTTTATCGAATGTTTTGTCGCCGAATACGATAAAACTCAAGCAGCTGTTTTGGCTGTCGTCTTTTCTGTCGATGTGTTTAATTTTTTAAACAAAGCGTTTTACGTTTTTATTAAAGAGTTTTAAAATAAAAAAAGATAACTAATGAAATTACAGTGTTGTTCAACCCCAGTTAGTGAATAGCATATGTGAAAATTCAAACCATTTGTGATAAGGTCGAAAATCTCGTTTTTGGAAACGATAAAAGTTAGCGAATCGCACTACAGGGCCTTTTTCCAATTTTTTTTATATACGTAGATGATCTTTCACCCGTCATTGATTTATAGATTTATTATTTTTTATCTTAAATTGCATTTTTTTAATCTTAATATTTCTTTTTTTCTTTTCAGGTAAGCATATCCTTCTACATATATTCTTCTCAGTGATAAGTATACATATCTACAAGTGACAATAGCTCAATTATAGTTTATTATTTTTAATTAAATTATTAACATTAAACTCGATAAGTAGAAATTTAGGGTTCATATAAAATTCAACGAAGCCGAAAATCATCTAACTTTTACAGCTGTAACCACTATTTGTATGTTAAAAAAAAATGGAACCAATTTCTGTTTAACCCTTTCTGTCCAACCGTTTATGTTAACAACAAATTTTCGAGTTGACTTTGCCAGTTTAGGGCAGATTTTATAGCGTGGTGATCCAACTTCCATAGTTGTAGTGTCTCAAGTTGGTTTCAGTCCATGCTCACCCTAATGTATATACAATATTATGTAGACATACATATGTATTCTCAAGAAAATCGGCTATCACTTTTAAGTATAACCCTTAGGGTTTTCTTTTGAAATCGGTTTCTTATCAATGAAATAACATTCCAAACATGCTCTTAGGATTAACTGAAAGTATAAGAATGTTCTTTTTGATAACACCCGGAAACAAAAGATACTAGTAATATAAGAATGAAGGAAGTATGTTGAAAATGAAATGATAAAAACAATGAAAACAACTCCTACAAGTAAATCAGTGATGGGCACTTTACTTTCATTAGAGGTTTAACCTCTTGCATTCTGGTTAAAGAAGATGCTCAACCAAGCAAAGCACACAAACCTTCAGCTTAGATACTACGCATTAGAATGGCCTTCACCTACGTAGATCAGAAGAGCCAAGACCATTCTACAAAAAAAAAAAAAAATATCCACAAAATAATAAATAAAAAAAAAGAACGGTCCAATATACAAACATACCCCCTTAATATGTTTGTAAATAAATTTTCTGCCACCAACGCACAATTCTCAACAGTTAAAAATCACGCGATAGTTTTTGTAAAGTGCCCAACAATAAAATTTGGCTAAATGGAAATTCCGAAAATCGGTAAGAAGAAGCACAAATAAATCAACCAAATTTCTAGATAAATGTCTCTATATACATACATACATGTGTTTTAATATTCAAACAAATAATAAAACTTAGCAGCAAAAATTTTGGCACAGATTTTGAATATTTCACTCATAACAAACAATTGCCCCCCTGGTGTGTAGGCTCGCTAACTATAGGCTAATCGAATGTTCGACTTCGACTTCTGCTTCGTTATCTGTTTTTTTATGTTTTTTGGATTTGTCTCGACAACGGTAGGTTTTTTTTTAAAAACCCCCATGGCCAAGTTGTGGATCTGAAAATTCTCTATAGATATGGTGGTGGCATTTTTTCTTTAAGAGAAGCCAGCTCTGAGATATCGCGATAGTAAAATTAGCTCTGGAAATTTTATGAAAATATATGCCACGTATGGACTTTTTAGGATTTTTCTCGAAATTTTTAGTATTCGTAGAAAAAGCTTCTTTGATCGTTTATTTGTTACGAAGTTACCCGTCGACGATTAAAATATGTCGTTTTTTTTTGTAAAGCCTATAGCTCTCAAGACAGAGCCATGCATAACATCAGAATCTAGTGGTCCGGCAGAGCCAAATTTTTGGAGAAAGTGTAGGTTCAACCCCAGAAAGAAAACTACCCATATATGCTAAAGTTATTCGTGGTCAAAAGTCGAGAAAAATCCTAAGAATCTTGGAGTGGTCCTGAAATCGTCCCGAAAAAGCTTCGACAACAATCCTGGATTGCCCGGAAAACTTCTTAAATAATCCCGAAAGGCCCCAAAGTTATACCTGAAAAGAAGCTTTAACTCAGTACCTAACCGGATATAGTTCAAAGGCACTTAGTATTCGTATCAAAGGCTGAAACTGCCAGGAACTGCAAGAAATAAAACAGTATTTGGCACTAGAAACAATTGCCCCCTTACGTTTAGGCTGTTTGACTTCTGCTTTAATTTCCGGCTAACTATTACAATCTTTTAAATCCATGAGCTCATATGAAAAGCCTCTAACTCAATACACTTCAATACAAATTTTAAGTTTGAAAATTGAATTTATACTTCCCCAAATTATAGTTTCTTAGTTTTGGTATCAACTGCCAGGATACCACTCTTTAAACGTTTCGCAGCAATAGTTTGCTAGAGCGGCAAGAAATAAAATAACATTCGGCTTCTGCTAAAAAAAAGTTTCGATTGTACCTACTCTGTTACAAATGAATAAAATGTCACTCATACGCCCTGACGGCCAAGTACGTCGTATGTGCAAATGTATTGTGATTGAGTGAAAAAAGTACTGCAGATATGGTTGAATGGGGAGAATTTGCGAATTTTAGTCAGGAAACAAGATTAAACAAAATAGAAAGAGAGAGAGAGAGAGAGCGAGAGTCAGAGTGAACAAAGTAGAGTGTAAGCTATTATGAGAGAGTACGAGCATTGTTTTTTATAAGAAAACACTCAAATTCTGCTTTAACACAGCGTGCTGTTGTGATTGCTAACGAACATGCTAGTGCTTGTCTCATACACTCAACTCTGTTATCGGCTGCGTTTATTTCCGCGCTCATTTGCAATACATTTCATATAAATACGAAATTTTATAGCGATGACGCATTCAGTCAATTCCAATACGTTAAAGTTAGTGGTAGTAAAAGACGCGCTTAACGTACGTCTTTAACAAACTCGCATTCTAATGCGAATAACAAAATTTAATTGCGCAAAATACGTGTAATAAAACAGAACTATCAAAACTTGCTTAGCAAGCATTATTTACAAATTTTTTTAAGAACTTTTTTTAAATTGAAAAAAAAAATATATATATATATGTATATAAAAGGAGGAATATAAAATAAATTCAAACACGAAGTGTGAAACCGGAAAAGCGGCTTTTGAAAAACAGCAAAAAAAAAAAAAGCATTAAAAACGCTGGCCTTTGGTCATAGCGCATTTGTGTTTGTGTGAAATTTTTTTTTATGTAACAGAAAATTATTAAAAGCGCGCAAATTGAAAGTTTTATAGAATATTTTTGTGAGTGCATACAAATTTTTTTTTAGTTTGTTTATTATAAACTTGTCAGACAACAATTGGCTTGCTAAATTCAATTGTGCGCAGCCAAATACAACTGAAAGGCAAAACGAAAAATCGGCAATCAAAAGAAAAAAACAAAAACAAGCAATAGCTAAAACATATACAAAGTGGCAAGAACAACAACAACAACATTTGAAAATAAAACAACGTGTTAATATTTATTTATAAAACGTTTTCACTAGAAAACGTATTTGAGTCATCTGTTTATTTGGACGTTGGTGGCGTTTGAATGCTAAAAAACATACATACATACAAACATATATTGTTATTAACGTAAAATACATTTTAACTTGTCCAAAAGCGTTAGAAAAAAAAACGATTAATAAATGCTGGTAATAGTTTTGTGAATGTTTCTGGAAACATTTTGAATTTGTTTTTTGTGTTGAAGCACATTCTTGAAAGTGAGCATTATTGTGTGCTAACAAAACTAAACTTTTAAATAAAATTATTTGCGAATCGAAGTAGCCAAATTAATTGCGCGCAAAAATGACGTTAGACAATTACAACATATTCAGCGAAGACTATATGAGTTTGCCATTTAGTGCGGTACTCTCGCCGCTACCTAAAGTAAGTAGTATTTTTTAAGATGCCTCGCAGAAACATTTTACGTTTTTTCAAGTGAAAAATAGATTTTAGAATGTTTCAAGATTCCTCATAAAAAATATTAATAAAATTAGACTTCACTAGCAGCCCGGCAGACGTTGTCCTTGCCCAAACGTTAACTGGTTTACATTTATAAAATGTGACTCGCCCTCGTCATTTCAGCTCCACAACCTTCTTAACGTCCACCACACCTTCATCCGTTTCATTTCCTTTTCCCTTTTCATAATGTTTTTCTAATTGCTATCCATATCCCTATCCCTTTCAAAACTTAAAATGACTCCCCTTTAAAGCTCTCATCAACACCTTTTATTTTAGACCCATTTTTCACAAAAACCTTCTAGATCCACTCCTTGGTCACACTTGCCACCACCTTTCATTTGATACTCATATCGCACTAATACCATCGAGGGCCCCTCCTGGCTGACTTTTTAATAAATACTTGAACGGCCCCTAACTCTGTTATCGATAAATATATCGAAATCAGCCAAAGTCCAAATGAAAGCTGTGGTCTTCTTTTTAAGTTTGATACCAATCTTGTGCGAATATTCCAATGTTTACCCCAAACCACATTTTGACCGATAACTCTGTTATCGATAAATATATCGAAATGAACCAAATTCCAAATGAAAACTGTGGTCTTCCCCATTCGTTTGATACCAATTTTGTGCGAAGATTCCAAAGTTTACCCCAAATCACATTTTGGCCGATAACTCTGTTATCGATAAATATATCGAAATGAACCAAATTCCAAATGAAAACTGTGGTCTTCCCCATTCGTTTGATACCAATTTTGTGCGAAGATTCCAAAGTTTACCCTAAACCACATTTTGACCGATAACTCTATTATAGATAAATATATCGAAATGATTCATAGTCCAAATGAAAGCTGTGGTCTTCCACATTCGATATAAGAAACGTTACAATTTGTTAACATAAATATGAGACGTCAATTGGTTAATGACAAGTGACAAGGTGATAAATTTACATTCTGTTCATATATCACACGTTTAAATCAGCCAAGTTTCATTGAACCAGAACCAGTCCCAAATTATTATCATCGGCCATAATGGGCATTTTACCGCCTGGCCGATTGAGAGCGTTGCGTTACAAAACACTCTAGTCATACGCTCTTTGCAAAAACCGTCGTATGTAGGCCTACTTACCAACTGAAAGCAAGTACTCCTTTCTCAACTGCCACTACACTCTACACAAATTATCGGTACCTACATTTTTTCATGCCGACTGCGAAGGTTTTCAGCTAAGGCAGTTGAATTGTATCGAGAAGCTTTTAAGCTATTGCATAGATTTATCGCAGGCCTTGGCGGTGGGAGTGAAATGAAAAAAATGTTAATGTTAAAAAAGTTCGTAGGAACGGACTTTTTTCAATGTTAAAAGGTTCGGCGTTAGCAACATAACTTGACAAAAATAAATATAAGCGTTGGCTACATTTAGGCGTATGACGTTGCACTAATGTTAGCAACAGGCCGATTACATAAAATTGGAGCTGTACATTACATTGAAATTGGATCTGTAAGCGTTGCCTACATTTAGGCTATACTACTAACAGTGTGACGTTGTACATAAAATTGGAGCTGTACAGGCTATACTGTTAACAGGTTAAGGCTGTACTGCTCTAAAGTCATAAATATGCTCACTGAGTTTTCATAAATGTTATAATTGCATAAGTTGATAAAAAGTGATATGCAATAGCTTTACGCTAAGGTTCGGCTGGTTTTAAAAAGCCGGATGTTTGGGGAAGTCTTGCCTTTAGCGACAGTTCTTTGCCTGATATGAACCCCATACGCTCTGGTACTAGCACATTGCGGTACTTGCCCGATTGTCCTCAAACGATTTGGTATGAAAAGTGGAACCTTCCAGCTAATCCCACCATCTTGTTCTGTAAGGAAGAAGAGGGTTGGTTATGAGCGGTGAGATAATCCATATCGGTATATCATTGCCGTTTGTGCATTTTAATTGCATCTTACGACATACATAAGTCTACAACAACATCCATACTAAGACGGTAACTTCCTCACGTTCCGTGAAGCAAACTAATGCCACCAGCGGTGGGTGCAAAATGACGCAACTCCTCAGAGAGAATTAAGGTACAACTCTCATGTGGTTACTTTGACAGGTTAAACTCTTACTTGTCCACACTAACCCCCGACATTCACGGCGTTTGCGTTTGCCTGTCATGTGGTGGGTCTTCTCCTGACACAAACCATCTTCTTGACAGACCACCGGAGCAGAATCTTCTAACAATTCTCCGTGAGGCTCACTGCAAGCCATTAGAGAATAAACGAGACTTCAGTCAACTCGATTCACTATCGAGAGATTTCTTCAACCCAATGTTAGAGATGAACATTTGAACAGCAAAATCAAACCGGTCAGGAACTATATATTACAAGAGCGCACCGTAATTGTCAAGTACTAAATCAGATATAATATATTCGACGATTTGAATGGCAGTGCTATCAGCACTGGGCGCCTAAGGAAATACCTGAAGTGTTTCCAGTAACTTTATCAAGTCTATTTTTGCTAACAATATTTTAGCTATCAATCTTATACAGATTAAACATAAAATTGTTACTCCTTAGGACAAAACATATCTTGAGTATAATGAATCAGTTTGTTTTCTTTTTATCTTGTCGCACTAAAGTTTTTTTTTTATAAAAACGAGGTCATGAAACTGGTTTACCCATATCATTTTTTTTTTTTTTTTTTTTGTTTCGTTTACAAAACAATTTTCAATTTACGAATATATTTATTTACGCCAAATATGGACATATGCATGTACAAGTAAACCGTATCTACCACGCCTTATCACATAACACATGTATACCATATCAAATAACTGGATACTTTGTGTCTCTTATCAGCTTAATGAATTTTCCAGAATGTCTTGAACAACGCAGTTGATATTTTTATTTACACCCAAGCACAAATACAAACATACACTTGGAATGCGTAAACTGCGAAGTAATGATAAAAAGAAAAACAATTTCTCGACTAATTAGCCAACTACCAGCCCATGGCATAGGGTGCAGCCTTATAAACTGAATGTTCAGACTTCCTATTTCCCATTTCCGGTGAAAAAAGTGGATTATCACGACAAAATGTGCTCTTAATCTTTTGCAATAAACGCAGCACCTTTTCCGATCTCTCAGTCAAGAGTCGATTAAACAATTGTGATTTAAGGCGATTCTATAGTTAGCTTGACGTTCCCTTGAGTCGACAATCGGAAATCGTGATCGGTTGTGGAAACCGGTCCACTCCTAGGGATACCTCCCTTTGGACCTATAACCAGAATGTAGGTTAGGTTCAAGTGGCTACCGCAGAGGCACACTTAGGCCAGTTTTGAAAGGCCCGTTGTGATACGCCCAAACACTAGGAAAGGCAGTCCCGGGACTCGACCATATGTAAAGTCCCCTTAGTAGTTTGGATTCTCCACATAGCAGAATCCCGAGACTGATACTCCTACCCCGATAACGTTACTCCTTTTCGAACCATTTAGAAGGCTTGGTGAAGGCCATCAAGTCCTTTATATCTGACGTAGGCTATTAAGGAAGGGGACTCCAAAAAAGCTCGTAAAAATGTAGAAATTTTAATTTTTCCAGCTAAACAAAGCCAGCTAAACTACCGTAAACACTTTAGAAAATGGAAACAATCTGACAAAAACTGTATACTTTTTCGTTTTCATGCTCCATTTAAAGTACCTTTTTCCCACTAAGTGTGCCAAAGAAACGTTTGTCTGTAAAAGTACAAAAAACCTTCCTAAAACTGATGCATTCTATCATGTTTTTTGTGTGTTTTTAAACGTTTTCTGATACGATTTCTGATGTTTTTGGGATCATATTCTGATGTTTTTGGGGTTACCGCTTTTATCAGTATAGTTTCCTTACCGTTTTCGGATACCAAAAATTGTGAAAAAACGAACCAACAGTAAAGCAGCCCAGCAGCATAGTTTCCGAACCGTTTTCAGATACAAAAAACGATGGGAAAATATATGTACGATTGGTAAAGTGAACGTTGCTCTGCTGGGTGGGCCCCTAGAGGTACCTCTCGTGGACCTACTTATAAAAAAATTCAAATACAAATTTATATAACTTACTCACATGAAAGGTCTCGACAATACAAAAAATGGGCGTGATTGGCAAAAAACAACCTCTAATACACCACTTTTTTTGAAACACAAAGAGAGTATAAATACTTATGAGTTGAATTTTTTGAACTGAGCCAGCTTTAGCTCCCTCTTAAAGCATTCTAATAGGTAGTATTACAGCATAAATTATTTGTTTTCTATGTCTACATGTTTGTTAGCACAATAATGTTACGTATACGTCATGTCACTTTTAAGAAAATTTTGAACGGCTTTTCATAATCAAATGGGGCAAATATGAACAATAATTTTTTTCTGGAATCGATAGAAAATATTCCAAATTTTCATTTTATTATAGTTAAAAGGTGTAGCACGCTGTAGCACACAAACTTTTTGCCTATCGAAAGTGGCAAAGGTAGCATTTATGGAGTAAAATTTTTGTTCCGTTATATTCGTTTTGATATTAGGTCGATTGCAATGATTTTTTTCTTTATTTAGCCAAGGAAGTGGTATATGTATGTACATTAGGGTGATTCAAAAAAAATGTCGCCTTGGTCTTACCCCCTAAAAAGTTAGGTATTGACGAGGAAATAAGCCTCTAACAGCGCTATAACTTAACCCTTAGGGGTGGCTATTTTTTCGCCCTTTCCCATACATTTTGTACGGGAAAAAATGGCATTTTTTTTCAAAAGGAATTTTCTTTTAACTTTTGAACCTTTTTTCAAAATATTTTTTAATTCTCTTAAAGTTGAAGCTTTGAAGCTTCCAAAATGGTAAGCCATGTGCGATTATCTTAACTATTAAAATAATTACAGCCATTTAAAAATGACTGAGTTTTATACTATTGACCACAGATACACAGTAACACGAATAAAATCTAGACAATCGCACATGGCTTACCATTTTGGAAGCTTCACTGAGTGAGTTTTATACTATTGGCCACAGATACACAGTAACACGAATAAAATCTAGTAAAGAAAATTCACTTTGAAAAACATGCCATTTTTCCCTATACAAAATGTATGGGAAAGGGCGAAAAAAATAGCCACCCCTAAGGGTTAAGTTAGCGCGCTAATTTTTTGCTAAGCTTATTTTCTCATCAATATCTAAAGTTTCAGGGGGTAAGACCGAAAAAAAAAACAATTTTTTTTATTTGAATCGCCCTAATGTACATGTTTTTGTAAAAAATCACAACTAAAAACATACCTTCAAAAGTTATCCGCAAATTATATAGTTGAAATAAGAAAAATTCTGAGCAGTTTTATTCGAGTACAATTTTTTGAATTCTCTTTCCAACAATATGTTGCTAGAGCACTATTTTAAAATATAGGATATATTTTACCGTTGCTGATGTACATATATATTGTTGCTATTTTACTGTGTGGCGAAGCCTCGCACAACCACAGTTTATATGGAACGCAATATAGGTATGGGTAGCACTTTCATATAAGTTATAGAAAGTAGAGCGCACCCACTCGATGTCGCCGCGTTTTTCGCTTCAAATAAGTAACTGCTTTGTTCGAAATTTTGTTCAGTGGCACATGTACAATGCCTTACCATTTTATTGCACACATACCTACGTACTGATAAGTTTTGTGACTTTGACGCACGAAATTTGAAACTCCAACAATATCACGAAACACCCAAATGTTTAATTCGAAATGTAGGTATATGAATATTTTGCAAATAAACTCGTTTCAGACATGCATATTTATAAAAAATAAAATGAAAATTAATATGTACATAGATATCTGCATTTAAATATATTCGTATATCAGGGTGGGTGGAAAATGAATTTCTTTTCCCTTAGTAAAGGGGAAGTATTTGTACTTCAATATTTTCAGATGGGCCGCTTCATTTTTCAATAAATAAATTGATTCAATGGGAGAGTTCAAACAAAAAAAATCATTTTTAAAGAAGGTCTAGAAGCTGTGCGGTCTCTCATAGAAAGCTAGAAGTAAAAGTATTTTTCATTTTTTCAAACAGAAAAATTTGCATATAAAATCAACACTTTTTTAACACTTTTTCAGGTTATTATTTTTCAACACTATCGATCGTGTTATTTTAACATGAAGCTCATGTTGAATAACTTCAGTTCGTGTTAAATTAACTTGACTTCCTGTTAAATTAACATGAATTCCTGGCAAATTAACATTAGTTCCTGTTAAAACAACACTATCTGCCACATTATCTCAGGCAAATTTAATAGGATCTTTCTTGTTAGTTTAACATGGTTCATGTTGACAAAAATTATTCTACCCCCAAGATATGCAAAAGAAAATCACCCTAATGACTGTCTATATACATATGTAAGTGTAAGCTCTACTAGATAAGCACGTTGAAATGTCATTTGCTTGTACTTAAGCTTTTCTCCCCACCATCACGCCTATCAATTGCTCAGTTTCATGTCATTCAAAACCACATGAAACCAGCTGCTTATTTTTGCAATTTCATCCAGTTTGCTTATTGCTCGTGCTAGTATTATTACAGCACTGTGCCAGAGTTCAGAGTCCAGCAGGAGTTTTTCTTACATACATACATACTTGTGTTTTTGCATATAATTGACGTGCAAAATTTTTACTTAATAAACACGTGCTTGCCATGCAATTTGTTACCTTTGTTCTCTTTTTGCGTGTATGACAGCAGTTTGTTTGACAATTGCCGATTTGGGGTTAACTTGCGCTTTTTCGCAAAGGGTTAATGGTGGTCAAAGTAATTGTTTCCTTCAGGTGTGTAGCTGAAATATTCATATCAAATTGCCAAAATTAAAGTAAAATTTGTTTAAATTGGTGATACATAACTATGTATGTATTGTGTTTGAATAGGTAGATATGGGAAAAAACTGCAATGCAATCCTCTTGGTTTCTATTGAGACGAAATAATACTTCCTTTATAAGCGAATGTAACCTTACAACCTAACATTCCCTTAAGCTTTTCTTTAAGTTTCAAATACAGCCTAATCGGACCATAAATGCAATTTTTGTAAATAAAGCGACCCGCGCGCCACCTATAAGACTTTTTTTCGTATAATGCATTGTCACCGAAGCCTGAACCCCAGCTCAATGGGAAGTAAGTTCAATGCAGGGATGGGCATTATTAGAAAATTTGAGTGACGAGTGACGATAAAATAAAAAATAAACTTTTAGGTATTCATTATTCAAAAAAATAACCATTTTCAAGATTATTTCGAAACTGTTTCGGGACTATTCCGGTACTGTTTCGGGATAATTTCAGGACTGTCTCCAGAATATTTCGGATTTATTTTGGGATCACTTCTGGACCATTTTCGGGATCATTTCGGGGCTATTTTTGGGATCAATTTGGTAACATGTTATTTTTGAATAAAAAATAATCGGTCACTCATCACTCAAGTTACCCCGATCTCTCTCCGCCACCTAGCGGCTTTTTATTTTAATGGTAGTAATACATCTTCCTGTTTATATTAGGTTTGTTTATTGGGCTGCTCTAGCTTACGCCAGATTGAGATATTTCACAAAATTGTGTTTAACGAACAATTTTCTTGCTCTAGGTTGCTCTATCTTTTGTTTCATGAGTACGCTCAAAACAAAACTAGAGTAATCCAGATCACAAATTTCTGCTCTAGCTTTTTTTATGGAGTAAGTTAGAGCAGAGAAGCAATTGTCAGTCAGGAAAAAATAAATTTTTGAAAACTTCAAAAAAATTAGCTTGCAAGAAAACCAATGTTTGTGTAAACGTGAATTTGAATTAATTTTGAAGATTAAAACAAAAAAACCAATTAAAAAGAAACTATCGAGATTCAAGTGTTTCATGGCATTTCTGCTCCGAGTTGCTCTAAGTTGCTCTATTTCTATTTTGACAGCTGCGCTGCTCTGCTCTGCTCTAACCTACTCTGAACTTTTTTTTGGTCAGTAAACAAACCTATTGAAATGTACAAGTTATAAATGGGATTATTATTGAGCCAAAAGAGTTCAAAGCAAAAATTTTCAGAATTTTTGTCTGTCTGTATGAATGTTTGTGGACGCATCGTTCAAAAACTGCTGAATGGAATTGAGTACAATTTTACTGTCGCATTACTAGGAGTCTAACTTAAAACTTACGATATGCTTCATTTCGATTACTCCACCGTTTTCGGAGTAGTCGACCAGTATATGGACCAGGGGCGTCCCAAAATGTGTTGGTACCATATCGGGACTAAACTGGTTTCAGAGATATCTCCTAAATGAGAAATGAATAAGAATGGATAGATGTTTTCAATTTTGAACAAGTCTACCTGTGGGAGGGATAACCAAACAACGAAACGGACAAATGCAAAACGATTTAAAGGACACTTGACAGGTGCTATATTTTTCCACGCTGGATGACGCTGGGGTCGTTAAAAACTAACTAATGGCGGCAAATATCCCAACAGGTTATCATAACCTCTATAGACACTTTTTCCGAGCTTCTCTTCCATCTTGTGGTGTGCTGCTTTTGAGTTTTTTCCTAAAAGCTGGCGGGACCTACAGCCCGAAGGGCACTTGCAAAGCAAATGAGTTTTTGTTGAAAAGTTTCTCATGGCAGAAAAACATCCGGAGAATTTGCCAAACTACTCCCCCGTTTAAAAAAATATTTTTCTAAATAATTTTTGGATATTGCTTTTGCCGGGCATACCCGACTATGTACTTGGTGTAGTAGGCCGAACACACTACCGCTACACCACGGCGGCCCGTTGCGAAAAAGAAACCCGCTAGGTGGCGCGAGCAACTGCTAGTAAGAAATAAAAAATAATAAAAAAATTTCGGTATTTTGTGAGCTTCTCACACAATCCCATACACATTTATATAAGTAGAAAGTTTAGTTTCAACACGAAAGTAGTATTTCATAGGGTGGGCGCAATAAGTATTGCCTTATAAGTCTTACTACATATGTATGTTCAAAACAATTACTCCATCAAGCAAACTATTTATCTGAAAGGTGAAAAAAAAATCATATAAAAATATGAATGTGGGATTTGATATAAAAAAGTTATTGTAATTTTAAAGCAATAAGTGATGTACATGAAAAGAAACACTGAGAAAAAAATCGTTCAAACAGCATTTACTATAAAGGTATTTTTAGTTTCGATGACTTAGCTGTGCTTAAATATGGGTCGCTGTCGTCAAGAATGGGTCGTAGAAAAGAGGGAACAGCTCTAGCTAAGTATAATCTTTTACCGAAATGCGGATTTTAAAATCATATTTTTTTAATGAATATAAACTCTTACTTTATACGTATTAGAACATTATAGACCGGCATAATAGTTTTTTCGCGACGGCCTTACGTGTAGACCACTTAAATATTAAACTTCCTCTTTTATTTAGTTAATATTTAGCACTCATGCAAATAAATTTAAGAAATAAAAAAGCTATTAAAAACTCATTCACCACCATCAAGTGGCACGAACAGTTCAACACGAAAACTTCAACATACCACAATTGGAAAATTAAAAATTTGAAGAAGAGGCACCAGCGTCTGCGCATGCGCATGGCATAGAAAAAAGTTATATTTACCTGCTTTCGGCACTCAACGCAAGCGTGAAAGCTCGTGTTTAGCAAAAAGCTTTTAAATTTGCTTTTAGAGCATTTTTTTTTTAATAATTAATTCAAGTTCTCTTTTTTTTAAGTTACTATTTAACTCATATTTGATCATTTCGCAATAATTTATTGCATTTGATTATTTTATTATTTTTTAAAACGAACGTTTTTTACTTACTTTTCTGCTTTGGCGCTTTCTTTTGTACTTTTGTAGCCAGACGAACAAACCCAAATTATAATTCAAGCCAAACATTTAAGCACGAAATGAATTATTTCATGTTCTAATTACTACTTCAATTGTTTTTGCTTGGTTTTGATATCTCCAGTTTTGTTTTAAAATACAAAAAAAAAAAAAAATTTAGGGGGCATTCCATCGAAAAACAAAACCAACCTTGCCGCTAAAGCTCACATTCATATATGCACCTATGGTTACTCTCGAACTTAGACTGCCTTACTTGTCTACATTTTTTCACCGTCCCAGCTTATAACTTTTCAATCTGTCGCAGCACTAAATTATGCAATTTGTTATCATCAATGCAATTTGACATTATTGAAGTGGTCCAAAACTGCAGCGTTGTTACCTCTACCGCTTGCCAAGCTCATCGAAGGATCCAATTTTTGTATATTGCCTGTAATTTAGAGGCTAATTCACTTTGGCTGCGGCATATCTCAGTCCAATTGATTTTACTTCAGCACTCTCCTTTTTGCCATAGTCGTATGGTTGCCTAAATGGTCTAATGGTCACGGCCAAAGCAGCCAGTAATCAAATTGGAATGAAAGCAAAGCAGTCAAGGCACTTTGCCATAAACACACGAAAAGTATGTTGTTAAAAGTAGTTAAATGAATAGTCAGACGGATATGCAGCTACATGTGCCAAACCCTTAAGGACACAAACTCATGACCGTTTTTTTTTGCTTACTTGGCAAGTGCTTTCCAAATACCAAAGTGAAATGGAGTGAATATGGAATGTATGTTAACAAGGTACGTTTACTTATATTTCTATTAGCGAGAGAGATTATCAATTTAATGGAAATTAAAATCGTCATAAAGATTGAAATATAAAAAATTTGTTAAAAGAAGTGAATACCTGTGCTCTCTTTGCTCTTTATGTTTCTTTGCTTCGTCTTACCCCTTTTATGCTTTACTTCTCTCTTTCCCGGGCCATGGAACCGTCCACTTCACGAAAATTGCCTACGAGCTTTATTTCCCTTACTCCGCATTTTGATTCAATTAGGAATTGATTCTTCCGCTGAGCACAGATCGCTGTGCGACTACAACAGTCGGAGATAGCTGTTTTAAAACAAACATTCCCAGGAGAGAAGAATGCGAGAGGACGGATCGGAGCCCCGCTACTCCTGACGGCACTTCCATTTATACCGGCGGCTCGAAGTTGGACTGCGTAGTGGGAGGAGGGGTTTATTCAAGGGATCTTGAACTTGAGCTCTCCTTCAGACTACCTGATTACTGCAGTGTCTTCCAGGCTGAAGTCACAGCAATCCATTTTTGTTTATTTATCGATGACAGTAGCGGTCAAATCGTTAGCTCGTTTTCTGAAATCTGCTCAAATCTTCTTAATTTTTGGGAGTTTATAATGAAGATTATGCCCAAGTTAACTCCCAAAAGCGGAGTTAATTCGGAATTAGCACTAATGTATCAGCCCTATTAGAACTCTCCGAACGGAATGAGGTTGGGAACGAGTTTAAAGCGGATTTTTGAATGCTGGGGTTTTCGGACTGCCTTCCAGCTCCAAGTTAGCTCTGACCTAGTCGAATTTTCATCAAAACCCAAACAGCATAAGAGTTGAAGTATTCACATTTCTGATTCTGCGTGTGACTTTTTTAACTGTAGTCCTCCATAGCCAGGGGTCTTTGGCTTAAATATCCCTACAGAAATATAACCGCCACATTTCCTAAAATAATGAAATTTTCTACAATAAATTGATTGATAAATTTGCTCTTACTGCTTGGTCACATTGAAAATTAATCTCAGAGAGCAGTGGATGAGAAGCGGGTGGGGAAACCAATGCCTGTCACTTGCGAGAACGGCTTCTCGTCGGCAAACTTAACTCTATGGGGTTTTCAAGCAAGTTTGCAGAATTTCAATGGAGGGATTTCTGATTCGCTTTGTTTTGTTGATTTTCTGATGTATACTGGAAGGGTTTTCCGGTAATCCTGGTCAACTTAGATTTTGGGACTTTTGTTGTAATCTGCGTCTATCCGTTAGAACGATTTCTGTTCTAACCAATAACATATTTGTAATGCTACCTATCCCGTAGGTATGGCAGGCCCCTCTACTAGAATATCCCACTTAATTGTGTTTATTCCTGAGCTACATTGCTACTTTGAAGCCCTTATCCAAGACGAAGCATTAGCGAAATAGCGAAGCGCAAAACAGTGTTACGCAGCATATCAACCAGTGCTGCCAAACTCTTATTAACTTGAAGCCTTTTACTTAATGTTACCTAAATTTAGCGGGAACTCGTACATACCCCTCCTCGCTTCAAATCGACTAACTACTCCAGCATAAATATTCATCTGAAATTTGTTTTGCCTTCCTTTTTGTATATTTCTGTTGATATCCTTGATTTTAGTTACTGAGAGTGACATTGCCTGCTTTTGGCAAAATGACAACACAACTTTTATAGCTAACAAACTATAAAACAGTGCACAAACTACGACAAATTCCTGGAAAAGGACATCAAATTAAATTGAAAGCGCACTCACTACAATAGACAGACATGAAGCTCAATGCCAATGCACTGAACAACGAGTAGCAACGAGTTTCGTACGGGAACTAGGATGGGCTGAAGAAGACAAGGAGTTCCTGTTTCAAAGTAGTATGTATAATGAAAAGTGAAAACAAACTTTTACTAGCATTATCCGGCAGTCAGTCGCGTAGTAAACGACTGACATTCAAACAGTTGTCGTTCGGGGTCGTTGGCGTACCGAAACGATAATAAAAAAAAAATAATATACGAGTAGTATTTGTTTGTGGAAGTTGTTGGCGTCAGCGATTCCTTCAATGGCATGCCATGCCAAACCTTAACGACATAAGTCCCAAGTGCATATTGCGAATGTATGTGTGTATATGTGTACCCTGTGGTTGAAACAACTAATTTGCTACTGTCCCACAACTAGTATGAATCACAACAAACCAACTAGTCGGGCAACTAGACTTTTTGTATACAAGCAGTTGGTATTTTTTAAATGTAGATGTAACAAATGTCAATTTTCATAGAGAAAAACCGCTATGAAAATAGTTAAAAGAATACCTGTCGTAGCTGATTGGTAGTGCTAATTTTTAGGTAAAAATACTTTAAATGACTCTGGGGGGGTGGTAGAAGAGGTCACATATTCAAGTTCCATAGCCCGTTTCTGAAACTGTCTTTGATCGATCGTATCGACTGAAATAGTCGATATGACGTCACACTCACTTCCCTGATTCTGTAAACAATTAAGTTATGTCGAATTTTTTTTCTCACTTTCTTTTGAGGTGATGACAAAATTATTTGTTACTAGCTGGTGTCTGCGACTTCGTATGCGTATAATTTCTGTTTTTTTTTTTGAGCTGAGTTAGCAAAGAATAAAATTCAACACAAAGACTGGAGTGCAGCAGTTAAGGGTACCACATGTACTAACACATTTTTGTGGAAATATTCGTCGATACCTCCGAAACCGGTCGAGCTATCGAAATTTCAAGATATCTCCCAAACCATTTCAGGTATTTCAATGAATCACATCGCATATTATAGCACTCATTGACACCTTTCGTTTGATACTCATATTGTACTAAGACATTTTTGGTCACCCCTGGTCCACATATTGGACGATAACCCCAAAACCCGTTGAGATATCGCAAAAAATAATATCTTAAACTATATGTTGAGCGTCTAGCAATCCAACGATTCAATTCTATTCAGTACTTTTAGAGTGTTACGACCACAAACATACAGACAGAAATGGTCCACATATTGGGCGATAACTCCAAAACCGGTTGAGATATCGAAAAAAGTAATATCTTAAATTTTAAGTTGAGCGTCGAGCAATCCAACGAAAAAAGTTTCATTAAATTCCATTCATTACTTTCAGAGTGATACGGCCACAAACATACGGACAGAGAGACAGACAGACACACAAAAATTTTTAAAATGGTTGATTTGGATTCTACTCGCTTAATAATGCTTCCCCCAATCAATTTTTTGTTGATATCTGCCATGTACAGACATCGACCTGTTACAATTTTATTATATGTAGAGATGTAGAGATTTCAACTATGAGTAGGTGTCGATTTCTTACAAAAACGGTGCTGAAAACATAAAAAAGCAAAAATAATTGCTACTGAGACTTTTCCAACTCTAGGCACTCCAGTATTTGCCCAAACTTTACTCATTTGCTGGTGCAAAATTTTTCTCTTTAGGACTAGTTTATATCGAACAGAAAATACTAGTTGTGAACTAGTTTTTACATATGTATTAGTTTTTTTTTTTTATTTCCAACTAGAATCGCGTACGTGAAAAGTAAGTTGTGGAAGTTGTATGAAAGGTGTGTGGGTGTACTTTGGGGTGTGGCTACATTTTTTGCCCTGACTGCAATGCTCCTTTTTGCATTTTGTGTTGCCATGTGTAGCTCCGAAGCTTAACACTAAGCTCTTATACTAGCTACGTATTTTTAGGGTATTCATAGCTTTTGTTTTTGTTGCGTCGTTGCGTCGCGCCAAAGTGCATATAAATAAATAAATTCATAGCGTTGTCGCGACACAACGCCATTCTCGTCTGGGGTTCGCCGTCCTTCAGCTTGTACATGTAGTGGCGTGGGGCAGACGATTGTGGTTGAGCGGCGCTTTATAGCTTTGGAGTGTGTGACTGAAACCGAGACCGAAAACTTTGGGGTTGAGTTTGAGGTAATTACGATTACATACGCGTGCTCCCTCGATTTGGCTAAGCAATTTCTTCTTTTTTTTTTTATTGTTTTGCAAGTGTTTGTTTTTGGTTGTGGTTCCTCCGTGTGCGCTATAAAAGGATAATTATTTACAAATTAAATTGGCTGCATGTTTAATTGATGATAACTGGATAGAATTTCAAGCGATATTGTGTTTACATGTACGTATCTCATATGGCAGATGTCGTAAATTATAATGAAAAATTAATTGAGAGTGCAGCTAAAAAGGATTATGCGAATATTTTTGCAATGCGTAGAGGAGGAGGCCAAAGTGGGGGTCAAAGGACGGAAGGTGGTTACTAGAAGAGTAAAAACTGTGTGGGATTTTCAAAAAAGTATTCTGAGGCTAATGAAGGAAATCCGTCATTCGAAAAGCGTGATCAAATATACCCTAAGCTCGGGATCTAATGGAACTGAGCTGTGGAAAAAAGGTGTCCACACATTACACCTACTTTAAGGGTTTAGTATGCAGATGTATTGACACTTTGAGATTTTACAGCCGAGCATGGTGTTTATGGGACGAAACTTAATAAGTCGATACTAACTGGACTACCCCACTATCTTTTCAAGCAATGGAAGTTTGTGATTGACATTTTTTCACAGAGACTAATCCTTGAAGTGAAACGACATAGAAGGTTGAATATCTTGCAGGAGTCCTTAATTTCCTATGAGGCAAGAACCAAACGTTTGTTGGAGTAGGTACGTTCCTAGTTAATAGTAACACGAGAGAAATGGATAGGCACAATATATTGATTAATCAGAGTTTTGTGGTTCAGAGCCCTCCTGTAGGTTAACTAATGAATATAACAGAAGGAACGACGAAACTTCGCAGGTTATACTAAATAATTGTAAAACGAGGCAGATAAAAAGTAAAATTCTAAATTATTTTGGAGCTTCTTTTCGTTTTCCCTTGTCAATTTTAGCAATACATCATCCTCAGGGTCGTAATTAATTTTCTGAGGATGGCATATTGGCGAACCGGTTTTGTCCCCAAAGCCAAAAAATACAAGGGCTGGTGGTAAATCTTCCTAAATAATTGAGTTGTTCACGATGTCGGTTTCCGATCAATCTTAAAAAAGGTAGTAGAGCTCTACTTCATATAACAAGTATTTTTTGTTCGAAAGGTTATTTGATAGGTTTATGAAACACGAAAGCTCCATTGGATAAGTTATGTTATAAGAACAAATCGACACGGTTACAAGACAATAGATACATCTATGTATGTATATATGTATAAATACGGCACATGAAAGACTTTAGGACTTTAGGCGGCCGCCGTGGTGTAGCGGTTAAGTGTTCGGCCTTCTACACCAAGTCGTGGCGGTTCGATGCCCGGCAAAAGTAACATCAAAAATTATTTAGAAAAAGAATTTTTCTAAACGGGGTCGCCCCTCGGCAGTAGTTTGGCAAACTCTCCGGTTGTATTTCTGCCATGAGAAGCTTCCCAGCAAAAAATTCCTTTGCTTTGCAAGCGCCGTTCGGAGTCGGCAAAAAACTGTAGGTCCCGCCAACTTGTAGGAAAAACTCAAAAGCAACACACCACAAGTTGAAAAGAGAAGCTCGGCTAAAAATCTCGTTAGAGGTTATGATAACCTGTTGGTATATCGCTGCCATTAGAAAGACTTTAGGAACCTCCTGTGAGCGAACCGTTTGACCGATTTGAATGAAATATGCACCGATGGAAAGGAAATTGAAAAAACTGACGTATTGGCGGTATATTTTGAGGGGCGTTCACGAAATTTAAAGATGGGGGTACGGGGCTAGCGACCCCACGACCACCTCCAGATTTTATTGTCAGTCTCTCTACCATATTAGACAAATGATGCCAGAAAAACGTTCCTCCTTTCTATCACAATATAGAATGGGGTTTATCTTGATGTAAACATATATAAACACTTTATAAATGTTTTCTTTTCACCAAAACTCTATGGCCCGTAATCATAGTCGATATTTCACAAGTTTGTTAGTTAAAATCTTGCCTAAACTTAAAAATACATTTTAAATTTTCTTCAATCATAGTCATTTTAACAAACATTTAAGCTAAAATTAAATGTAACAGGGACCCCTCATGAAAAAAAAATTAAGTTGGTTGGTGTGTTTGTTATTTTGCAAGGTCACCCTGTGTCACTAGCATTGCATATCTGTACCAATAAGCGCAAGAGGGCAAACTCAAGTTTGGAGTGAGAGCTTTCACAAACACGTACACTCTTACAGCGAAGCGCCACCAGCCAAAATAATATTGCAATGATTCTTTGTATTTTTTTTTTCGAATCTGGTTTGTTATTGTGAGTCACAAAGAGCAAGATGTTGTTGTTGTAGAGCAGCAGTGAGCAGACTGAATTATGTTAAAGTAGATAAAGCTATGGGTAGATACATTTTTCTTCACAAGGTGTGACAGCACATAGGAACATATGTAAATCGGATTCAGGGCCATACGTTGTAACTTCCAACAAAGCCGAGTACATTTTCTCCTTCCCTACCAAATGAATGTTGATCAAAAACTGTAACATACGAAAGGATTGGTCAGGAAGAGGTGAAATGGTCGAGAAGCGTACTGTTTATAATACATAATTATGAATTCTATTTTAAATTTTAAAACGCGGAATTATTAAAACACACTGTTTGAACATATAAAAACTGCAGCATATAAAATTAAAAAAATCTCAATTCTTAGTACATCATGATTGAAATAAACAAACCTCACCCCCATGACCATTATACCCCCAATAATAATAAATCGACATTGATATTGATTTCTAATCGTACAAAAGTTATCAAATAAAACCACTTGTCATTCACGGACGGATTTTGTTTTTCTAATTATCGCATGCCTGAGAACAAAATGCAAAAAGTATAAAAAATCGCATAAATATGAAAGTACATTTATTCATATGTACTATTCAAATGTACATTTGTACGTATATTAGCAATATAAGCATGTATCAACTATTGAAATTCTACAGCAATTTCGAATGCAAACTTCAATTTAAAAATTTTCTCAAGCATTGATAATCCCAAGTACAAATGTATGTATGTGTGATTGTTGGTATGTACAAACTATGTACTTGCAATTATTATTTCCCAATATGGCAAATTGTAAGCTTTAAATTGACATAGATTTTTCTTTTATGAATTATTTATACAGATATTTTTTTATTTTTTTTACTACTTTTTATTGCATTGTACATATCGAAGTTCGCTAATTATCGATAGTTGCAACTATCGAGAGTAAATTTTAGTTTGTTGTCATTATAGATGCTGTATGTACCCAGTTAGTTAGTTTGGCATTCTGTACATTAAAAAGCAGGTGTTTCCATATTTATTATTTTATTATCAACAATTATTCTATCTAGTTACTTACTTTTGTTTATATGTTTATTGGACTGCGCCAGGAAAAAAAAATTAATTACACTGATATTAAGATGAAGATGAATAAGGAAATTCGTACATTTTTAGTTATAGTATTTACAATAAGGATTCTAGATAATGTAGAATATACATTTATTTCACTGCGTGTAGAGTCAAGAAATTTTTTTTTAGCTTCAATAGCGTACTAGCTTTAAAAGATAACTTTCTATGTTATGAAAAAAAAAGTTCAATTTAATACATTTTTCTGCATTGATTTTTGCGTGTTCGACTAATTTTCAAAGAACGCGAAACCCAAAAACCATACAAATGATCAGGCCCGTGCGCAGAAATTTGCTATAGGGGGGGTTTTGAACTTTTGGATGCTCCGAAGGTTGTGATTTTTGACAGTTTTTATGAGATGCCAATAGGGGGGGTTTGAACCCCCAAAACCACGCCCTGCGCACGGGCCTGAAAATGATAATATTTCCATTTAGAACCTTTTGTGGTGAATTTAAATATCCTCCGAAAATATCTACGTATATATATGTAAGCTTTTCTATTTCGATGGTTGGACATAGTATCAAAGTCCAAACTTTTTCAGTAAATTGTTTCACCATTCTGAAAACTAACATATTCCAATAATAATTTTTGAAAAAATTTGACCCAGTCTAATAATTATACAAGTACAAACGTATATAGATGCTTAAAAGTTACAATGAGCGCCAAGACTAGTACGGACAGGTACGCTTTAGATGGAATGGAGCAAATTAAAAATCAGCCCGTGCCGATTTTTAGTTTAAGTTTTATCTAGTTCTGGACAAGTCCGTTTCAGCTCTATTATACATTAGCGCTAATTCCGAATTAACTCCGCCTTTGGGAGTTAACTGGAGCATAATCTTCATTATAAACTCCCAAAAATGAAGAAGATTTGAGCAGATATCAGGAAACGAAATAACGATTTGACCGCTACTCTCACCGATAAATAAACAAAAATAGCAAGGAAAACTATCAAAATTACGATTTTACCACTACTGGACCCTAGAGTCACCAAAAATAAACGATCCTCAGCGACATCTAGTTTTAAACCGCAAGTAATACAACCAAAGCACTAGATGTCACCGAATGTTAATCTTCAATTTTGTATGTGTCGTGGTAAAATTTGGATCTGATTAAAGAAGATTTATTGGATAAATCTCTACCTTTGAATTTTTATAAGGACAACAGGATCCTCTACCAGGATATTGAAAAACGTATTCACGGGAAAGGGACATTTTAATTTCAAAATTAGTTTAGTAGATTGTGTAACTATATGTTTTCTAGCAAAAATAATTGCGTATATTTTGAAATTTTGCAATTATAGTGCATTTTTTATAGGTCATACACGGCGTATGAGTAACATTTAGTTATTCAAGTAAGAAAAGTTCTGCTACATTTTATTCATGTTGTAGTTTATATCACCGAAACGCATTGTATTGGTACCCACATATGCAAATTTTTTTCGGGATGCGTTGCAACTTTTGATCTTTTAAAGGATATCCTGAATATCTGTGAAGCCCTTAAACGGTAAGGATACAACAATATGAGTAACACGAGTACATTAATCATGAAATTAGCAAAACGCAGTGGGATGCAGTAATATTTCACCTGTAAGTCGGCACGACTTGCCGTAGTCCATATTACATACAACTTTGTTACGTTAGTTTTTGATGCATAATGGTGAAAATTAGAGGGTATGCGTTTAAATAAAACAAATTTGAATTTTCCCGACAGTCTAGTGTACATACATATGTACATCCATAAATAGAAACTCTTTTAAAATGTTGTGCCGTTTTATTATTGTTTTGTTTTGAATTGATTGATTCTTATTTGTTTTTCTATTACTATTTACATTTTGTTTAATTAACTTTTGTATGAATATTTGAAGAAAAAAAAATTCGCAAGGCAATCAACTTTTCAACGAACACAAATAGCTTTGTACGCGTGTGGAACTAAAATAGAGTTTGTGTACTTTCTTTAATTTTTTTTTTTCACAAGTAATTTTCTTATCAGCTCGTTATCATTTTTAATTGTACTTTCTATGTTAATCCAAATTTTTGAGTACTCTCTTGTATTTCGAAAACATTTTAATATTAGTTCAAGTTGAGCCATATACTCGTTCATCGCTTACATTTGCTAGGCAGTTTACCATTTTTTTTTATAATTTCTTGTTAGAATGCGAAATTTACCAAATCTCATTTTTGTCACTTTTGTGATTTATAATAATAATATATATCGGACATGCGAAATGCAAATACGCAAAGGTTCCAAGCATTCATTCTACGAAAACACCTTTTGTTAACTGCGTAATTATCTACACAAAGATAAAAAATTTATAATAAAAAATGCAACAAAGGAAATATTTATTTACTTGTGCAGATGTACAATAAGTAGCCATGACGGTAAGACAGGGGCGTCTTTACATTATCGGATGCACTGGGGCGAAGTTTTTTCCGGTGTTCACATATCGCTTTTCAGCAAGTGGGTATATTTCTTGAATCATCATTAAGTCTGGAACGTTTTTATTTTGACCGTCAGGGTACATAGTACCAACAGTGATATAACTAGTGATAAATGTTCCAAACTCAATGGCAAGGTGGGCAGCGATATATAGTTAACATTTAATTTTTTGGAGATTTTACTTAAACTACAACAAGTAGGGAGGTCTATGTTCGGAAAAACCGAACATTAAATACCCAGCGATTTTTACCATTTTCATGAGGAATATTTCCTATACCACCATGAAACCGGCTATCCTAAAGTTATGACTAGACGATTTTCAAAAATTCTCGCCTTACAAATACACGCTGCCTTTATTATATTATTATATGTTTATTATACTATTTTAGCTATTTTTCTTACCGAATTTGGTCAATTTATGTGATTTTCGAAATTTTCTATATTGAAAGTGGGCGTGGTCGGGAAGCGATTTCGTCCAACTTCAGCAGGTATATCCATATAATTGTAGTATACTTACCTTGTGCCAAATATCATGATTCAACCGTAATCAGTTTAAAAGTTATGACCAGTCGATTTTTCAAAAATGCCTCCCGTAAAAAGGGGCGGTGGCGCGCCTACTTTTAAAAATTTATCAAAAAATCATAATAGAATTACCAGGGGATTCACCTATAAAATTATATCATTTTAGCCATTTCAGCTACCGAGATATGTTAATTTATGTGATTTTCGAAATTTTCGATATCGTAAAAGGGGGTGGTTATCATCCGATTTCGCCCATTTCCAATAGCAACTTAGCTTGGCCAGAAAGTAACCCGAATACAAAATTTCATGCAAATATCTCAATTTTTACTCAAGTTATCGTGTACACGGACAGACGGATAGACGGACAGACGGACAGACAGACGGACATGCCTTAATGAACTCCTCTTTTCAACCTAAGAAATTTTATATAGGGAACTCTATATCTATCTCGATTATTTTGTGCCGTTACTTAGTACCGTTATGTGGACAAAATTATAATAACCCTTGTACTAGTACTAGTACGCTGGGTATAAAAATACTACTAAACAGCCGACATAATAGAATGTCCAGGGGGATTCGCCTACAAAATAATATTATTTTGGCCATTTCAAATTTATGAGATTTTCGAAATTTTCGATATCGAAAAAGGAGGCGTGGTTATCATCCGATTGCGCTCATTTTCAACAGCAAGCTACCTGGCCGACAAAGTAACCTCTATACCTAATTTCTTGCAAATATCTAAATTTTTAGTCAAGTTTTCGTGTACACGGATGGACAGGCGGACGGACACGCCTTAATGAACTCCTCTTTTTCAACCAAAGAACTTTCATACACGGAACTCTATATCTATCTCGATTATTTTGTGCCGTTACGTAGTACCGTTATGTGAACAAAATTATAATACCATTGTACTAGTACTAGTACGCTGGGTATAAAATTAATACGAAACTAATTGTTTCACGCTCTGGCTTTCCATTTGCTTTAGCTGTGAAACCCTACAGATTCTAGAACAACCTTTAAAAAATAATCAATTATTTCTTTAAAAATGGAGTAAAACTTTGTTCAAATAATATTTTACTGCTTTTATAATATTCAATCTGCCCCAAAGTATGTTCCTCTGATGTATGCATACGCTGTTGAGTTTGATGCATTTTATAGCGATAAATCATAAAATAAATTTAACCTCGAAATTCTTTAATAAAAATTCATACTAGGATGGGCCAAAAAAATCGATTTTCCGGCACACATAAATTCGAATTTGGCCTCGAAAAAGTTTTGTAATGGTCACATTAATGAAAAAAGTTTTTAAAACTTTTTTCTAGATCGTTTAATTCTCTGCAAATACTAGAGTAAAAGTTAGCTGTAAGAATTTAGAAAGAGCAAAATATATCCATTTACATAGAAGCTTTTCACGAAAACAAAAATATTTGGTCTTATACTCCATTTGTGGTCAGGAATTCGAGTTTCTACGCCCCCTTCGAAAAAAAACTAAAATCAATTTTTTTCTTTGCCCACCCTAATATGTATATACTTTAGATATATTTATATGTACGCTGTTGATTGAATACATTTTATGCCGATTAACCATAAAATAAAATTTAACCTCAAAATTCTTCAATAAACATGCACAGATATAAGTTTTAAACTTCAAAATATGGGAACATAAATGCTCATAAGAAGCTCAGTATTAAAAAAGCGACCCAATAAAAACATTTTAATAAAATATTCGTGCATACTTACGTCCATTTTGGAAACAAATCAATTCCTTTTTTGTTGCAATTTTTCACACCATTAAAAAAATAACGTCACGCGCTGATAAATCCAAACCAAAAAGCATTTCCAAGTAAACGCCAGTATGTATTATGAGGGCCACCCAGAACAGCTCAGATTGACTGAGGAATTATTAGCGTGAAATTTCGCTACTTCTGGGTAATGCATTTATTTATGTTTTGTGCTCTTAAAATGAGTTGAATGACCACTGAAAATGTTACATTTGAATAATTATCGAAATCGTTTGACCCTTACGAAATTTACGTGTTTTCGCATTAAATTTAAACACTGCAAGGACCAAACAAAGGCGCCTACCTATGTAGCGTGCTTGTGTGTCCCCTTCACGCCATACGGTCACACCCTTGGCACCAATACATGTAATTAATAACGACGCCTTTTAGTAGCCATAAATATTGGAAGTGGTAAGTGATGCATGGCAATAGCGTTTCAGTTGATGCATTATTTTGGCTGCAAGGCGTGCTGCAGCGGCACGTGTCTGGGCCGCACATGTGGTCGTTAAGCGCCATATATGTACATATACATTAATACATTCTTTTGGGGATTTTTCTGAAGTTTATCCTTGCATTTGTCTTAACACAGCGAATTTTTATTTTTTGAACACTCTCCCGCTTGGGATTGTTCGCAATTCACGGAAATTCAAATTTCAAGTATAACCTTATAATATATACTCATTTGTAAGTGTTTAGTTAGGTTAGGCTAGGTGGTAGCAGCCCCAACTGAGAGGGCCGCTCACTTGGACACTTGTATGGTCCGTTGTGATACCACATTCTAAACGGTGACACTAACTCGCAATTACTTAACAAATCGCTGCGTAGCGACAATATAACTCCGGATAAGGCACACATCGATCTTCGACACGTCCTCCGGAGACCTAAGAACGTCCGACCCAAGAAATCTGCTTCTAGTCTTAGCAAAAGCTGGACAGTTGCATGAAGTGATCCGATGATTCCACCTCGTCATCCTCCATGCAGCTCACGCAGTTCGGACTTTCAGCAATGTTTAAGCGCACCGCATGGATTCCCATCGAACACCCCAATCATCGTGGAAAGGTGTACCTTGGAGAACCTGAGTAATTCCGCTGAACGCCTGGAGTCAACTACTGGCCAGAAGGACTTCGACACCTTACAAGAGGTGGTATCAGCCCAGCGCTTGCTTAACTGATCCGAAGCCCATCTACTCAGAAGCAGACCACCCAGTGTTACGAAAGCTGCCACGTCCGCTTCAAGAGTGCCGGCTCTGGCCAAGTGATCCGCATGGCAATTGCCGGGAATGTCGCAGTGGCCTGGCACCCAAATAATTTGTATCCATGAAGTAGCTGGCCGCAACCGCAAGTGTTTCCAGACAGTCGCTCACCGTCCTCGATCGAACATTGCGCGTACTCAGCGCCCTAATTGCCGCTTGACTATCGGAGTAGATGTTGAACTCCTGCACGGTGAAAGCGCTGGACAGCATCCCATCTATCGCATCCTTGATGCTTGGAAAACGCTACAATGATCAGGTAGCCTGAATTTCCTGCTGATCCCAAGCTCCTGGCAGAAAACACCACCCCAACACATTCAAAAGAATTTTTCTAAACGGGGTCGCCCCTCGGCAGTAGTTTGGCAAACTCTCCGGGTGTATTTCTGCCATGAGAAGCTTCTCTCTATATTTGCTTACGAAATCCCAACCAAGACCACAGCTCTAAAAGTTATATGGAAAATATGTATATATATATACATATGTATGTAGCTAAAGTTTTCAAAATCCCCTAGAGGACACAAAGTCAAAAAGGCACAGAAATATGTGCAGTTGGGTATAAAATACATAAATCCACAACCTTTCATTCAAACCTTACACTTTGACATGCAAAATAATTTTATTTGCGTTTCAAATAATTTACACCATATTTATGATATTTATAGCTTTGTCACCCTTTAAAGGTAGTGCAAAAAAAGCGAGATCTTCAAAGCCGCTGAAATTTTTGTATTTTAGCTGCTGGTGAAAATTGCAAGCATTGTTTCTTTTCGCAACTAATTTTTACGCATGAGCTATTTTTATTAACAATTTACACGAATGTATGCAGTTTTTTTTTTTTTTTTTTGAAGTTGTCTCCCGTCGTTTTTGTACTTTGCCCGAAGTTGCCTGATTGTGCTGAGTTGGTGGAATTTTAGTGCAAGTGCAGCCACCCCACAATAGACAGCTGTATAACTGCATGCCTTACTGCAAACGCAACGCATGCGATGCTGCACTGTGGGCCGTGAAATTCTATTCCACAGAAATATTTTTCTTCTTGTCATTCAGAAAAAAACGATCCTACCTTATCTGGTGGATCCATAATGTGCAAACTTATATACATTAGGGTGATTCAAATTAAAAAAAAATGTTGTTTTTTTTTCGGTCTTACCCCCTGAAACTTTAGGTATTGATGAGAAAATAAGCCTTGCAAAAAATTAGCGCTCTAACTTAACCCTTAGAGGTGGCTATTTTTTTCGCCCTTTCCCATACATTTTGTATGGGGAAAATGGCATTTTTTTATTCAAAGTTAGTTATCTTAACTATTAAAATAATTACAGCCATTCAAAACTTACTAGATTTTATACGTGTTACTGTGTATGTGTGTGCAACAGTACAAAACTCAGTCATTTTTAAATGGCTGTAGTTATTTTAATAGTTAAGATAATCGCCCATGGCTTACCGTTTTGGAAGCTTCAAAGCTTCAACTTTAAAAGTATGTAAAGATATTTTGAAAGAAGTTTCAAAAATTAAAAGAAAATTCACTTTGAAAAAAAAATGCCTTTTTTCCCCATACAAAATGTATGGGAAAGGGCGAAAAAAATAGCCTCTAAGGGTTAAGTTAGAGCGCTAATTTTTTGCAAAGGCTTATTTTTTCATCAATACCTAAAGTTTCAGGGGGTAAGACCGAAAAAAAAAACATTTTTTTTTTAATTTGAATCACCTTAATGTATATAAGTTTGCACATTATGGATCCACCAGATAAGGTAGTTAAGTTAAGGGTTAAGTTAGAGCGCTAATTTTTTGCAAGGCTTATTTTCTCATCAATTCCTAACTTTTTATTGGGTAAGACCAAGGCGACATTTTTTTTTAATCACCCTAATATACATGTTTTGAAATAGGCTAGTTTAAGCATGCAATATTTTTAGTAACTCATCTAGAACAGTCGGGATTATAAATATGTTTGCCTGCTGCATGATTATGGGTTTGTCAACATGACAGCTGTCAAAGTATTCGCAGCGCTTTCGTTGATCGATGGTGTGTGGCAAGGACTTCATGCCTCTGTATGCATTAAGGGAGCCAAAATGTATTTTAAGCTTATTATTTTAAAGACGTGTATTTCTGCACGGCCGTGTGAACATTAGGGTGTTTCTTTTATTTGTTCTCTGTTAAAATATTTCTTCGTACAGAAAATTTTTGAGTCATTACGCGTTATTTAGATACAATTTCGACGAATGAGTGAAAATATATTTTTAAAAAAACTCCGTGTATCAGAATTTTTTTTACTCTATTTTAGAATTAGACTCAAAACGCACTATCTTGCTAGAAATGTATACAATTTTTGAAATAATTCATTAACGAAAAGCATTTTTAACTAGGACGTTATTCAAAAAAATTCTAAAAAATGGCGTATTTGAAAAAAAGTATTTTGAATATACACTCAGCAGTAGATTTGTAAGTCCGTACTCATATGAATGTTTCGTAATATCTACATATTTGAACATATATCGGTCGCTTCCCACTTTTACTGTAAATCAGTAGCCCGTTTCTCTAACTTAATTCGATCGATCTGTCTCGACTGAAATAGTCGATTTGACGTCATAATGACGTCACACTGACTTTTTTGTTTCTGTAAGAAATTAAACTTTGTCGATTTATTTTCTCACTTGCTTTTGAAAAAAGTATTATTATTTTTTTTTTGGCGATTTTTTACAAAAACGGGCTACAGATTTTCAGTTTGACCAAAAAGATAAATCGATCTGAAGCGAAATACCCTAATGTATATGCCTAATTTATTTATAGCATATACACTAACCTGAGTACTTTTTCGGTTTATTTCAAGCACTCACGTTTTCGTGCATTTCTATTTTTGCAAAATATTTTCAAATCTATGCCAAAACACGCGCACACAAACCCACGTATACATTGAAAATGCTGAAATACTCGCGATTAACAGAAATGCCTACAAATATGTACTTCCATAAATACATTCAATTCCGTCAAAGTAAAAGACTTTTATTGTTTGTTAAACTTCGCTCATTATTTGACTAAATAAGCAATAAACATTAAAACGGCACCAAATCAGAGAAACGCATAGAATTTTGCGTAGGTGCAACACTCAAGCGACCATCTGTTCCAAACCAACTAATCGCGAATAATAACAAAGCTTTGCTTGGCAAGTCATGTAAAGAGAACACTTGACCATAGATGGTAGAAGTAAAATTGTGCAAATGGCCAATAGCCATGGAGTTATGGTACCATGCAAGCAGTGGCGAGGAGTCGGAAGGCTATTGGTAGTATTGTGCATTATATTGTAAAACTGGCGACCAGTGCGAGCATTGCACTCATTTACACGAATTTATAATTCTGTTACTAACTGCTTAAATGGTGACAGCGCCGCCGTCTAGCTTATGAGTTGAATTTTTTGTTCAAAGTTGTACTATCTTTCGGAAACTTTTTTGTATAGTTCACAACAACAAAAAAATACGTTTTGGCCAGTATTTCGAAATTCGAATTATTTTCTAAGTTCTAGTTATAAACCCGTTTTCGATGTCTCAAAGTTTTAGCCGTTTTTTTGTATGATTGGCCAAACCGATTTTGCTAATTAGAAAATATTAGCAAAAAAAAATTGTGGCACAAAACTAAGGATTTCGAAAAAATGTTGATAGCTATAACTTTGAAAATAGTTCGAATTTCGAAAAATGTTTAAAAACGTATTTTTGTTTAATCGTTTTGAGCCATACTACCCACTTTTATTAGAATACATGGCCGCCAAAAAAATTTTGGATGGCTCAGTTCAAAAAAATCTACTCTTCTGTCAACTTAAAGCTACATTTACACTGCACCAAATGCGTCACCTTTGGCCAAGTTTTTTCGAGACCGTTCATTCGCAGATTGAATTAGATCACCAAATTAGGTCAAATTAAATCAAATTCGTCTAATTTGGCAAACAAATTCATTCTTCGGACAAACATTCTCGAAATAAATCTATCATAAGTCGCAGTTGAATATGAAAATGTATATATAACTGTAAATTAATAATAACGTAACGAAAACAAAACTGAGTCTAATAACACTACTCGACAAAAAAATTACCGAAGATTAGATAACAATTACGCAATTCACAACGTCTGCTATTTCGTGCTATTTGTATATTTTTTAAAAAATTTATTTGGAAAACCATGGAAATGATAGACGAATACAACACTCTTGTGGATTGCCCAAATGTCTCAATGTAAAATTTATCACATCTATTTTCTGGGGCAGATCTCAAAAACTGAAATTTCAAAATATCTCGAAATCTTTTCAAATTTTAAACCAAATGAATACATATTCGGAATCAGAAGAAAAGACGGCTAACTTTTTTTGTCCCTAGATTTTTCTTGATTTAAGTCGGGCAAATCTGAAATTTTGTAAAGAATTTCAATTTTATTTTTATTTGTTTTATTTTATTTTATTTTATTTTTTATATTTTAGAATCTGTATGGTGTCCTTGATATCCTTGATATTTGTATTTACTCAATCAATTTAGATTGAAAAGGTGCAAATTTACATACAAATACTGTTGCTAATGTTCTAACAAAATATTTTCCCTTTTTCTCTTTTTAGGTAAGTACACCCGAAAAATCAAAATTTCATAAAGTATATTATGTTGAACAGGAAACAGTAAGTACCTATATCGTTCAGATATTTTGGGTATTTCTTGGGCCTTTTACAGATTTACATCAACGCTTTTAAATCGGTTAATCCAAATTTTCATCAAAATTTATAATACATTTACACTGCACCAAATGCGTCGCATTTGTCGAAGCTATTTCCAGAATGTTTGTTTGCCAAATTAGACGAATTTAATTTAATTTGACCTAATTTGGTGATCTGCAAATGAACGATCTCGAAAAAACTTGGCCAAAAGTGTCGCATTTGGTGAAGTGTAAATTTAGCTTTAGATCAAAACAGGTCTCCAGCGTTTAAGAATCAAATTTTAAGGTAGGGCGTTCTTCAAAAAGGACCTAGGTATCTCAATAAATTCTTGAAATATTTCGAAATAGGGTGATTTGCAACTCGTCCATATACATATCATACAGAAATGCGTATAAGGCTCGGTTTTTCACTGCAAGTTTAAACTTATTTGAAGCGCCCAATTTGTATGGGATAAACTCTAGTCAGCTTTGTCTGTGTTTTAAACGTGCACTGAAAAAACGGGCCTAAGAATAATCAAGGGCCGTTTTCTCATCTTCTAGCTCTCAATTTTGAAGTTGACTATAAATTTATCGGCCACTCTTTTCAAAAATGTAATCGCATACGCACATTGAAAATTTATGTGGAACTTGCGAGTTTGCAAAAACGAATACGAATATTCGCTGTGTCCATAGTACACAATAACATTGATTGCTGACACAAGCAATCTCAACTCTAAGTACGTTTTGGCGCGAGTCAATGACATTTTTGTTTGTATATTTATGTATTTTTTTTAGTAAGAATTATTTTTATTATTTTAACAACGCTTAGTTTTTTATTTAACTTACTTCAAATAAACACATTTTTAGAGGGGATTTTTTTTTTTAATTTAAATTTATTACATTTTCCTGCTCTTAAATTTTTAGCGCAAAATTTTCAATTTCAGTCACGTTCCGCATAATTTGTGTGGCTAAGTAAAAGTACAAAGATAAGTACCTGCATACAAGTAGGTACTAAAGATTTGACTTTAGAAATACATAATAAAGTGTATGTATGCTTGTAAAAGTGTTGTCGAAGCCCTCGTCTAACCATTCGGCACCAAACGAAGTTTCGAACAATGCAATTCACTAAGCGCGATTTATTTAACCTGATGTTAGAAAATTAGAACTGGCAACGCTAATAGGCAAACACATGCAATCATATATTAACCGCCGGATATTTATATGGTTGTGTACACATATTTAGTTTTAACTTCATATTTTTATTTCCTCTCTCTTTGAATGCACCTATTCGCCTGACGTTGATTACTTTGGGAAGCTATTGTACGTGATGTACATTTGAAATCACTATAACTTTTTTGTTTAAATAAAAAAAGTTAAAGAACGTAAGTAAGGCTGCCGCTTCCTGAAAAGGAAATTAAAATTAAAATTCGCAAACTCTTTCCTTTTTCGATTTGAAATTATCGAACCAAGTGCACAATAAACAACATCGAATAAGGCTATAAGTTTTAAGCATTCAGAGTGTTGATTAATTGTTTTTAATTTTTTCAATGAAAGGTTTAACACTTTTTATTTAAATAAAGTTTTCTAAAATAAAATTGAAGTTTTTGAAATAAACATTTCGCTTCTCTGAAATTGATTTAACTTTTCCGTTGGAAACGATATAGGTACATAGAGGCAATATCAAATTTGGTTGGGACAAAATATTTAAGTAGTACACACTCAAAAACAAGAGTTTCCTTATTTCAAGGAAAAAATTCCCTTATTTGTCTCCAAAAAGACATGGCTTCCTTAATTTAAGGAAACAAGTCTTTAAATTGAGGAAAAAAGTTTTTAAATGGAAAAATATTTTTCTTTGGCTCCAAAAAGACATGGCTTCCTCAATTTAAGGAAAAAAGTCTTTAAATTGAGGAAAAAAGTCTTTAAATTGAGGAAAAAAGTCTTTAAATGGAAAAATATTTTACTTAGTTTAAGGAAACCATGTCTTTGGAGCCAAAATAAGGAAACTTTTTTCTGAGTGTATCTTAAAAAAAATGAAGCGAAATGCTAGTTAACTTTACCCTACTGGAACCTTTTTACTTTCAATTCGAAAGTCATTTCGCAAGCATTCATATATCTCATAAATATAACTTACCTACTTACTAAGCAGTCACTTGCGTTAAATTTGACTCCGCCGAAGGTCAACTGTCTTTAAACTTACTTAACAGAAATTACTTAATTGACATTCATAACGCACATTTAATGGGCCGTTAACAACATACAACTTTTAACTAGAATATTCTGGAAAAGAGGTAATGCAAATAGATACATATACATATTAGGGTGTGCCAAAAAAACCTCGATTTTTTTTTTTCGAAAGGCATGTCTACAGAAATTCGACCATAAATGGAGTATAATGACCAAATATGAGTTGTTTATGTTATCGGAAAAGCGTGCCTATTCGCCATTTTTTGTTTTCATGAAAAGCTTCTATGTAAATGAATATTACTTCTCACCCAAGAATCGTATCCCAGTTTTTGGAGGGAATTGAACGTTCTACAAGAAAGGTTTAGCAAACTTTTTTTATTAATGTGACATTAACAAAGTTTTTCGATATCGAAAATTTACTAATTTCTGTAACCCATAAGGTTTTACGAAAAGGTGTGTAACTCAAAAATAGTAAAATATTATTTAATGAGCTTAAGTTACTTAGATAGCAAATTTAATGCTCTATAAATAGGTTTCCTGCACCTATTTCATTTATTCAACTAGCTTTGCGTGGCAGAAATATACCCGGAGACAAGGGCGGATTTAGAGGTGGGGCACGTTCTTTGATCCCCTCTCCCTAGAAAAAAATCCTGGATCCGCCTTTGTACGGAGAGTTTGGCAAAATACTGCCGAGGGTCGACGCCGTTTAGAAAAATTCTATTTGGCGGGTAGCGGTACCCGGTGACGTGGTTTAGTAGGCCGAACACACTACCGCTATATACCTTTGAAAAAACGAAAATCGATTTTTTTTGGCCCACCCTAATAAATATCTACACATAACAATAGGCAAATTCTTTTGAAAGCTGTAAAATTTACTAGAAGTGAAAGTGGGAAATTCCCAGATAACTACTAACTTTTTAGACGGTTTGGAAAGAAAACAAAAAAGGTTTTCTTAATAAGTCGCATATATTTAAACGCTCAATTAAAGAGTTAGCACTATAGTATATATATTCTGTTAAACATGAGTAAATATGTATTCAAGCCAAAATTAGCAGTAAATAATCATATGGCGTAAAACGATAATTAATAAATACCACAAAACTAGGAAGAAAACACGCCTCAATGTCCAGCACACATTTTTAATTAGAGTCTTGGTTTATTTTTAGTTTTATATTTACAAAAAAAAATTCCAATAGAAAACATAATTGTTTAAAGCGCTTCTTAACTATTTTTGCATATAGCGAAGATATAGCTGAGTGTATTTACAAACCCTGCAATGAAATACAAACAGAATTATCACAGTGTTATAGTACATTTACACTGCGCCAAATTTGGCGAATTTGAATGAGTCATTTCGAACCTGTTTACACTGGAAAATTTGCATTTGGCTTCACCTTCCCTGCAAGAATCTTCTACCAGAACACAAAGCCACCGAAAGAAAAGGCACCACCGTGATGTTTTAAACACCTGTAGAGTAATAATAAATGAAGAATCATTTTCCTTGGTAGAATTGATCCATTTTCTTAAAAAAAATTAGTTGTTATTTATTAAGGTTCTTGCTGGGCAATTCTAAATGTGAAACACAGGTAGGGTTGCTATTTTGAGGAACTGTGGATTGTATTGCTCGGCGAATGAGGCCAAATATGATGGAATTCCAAATTTGGAAAACTAGATTTGTATGGAAGAAAGCGCAAAATTTGCAATTTTTCGCCATATTTGCCAAATTTGGCGCGGTGTAAATGTACTATTACATGCCCCCAAAAATATCTATATCCAAACGGGCGTCTGTATATACATAAATATATATATTTATTCTGTTTAACGCCCACTTTTCGATGGCATGCCTCGCAAATTAAAAAAATTATGCGAACATTTGGCAATTGAAGTCTTCGACCACGCAGAAAATGCAAGAAAGCGATAGAAAATGTTAGCAAAAAACAACAACATTAAGTTGTGAAAATATTAGAAGAACATTTGTATAAAAAAAAAAAATCGCATTTATTGCTTTATTTTGTTTTGTTAAGAAATTGTTTCACTTCTTATATGTATGTATGAGTGTGATTTGCAATTTAATTGACCGAATATTCTTATATATAACAAACATACATACATATGTCCATACTAGGGCATGTCAAAAAAATGTTTTTTTTTTTTCGAAAGGCATACCGAAGTTCGAATTCCTGGCCATAAATGGAGTATAATGGCCAAATATGCGTTTTTTATGTTGATGGGAGAGTGTGCCTCATCACCGTTATATGTTTTTCGTGAAAAACTTTTAAATAAATGAATATATCTTCTTACCTAAAAATCGTACAGCAAACTTTTACGCCAGTCTTTGTAGCTTTTTTCATTAATGTAACCATTACAAAATTCTTCTAGGCCGAAAATTTACTATTTTTTGGAACCCCTAAGGGTTTTTGAAAAGTTGTGTAGCTCAAAAACCGCAAATATTATTAAATAAATTTTTGGCACTTTAAATGAAAAAATTAGCTAAATGGCCATCTTTTTTTTCTTTTTGGTGTTAATTTTTCTCTTAAGAATTTTAAAAAACATAGACATTTGACTGATTTTTTCATAAAAAGTGCCAAAAATGGTTATTTTTTAAATGTTTGTACGGGGAGTCCCACATTTGGGTACGATTTGGGCACTCAAAATGGGTGAACTTAGGATTTTTCAAACTTTGGCGCTCAAGGTCAAAAGTAAAAAGTCGGGACATCAGAATTGGTTTTAGAGGTATTCTTTCTTCGGCAAAGTATCTTATTTTGATCCCCAAAATACGATTTTTCTTGTCGCTTGGCCGATTTTGAAATCGACCCGCCTAATTACACACAGCACTTCTGTAGGTCGCTTGAGACCAAAATATTAGATTTTGGTTTATGCTGCATATCTTGAAAACTTGAAGTCCTTTCCAAAAAAGAAAAATTGGCATAATTAAGTAGTAGTTGCCTCTCGATGATATATAACCAAAAAATATCATTCATTGTCAATTAGTGCTAAAAAAAATGACGTCAAAACCGGAACACCGGATGAAATTTCCAAAAATTTCAACTTATGGCTTGAAAAATATATCATACTTTTTTCAAATGAATCAAACACTATATATATTTCGAAAGTGTCAACAATTCTCTACCCAAAATCGTTGAGAATTTTGAAATCGGTTGGAAATTGTTTTTTTAATGAAATTTTTTTTATGAAGAAACTGAAAAACGTTTTTTTGGCCTTAAAACCAGATTTTGGGGGTGTTACAAATCTTTTAAAGGACGTTTCGTGTATAACTCGATAAGATGAACAATCTTTACTTGGTAAAAAAGTGCACAAGATATTTTTTGTAGAGCGTTAAATTTGCTATCCAAACCACTTAAGTTCATTTAATACCGTTTTTGAGCTACACAACTTTTTTACAGAACGTTATGGGTTTCAGAAATTAGTAAATTTTTGACCTCGAAATCAAAATAACGAGAAAATTTTATAAGCCATTGTTGGCCCACCCCATTATATATATCAAACATACATACATACTTATTTCCATATCATTTATAAGTAAATATTCGTAAACGAACTTATGTATATACGTTCGTTTGTTTTACCAGCTTGCCGTCATTATTATTGTCGTCGTCGTCTTCTTCGACTATATTTATTACGTCATTGCCTTGGTTAAAATTAATTTAAAAATAGCACAACACGTCAGCTTCACTATGCCAAAAGCATGTTTGAAACGTTTATGTGGTTACTGGTTATTTGAATGTATAACCCTATGTATCTGTTTGTGTGTACTTTCGATTAATCGTGGTATATTTGTTTAAGGACTTATACATTGGAGTTTTTATATGCATACATACATAGTTGCATGAATAAAGTTATGAAATACATATCCAACTAGATCCACATACGTTGTTGTAAAGGTTTCTTTGTTTTGTTGGAGTACGATTAAAATACACCCAAAGGTTTTTGTGGAGTGCTGCCGAGAAGCCAGTCCTTTGCCAGATACCAGTCAGGTGCTAGCATCTTTAGGTAGAAGCCCGACTGTCATGTAAACGATTTGATCATATCGCAGACCTAGATCTCAACAGCGATAAACTAAAAAATCACGATGTTGAAAAAAAACTCGAAAAACTAGCTGCCTCTCCCAAATGATCCTATGGCATTTTTATAATAGCCCTTCTCTCGGTGAGTAGTGGTTCTATAAATTAATCGAGTGTACAGGTCGATGGTTATTAAATTGGAGAGCGTGGTAGTATGCAGAACTTTAAAATGTTTGAGTTGGCTCCCTCCACTTGGAATGGGATGATCTCCGTAAGGGATTTGTAAGTTCTGTAGTATTCTGGGTAGAAAAATTACTCAGATTCTCCTCGCTGTTTCGTATTTTTCTCATCCTCGTTCGAGAAAAACTATTCGTCGTAAACGTGATGTCCAAGTGACTTCTTAGTGTCGTCTGAGGAAAAAAAATAATTTTTTTTTTTTTAATTTCATTTTACCGGGACTCGAACCTTCAACCCTAGGTAGTAACTACCAACTGACGCCAAAAAGCTAAAAACGCAGAGGAGAAAACGCTTTTGGAAATGCTAACAGGGACCATTGCAGTACCATTATTTGTATTTGCATTTTTTTTTTCACATTACTTAATTTTGAAAAAATAAGTTGAACACCCTACATATATAACTTACGCCAACAATATGTCTTCATAAATAATTGCACATGTACATATGTAACCTACATATTGTATTGTAAATATTTGTATGCAAACAAATCGTTAGCTGTTGTTGTAAAAGCGGCTAAGTTCAAAGGATTTCCATACAGCCAAAATACATAAAGTCAAAAAACAATTGCGCTAAAAAACTAAATTTAATTTAGATAAAAATCGTTAAAACAAATATGGGCAAAGCTGAAAATACAAATACAATTTTTGCTCTGACGATCCCACTCGAGAATTGTTGACGTTAACAGGTAATAAAAGGAATTTTTGCTGGCTGAAAAAACGGCATAAAAAATCAGTTAAATGTTTGCAGTTAAAAAAAAATAATCGTGGACATGCGAAGTTACGTCAAGCGGCGAAATAAAAGCAAAATATACAACAGCTTCGGCCATTAATTGGTGAAGGAACCATTAAACCGACTTTTATAAAATATTTCCGTGCATTAAATTAGATCTTAAACTTTAATTGGGCCATCTAGCAAAAAATTAGTGAATATTGCATTCGTTTCTACGCAATGCTTTGAGAGTGATGCGCATACAAACATGCATAAATACTAGGGTGGGTAAAAAAAAGTTTATTTTATTTTATTTTATTTTATTATTTTTTTATTTTTCTTTTTTTAATTTTATTTTTTAATTTTATTTTTTTATTTAATTTAATTTTATTTTATTATTTTTTAACTAATTTTTTTATTTCAATTTTATTTTATTTATTATAATTTAATTATTTTAATTTTTTTTATTTTATTTTATTTTATTTTATTTTACTTTATTTTATTTTATTTTCTTTTATTTATTTATTTTTTTTTTATTCTACTTTTTTTCTATTTTATTTTATTTTTTATTTCATTTAAACTCTTTGTTGCTTTTGACTTGTAGTCTATTGCTGTAAATACCGACGGTATTTACAGCAATTTTCGGGATTGTATTATTTATTTCATTTTATTCTATTTCTTTTTTATTTTTTTATTTATTTATTCTATTTTATTTATTATAATTTATTTTATTTTATTTTATTTTATTTTATTTTATTTTATTTTATTTTATTTTATTTTATTTTATTTTATTTTATTTTATTTTATTTATTTTATTTTATTTTATTTTCTTTTATTTTAGTTTATTATACTTTATTTTATTTTTTTTTACTTTATTTTATCATTTTACTTAATTCTATTTTATTTTTTATTATTATTTTTTTTTTGTTTTATTTTATTTTTTTTAACTTTATTTTTTAATTTTATTTTATTTTATTTTGTTATTTTTATTTTTTTTTACTTTATTTTATTAATTTTTTTTATTCGTTTATTTTTTTCTATTTTTTATACCTTTCATGAACATGAAATGGTATTATAACTTTGGTCCGATGTTTGTAAATATGAGAAGAAGAAGAGATAGACCCATCAATAAGTATACCGAAATGATCAGGATGACGAGATGAGTTGATTTAGCCATGTCCGTCTGTCCGTCTGTCCGTCTGTCCGTCTGTCTGTCTGTCTGTCTGTCTGTCTGTCTGTTTGAACGCAAACTAGTCCCTCAGTTTTTGAGATATTTGGCTGAAATTTGGTATGCGGTCACCATTTTCCAATATAGGAATCATTTCTTGGAACCAGCAAGATCGGACCAATATAACATATAGCTCCCATACAACCGATTATTCCGATAAACGGATTTTGGGCTATAACTCCTGTAATTAAAAACGAAGGAACGTGAAATTTTATAAGTAATGCTATTTTTATATGTGAAATATCGATGGTGAAAATCATAGAGATGGGATAAATATTTCACATAGCTCCCATACAATCGATTATTCCGATAAACGGATTTTGGGCTATAACTCCTGTAATTAAACACGTAGGAACGTAAAATTTTGTAAGTATTGCTATTTTTATATGTGAAATATCGATGTTGAAAATTATCGAGATTGGATAAATATTTCACATAGCCCCCATACAATCGACTGTTCCGATAAACGGATTTTGGTAGATAACTCCTGTAATTATATAGGTAGGAACGTGAAATTTTGGAAGTATCGCTATTTTTATATGCGAAATATCGATGTTGAAAATCATTGAGATGGCATAAATATTTCACATAGCTCCCATACAATCGATTATTCCGATAAGCGGATTTTGGGCTATAAGTCCTGTAATTAAACACATAGGAACGCGAAATTTTGGAAGCATCGCTATTTTTATATGTAAAATATCGATGTTGAAAATCATTGAAATGGGATAAATATTTCACATAGCCCCCATACAATCGATTGTTCCGATAAACGGATTTTGGTAGATAACTCCTGTAATTATATCGGTAGGAACGTGAAATTTCGTAAATGTTGCTATTTTAGAATGTGGAATGTCGATGTTAAAAATCAATGAGATTGGACCAATATAACACATCGTCCCCATATAATCGATAGCTTCGATAATTTCGGTATGAGCTAAAGTTAAATTCACACAGGCTGTACTGGGGATCAAACAGAGAAAATCGTGACGCTTATTCATGAAAGGTATTTAGCCTTCGGCACAGCCTAAGACAGCTTTCCTTACTTGTTTTTATTTTACTTTTTTCTATTTTATTTTCAATTTGGTTTTTGACCCATCCTAATGTGCGGCAGATAAAAGTTCTAAAAACTATTGTTTTGGCTTTTATTGCTTTTATTCTTTATTTTATATAATGTTTTGAAATTCGCCTCTTCTAGTTCAAGTTAATGTAAAAATTATAACGATCTAAAAATGTGCGTACGTACGACGCTGCGTATGAGTAACCTTTTGGCTCACAATGAGTAAAAGGATATGTTAGTGAAAATTTTTAGGCTCTATTTTATGTATTTGGGTGCCATACAGTGGCGACAAGAGAAAAAGGTACACAATTTATTTCATACATGGTAGATTGCTCGCAAAGCATAAAAAATGCATATGATTGATCTTTATAAGTACAACATATGCCAAATGCCTTATTTTGTTTTTGTTTTCTGTGTACGTATGTACCCCCGCAGCTGTATGAAGTTTTCACTGGTACATTGTCTGGGGGCTAGCTAGGCATTTTGGCTGAGGTGTATGCCTACCATCTAGTAATAAATTGACCACAAACTAGACCACCTGTTTCAATTGAATGCTGCATATTTAAGTAGTGGTAATTTTGATTCACTTGAGAAAAAGCACGCAAAAAAAATTAAATGAATTTATGCTCAATGGCACACATTGTAAAACTAATTTAATTGCACGTAAAAATGTTTTTAATTTTATTTTTCCAACATTTGTTGTTGTTGTTGTTGTTGCTTCTACACTAATTAGTTACATTTGTGCGTCCTCGAATGTTACACATCAGTCAGAGATCACTCAAAGATCACACACAATTGAAAATTAACACATGGCAAAATGATGCTAAGCAAGGCACTAGATGCGAGACACCTGTTGAAGGCGATGAAAAATGTTGTCATGACAAGCATTAAATTATAGAGATATGTTTGTATCTGTACTTGAAATGGCACAGTACTAGCATAATTTTGTAATTACATTCTACATGTGCATATCACAAATTTAAAAGATACAAAATAGACACATTCCCACGATGCATTGAGCGATGGGCGGCTCTACCTGTAAGAATGTTTCGGTTCTTGCCCCACCAAAATCTGTTTTTGGCATAATTTACGAACTTTTTTCGTAGAAGCGCTCTTCTCTTCAATAGTAAAAGGCTTCGGTAGGCATTCCTTGTTTCCAGAAAAAAAAGCCACTTAGCAACAAAAAATCTTTTATAAAAAAGTTGTTTACTTTGTGGCAAGGAAATGTTCGAATTATTTTGATCGCAAAAGATTAATGCGCAACAACAAAGCAGATGCTATATAGATATAGACACAAGTCGATACTTAAATTTAAACATATATAATAAACAATTTGATGAAAACTATCTAGCACATTCAATGCAAAAATCAAGTGTTTAGCAAGAAAAAAAAAAAAAAAACGACAAAATATACGACATCAAAATATAACAACGACATTGTTGCTAAAACAGGAGCAATGCAAGTTAAAGTGGATAAAAGGCTTTCAGAGACAAACAAAATCTCAAAAGTTGTATACTAGGGTAGCCAAAAAAAAAAAAAAAACGACGGCCAAAATCGCTTAGGCGGTTAAAGGCTATTTTAAGTAAGTAAGTAAGTTTTTGCTCTACACAACTTTTTACAAAACCTTAAGTGTTTCAGAAATTAGTAAATTTTCGACCTTGAAAAACTTTGTAATGGTCACGTTAATGAAAAAATGTGTAGGACATTTTTCGTAGAGCGTTTGCTGTATAATTTTTGGGTGCAAAGATATGGTCATTTACATAGAATCTTTTCACGAAAGCAAAAAACGGCAATGAAGCACGCTTTCCCAAAAACATAAAAAACTCATATAATAACGTGCCATACGAAAACTAACACTTTTTTTAATTTTTTTACGAAAACTAACCCTTTTAAAATTCTGTAAGAAAACTAACACTTTCAATTTGTGTCTGACGAAAACTAACACTTTTATTTTCTGTTTGACGAAAACTAACACTTTTAGGTAGTACATTTTCTCCAGACATTGTATCTCAGTACCTGGGTGACCGAGCTTGCTCGGTGCTATCAATTTAGCGCTAACTGTACTTACCCAAAATGACCCAGAAATAATGCCAAAATAATCCTAAAATGATCCCTAAAAGACCCTTAAATGTTCCCAAAATGATACGAAATTGATCCCAAAACGACCGAAAAATGATCCGAAAAATTATCCCGAAATGACCCGAAAATGATTCCAAAATGATGCAAAAATGATTCCCAAATGATCCCAAAAACACCCTTAAATGTACCGTAAAATGATCCCAAAATTATCCAAAAATGTCCCCAAAATAATCCTAAAATAATCCCAAAACAACCCCAAAAAGACCCTCAAATGTTCTCAAAATTACTCAAAAATTATCCCAAATGACTCCAAAATGATCCGAAAATTACCCCAATATAATCAAAAATTAATCCAAAATTGAACCCAAAATGATCTCAATATAGCCCCGAAATTATTCCAAAGTGATCCCTAAATGATCTCAAAATGATCCTACAATAATCCAAATATGATACCAAAAATATGTATACCTACAATACAAATACAATACGGTAAAATGTTAACCCTGGGAGGCTACCCTACTTGAAAATATTTTAGTTGGTATGTCGGCGAAAATACCTTTCATTTGGTATCCATATTGGCATATCCAAAAAATTGAGATAGGTGGCAACCCTGTACACCACCCAAGTGGAAACCCCCAAGTGGATAGTCTTAGAATCAATCATACTATCTATATGCCAAATTTGATCCAAATCGGTCAAGCGGCTGCCGAAATAGTACGGATATACAAATATACTGCGGTAAGGTGGCAACCCTAGTTGGCAACCGTACTTGAAAATATTTTAGTTAGCATGTCGCTGAAAATACCTTTAATTTGATACCAATATTGGCATATTTTGCTACAAAATTTAAAAAAAATTGAGATAGGTGGCAACCCTGTAAACCGCCCAGGTGGCAACCCCCAAGTCGATAGTCTTAGAATCGACCATACAAATTTCATCCAAATCGGTCAAGCGTTTCCCGATATAGTCTGAATATACAAATATACAAGTTTAGCTCGTTTAAAGTTATAAGATTTATGGTCAGGAACTCAAAAATCGATTTTTTTTGCCCACCCTGATGTACACGTTTTAAATAGCAAGTATTATAAAGACAGCAAAGTTTTAAACTTGTGAATGTGGTGCACAATGCTAAAAATATAAAGAATCTTGCTCTTTTCACTATTTTATTTAAGGGGTTGCCATCGTACCCAAATATGTTTTTTTTGCTAACAACTATAACATAAATTTCTCATTACACTTATCTCATCTGATACTGAAATGTTATATACGAAACTTGATTTATCCAACGCCCTCAGAGAAATGCACCATTTGAGAGCGTAATAGCATCTCCTGATCATGCTGCACACGATCAATTAAACGGGAGAGTCGATGTAGCTGTTGTTTATGAGATAGCCCTACCCTTCTTTGTAGCGCGTATTTTTTATAGTATCTAGATGATTTTATATGCCAGATAAATGGGTTACTTTCATACTAATACAATGGGGCAAAGCCAAATAAATGTGGTTAACTAGTACCGTGGTTACACCTTTCGTTCTTGGAATAAAAAAATTGGCGTAATATCGAGATTTGATATAAAAAAAGAGGTAAGCTTTTGCTCACCTCAACCCAGAAGTTATCAAGACAAAAGTTCGTACAATGGTTATTTTTGCAATCAAAAGTGTTATCAAAGACAAAGACACATATTTAGGTAAATGTCAAGTAAGAATAATAAATAAATTTATTTTTGTTGTCAAAACATTTGAAATCGTTTGAAAACCACGCTCACTTTTTTACGGTAGTACTGAGAGTACTATTATTTTAAATTTGAAAACTTACTTGTATTATTTTAGAAAATAAAAATAAATGATCTTAGCCGTGGCCCATTGTACATCCACATACGTTGGCAATAAACAAATTTTTGTGTGGGTTTCAATGGACCACATTTGAATTTGCGAATCGTTTGCTATGCTCACACTCAATTGCTCTTTGATCCACATGCGCGCAACAGACACACGCATACAAACACACACCTACATGCGAGGGAAACATGCCCTGCAGGAAAATTAATAACTAAGAGTTAAAACTGAAGTGGCAACCAGGCGCCGATAGTAATAAGAACTACAATAGCTTTATTGAGTAACATTTATATTAGGATGGGTTGAAATTTCTTTATCTTTTCTAGGCATGAGAAACCCATTTCACCTTAAAAATTATTTATTTAAAAATCGAAAAAGTTGAATTTTTTAAAATGTTTTTATTATGTTTTAAACCAACTTTGTGTTGAGCTAGGATCTTGAAATTTTCACCAGGTTTCATTCAGGTCGCTATGACACTGCAGTATTATGAAAAAAATCCAAAAGGTGGCGCGTGGGTCGCTATATTTTCAGAAAATCGCATTTATGATCCGATTTGACTGAAATTCGAAACATGTATTACTAAGATGAAAAAATATTTTATTTAAAAAAAAATCCGCTAGGTGGAGCTAAGATCGCGGTAATAAAAACAGAAAATCCTAGTTACGGACCGATTTGGCTAATATTAACGTGTGTATTACTTAATTAATTTTATATTTTCTTGCTAAGCCCGATTTCTCAGTGCCAGGTTAACTTAAGTTCCACAGTTAACTATGGATTCCCAATTTTATTTAAGTTATTGGATTGAATTTTTACTACATAAATTGTTGCTAGACGGCTATCATATATCTCAGCAGAGGTTAACTCACCAACGTTGGCCAGTTAACCATAGGTTAACTCAAAATGAAAAATTGGTAATCTGTAGAATGTAAGTTAACCCGTGACCATGGTATACAAATTTTTAAGGTAATTTCACTTCAAAATTTTTGGCGGCTATTGATTTTTTTTTGTATTTTTCGTAAACATTATGGAGGAAAATTGCCACATAGGTAAAATTTTATTATGGGAGTTTTGGAAAATTAGTTTGGGACTTTTTTTTCAAAACACCATTGCGACTTTTAATTTTTCTGAAAGAAAACTGCTGACTACTACAAAAAATTTTAATTCTAAATAAGTGGTTCTAGCAAGTTTTTTTATGGCTTCATATACCCGTGTTGGTAATTATTAATTTTTCGTTTTTGCTTATTAAGAAGATATTGCTTATTAGTAGTAGCAGCAGTAGCGATAAGCTCCGGAACGGTGGAACCACAAAAATCGACTAGGAAATCGACCCGTGTAAATCAGCCTTAGGGATACACATAAAACTTTTTTTCCGACTTCGACTTTGACAAATAATCGATGAAGGGCTGAAAACACAAACGTTCCAATTCTTAATCATTTTTCACTAGTGAACCGGTGCAAACCGTTTCACCTTTTCATACATTTTTGCTCACAAATTATATGAGAGTGAGAAAATGCGCAAAGTGAGAAAATGTTTTAGTTCGTTGGTGAAAACCCCAAAAAAGCCACCAAAAAAACGTTTTCAGTCAATCTGGTAGCATGATTTTCAGTGATATGTCATAAATTCAGTAAAAGTCAAATATCTAAGATGGCCGCCTACGTCAATAAGTGAATCTACCTTCTATACTTCTACCATGCCAGCCACTGTGAAATCGGGCCTAAGAAGCACAACAAAAATGTTACCTACCGGGTATCTACATAATACTGCAAGCATTTGGATATTCAATTAGGCAACGGCATTGTATTAGTGCATGTTTTATTTGAAATTCTACTATTTGAAAATTTTCACTTTGCAAATAGTGAGAATAAATTTTAGAATTTAGTTGAATACGAGTATCGAGCCCCTGAAGTGCCTGCCCGGTTGGCTGCGAATTTGCGGTGTGTGCGGTGCGCGAGAAAAAGTAAAAAAGCAAAAAACGAACGATCAAAAGTAAAATTTAGAAAGAATACAACAACTTGAACGGAAAACGTGCCGAACAACAACAACAACGACAACAGGAATACATATATAAACGAACGAATAGCAAACTTCAGCGGGTTGAAAGTCAAAAATTTAAGGAATTTATTTTGAAAAGGAAAGATTTAGTTAGCGCGTTATAGTGAAGCACTTACAAGCGAAAACGGAAAACGCCAAACAATCATCTATAGTAAATCTAGTCAAATAGAGCTTAACGAAATAAAAACAACCACCAAAACGAATAAAACGAAAAAATTGGAAATTTTAAATATCCAGCAAAAAAATACGAATCATATTTTATTTCAAAACATAACGAGTTGAGAAAATAACTGTGCGGTTAAATATCAAGTACAAAAACGACGTTACATAATTGCTTCAAGAGCAGTAATTGGCTGAGCAAAACAAGATCAGTGTACATTACGTTAGTTACATCAAACTGACGTTATATTTAACATAAAGCAACTCATTACGATACAAATCACAACGGCACTGTAAAAGTGATCTTCAAGCAAACGCACAAAGTGACATACGTAAATATTTACTTCAAAAACTATTTGCGTGTACCATATGCGGCCAAGAAAATTTCTAAAAAAGAAAAAGAAGCCAAAAAACTTTTGCTTAGTTCATGGCTCAAAGGATTTAAACGATTAGATAGTAGAACGAACGATTTTTGAAAAAATAAAATAAAATAAAATAAAAAACACTTTCACAAAACAAACATCAATTGTTGTTGTTATTTTAGCTAAATATATACTTTTATTATGCTTACGCTGATGATTTCGTATGAAAAAAATACAAATTGCAACGCTGCAAAGTGTGAAATTGAAGAGGGAACAGCAACAACACTATATAAACATAATAACGACTTACGACGTCTTAACAACGAACAAAGTGTGCTCAAGAAACATATTTTTTATGAAATTAAACCTCCAGAGCTACGATTGGTGGGTTAACGTTAAACGTAAGTGTTAACGTTACACTTAATTCAAAATTAAATAATTCGACAGAGAAACGAAAGAACACGAAAAATTAACAAATTTGTAGCAAAAGAAAAAAGGAAGAAACAAACGAACAACATTAAACGAGCAAAAGAAAAACAACAAAACGTCGAACGAGTCAACGAAATACAACGAACAACGAATAATAATCAAAAAATTAGACGCGCGAACAACAACGAAGAAGTAAAAAAGTAGGGAGTGAAAGAAAAAAGAATAACAAATAGAAAAATAAGCAAAGAAAGAAGGTGACAGAAGGAAAAGCAATAAAACGAGCTAAAAAGAAAAACTACGAAACAAGTAAGAACAACGAAATAAACAACGAACGTAGCAAAAATTGTGCTGTAGAAGAAAGCAGCGGAAGTGTACGAGGTGAACGCAAAAGCAAAGAAAAGGGAAGGAAAAACTGCGAATACTGAAAAACAGGAAAAGAAAGGAAAGTGTAAAAACGATTACAGAAAAAGTAAAAAAAGGAAATAATAACAATAACAACAATAAATCAATCCTCCACGGCGTGTTACAAAGAGGAAAGGGTTCAAAGTACTTTTACAACAAAATTAAAAAAGAAGAATAAATAAAATAATAATTCAAATAAAAGACGTAAAGTGTATTTTTACTTTGCGAGTAAGCAAAAAACAAAAACTAAGAACAAAAAAAAAAAACATTGTAAAGTGAGGTACATGTTGTTTAAAGTTAGAAAACTGTATTATAGCCATTTTTAATAATTATTGTTAATTACATTTATTGTTTTTCTTTGTGTTCCATTGTGAGATATATAAAAAGCATTGATGAAACATTTTAATGCAAATTCTAAGAAAAATAAAAACAAGAAAAGCAGCTAATCAAACAAAGTTTTTGTAAAAATATAAAAAGTGTATATCGAAAACTTTTGCGAAACAACTGTAAGTTCAAGCGCAGCCAAACATATAAGATAATAACGAAAAATAATAAAAACGAAAAAGTTACAGTCATAAAAACGAATTACGAAAAAAAAATTATTTCAAAATAATACTTCAAAGTAATTTAAAAAACTTTTTTAATATAGGTATGCAATAATACATAAAACCTAACAATTAATTTATTTGAAAAAGATTTTTAACTTCTAACAAAAAAAAAAATACTAAACAAATTGTAATAAAAGTTATCAAGTATTTAACGAAAGCACTATTAGTATGTATGTACAAAAATTATTTGAACTAAAATATTAAGTGCCATTAAAACAAAAAAACATTTTAAAATCTCAAAAGTACTGTTAAAAACTGCAAAAGAGTCAGATAATATAGCGCGCTGTTGAAAATATTAAAAATTAAGAATAGTGTTAATAAAGCGTTTTTTAATAATTAAAGTTTAAAAAAAAAATTTTAAATTGTTGGCTGAAACTTTTAAAAATATTTTATATTCTGCAATTTTTTTGTGCTAAAGTTTTTTAAAATAAGTGTATTAAAGACTTCAAATACTAGTCATTAGAAGCTATTATTTACTATTTACACATAGTTATTAAAATATATTTTTATATATGCTACGGCAGTTATATATCTCAAGACATTTAAGACGACAATCTCTAGTTATTGTTAATTATGTTTAAGTGATCTAGAAAAATAAAAATAAACTAAATAAGTGCGAACAAACACTAGTTTACGGATAAAATTGTTTTGCGTTATCGATAGTTTTTATCGATTATTATTTATTGATTACGATTTTTAAGTAATTTATAAAACTTGAAACACAAAACAAGATTTAGATCATAGAATAAAGAGAACGAATAATAATAAAAAATCGATAGCTATTTATCGATAACTTCGGAACTTTTATCGATTTTTTAAGAAATTATTTTTATTGTTTTTTTATTCAACTATTAATGTTTAGAAAAGCAAGTAATTTAAGAAATCCGCCAAATTTTAAAAATATACAGTAAACAGAGAACAAAGTTAAAAAATATAAATAAATAATCGATTTTTATAATAACAAAAATAAGCTAAAAAGAGTGAGTGAAAATTTCTTACTGAAATTATTCTTAAAGATAAATAACTAAAAATCAAAAAATAAACTAACTGAAATATAATGATCTAAATTAAAGATAAAATCGATACCAAAAAGTTACAAAAAATCAGTGAAAAAAGATAAGACTCAAATAATATAGTAGCTACATTTAAAACAAAAATCCAAGAGATACTTTTTTTCTTACTACACAATTCGTCCATGCAAAAAACGGCGCTCAAGCTGAGCAAACGTATTTATGAGAAAGTACAATTATCAACCGTACCCGGCGTACCAGCGCACCACCAACGCACAGCAGCAGCAGCAACAACAAAATCCCCAAACCATAATTAATCGCTCAACGCAAGCATTACATCAGCAACAGTCTCAACGCCCGTACACTTCCCGCTACTGTGGACAACAACCAGCACAGCAAGAAAGCCAACAGCAACAACAACAACATTTAAACCTACCACCTACACAACAGCTGCTGCCAACAATGTCACCACAACTGCAACTGCCTACGCATGCTGTTGGCTACCAACAACAACAGCCAACACAGCAATCACAGCTGCTGGAACAACAAGCAATGGAACTACAACAGCAAAAACAAATGCAATTACAACAACTGTTGGAGCAACAACAACAACAGCAGCAGCAACCACACCCACAACAACAACACATGGGTAATGCGACATTTGCTGCGAATTTCGCTGCATTGCAACAACAACAGCAGCAGCCGCAACAACAGAATGTAGCTATAAATAATGCTGTTAATGGTGATTTCTTTGCAAGCGATTATTTGTCTTACGATGAGCACAACAATAACAACAGCAACAATAATTGTAGCATTGATGCGACAAGCAATCCAAATCGACTTGAAATTGAATATCAAAAGCCTCACGAACATCAACAGCAATTAACACAGCAGCAACATATTCAACGTTTACAACAACAACACCAGCAACAGCAATTTCAATTACAACAGCTGCAAGAACAACAACAACGTCAATACAGCTGCACTTCCAATAATAATAGCAACAACCATAATAGCAATAAAACTACTTGCAATAACAACAACAGCAAAAACTACAGCAATAATAATAACAATAACAACAACAACAAGCCTAATAACCACTGCAATACCCTAAATAATCAGCAACAATTACATTTGCAACAACTACAGCGTATATTATTGGAAAAACAACAACAACAAAACTTACGTCAACAGCAGCAGCATCATGATATACCCAACACAGTTAATAACAATTGCAATTCCTTGTCCGTTCACACATCCGCAACGCTCACTAATAATGGCGCATACAATAATGGCAGCTACAACAACAGCAGCAACAGCGTTGACCTTGCCAACAAAATTGACGAGGCTGTCGACAATCGATTCTCGATGGATGCTTGTGAAATAGCAAATTTTCTAGCTAATGAGCTTTTTATGCAGCAGGTAGATAAATATGTTCTAAATTTATACAAAGGTGCATTAGGGTGGGTGGAAAAAAGCCGTTTTAATCAAATAAATGACCAAAAAATGATAATTCTAAGGAAAGTCAGAGGTTGAAAAAACTATATGTTTTATTTTTTAAATTTTAGTAGAAAATTCAAAAATTAATTCAAATGAAAAAAGCAACCGTTAGACTTGTTTTTATTTATATAGTTTTTATTTAAAGCCGATTGGACCAAGGTTTGAGTTTTAACTAATTGCTGATTGCATTAAAATTTGGCTACAATTTTTACCGTGTACACATATTTGTTAATAAATATATGTACAAATTATCTATAAAAAATATGCTCACACACATATAGGAATATGCAAATCTTGAGAATAATTATATCGATTCAACCACCAATACAGTAGTGGTCATGTAATCAGGAAGTTCTGGTTTTGGTCCTCTAACATTAATATCTCTGTGTTAGAAGAAACACTAAAAAGATCGTTCGATCACGCTGAATTTGATGGGGTTAAATATTTTGCCCTAAATATAGTTGATTTTATCCAAGAAATGGTATTATCTGCTTAACTCATCTATCGAAACCTCTTTATATGCCTTTGGAGATGCCGTTTAGAGTCGGCATAATCCATGTAGATGCCGCCATATTGTAGGAACCGTTTTATCACATACACAGAAAAAATAGCAATGGTAAAATTAACAATCTCGTACTGTTATCTTTTGTAGAAATAACTGCATTCAATTGTTAATTGAACAGTCTTTAAATTTTTAAATAACAAATTTTGCCAAAACTGACAGAATTTTTGTTGACCAAACTAAATTTTGTATCAAAACAACCACTTCTTTAGTTAAATCAACAGTTAAGGAACTGCAATTTTAAATTGCAGCATCCAATTAAGTTTAGTAGAACTGACAAAGTTTTTGTTGGTCAAAACTATATGTTGAAACAATAAAGTCCTGCCGTTAATCCAACAACGAAGATACTGTCATTACTCTCAAAGAACAAAACTGGCCAGCATAAGTATACGATTCGTCATGGTAGACACCTGAGCTCGATTCTCGGTGAAGTCAATATAAGATCTCTGAAAAATAATGTATTTTTATATATTTTTTTCACTTTGTTAAAAAAAAACACTCTTTTTTTTTCTTTATATATAGAGCAAAACCTTAAACAGCCAAATTTTGTGTTAAAACAACAGTTAAGTGTAGGTTAACAGTTTCAATGCAGTTGAATTAACTGCTTTGAATAGTTAATGGAAAAGAATTGACCGTGATATTGGTTGTATGACCAGCTCATTTTTCTCTGTGTATATCAGGATCTTTATGCTAAATAATAGATCACTAGTAAAAATAGCTTCGGATATATGTATATAGAATTTTTTTACTTTAAAGATTCTCATCTCGGTAAAAGTAACATCAAAAATCTTTAGAAAAAAAGTTTTTCTATTCGGGATCGCCTCTCGACAGTGGTTTGGCAAACTCTCCGAGTGTATTTCTGCCATGGAAAGCTTTTTAACCTTCATGTAGACGGCAAGGATAGTAGGTCCCGCCAATTTTTAGGAAAAAGTTCAAAGCAGCACACCACAAACTGTGAAAGAAGTTCGGCCAAAAATCTATTTATATATAAATACGCCACATGAAAAACTTTAGGAACCTCCGTTTGACTGATTTGAATGAAATATGCACCGATTGGAGGGAAATTTAAAAAACTGAGGTATAGGCGGTATATTTTCAGGAGCGTCCTCGAAATTTAAGGACGGGGGTACGGGGCTAGCGACCCCACGAACCTCCAATTTTTTTTTTATTGGTCGAATTTTCGATCACAAGCGATACTAGTTACTTTAAAGGTTAATCGCGCCATACATTTAAAGGGGTGTAGCAGCATCAATTAGCTTAGGCAATTAATATGCCGTTTATAATTATGTGACCATCACTGTTCAAAAACACATTCAAATATATACACTATCTCACCTTTTATTTAATTTCTTAAACGTTCCCACACAGGTAGATCATTAAAATTGTTTATTTTTATGCATTTATGTATATTTAACAAAAATAAAAAGAACAAATTATATACTATTTTGCATACATTATTGAGAATAAAAGACCCATTTGTTAGTTTTGAGCTAGTGTGCTGATCAATCGGCTGCTGTGGTCTCTTGTCATACAATCAATTTGTCACACGAAGAATAAAATGTTGATGATTTCATTTTGATATTCTTTTTTAACGATTTCTGGGGTTTTAATTGTAGTACGTATGTAGATATTTGTTGCTGTAGAATATCAATTAATGTTAGTAGGTCAATTGTGGTGACTATTGGCATTTGTTTAATGATCTTTGGGTACAAATTTTGAACTTACTTTGACAAGTGAGGAAGCGAGCATAGAAAATCCTAAATTTGTTTAAGGTTTTTTTTTACCAAATTTTGACTATTTGGAAGGAGTAGGTATTAGATGAGATATAATCGTAGGGTTGGAACGTTGAAGTAGATATAAGCAAAAAAAATTATATTTTTGTAAACCACCCCAAGAAAATTGTATCCTAAAAATTCATTGAAAACATCTCTAGGCTAATTTACAAAGATCGGTTTTCTCCATTAGCCGTCAAATTTAACACTCACCAAAAAATTCATTGGCCTGTTCATCCTCCTGTTAAAATAAAGGGCAAATAAAGTGGCTAAACTGACAGTGAACGTTGACGTTAACAGGCAGTCGAGAAAACGGCCCTAAATGTTAAAGTATCTGTCTTAAATTGCGAAGGCCGCATCAAAGCACTAAATGGCCCGAACTTCCCACCTCCCATCATTCCTACCCCGTCAACCTTTCCGAGAACAAAATCGTTTCGCAAGACAGCGAATTATAAAATTGTGCCAAAAGAGCAGAAAACAGCAAAATTTTGCGAGTTCATCTTTAAAAATAACAACAAACAGCGCAAGCAAAGGGGAAAGACACACAAAAATAACAAACAAAAATTTTAAAACAAAAAATATTTTGCAATTAAAAGCAAAGAAAATAAGATTACGAGAAAAGCAATTTAGACAAATATTTTTTAGTGTAATAAAAATACGCTGAGAATTCTACAAATAAACAAACAAACAAAAAAATGAATATATTGAAAAAAAAAACATTAAAAATTTTAAATCGTTTTGGTTGAACGAAAGTGTGTAAAAGCAAGCGCCGGAAAAAACGATTATCAACTTAACATGTCTAAATACATATTCTGTTAACATGCCGATACATATCGTCCCATTTTCGCGAAATTATCGTAAGCAACAAAATCAAAATTTTATAGCCAACCTTTTCTTTGTTTTTTACTACTGTATGAATTGTATCGGATACGAAAAAAAGAAGGCCGACTTTTGGCACCACTATAAGGATTTCAGTTATAATATTTTAACAGATGATGCGCTGAGGGATTTAAAACAAATGTGCATCAAAAAGTAAATTTCGTTAAAATTGTCTTTAGGATAATTTCGCGAAAAGGGGCCGATATGCATAGGAGCAGTAGAAAAAGCAATTGCGATAATTCATTCTCACATAAGGTTAATATAAAAACACATTTGTTATTGCTCTTATTTTTTGTAAGTTATATTTTATTAAAATCCAAAACTATTTAATAAACAAAAAGTCGATTGAAAAGCATTTATTTCCGTACACCGAAGTATTAATAGTTTGCACAGATCGAGTTGATGTTAACCATTCGAAAATATTTTCTTGCGAACGGTGAAATTTATAATTTACATACATATCGTTACACTAATATAGAAAGACCCTAACTCTAACGTTAGAGGACGACTCGAGAAACACTCGAGAATCACAGCGTTCTCTAACAAAATGGGACATACATAATTGTCAAATCGAGAAAACTATAATTTCAAATGGTGCAAAATGCTCGCCTTTTTTCTAGTTCTCTAACCTATCTCGAATCGAGTTCTAATGTAGTTCTCTACGGTTGCCTTCGAATAGAGAATAGTTATAGAATTACCCTAGTTATCTAAGTAAAGACGAGCATTTCTCTTACTTTAGAGACTGTGTTTGTTGAGTTTTCATGGCAGAAAAACATTCGTAAAGTTTGCACAACTACTCGCAAGGGCCGACCCCCTTTAACAAAAAACTTTTTTCTTAATAATTTTTGATGTTACTTCAAGTTTATCAAAATGAGCTTCATGTTAATTCAACAAACACACATAATAATTTTTGTCAACATCCTGTTAAATTTGCATGAGATAATGAGGCAGATAGTGTTGTTTTAACAGGAAATAATGTTAATTTAACAGGAATTCATGTTAATTTAACACGAAGTGAGGTTATTTAACATGAACTTCATGTTAAAATAACATAATCGATAGTGTTGAAAAATAATAACCTGAAAAAGTATTAAAAAAGTGTTGATTTTAAATGAAAATTTTTCTGTGTGTATAGACGAACAAAAATTCTACAACCTGTTGTTCTTGCTCCTACCTTTGGGATACCAGCACTACGCGATGAAGTTGATCAACTAGGCAAAATTTCTCTTGAAAATCTATAAAGTAGAGCTGGAAAACAATTGACGGCACCATCGATAGTATCGATAGTTTTTTTTTTACGGGGCACTATAGATGTTTTTTCTACAACGGCGATATATCGACCATTTCATGTTGTGTTGTTTTATGCAAGGAATAAAATCTTAAATAATCTTCCATAAAGCTTGACGTAACATAACCATAACAAATATTAACTGACCTTCAACGTTGTTTTTAAAAAACTGTTATACATATTGAACAAATTTTTTGAAAATTGTAAAATTTTTTGATATATACTTAAATTTTTTCGATAGTAGCGATACTATCGATAGTAAATTTCAAAATATCGAAATTACCACAAAGCGGTGACATCGATAGTTTTCCAGCTCTACTATAATGTGCATAAACCGCACTGTTACGTGTTAACTTTTTTTTAAGCTCTACAAAATATTCAAATTTTTAAGTTCGAACATTAGTCCTTGAAAGCAGTTGCTGAGGTGTACCCCCCTCAAGTGAAGGTTGCTTTATTTTTAATAATTTGATTCTTTAATCTGTTAAAATTATTAAAAGTAATTAATTTAACGGAAAAATAATATTAACTCCTTTTTTTTGTATTCTTTCAGCTCGTTACAATGGATGGCATACAGAGTGGTGTGCCCACGTTGACCACGTCCACGTTGACACCCACCACTTTACGCAGCATCGAGGAAACATTCATACAATTAACAACTGATCATTCTAATCCGCCACCCTGTCAAGCTGGTTTCATACCACCACCTGTCAGCTCGATACAAAATTCCGCAAGCCCGGTATTTACTGGAGCCATACAAAATTTTAACGACATCGATACGGATGACTCACAAGCGTCATGGACCAATTCACAATTGAATGAGGAAAATTCTATGGCGACAACAGATACTTGTAAGTGTACACATACATACATATATTTGCAGAGCTGTATTGCAATGATTACTTAGAGAATTTCATTACAAATTACATTACAATTAACAATTTAAAAAAACGCAACCAGTGGAGGGTACTTTGGCCGAAATACGTGTCCTCAAAATGAATAAAAAGTAAAAAAGTCAAAACCGTTTAAAGTCGGTTCCGTCTTTTGAAACAGTATCGTTTTCGTTTCTTTTAAGATCAAAGCACCGTTATGGTTTCGGTTCCCAAAAATGATTCGGTTTCAAGCGGTTACGGTTACGGTTTCTAATGTTATAGTAAATTAACTCTAATGTGATAGAAGGTCCGTTCTTTTGCTGCAATTTATGCATAATTATGCCCAAACAGCGTTTGTTGATAGCTAAGTGCAGCGAATTCAGCAGCTTTTTGACATTTAATTGAGAGAGAGAGCGCCAATTCGCTGCAAGTTATTGCTGGAGATTTTTCGTCCAGCAGAAACCAGCAAGCAGGAACAGCTGATCGGTGACATAGCAAAACAACAACAAAAAATGTAAATTCAAATTGTTAGCCAATCAGAAAAGTAACCGCTGTTTTGTCTGCAAGTTTCTGCTGAACCCTGTTCGACGAAAAATTTGCAGAAATGAGATTTTGACAGCTTTTTACAAGACTCTCTTCTGCTGACAGTTCTTTGCTGGAGATTTCAAGAATCAAAGCTAATATTTCGTCCAGCTGAAACCAGCAAACATGAACAGCTGATCGTGACATAGCAAAACCACAACAAAAAAATTAAAATTGTTAGCCAATCAGAAACGTAACAGCTGTTTTGTCTGCAAATTTCTACAGAATCCTATTCGACGAAAGCTTAGCAAATTTGAGATTTTTACAAAACTCTCTTTTGCTGGATGTTGGTTGGACAGCTTTCAACGTATACTCCTTGGATGTTATTGTAATGTAAATGTAATGTAATTGTTTTGAAACTGTAACGTGACTATGATGCTATAGTAACGTGACGATAATGTGTCATAGTAATGTGGCGGTAATGCAGTCGAAATGTCATTTAAATGTGATTGAAATGCACTTATTTGTCCAGCTCTGCAAATCAATTGTCAATAAAGTAATTAAAAGTTTATGCGAGTTACTTATACCTATTCCTTACTCTTTACAGCAAGTGCCGCCACAGATAGCACCTCATTCCCGAATGGCCTTAACGGTATTAGCAACGCATCACTCGCTACCTCAAATACATCGTCCAAAAATGATTTCACCTTACTGCATAGCGCGATTGCGGCAGAGGCGGGTAAACATGCCGGCAATCTCTTGCTCAACACATCGCCTAACAACGTCCATACCTCAAATAGTGCCACTACAAGTACGCCTGCACCGACGCGTCGCAATCAAGGCGGCCGTCGACCAGCCAAAATGAGCAATATGTCACCCGAAGAGGAAGAAAAACGACGCATACGACGTGAACGTAACAAGTTAGCGGCAGCACGTTGTCGCAAACGACGCGTCGATCAAACAAACGAATTGCAAACAGAAGTCGATCGTTTGGAGAACATACGTGAAACGCTACAAAAAGAAGTGGAAAGCCTTAAAGTAACCAAAAATCGTTTGGCCTTCATTTTGGAAGCGCATCGACCAACCTGCCAAAAGATACGTCAAGATCTATTGAGTGTGCATACCTACGACGGTTTGATAGCGCCAACGAATGGTGGCAATAGTAACGATAGCAATAGCAATATCATTGGTGTAGATACAACGTTGTCGTCTGTGGGACGTAGCGGTTCACCGATCGATTTAAAACCGATTATTTTAGATATGGTGCCAAATATTAAAAACGAACCACTTGACAGCGCATTGGATTCAAATTCTTCACTCGATCATGATGGTCCACCATCACCCAAACGTATGCTACTCTCCGATGATAGTCCAATGCTACAACCACCATTACCAAATGTCGCCACACTTTCCGCATCATTGGCAGCAGCTTCGGCTTCATTGAATACACCCATTGTAACAACAGCGCCTGTGAGCTTTGCGAGTTTTGTTAGCGGCACCAGTGTGACCAATAATCCCCATAATATAACAATAAATAATAATAATAACATTATCGTGACTAGCAACGCTTTCGCCGGCATGTTGAGCGCACCAAATAGGCCACTGTTGGGTGGAAGTGTTGGCATTAAGCAGCGTCCCAATTCATTACCCACAAATCCACGCAATCAAGCACAAAATCTCGCGCTAAATACAGAACGTCCACCAACAGACATCAATGGTGTGGCCATACAAACGCCATCGACAGGCATGTTCAATTTTGATTCGCTTATGGATGGCGGTACTGGCTTGACACCCGTCTCAGGTCCTCTAGTGCCAACATGCTCATCACAAAACAAACATCCATTGGAATTGCAAACGCCAACAAGTGAACCATCCAAATTAGTCAGCTTATAACAATAAAACAAGGAAATCGCAGTTGTGGAACGCGCTTTGTGTCGTATTCTGGCGTTGGCAAGAATGTGGAAGAGCAGAAGCAGCAGAAATATGCGCCGATCAAAGTTTCATATTAAAAATATTTTTCCAAAAGTATTGTGTTATTTTATTATACAAACATACATATTAGCGTGAAGTTTAAGTTAAAAGAAAAAATCTGTAATTGGAATTTTATAACGAAAAAAAATGTACGATTAAATAAAAAAAAAAACAGTGTTGAATGCTTTAAAAAATTTGCATTCAATGTGCGTACGTTGCGTATACGCAACCTCGAGCGCATTGCAAATAAATATTCATATATATGAAAAATGGGAATCAGTTGCAAATAATATTTTATATTGTAAAAAAACGAGTTAAATAAAAGTTTATAATTTAAAGTTACGATTTGTTTAAAAAAATGATTTTTTCTTAGATTAAAAAAATCTAATCTTTTTTGTAAATCCTTTTTGTGTGTAAACGAATAATTTTAAGTAAAAGAAATAAATAAAAATGTGTAAGCCAGACATTACAGCGCTGCATAAATACTAAATACATATATAAAATGTTAAGTTTCTTTTTTATACTTTGTTCATACATGTAAATAGAAAATATTTTTCTAAGGAGTATTTTCAAATTTAGTTAAAAAAAACTATAATGCGTATCTAATAAAAAGGAAAGAATTACGAACTATTATGGGAACGCGCGTCGATGGCAGAAATTTGCGAAGTAACAAAACATTATGCAATAAAAAGTTATTAAAGGTATTCACAGAACTTAGCAAGTGACCCGGCAAGTTAGCTAGCAGAACTGCACAGAAAAAAATGAGCTAGTCATATTACCCAAAATATGGGTTCATGCAACCAAAATCAAGGTCAATTCTTATCCATTATTCAACACCGTTGATTCAGCTGCATTGAAACTGTTAACCTTAACCTGACTTCTGTTTTAACAGAATATTTTGTAATTTAAGGTGTTATTTTAACACCAAAAGGAGTCAGAGTAAAAAAAAAAATCATTTTCCAGAGTTCGTATATACAGGGTTAAAAATTTAAACCTAAATTTTAAACTGTTTTGGGCTGCATATATGACCAAACCATATTTGGTTTCAAATTCAATCTAGACCAGTTTTCAAGAAAATTAGCTAAATTAATTATAAACAATTTAACAAAAGATAAACTAAATTGTTTGTCCGTTAGCGGGGATTCGAACCAAGACTACGCATCATGCCGTCTGCTCTACCACTGAGCTTCATCGCACACATAAATGTTGTTGGCAAAATTCAATCTGGAATAAGCTTTCGAAAATAAATGAGAACAAAACAAAAATTGTAGACAGAAATGGTTTTCATTTTAAACCGAAAAGTTTTAATTTTCAAACCAAAAAATTTTAATTTTAAACCGAAAAGTTTTAATTTTCAAACCAAAAAGTTTTAAGAATAAAAAAAATTTAAAAAAAAAATGTGCCACTTGGTAGGATTCGAACGAAAACGCTCAGGAGTCACAGCCGACTGCTCTACCGCTGAGCTATGCCGCACATAATGTTTTTGTAAACAAAAAAAAATCATACTGCTTTTTCATTTAGATCTGAAATCGAAACCAAAAGAAATTGAAATTGTTTTTAAACTTTTGGAAGGCTTAAAATATTCCAAAAAAAGTTTAAAAATCGCTTAAACTTTAGACGGGTTTAAAATTTAGGCTCATTTTTTAACCGTGTATGTATATTGTCTTCACCGAGAATCGAACTCAGATGTCTTGAACTCTGAACTCAGGTGTCTACCATGATGCCATCGTATACTTTAACTTGTCAGCTTCTAATCACAGCTTTGTTTTAAATGACACCACACTTTCATACGTTTCTTTGTTGCCTTCGCCGAGAATCGAGCTTACAATATTTGTCTGCTGAACGCAGATGTCTACCATGTAGTCATCATATACGTATGCTTGCCGGTGTCTAGTTACAACTTCGGTCTATGACAGTAATAACAGTATCTTCGCTGTTGGATTAACTGCGGGAGTTTGTTGTTTCAACACAAAATTTTGTTTGATCAACAAAAGTTCTGTCAATTCTACTAAATTTAATTGTATGATGCAATAAATTTAAAATGACAATTCCTTCGTTGTTGAATTAGCTAGAGGAAGTTGTTGTTTTAGTTTGATCAACAAAAATTCTGTAAGCTTTCGAAAATTTTGTTAATTAAAAATGTACAGATCCATGATTGCTCAATCAACAATTGAATGCAGTTACTTCAACAAAATTCCGTGCAAATAACTAAAATTTTATCAATTTAACAGAATTTGGTCAACTTTAGGATAACAGGATTGTTGATTTTACCAGTGTCATTTTTTTCTTTGTGCTATGTCAAAAAAAGTAAAACCACATTGAGTTCTAAAGTAAAGCCAACTTACGTCTACGTATTTTAGCCGAACCTCTTAGGTTTCTCGAACACCCTTATTTTGTTATTATTTTAATTAAACATCGAAAGCACATAAAATATTAAATTTTTCCTTGAAAACTCTTTTTTAATATATTATTTGCTTGCTTGATGTTGATTTATTTAATAAAAATTTCAATTTTGCTTATTTAAAATTCATTAATATGTGCAATTAAAAATGTTGCTACAAATAGTTTCAAATTAAAAAATATATAATTTTCCATACTAAACAAAAATAGTTTTATAATTAAAACCAAAACTATATTTTCTTCTTTTAACAATTAATCAAAGAAAAATTGTGTTTAAAAACGAAATAAAAAAGGCGTTGTGATATTTTAATAAAATGAATATAAAAATATATAAAAAAATCAATATAAAAAAGTCATTGAAGGGTTAATTGAATGTATGCAAATGTTGAGTTGCGTAAAAAATGCAAAGTAATTTCATTAATACAATTTAATAAAGTTCACTTAATAAATACATATTGATAAACAAAAACAACAAAGCAAAATTGGCTGAGCAAAAATATTATTAAAAAAAATAATAATAATAATGACAAAAAAAAAACAAGCAGAACAATTGGAAATGGCCTTTTAGCAGTGTAAAATTATAAAAAAATAAAAAATTATTTAAATTAATATATTTTTATGCAAAAAATGTGAAAATTTCTTAGAAGCATAAAAGTTTGTATTTTGAAAAATAAATAAAAATAATAATAACAATTTGAAAAATTAAAAAAAAAAAGTGTAGTTATTGTTTAGAAAGCATATGGGCCTATGATATCTGCAAAATTTTCGATAAAAATAAACACACCTACTTTATTTTGCCTTTTCTGTTGACCATGAGCAAGTGTAAACGCACCGTTATCCTTCAAGTTACAAAATTAGCTTTTTTGGGGTAAATCTATATTTGGTGTATTTTTGTATTTTCGAAAAAAAAAAAACAAAGGTCGCTTGACTCTGCGTAACCTATGGACGAATATTTCATGTCCTGCTGATTTTATCTGCTTGATTAGAGCTGCAAAAATGTCAACTTTGTGAATATACAAATATTTTTCTCGCAATGTAATTAAAATTGGTTTATAGCTTACAGTGCCTCCTGCATTAAAATTGCGTTCAACGCTAGGGAAGTAAATTATCTAAATTGAAATAAAAAAGAAATTGTCTAATTAACAAAGTAAAATGAAAGAAGATATCTATTTACATTTATATGTCATACGTCAAAGATATGTCTAAGTAAATATGTAACACATCAGATGGCAAACTCTTGCAATATTTACACATTAAGACAAAACACCAAAACTGAGCAGAACGAAAAGAAAACGAATAAAAGAAAGAAAATTAATAAAAAATAAAACTGAAAACTGAAATCACAGCGTTTTTTATATTCGAGAAGACGTAGCGTTCATAAAATTTTACATACCCTGCAAAAACACTACCTAATGGCGGCGATATACCAACAGGCTAGCACAGCCTGAAACCATATTTTTGCCGAGCTTCTTTTCCAACTTGTGGTGTGCTGCTGTTGAGTTTTATTCCTACAAATTGGCGGGACCTACAGTTTTTTTTCGGCAGAAATACACTCGGAGATTTTGTCAAACAACTGCTTTTACCGGGTTGCGATACCCGAATACATACTAGGTGTAGTAGACCGATCACACTGCCGCCACAAAACTGGCTTCTGTTCAATGATCGAATAAGTCTTTCGCCTTTTACTAAACATTTCCGTGGAGAGGAGCATTCTAGTCTTGTCTTGCGTCATTTATTGACGCTTAACCGCCTAGGCGACTTTGGCCGTTTCGTATGAAAGCACGCCAGTCATTCCTTTTTAGCGATAACTGACGCCAATTGGCAACCCCAACGGAGTTCAAGTCATCCTTCACTTGCTGTTTCCATCTCAGTCGAGGCCTCCCCTTCCTCTGCTACCGTATCCGGGTGTCGATAGGAAAACCTTCTGTGCTGGAGCTTCTTTGTCCATTCGCATAACATGACCCAGCCAGCGGAGCCTTTGGCTTTAATCCTCGAACTATGGTCAGATCTGCGTAAAGCTCATACAGCTCATCCTTAAATTTCCTTCGATACTCGCCGTTGGCATCACGGGAAGGACCATAAATCTTCCGGAGAACTTTTCTCTCAAATACTACAAGGGCCATCTCATCTTCTCTTGAAACTGTCCATGATTTAGAGCCGTACATCAGGACTGGTATGATGAGAGACTTATAGAGCGTGATCTTTGTTTGTCGAGAGAGGGCTTTACTTCTCAATTGCCTACTTAGTCTAAAGTAACACTTGTTGGCAAGAGTGATTCTCCGTTGGATTTCTAGACTGATATTGTTTTCGGTGTTAATGCTGGTTCCCAAATAGACGAAGTCCCTCACCGTTACAAATTTGTAGCTATCAACGGTGACTGAGCTGGCAAGGCTCAGGTGCGCCGATTCTTTCTTTGATGACAGCAGATACTTCGTCTTGTACTCCTTGACCGCAAGACCCACTTTTTTCGCTTCCTTATCCAGCCCAGAGTTGTTAAGGCCAATAATATCAATATCATCGGCATACGCCAGCAATTGAACGCTCTTGTGAAAGATTGTACCATTGCGGTTTAGCTCTGCTTGTCGAATTATCTTCTCCAGCATCAGGTTGAAGAGATGACGATGGGATCACTAAAAAGATCTCCTAAAAGTGTCCCGTGGTTAATACCCCTGCAAAAAATGCGATTAGTCTAGGATGTCTCCGGGAACAGCTGCAATGAGCATGTTTTTTGCAGGGACCATTCATCTACAATACAATACAAATCAGAGCAGAGTTCCTACTTAAAAACCACTTCCAAAAAATTTAATTTTTTGGAAATGCCAGCGGGTTTCTCAGCGGTTTTTAAAACTTTTGTGAGTTGAATCCGAATCTGAAGTCAGATTTTTCGGATCAACCTAGGTTCTCTCTCCACAGGGAGGTTTGTACAGAGATCTCTAGTTGTAAAAACAATTTGTTTGTATTTATTAACCGAATTCTTCTGGGGTAAAGGGATCATTATTAAATTAAAATGTGCAATAGTACAAAAAATTGGGGTATAATAAGTTATTAAAAGCCACCCTCTCGAGAGAAAACCTAGGGTGACTTCAGATTCGGATTCAGCACACCCAAAAGCTTTAGAAACCGATGAGCAACCCTCTGGGATATTTGATATTGTACAGTGTAATTATCTCTGAATTTTTCAGGGTTGAAGTTTGGGCAGCACACAGCCTATAGGACTATCCCAACAAACACAGTATCTAACGTTAGAGAAATGTTCGTCTTTACGTTAGATAACTAGGGTAATTCTCTAACTATTCTCTATTCGAAGGCAACAGTGGAGAACTACACTAAAACTCGATTCGAGATAGGTTAGAGAACTAGCCAAAAGGCGAGAATTTTGCACCATTTGCAAATTCACATTAGAATCCCATTAGAGAATGACATTAGAATTCGACTCGAAAACTATAGTTTTCTCGATTTGAGAATTATGCCCCATTTTGTTAGAGAATGCTGTGATTCTCGAGTATTTCTCGAGTCGTCCTCTAACGTTAGAAAGTGAAGAATGGGGCTAGTTCTCGAATGTACCTCCAATCGAAATCTAGCTTCATGGTTTGTTGGTATATAGCTAACCTTCTAAGTAAAAGCGTCTTTGTTTCTTTGCAATACATGACAGTTTATTTATTGGATACGTCCTCTCGACATATGATGTATTGGCCCCCCCCCCCTAGATGGCGCTAGACGGCCGAAATCGCTGGAGTCGAGATATCCCAAAACCTCGTTTTCTAAGTTTCGCAGAGAAAGTCGCTGGCATCTGCTAACCCAAAATAAAAATATTCCGGACTTCAACCTTCGATACGGTATGTCTCAATATCTTGCACACATCTCTAATAAATACATACATATTGGCATGCATAATCAGTATAAGTACTGAAGTAGGACCAGTGATCCACGTTTTAATAATCCCAGTAGGACAAGCGAGTAATGTTTGAATAATTCAGCAGTACTCCCGTGCGAATATGGTATTACTCCCTTTTACCTACTCTTGTGATTCTGTGTAGAAAGTAGTGATTTGATATTTGATGATGAGGAGTCCGACTAATAGGAAAATTCATTTTGTCTCACAATAAACAATGATGAATTGTTTGTATATAGTTTCCCATACCTCCCAATCGATAAATGGGAGAGTTTTAAGAATTTTCTAGTACGAGAACATCACCCAAAAATAGTTTGCAAGTTTGAACTTCCCACATAGCAGAATCTGGGGACTGACACTCCTAGACTGGCCCCGTTACACCTGCTCGAACCATTCACATAACTTGATGAAGCCCATTAAGTATTTCCAGCTCCGCGACCTGGCTTAGGCTATCCAGAAAGCGCATTTTTCGCGTCGCTGAAAGCCGGGCAGTTGCATATGAGGTGCTGACACCCCCTCCTCACCGTTGCAACTCCTACAGCATCGTCGGTAGTACACACCTAGCCTTGCTGCGTGCCTACCAATAAGGCAGTGCCCGGTTAAAATCCCTATCAATGTGAAGATTTCGCCCCTTTTTAGGACGTAAATGTGTCAGAAAACTCGAATGTCCAGTAATGCTTGCGCCCAGCCGGACGTTTCCCTTAGGAGTAGAGCTGATACTGCTGCTGCCTGGTATCCTTCCAGATCGAGTGGCAGGCCAATAATGGCCTGGTGAGCTTTATTGGGGGTTGTTCTGGAAAGCACTTACATCTACAGGTCATATAATCAATATTTTACTCCAAAATCGTGTTAAATGGAGTACTCTTTTATTGCTCCCTTTTAAGATTCTCTACTCAATATCTACTGGGTATTTACGGATTTAGATGCCTACCTTCATACATATGTTTGCATGAATATCTCTCAAAAAAAAAATGTTTATTCTATGCCTCAGCGCGTTGTTTGCATTTTTACCAAAAAAAATCTGCATTCATTGAATTTGTTACGTGTGTGAATTAGTTCGATTTGATATGGTTGAGACATAACATCATTTTGGGAGCGTGTAGAGTTTTTGAAGCTTTTTTACGGAATTTTTAATGATAAGCAATTTTTATTAGTGACTACATTTATAATATCACTAAAATTAGACTACTGTTTTAATAAAACATTTCGAAAAAAAACTTCTCGAAAACCGCCTTGTGTATCGAAAAAATGGTGTCACTATGGTATACTCTTATAAAAAGTCTTGGTTATGGCGGTAGAAAAATTAAAATGTCACCGAAAAATGTCGTGCTTATTACAGGATGTGACTCTGGATTAGGGTGAGTGTTTTGGTTAGATAAACCATGCAAAAAATGCAAATACTGCGTTCAATCATCTGTAGATACACCCAGACGAGTAGAAAATCGCATTTCATACAAAAAATAGGTAGGGTAGTCTAAGTTCGGGTAAACCGAACATTAAATATCCAGCGGTAGTTTTCATATGATTTTCGAAATTTTCCATTTCGGAAGTGGGCGTGGTTGGGAAGCGATTTCGTTTAATTAGATCAGGTATACTCCCTATTATGCTAGTATACCTTGTACCAAATTTCATCGTTCTATCGTAATCAGTTTAAAAGTTATGACCCGTGAAATTTTCAAATATGCCTCCCTGAAAAGTGGGTGCCACGCCTACTTTTAAAAATTTATCAAAAAATCATAATAGAATAACTAGGGGGTTCATCCTACCAAACTATATCATTTTAGCCATTTCCGTTACCGAATTATATCAATTTAGGTGATTTTTCGAAGTTTTTATGAAAAATCGAAGAAATTATCAAAAAATCATTATATAATGGCCAGGGGTGGGCGGTACCACGCCCACTTTAAATAATTTAAGGAAAACTCATAAGAAAATGAACAGGGGGATTCACATATAAAATTTTATCATTTTAGCCATTTCAGCTACCGAGATATGTCAATTTATTTGGTTTTCGAAATTTTCAATATCGAAAAAGGGGACGTAGTTATCATCCGATTTCGCCCATTTTCGACATATCTAGCCCAGAGAGTAACCTGTATACCAAATTTCATGCAAATATCTAAATTTTTACTCAAGTTTTCGTGTAAACATACAGACGGACGGACATCCCTTAATGAACTTTTTTTTCAACCTAAGAACTTTCATATATGGAACTCTATATCTATCTCGATTGTTTTGTGGCGTAACGTAGTACCGTTATGTGGACAAAATTATAATCCCTTGTACTAGTAAATACTAGTACGCTGGGTATAAAAAGGTGGTGAAATTCACATGGCTATGGCCTAGGATGGGACCACCTAACACATCTAGAAGTGATCCATCTACTATTACATGGTACACCTACACAAGAATATTTTCTCAAATAGATTACTCCTTAGAATACTCCAAAGCATCTAACAGGTTTACCCCAAGTTTAAATCATTATTGTGTAGTTAAGGTCGTCATTAATCGAAAGGCGGCTCATGTAACAGGCAGCCAATGACTTCTCCACTAGTCAATAATAAATGTCTGCGCCGAATCCTGAAAATTCGCTGGCCCGAAAGAAGATCAAATGAATTATGGTCTCGAACAAATCAACCTTAGGCTGTCACAGAAATAACCAAGCGCATGTGCTCGTGGATTGGTCACATCCTTAGAAGACCTACAGTAAATATAGCCAAACAAGCGTTGCGATGGAATGGAATCCACAGGGAAGTCGACGACCTGGTGCACCAGCGAAAACTTGGGGCTTGCAACTGTGTATGAAGAACTCGAAGACGCAAGCTACACGTGGAGTGACATTACGAGAACAGCACCAAACAGAATACAATTCAAGTCGGTGGTCGAGGTCCTATTATGCAATTGCGGTTAAGGAAAATGATGATGATGATATTTCGAAGGGTGAGTGGATGATCAAAATATTTGTGAAGAACGCCCTCTCTCGTAATTTGATTCAACTGAAACTCGACATCTGGATTTGTAAGAAACCAGCAAGTTGAGTTATCTTGGTTATGTTGTTTCCTCGAAAAATATCTTCAAAGTTAAAATGATTTTTGATGATATCAAATTCATATCCGACGTTGTTAAGATTTCTGCATAGGAAGGTTTGATGATAATACAGTGCTTATCATAATTATAGGACACCTCGTTCTGACATTTTATTTTCATTTTTTGCTAATAGAATTCTAAATTGAAAACAGTAAAAGTCTCCGCTCTAAACGTTTACTCTGATTTTTTAAAGTTAAAAAACGGTTTGGTAAAAGTTAAAATATTTTGAATCAAAAACCAAAAAGGCCATTTTGTAACCTTTTCAATTTTAGTATAAAGTGTAGGTTTTAAGTATCTCAAAAATCTCTCATCGAAATTTGGTAGAGGACTTCGATTAAGTCGATAAAATATCTATCGACTTTCACGAATTATTCCCAACGGGAAGCTTCGTCGGAATTGCTGATAGACCCCTTAGAGAAATTTAAAAGTGTGCACAATCCAAAATTTGATTTTGTATTGAATTTTTATTGAGATATATCGGTTAGAAGAAAGTCTTAGATATGGCGTTCTTGAACATAATTCTGACACCGGGCTTGCTTGAGAAATATTTTGAAATAAGGAGAATAAGGATGATATTCACCAGATACAGAGTGATCCTCCACCCAGCCGTCGATATTCAGCGATGGGAAAAAACAACCTTATTAAAAAAATTCTGAGATAGGGCGCTTTTGAATGATTATAAACTTCCACTTAGTGATGGGAATGCACTGATTTTCCGGGAGATCGAGTGGTTGGTTCAAAATTCTGAAACAGGGTGTTATTAAGAAAAATACAAAGAATCCTGAATAGGACGTTTTTTATCAAATAATTTGTAATTGGAGCAGTGATCCTCCACTCAGCACTGGATTTCTGACTCATCCCGATCTCGGAAAAAAAAGGTTATGTCGACTTGTTTCTTAGGATTAGCGACATTTGGGTAAGCCGTATAAGTTTTGCTAGAAAAATAAATGAAGCTTTAGCTCTCATGATTTCAAAATATTTCTTTTTGGCAGGGAACATAGATAAGTTCGATTGGAGTATCGGGTTCATCAATCAAATTCATCTTCAGAAAACGGCTTGTAATATTTTTTGTACTGTGTAACTAGGTGGCTGAAGGTATTAGTGTCTTCCTCCCATAAAAAGAATGGGTCTAGGGTAAAGCAAAGTGAAGGGATATTGAAAGTTGGACGTGATCCAATCAAATCCTTTGCACAGCACTCGGACTACCAGCCGAACGTGCTAATAAATGAATGGATGGTGCCCTGAAGTTGCCTTTACGCCAAAAGTCGATATTTTCCTTAGAGGCGAAATCTAAGTATTGAGTAGTGAAATGATTTAAAGACTCAAAGAACAGAAATGCTTAAATTGTTTAGCCTTGTTAATAGCTAGAACGTGTTCCAAGAAACCGCATGCTTAGCTATGCCTTCAGGAAGGAAAGTTTGACGTCGAGAAGCTGCGCATGACACAGACAGCTGATAATTTCTCCACTCGACTCTCACACCTGCTATCAGAGGGCAATCCTCGACCTAACGATGTAACCGAGCAATGGAAGCATATCTCTCACTCATTGCGTACCGCCGCTGAGGCCACTATAGGGTTTCAGCGAGCCCGCAAGAACAACTGGTACAATGAGGAATGTAGCACTGCCTCGGACAAAAAGGACGCTGCATACAGGGAAACGTTGCGAACGGGCGCAACCCGCAGTGTATGGCAACGCTATAGTGAGGCGAGGAAGGAAGAGAGGCGCCTTTTCAGAAAAAAGAAACGTGAAGCCGAAAGCCCTACGATGGAAAAGTCGTCCCACCACCTGACTATGATGAAGTGAGGTGTTTAAGCGACATAACATGGTTTCGTTTATTTCATCTGCATTACATATTATTGTAATTCGCAGATAATTTATGGAATATTCGGAATACATAGCTTATAGTCGCAGTCATAAAACGTGGTTTTTCACAAGCAAAATGGGGTAAGCCAATAGCCGCCAATGCCTCAGAGCCCAAGTGCTCACCACCAAATAATAAATATAAGGTGTAACAAAACACAAGTGGTTTTTCACAAGCAAAATGGGGTAAGCCAATAGTCGCCAATGCCTCAGAGCCCAAGTGCTCACCACCAACAATTTTGAGGGGTCTTCTAAGGAAGTGAGAATAGCCAACAATGCATTCTCAGAGCCAAAGTGCTCGCCCCAATTAATACATACAAAGTGTAATTACCAAAACAAGTGGTTTTTCATAAGTAAAATGAGGTAAGCCAATGTCGCCAATGCCTTAGAGCCCAAGTGCTCACCACCAAATAATAAATATAAGGTGTAACAAAACACAAGTGGTTTTTCACAAGCAAAATGGGGTAAGCCAATAGCCGCCAATGCCTCAGAGTCCAAGTGCTCACCACCAAATAATAAATATAAGGTGTAACAAAACACAAGTGGTTTTTCACAAGCAAAATGGGGTAAGCCAATAGTCGCCAATGCCTCAGAGCCCAAGTGCTCACCACCAACAATTTTGAGGGGTTTTCTAAGGAAGTGAGAATAGCCAACGATGCATTCTCAGAGCCAAAGTGCTCGCCCCAATTAATACATACAGAGTGTCAATACCAAAACACAGTCCACTAGACTTGATGGTACATACCAATAATTAAAAAGAACCAAACACAGTCCATGAGACTTGATGGAATATAAAAATAATAAAATAAATAAAATTAAAAAGACTTTGGTTGAGGTGGGATTCGAACCGGCAACCCCGGCCAACTCCCTCAACCATATAATATAGCAACAACAATAATAATAAACTGCTCGCCGCCCACCATTTAACTCCAGCTTAGATATGGTCCTTCGAGCCGGATCAAACCAGCACCTATGGCTCTTTACTAGACGACTAAGCCGTCTAGGGCGGGGAGTATGTTTAAGCGACATAACATGGTTTCGTTTATTTCATCTGCATTACATATTATTGTAATTCGCAGATAATTTATGGAATATTCGGAATACATAGCTTATAGTCGCAGTCATAAAACGTGGTTTTTCACAAGCAAAATGGGGTAAGCCAATAGCCGCCAATGCCTCAGAGCCCAAGTGCTCACCACCAAATAATAAATATAAGGTGTAACAAAACACAAGTGGTTTTTCACAAGCAAAATGGGGTAAGCCAATAGTCGCCAATGCCTCAGAGCCCAAGTGCTCACCACCAACAATTTTGAGGGGTCTTCTAAGGAAGTGAGAATAGCCAACAATGCATTCTCAGAGCCAAAGTGCTCGCCCCAATTAATACATACAAAGTGTAATTACCAAAACAAGTGGTTTTTCATAAGTAAAATGAGGTAAGCCAATGTCGCCAATGCCTTAGAGCCCCAGTGCTCACCACCAAATAATAAATATAAGGTGTAACAAAACACAAGTGGTTTTTCACAAGCAAAATGGGGTAAGCCAATAGCCGCCAATGCCTCAGAGTCCAAGTGCTCACCACCAAATAATAAATATAAGGTGTAACAAAACACAGGTGGTTTTTCACAAGCAAAATGGGGTAAGCCAATAGCCGCCAATGCCTCAGAGCCCAAGTGCTCACCACCAACAATTTTGAGGGGTTTTCTAAGGAAGTGAGAATAGCCAACGATGCATTCTCAGAGCCAAAGTGCTCGCCCCAATTAATACATACAGAGTGTCAATACCAAAACACAGTCCACTAGACTTGATGGTACATACCAATAATTAAAAAGAACCAAACACAGTCCATGAGACTTGATGGAATATAAAAATAATAAAATAAATAAAATTAAAAAGACTTTGGTTGAGGTGGGATTCGAACCGGCAACCCCGGCCAACTCCCTCAACCATATAATATAGCAACAACAATAATAATAAACTGCTCGCCGCCCACCATTTAACTCCAGCTTAGAGCTATATCCCGGCTCAAAAACAACAAATCGCCTGGGAAAGCCGGCCTATTCGCCGAGCTGTTCAAACACGGAGGCGAAGAGCTGGTAAAAAGCATGCATCAGCTCTTATGCAGAATATGGTCAGATGAGTGCATGCCTCCAGATTGGAATTTAAGTGTGCTCTGCCCAATCCACAAGAAAGGCGATCCCGCTAACCCCACCAAATACTGCGGAATCAGTCTTCTTACTATCGCATATAAGGTTCTTTCTAGCGTGTTGTGTGAAAGGCTGAAGCCCATCGTAGACAAACTGATTGGACCTTATCAGTGTGGCTTTAGACCTGGTAAGTCTACCATCGACCAGATTTTCACGATACGCCAAATCCTGGAGAAGACCCATGATAAAAGAATCGACACTCACCATCTCTTTGTCGATTTTAAAGCCGCTTTTGACATCGCAAAAAGGAGTTGCCTGTATGCCACCATGTCTGAATTTAACTTCCCTGCAAAGCTTATACGGCTTTGCCAAATGACGTTGAGCAAAACCAACAGCTCCGTCAGAATCGGGAAGGACCTCTCTGAGCTTCAGACAGGGCGACTCCCTTTCGTGCGATTTCTTTAACCTGATGCTGGAGAAGATAATTCGAGCAGCAGAGCTAAACCGCAATGGCACAATCTTTTACAAGAGCGTGCAATTGCTGGCGTATGCCGATAATATTGATATCATTGGCCTTAACAGCCGCGCCGTTGGGTTGGATAAGGAAGCGAAAAAAGTTGGTCTTGCGGTGAACGAGGACAAGACGAAGTATCTGCTGTCATCAAAGAAAGAATCGGCGCCCCTTGGCAGCCAAGTCACCGTTGATAGCTACAAATTTCTAACGGTGAGAGACTTCGTCTATTTGGGAACCAGCATTAATACCGAAAACAATATCAGCTAGAAATCCAACGGAGAATCACTCTTACCAACAAGTGTTACTTTGGACTACGTAGGCAATTGAGAAGTAAAGTCCTCTCTCGACAAACAAAGATCACGCTCTATAAGTCTCTCATAATACCAGTCCTGATGTACGGCTCGGAATCATGGACAGTGTCAAGAGAAGATGAGATGGCCCTTGGAGTATTTGAGAGAAAAGTTCTCCGGAAGATTTATGGTCCTTCCCGTGATGCCAACGGCGAGTATCGAAGGAAATTTAACGATGAGCTGTACGAGCTTTACGCAGACCTGACCATAGTTCTGCGGATTAAAGCCCAAAGGCTCCGCTGGCTGGGTCATGTTATGCGAATGGACAAAGAAGCACCAGCACAGAAAGTTTTCCTATCGACACCCGAATTCGGCAGCAGAGGAAGGGGGAGACCTCGACTGAGATGGAAACAACAGCTGGAGAATGACTTGAACTCCCTTGGGGTTTCCAATTGGCGTCAGTTATCGCTAAAAAGGAATGACTGGCGTGCTTTGATACAAAACGGCCAAAATCGCCTAGGCGGTTAAGCGTCATTATGACGCAAGCCAAGATTAGATTAGATTAAGCTACGTTTACATTGCACCAAATGCGTAACTTTTGGCCAAGTTTTTTCGAGACCGTTCATCCGCAGATTGCATTTAATCACTAAATTAGGTCAAATTAAATTAAATTCATCTAATTTGGCAAACAAATTCATTCTGCAGTCAAACATTCTCGAAATAACTTCGCCAAATGCAATGCGCATTTGGTGCAGTGTAAATGTATCATTAGATTTACTACACTGTATATACGTATATATGTATTTTACCTGTTAGAAATATGAGATCACTTCTATTAATAGTTTACCAAATCAAATAAATAAGTTTCAAATTCGGCACGTGTATCAGGGCGTTGATTAGTTTGTTTTATATGAAACTTAGAAATTAATTTTATTAAATGTCTAACGCCAGTGAGTGCAGTTATACCTATTCGCCCGAGCAAAGTCTTGTCAATTTAGAAATTAATAATGGCACCAAAAAAATGTTTAAAGAAAGTTCGAGTGATGTCTCCTGTGATCAGCGACGATTCATCAATACAATCGGATTGCTCGGAGAAATCAATACCTATGAGCCAACCATTGACGGAGAAAGTGATTCAAATCACGGAAACTCAAGATGTGATGCAAGAATTAATCAAGGATCCCTTAGACGAAGTATCCTAAAAGTTGAATCCTGGGAATGCAGCTATCAAGGAAGTGAAAGAAGTGAAGAATATTGTAGAAGTGAATCAAGTGAACGAAATGATATTAATAGATTTGATAGAACTGCTATGGCTGCCAGAAATGTTTGTAATAATAATAATGAATGTGTTAAAAGAAGTAGAGAGGGTATGCATAGAAGACAGAGATTTGATATGGAAGTCGATTCAAGTCGCAATTATGAATACATTAAAAAAAATGAAAGCCCTAACGATCGACTTAAAGGAGTCTTCGTTCGAGGATTTCAGGCGAGAAGCTGTAAAAGGCGAATTTTGCATGATATTTACGAAAACAAATTTACCTCAAAAATTGATAGATATTATTTCAGAAATATATATGAAAAACACAGAGGAACAGCCATGTTCATCTGCCTCCATGACGATCACTGGCACGTCGTACATGACTGTTCCTACCATAATTACTCATGTAGATGCTCCGCAATCGAGCACTTCCAAGAATTATGTGGAACCGGAAAAAAATTTTCTAGACGAGTTGTGTCCAGTCACGAATATTCCATTCAGCACTGGGTCAATACAGCAATCTATTTTACGAAGTGCGGAAGATCGCTTTGTTACCTGGACGTCGCCGGGAGAAATTGGGTACCAGGTAGTGAAACTAGACATCTACAATTTCTCGAAGATTGTAGGTGTGGACAAGAAGTCGTGGTGGAAGGAAGCAGAAATTCGCTCGACTTTCTTGACGAACAGTCCGGTAGACCCTCTGCATCTGGCAATTCAGAAAGTGCTGAAAATTGCTGCTTAACGGATAACGTCAAATCCCGAAACAAAAAAGACGGAAAAGCAGAGAGGATCATTCAGTTTTTACAAAAGTACCCAGTGAGCCCAATAAATCATATATTTTCATTAAATATTTGGCTTAAATCGGATTATAGATTTTTTAATAGGGCATCACCCTTAATGATAAATATCATGAAAATTCATGGCGCTTTTTACAACGAGTTATCTGTTGAAGAACTTTATACACATTTTATGTCAGTTGATCCTCAAAATCTTGTCTTTAACGCACCCCAAACACCTACTTACAATTATTATATGAATTTAGAAGATTCAATAAATGTACTCGAAAAATTAATTAATTATCAATTCGATGACAATGAAAATAAAATTCAAAATTTTTACATTGATTTATTTAATGTTATAGATAAAAAAATTCCAAAAAAAAATTCTTTATTTATATTATCACCACCAAATTCAGGAAAAAATTTCTTTTTTGATGCTGTAGTACACTATTGTATTAACTATGGGCAGTTGGGGAATTTTAATCGTTATTGTGCATTTCCATTAATGGAATGTATAGACAAAAGAATTATTTTGTGGAATGGACCATTAATGGAACCATCTGCCGCAGCAACTTTAAAATGTATTTTAGTTGGTGATACATGTACTGCTAAAATAAAATTTCAAGGTGATGCTGTTATAATGCGCACACCTGTAATTATTTTAAGTAATAATGATGTATTTCCTAAGGACGAAGCTTTTAGATCTAGAATATATCAATATAATTGGAAACCTGCACCTTTTTTAAAAAATTATGATAAAAAACCAAATCCATTATCAATATATTTTCTTTATTTAAAATATATATTAAATAAACAATAAAATTTATAAAATATTTATTTGCGTCTTTTCTTATGTTCTATTATTTCGTATTCTGCTAATTCATCGGCCATGCTTAACACTCCTGTTGTTGCATCTGTATTACCAAAAAGAGTTCTTCCATCTGTATATTTATGATCTGCATTTTCCATTGTTCGGCCGAACAACGTTAATATAGTACGCTATATTAGTGTTCCAACTTTTTACTTTACAAAAGTCTTCCATTTTTCTCATTCAGGCACTCATTGGCTTTGTATTGCCATTCTCTCAATATGACTGTTATATCTGCCTGCCATAACGTCAATTCCGATGGTGCCAGTCTATTAAGAAACTTGAACGATCCAAAACGAATGATCACCGTTGAAGTAGATTTGCTTAAAGAAGATACAATTGAAAATGTCTTTCGATATATCAACGATTTATTGCGCACCAATAACGATTACCAATTCACGGCGCTGGTCAATAATGCTGGTGTGATGTGTTTCGGCGAGTTCGAATGGCAAACTACGGCACAATTCGAAATGCAAATCAACGTTAATGTATTGGGTACAATGCGATTGACAAAAGTAATGTTACCATTAGTGCGAGCACATCGTGGGCGTATAATTAACATCACAAGTCACTGTGGTTTGCAGGTGAGTTCAAATATTCTCATAATATCTCGGCAGCAAAAGCATTTAGTTTGCTTTCCTAACCATAACTTGAAGGTTTAAATTATTTTTTTGGGTTTCTTAGGCTCTTCCAGCGATCGGTCCATATTCCGCTTCTAAAGCAGCTTTACGCTTTTGGAACGATGCATTGCGTGTGGAAATGCGAAATTATGGTGTGGAGGTAGTCAACTTCGTTCCAGGATCCTTTGTTCATTTGAGCAATATTTCAGCACGACAACAGGATCATGCCAGCGTCATGCTACAGGCATTTAACGACGAGCAGCGTCAATTCTATGGTGCTTATTTTGAACGATTTAACAACTATTTGCGAGTAATATCGGGATTTAAGGCACCAAATCAGTTTCATGATCCACATTTGTTGGAGAAATTTCGAGATGCCTTAACGAATACCGTGCCACGAACAATTTACATACATGAACCTTGGCGGTGAGTATTCTTTTTGTATAAATATAAAATAATCGTTGGGTAGTCGTATGAAAGGCATGTGGTGATAGCTGACTTCTTTTAATATTGATGTAAAAGGATGTATTGTATCTCCCAGCCTCTTACTTTCCTTTTCCTTCATAATCTTACTCTAGTGCTCCCGTTTCTCGCCCTCTCACTGTTTCTGTTTCCATTCTGTTTGTGCCGCTTTCTTTTACATGTGACATCAGTAAGTGATGTAGAGGATAGATCAATCTAACCTCTTTGGTTCAACTGAATAAAGTTTTCTAACTGGAAATAAGTGCAAATAAATTGATCACTTCAATAACGAACATTTTATTGCAGGTATACATTTTATTGGATTCTATTCCGCATTTGTCCCGCACCAGTAGTGGACTTACTAACGGTGAAATTTTGTGCTATGCCCACCTATGAGCAAGTTATTGACTCCACGCAGCAACAAAAAAATAATTAGCTGGATGTTTTATTAATTTGACCTGCATGTAATTCACCAACTTCATGTTATAGATGTCGTTTATAATATTTTTATTCTATACATTTAAAAATTTAAATAATATTCTAAGGATCCTCAAAAGTTATAGAAATTTTACAATTTTAATGAAATTCACTTTTCATAACCCATATTTTTGTTATTCTACAAATTGCGGTTTAATATTATGCACATGCTTTTCAAATACATCAATTACACAGTTTTAACAGTAAATAAACAAAAAAATAGCGTGTAATAATTATATATTAATGCGCACGAATATGTAATACATTTAGCCACATAATTATCAGCTATAGAACACATATTAACGGTTCGCGTTAGCCAATTTCACTATGCTTAGTATAAGTATCAACATCCAAACTCATTCGTAATGCATATTTGGTTTTGGATTAGGATTTGGATCATTCCAACTGTCATCGAGTGCATCATCACCGCCACCACGTCCAAAATGTGCCATTAAATAGATGACTGCCAAAAATGACAAGACACCGCTAAGCACCAAGAACCAAGTGCGCCGCCAGGGAGGACGTGAGGATGGCGCATAAAATCGACGAGACCAACGTGAAAATATTTCGGATGGTGTACGCCGCTTATACTTGTTTTCGTCACGATCAGTACCACCGATTGGAGATTGACGTGGCAGTAGGGGGCGACGGCTACTAGCTATAGAGATAAAAAAATTTTAAATGTATAAATTTAATGTAACATAAACTTTCTATAGAACAAGACTAGCTTTTACTAAAACCTAGGCTATAAACGCACAGTTTACAGGCACTTTGTGTTCGCATACTAAAGGCTCATCCTTTCATGTGTATCTATACTCACCATGCACATCGCTATCTGCAGGTGGACTGAATGCGTCCATTAATAGCACGGAATGTGGACTTTCGTGACGCATAGTTTGCGTTGAAAAAACACCATTCGCTTTTGAACGCTCAAGACCGCCGGAATGATGCACTTTTGTCATGTTGCTTACAGATGCCGTTTGAGAGTTTGAGGCATTTACACCATGCGGCTTCGAGTTCACATTTGTCACTGATTGCTCATCTGGCAACTATAAATATACATGTTTATTTGAATGAATATGTTAGAAATGCCATCGTATAATTACCAGCGACAGCCCTAAACCATTACGTCCCCAATTCACTTGTGATAAATAGCTTTTGAGGGCATCCGCTACTGGCGATACCAAGTTGGAATTTGGGAAAATCTCAGTTTTACAAATGGGGCAGTGGTGACCGCGTGGTGCTGTATTGGCTGGCAGTGATGCCTGTCGTGCATGCAAACAATCCCAATGGAAAACATCTGAAACAGTATTAGAGAAGCAGTTAGTTGTATAGGAAAAAGGGGAGACTTGCTATGCAGTACATACGGTAACACACTAAGCGCACACATTCGCCCTGCTCCAGAGTTGTAGAGCATAATGTGCAATTGGAAACGTAATCACTGTCCCGCAGCCATTGTAAATATGATTGTACAATACACTGCAAGTAGAAGGGTGTAAAATGAAGTGAGTGTTCCAGATATGCAAACGCTGTGAAGTCATTGGAAATTTACCTTTGGATGATTCTGCACCATACAATTCTCACACACATTGACACGATGTTCAAAACAGAACTGATTCGTCACTTGCCGTTTGGGGCACTTGCACAGTCCCATTGTTCCCTGCCACTTATGAAACTTGGCAAATACGACTTATTTAGAATTTAAGGGTTTTTATTTATAAAATTAGTAAATCGTAACCTGCTATTGCACTGAGTTTATAAAAAGTCTTTATATATTCAGTGCATTTGTATTTTATTAATCGGAGAAATTCACCAGTAATTTTCGTGTTTCGTTTTATTTATTTTTCTTTGTGGTATTATTTTGACAGCTGCAGCCACGTAGAGTATAGGGTAAATGCAAGTTATATGGTAGTTGGTGACAAAAGTTCATAACGAAATTAGGAAGGGATCGAGTCCCGAAAGTTTTTACAATTTCGGGATGTTGGGATTTTGAAAGGACAATGGGGATTATCTCAGATACTTTTAAAAAGCCGGGTAAGATATCAAAAGACGGGTTTTGTTATCGATATGCATAATCTGAAATATTTCAACCCAGCAAGGTATTCTGCAAATAAATATCGGAGGTAACGTCCAAATTTCGGGATCGGGATTATTAGTTTTTTGGCAATAACTTTGCACTGAAACAAAATTTTAATTTCGGCTTTCTGATTGTTCAAATCTAATCCAAATCGCCTGTTTTGATAACCTTCCCGACAATTTTGGCTGTGCTTCACCAGTTTAGTGGCATTATATTTATTCAAGTCCTCTTTTAATTTACATAATTTACCTTTTCTAAAACCCAATTAACAATTACAAAACCAAATTGATCTTTCCTCAAATCCAACTGACTATTACCATTTCCAAGATAGAGTTAAAACTTGTATCAAATCTGGAAATAGCGTAGTTTTTCTGCTCGCTTAACTCATATGTTGTTCAGTTCAATATTACCAGCTGGAAATAAGTACACAATTCACAAAGTCTACTATTTCCTGCTATTCGTCATATGTGCTGTATTTTTCAAAAAATTTATATGGGAAACCATGAAACCCAAATACACCATACAACGATGCGACGAATATGACACTCTTGTGAATTACCTAGTTGTAATTGACATCGAAGTGACGAATCAAAAGAGCATTCATATATCTCGATAGAGAGAACATGTGTTAAGAAAACAACCCAAACAAAACCAAAATTGACAAGGAATGACGAAAAATCGTTTCAATATACATCTTTTAAGGAAAGTTTATTTAAAAGTGCCTGTAAAGAGACTCTTCACATACTTGCCTTTAAGGTTTAGGTTATTATGATGGTTCTTGTAAATTACAAAGAAACAGTTTTTTACCTTTTCTACATCAAAAATTATTAAAATGTATTAGTCCAACCATTCAGTCATATAAACACATTTTTTTGGTGTTACATCACCGCATTTGGAACAATTTGTGATAACTGGACATATTCCACAAGGCATTTGTACAAGCCCAGGAGCAGCAATTGGCAAATTAACGCTGCGATATACGTAAGAGCCATCGGGCATCAAAATACGTTCTGCATTACCGTCATAAACTACAGTTTTTAAGATTGTTTCCAAATCGTCTTCATCTAAATGAACCTGAAATGATATCATAGGGTGATATGTTTAACATAAGCAACAATTGAAAAAGGCAATTCTTCAGCTACCTTACTTATACCCAAATCGGATATAAATTTATGCACTTCCTTGACAGTACAACACGCAAGACGTTTTAATGCTAATGGGCCTTCGCGTTTCTTTTCGGCATTTTCACGTGTCATTTGCAAAAATCTTAAGCACTGTTGATTGAGCACATCGACGAATTCGGCTTCAAAGTCTTGATCCTGATACCAAGCACCGCCCGTTACTGAACGATCCGGCTCTAGATTGTACAACATGTAGACTTTTTTTTTGCTGGCCTGTAATTTTAATGTTGTGAAATTATTTCAAATATACTTTTCATTTAATATCATCTTACATTCACCGATTTCACGGCTTTTATCAGCTTTTTCGTTTCCAAGTTTTTCAAAATTTTATTCAATTGTGTCATATTTAGATTTGATTGCATGCGTATATCACGTATCCATATGCCTTTATTGCCACCCTCCTCAATAATTCCATAAATGACTTTCTCCTCATTATCTGCATCTTTAGGTAATGCACTCTTCTTTGGATCCTTGGCACGATAAATGAGTTTATCGCCTTTCTTGAGCAATTCAATTGTGCTCTGCTGCAGCAATTTATTTAGCCCATCAAGTCTTGCTTGTGCAGGCACGTCCGGTAGTCCTTTAACAAGATCATCATTTGTGGCCCCCGCTGGAACACTCTGAATTATGGCTAATATTTCATGGGAGACTTCATTCGCAGCCATATTTACGGGAATTCAAATCCGGAGCACTTGTATTTACCCTATAAAGAAGAAGAACAAATATACCAGATGAAATGTCAGTCAAAGCAAAATCGCAGAAACATTTTTCCGTTTTTTTTTCTTTTCTACCTTGTTTTTATCGTTTTCCAGACGGATTTCGCCACTTTATAGCCAAACAGTAGTAACTTTTAATTAAATGTCTTTTACCGGTGAATATTCCTCCGACGATGAGGACTTTAAGAAAGTAACAGAGGCTAACTTCCAGAATGTCCACAACAAATTAGCTAAGGTATGCAAAAAACGCAACGTGAGATCAATGAAATGACATTTCACTAATTGTCGTTGCCAACTGTTCATTTGTACAATCGGCCAGATAATAAAATATTTTTGAAGTTAACTTCTTAGGCGGCGATACAATGTTTTTGTCATGACAAAATGTAGAATGATTAAATCATGGTTTTTGTGGAGTTGAATTTGAACAGGAAAGAAAAGAGGGAATGAAAATGAAAAAAAACTTGGGTAATGCCACTTTGGGCGGTTTACCGGGTTGCAAGCTTTTTTTTTTAACATTAAGGAAGATATGTCAATATGGGTTAAAATGAAAGGATTATCGGAAAATCCGTATTTGTGGTCCGTCTTCTCTGCTTTTTCCCAGGTATGTAGATATCGCACACTAAATCAAAAAGAGGCACAACTCAAAATCGGAGTAACTTTCAGTTAAACGTTTCTCGATCGCACAAAAGTCATTTGATTTTTAAAAACTTGTCATCAATGTGCTCTTTAAAGAGTGACAGTCAAGAAGAAAACAATTTTATGTACTGTCTGTACTACTTTTTATAAGGCAATCTAGGCCTAGAAAGCGACCTAAAAAAAATTTGAGTTGTGACGGCTTTTGATTTAGGGTGCGATATGTATGATTGTGGCGGAAGAAAGAACACTGTTACAAAAAGTTATCCCGCTAAATTGCGCTGGAGTAGATATTTAAAAAGCCGTATTTATGGTCTGTTTATTTAAGTTTCGCTGATAAAGTCGTGGGCATCTCCATTACGTTTATGAGAATTCAATCGGTTTCATCAGGGGCCTTATCATGTAATTCGATTCTATAGTAAATGCTATTCGAAAGCTGTCAAATCACATACAATTTTTTTCAAATTCGAACGAAATTTCTTTCGGATCGAATTACATGATAAGGCCCCAGAACTGAATTTCGATAGTCGAAGAAATTTCTATCGACACTCCCGATAGACTCCATAATTTAAACAAAAACCCATAGTATACACTTCAAATATGCATTTTTTCACAGATTGGCTACGCGGACGGTGTATCAAATGGCCAGGAGGAAACTTTTCAAACTGCCTTCGATACTGGATATGCTGATGGGTTACGTACAGGATTGGAAATTGAGAAATATAAGGCGTTTTACCATAACTTAAATGACCTCAAATTACAAAATGAATCATTAAATAGAGAGAAAATACTTTATACAAATATGTTTGTGCCCGTTGCTACAGATGGAAGTCATTGCCGCTTCGATGAACATAGCAAGGAAACGTTAAGTACAATTAGTGCAAATCAAAACCATTATGTAGATAATATTTTGAAACAGTGTCAAGAGACACTGCCACTAACAACTAGTTTATTTGCGACGCAAAATGTAGTAAAGTAGTTGTTTTACAGTAATTTTTAGTAATAAAAAAACGTTTTTATAAATACAATCCCTCGACAGTTCCTTCTTTTTTACGGTACAGAACGCTCTCTTTCGATTTTTTAAAATCTTCGTTGGTAACCTTCATGCGTCGTTCACGGAGAGCCATTAAACCGGCTTCTGTGCAAATAGCCTTAATATCCGCACCAGACAGATCATCTTTGGCCATAATTAGTTCATGAAGGTTCACATCTTCTGCCAAGGTCATGCGAGATGTGTGTATTGTGAAAATGCGGCGTTTTGTTTTTTCATCAGGGAGCGGAAATTCGATTTTTCGATCTATACGGCCTGGACGAATAAGTGCGGGATCCAATGTTTCAATACGATTCGTAGCCATTATTACCTACGAATATATAAAGCCTTTAAGAAATAAGCGCATTCCAGAATAAAAGACTTAGCTCACCTTTACATCACCACGCGAATCAAACCCATCCAGTTGATTCAATAATTCCAACATAGTACGCTGAATTTCTCTTTCACCGCCCGAATTAGAATCGTAACGTTTTGTGCCTACTGCATCAATTTCATCGATAAAAACAATTGATGGTGCATGCTCCTCGGCTACGCGAAACAGCTCACGTACCAATTTCGGACCATCACCAAGATACTTTTGAATCAATTCTGAGCCAACAACACGCAGAAATGTGGCGGAAGTTTGATTCGCTACAGCCTTAGCCAGCAATGTTTTTCCTGTGCCCGGTGGACCATACAAAATTACTCCCTTTGGCGGCTTAATACCCATTTCCTCATAATATTCTGGATGTGTAAGAGGCAGTTCGACAGATTCTTTGATTTCTTGAATTTGTGTATCCAAGCCACCTATATCAGCATATGTTTCTTGGGGTGCTTTTTCAAGTTTCATTACGGTAACCATCGGATCTGTATCATCACTGAGGACGCCTACTACAGCATGTACTTTATGATTTAGCAATACCGAACAACCAGGTTCCAGTTGATCCTTATCAACAAAGGATAAAATGCTAACATAATGCTCCGAGCCCACTGAGGTGGAAACTATAGCATGATTATCATCGATGATTTCTTCAAGATTGCCCACAGACATTGGTGTGCCTCGTAAATCATCTACCTTAGAACGTTCTTCCTCATTCTTTTCATCTTGTGGCTTTAGACGTTCCTGATTACGTATGAATTCATCCTCCATCATCAAATAGTCCTTGATGCGTTCCAATTTTAAAAGCTTTAGGCGACAGCGTGTATGCGGCGTAACTTGAGGTAATTTCATGGCAGCATCGGGTCCCTTGGAACGCCTCTTCTTTTTACCTACACGAGTTGGAATTGGAGGCTCATACTTCTTTTTCTTGTCTTTGTCATCTTTCTTGTCACCGGAGCCGCCTTGGGCCGATTGGTTTTGTCCCTATTTATAAAAGAGAATGAGAAATGATGTAAGCAAATTTTATAATTTGAAATTTTAAACAATTACCATATTTTATTTAGTTTTTATATGCTAAAATTAATTAAATAATCCCAAAACTTTAGATGGATCCTCTAGCTGACAAACAATTTTCACAAGTCACTTTCAGCTCACTTGAAGTTGGCTGTGCAGGCAATAATTGTCAATCGCGCAAACTTTTTTCCCGTACTGTAGCAATTATGGCTGCCACCCGTTTTATTTTTTTTTTTAATTCAAATTAGCCACTTCGACACAGTTTACAGTTTACATTGGCAAATTTGCTTTTGTCTTCACCTTCCCTGCTAGAATCCGAAAGAAAATGCATCACCGTGATGTTTTAAACACCTGTGAGTAATAATAGTAAGAACACATGCACGCGTTGTTATTGTTGTTAACAGTAAAACACTCCCGGAAGGTTTTGTGGAGGGATGCCGAAATTGACAGTCCTTGGCCGGATATGAACCCAGTACGTTGCGGTACTCCCCGATTGTCGAGGTAGCAATTTGGTATGACCAGTGGAACCTTCTAGGTCATGTCATCCCTCCATCCATGAGGAAGGAGAAGGTGGGTAATGAGAGGTGAGAGGCATCATATCCGGCATTTGGTCGCGTCGTGTCGCGTCGTTAGGTGTACCTGTTAATTGCTTTCAAGAAAAATTGACAAGTCTAGATACGAATATAAAACACAAAGGAGAACTCAATAATTGTCTAATGTAATAGTACATTTATAACGCACCAAATTTTCCAAATTTGTCGAAAAATTGCAAATTTGGCGCTTTCTTCCATACAAATCTTATTTTCCACATTTGGAATTCCATCACATTTCACCTCATTTGCCGAACAACAAAGTCCACAGTTCCTCTAAATAGCAGCCCTGCCTGTGTTCCACATTTAGAATCACCCAGCAATAGGCGGGGTGTAAAAGTAGGTCGCCTCCCAGTTGGTGCACCCTGGGTAACGCTAAATGACCTACATGGCCTACACGGCTAGTTTCTTGTATTGCCGGGTCTACGAGAACGGTACCAGTATTTGTGCTGTACCCATCGTGCCGAAACGACCCGGGCCGTTTCTTATATCGACCCAGCCAAGAGCAATACACTCGGGGTGACCCTGTCCGACATTTAGGCAGGGCTACACCTCGCTACAACAACAACAACAGCTGTAAATAACTATTTCATCTACTTTGTTCTAGGAAAATGGGCGAATCCTACCAGGAAAAGACAGAAGCCCTCTTGACTCTTCTTTTATTATTACTCTAAAGGTTTTTAAAGCATTACGGTGGTGCATTTTCTTTCGGTGGCTTTTTGGTAGAAGATTCTTGCAGGGATGGTGAAGCCAAAACCAAATTTGCAAATGTAAACGATATCGAACTGGCTCATTTGAATTCGCCAAATTTAGTACAGTGTAAATGTACTATAAAAGGGCACTTAAGCCTTCGGCAGAATCAGTCCGTCACGTACTTGCCGGAAAAGGAAGAAACTGACAGCCGAGTAGGATGTGTGTATTTTGCATGTAAAAGATAGATTGAAAAAGTATCAGTCAACGGATCCGGCATCCTTTGCCAATTTTCTATTTTGACGGAACGGGCTGCGTGACAAATGTCAAAATCAATTTTACCGCCAATTTGACAACGCGTTTGTGAAAAAGCAAATTTAACCAAAGTAATTTTTTAATATTTTCCATGTTTTTAACCGAAATTTTGCATTTGTTATGTTTTTTTTAATAATTTTCGTTTTGCGCTAAATACTTTGTTGACATATCTGTGTACTTCAACATGACGTACGTCAATCGCTATGTGCCATCCCTGTGCGGCACGTACGTTTTGTCACGACGTACGTCACGTACATGATGTATTGACGGACTGATTCTGCCGAAAGCTTTAAGCGGGAAACAGAATCAGTCCCCCAATACATCAGTTGCGTGACGTACGTCAATTTTAGAGCGAATTCTATTTTGACTTATCCGTCATAGCTGGCGTTACGCATACAAACACCCGGAGTCTACTTTGCTGTCAGTTGTTTCAACTTACTGACGTACTGATTCTGCTGAACGCTTTACAAGTGGCAGCCGTGCAAAAAATTCGAACGCATCACTACTTGACAGCTGTCTGAACTATCGATAGTGCTATCGATTGTTTTCCAGCTCTAGCTCACCTGCCGAAAAGAAATCTTTTTTTCTGCATACGGGGCATACAAAGATGGTGTTGCTTGACAATTCTTCGGTGAGTCCAATTGTACTTCTTTTTAAATAAATAAGCTTATTCTCCTTTAATCTTCTTCTCTGTAGTTCATAATCCGATTAGAAAAGTTGGCGATTGCGGCTAAAAAGGACTCTTCCTTTACTGTGACGTTCAAACGCTGTATGCAAACAATGGGCCGCTTTGTTAATTCAATTTTAAATTAATACTATATTTTCAATCAACAGATAATGGACATGATAGACCTAAGCCAAGAGAGGGTCGTAAACCACTGCCCGAACCAGAAACATACATGTGTCTTATGCGTGCACAGACGAAAGCAAAAAAGGTATGTCTGTTACCCTATTAGCTACATACTTACATATAGATATGTGAACGGGACCACACTGGACAGGGTATAGGATAAACCATGTATGTCGTGTTGTTGTTGGTAACCGCCAAAATATCCCGAAGGAGGCAACATCGATATTCTCAAGTTGATATCCAACACGATTCTCCAATATTAGAAATATTTTGATAACTTTGTAGTTCTCAAGTTGGTATCCAACATCATTCACCAAGTATTCTCCATCTTGGAGATACTTTGATAGTTCTCAAATTGATACCCAACACCATTCTCCAAGTACTCTCTAACCTTTGATATCTTTAGATAACTTTATCGTACTCAAGTCCCCCCCTCCCCACATAATTCTCCAAGTAATCTCTAACCTTTGAGATATTTTGATTACTTTATAGTCTTCAAGTTGAAATCCAAAATATTCTCCAATCTTCAGCTTTTAATATTCGAATTAAAGTTGAACAGCTTAGGCTAAAATTTAAATTTATGTAACTACAAATTGTATGTCAACTAATTCATGGCGTTTTAAATTATAAAAAATCATGGTTTATTTTTTCGGTATTTACTTTCACGAGTCGCATTCATACCTTTTTATACATTTGAGTCCAATTAAAGAATCCCATTTGAATACAAGTTGAGAATTATCCTTTTCTCAACTTTATATAAAAAATGCCCTTTTGTTAAGAACGCTATCATTCTCAAGTTAGTTCTCAACTTGAGATCGAACGTAACTCAAGCCTAAATGTTTGTTGGGTCATGATCTTGTTGTAGCGACCAAAACACTGAACGCTGGAGAACATCTTCTTAGGTACAAACGAAAAGTATGAGTCCTCTCGGTTCATTGCAGGCTTAAAAATCTCAAAGCTGTTGGTGCATACACAGTGCATGGTCAAAGGACACATGTTGATAGTATGGCCAACTCGAGGACAGTTATTGTAAAATATATTTTTCAATATAACTTTGGATAGAGTTAACTTTCGTTAGTATTGTAAATCAAGTAAGAATATAGCGCATGATGAAATTATGCTCAGAGCTGTAGCTTGATGAAATAGACTAAAAGTGTGACCATGCAAGTCTTTAACACTCGTTTTCATGATGGAATTTTGTTTTTCTAACAACTTTCAATTATCTCTTATGTTGACTAATTTTTGAATTGCAGATATCAACAATTGTGCGTCAGGAAGATGTACCCAAGATGATGAACATGTATGCGCAATTCATGAAGAGTAATTTGGATGGCCTTAAACGTGTAAAGAAAGTAAAGAGCAAAGCGAAGGCGGCAAAGGGGTAAATGCGAGAATGTAGCATCTTCATATGATTAGGACATAATTTAGATGTAACCAAATTGAATTCTCTTTTGTGTTTAAAATATCCATACATAGTGAACTATTATTTAAAAGCAATATTGCTTAATAATTCAATAGCCAACAAGCTTCAGATTTAAAAGAATTTCATTTGAATAACTGGTGTTAAAGTGGAATTTAGAAGTATGTATATTTGCACACTTTTAATTGAATTTATACGTACGGTCTGATACTGCATAATAAAAATAGTGAACAATTTCATTAATCAATAAAAACTATATACGTTTGCATATGTAAATATTGCCGTAAATATGTTATACAAGATATACTTTAGTATACTGTATAATTTATGTATAAGAATGTATTTATGTAAATTATGCTTGTTACGCTTGCGGCTTATGAGCAGAGTGTGCAAAATCAAAAAAATTACTAGTCCGACTGAAAATCATTTTGAGATAAAGCGTTTTTGAACCTAAATTTGATATAGGACAAATTCTGAGCCTGGCGCGTTTGAATAAAATTAACTCCAACTTCGCCGTCGAAATAGTGCCGAAACGATCACGTTTTCCTTTCGAAAGTGTATCGAAATCATTGCGATTTGAAAACGATATTCAAAGTGATACAAATTGAATTTTGTACCTTTATCATAATTTGTATCGCATCCTTATTTTGGTGGAAAAGTTTGGTTCTTTGTATGCATACTCTGCTTAATAATGTTCTACTCCTTTTTCGTTATTGACCCTTGTTTTTTTAATTGACGTAATGCGCATTTTGCGGCTGTACATTTTGCTATTCGATAATTGCGACCAATGCCGCGGAATGTGCCCTTGCAGAAGACCTCTACTGTGACACGCACACGACGACCATCGGCTAATTTCTCCGGTTTTCTGCAAAATAAATAGTATGTGTTTAATAAAAACTAATAAATAGATTATTAGAAAAAAAATGTATTTCTACTTACCCAAATTTGGCAGTCTCCGGTTCCAGCTCAAGCAATTCTCTGATCGGCGATTTTGGCACTGAGTTGCTAAATTGTTCTATTTCTGGTTTCATCATATTACTATATACTTGCCACACAACGTCCAATGACATATTGGAATCCAAAAAGATAGCACCTGCAATTGACTCGAAAACATCACCTAATGCTTTTGGCACTTCAATATCTTCAGCATCGTCACATTCCTCCTCCGAAAGTAGATAATACTGCAAAAGCAAAGGGGATTGTTTTTTGTTAGTATATATAACGAAGTATAGTAAACATTTCTCACCTCTTCGCTTATACTATGTCCATTTTCATTTTGTATACGTACAAAACGATCAATCACATCGTTTAAACCAGGCGACAAATGGCGAAAATATTTATGGAAACCATGTCTCACAGCTAAAGAAGCAAATATTGTATTATTTACTAAAGCTGAACGCAAATCTGTCAAGGCACCCGGCGAATGTTGTCTAGGATCCTCGTAGAGATGACGCGTAATCAGATAATCCAAAACGGCATCACCTAAAAACTCTAAACGCTGATAGCAATCGGTTAAACGATTTGGCGAATAACTGGCATGCGTCATGGCCTGCAGCAAATAGGACCGATCACGAAATTTATAACCCAATTTAGCTTCAAATTCATCGAAACCTTCCAGCATAGACTCCAGTTCATCTGCAGCATTCGGTGAATAGTGTAAAAGTGGACTTTTCGGTGCAGTCCATTCACCAAATATCGTTATATCACCATTTGCATCAGGAGTTGTACTGCCGGGAACACGACACTCTTGTGGATCATATGGTTTGCATTCGTAGGGAAGTACGCGTATACCTAGCCATGCCATGAAGAGTAGTGCGCCCCGAGGACCACATTCAATTAGATATGCACCGATTAAAGCTTCAACACAATCGGCCACAGATTTATCTGCAAATAAACGGAAATACGAGTAAACAAAGCGATGAGATTCAGATAAAAATAGTGAGCTTACCTGGAATGCTATGCTGAGTTACAAGATTGTAAGGAATGAAACAAGTAAAGTCGTTGCCTTCGCCACTATCATCAGCAACAGCAGCATCCTCGCTGTAATTGTTTTCCTAGCAAAAGTAAGTAAAGTTAATTTTGAACTCATGCTAATATTTTATATTATAACTATCAGATGCCGCGAACTTGTCTCCGAAACTTACAAACACGATATCTCCACTCCAGCGCCACCTAGTGGGACAACAGATTTGTTGATTACATATCAACCATACATTCCCAATATGAATAAAACCGGACCATAAATACGGGTTTTGTAAATGTAGCGACTATAGCGCTATATCCTCTATATATCCTATGTCGAGAGGGCGTATGCAAGGAATAAACTGTCAAAATTTGACAAAAATCCGTTTAGTAGTTTTTAGGCAGACCCGGCAGATGTTGGCCTGCCCAAAAATTAATTTGAATGGAAGGAACAAGTTTACTGTGCCCCCTTCATAACTCATTTCATATTCCATTACAATTTTAGAGATATTGAGCCCGAAAAATTTATTTTTTGGGTGATGACCCGCCCCTCTTCGAATAATTTTCAATTTTTTTTTAGTATGCTAATAATATTGTTTTCCTTCTTACTAATTTCCTACAACGAGCCCTTTCAGATTATTCAACCTGAAAAATTAAGATTAAATGGGAAGTGCCACGCCTACTTTATATTTTCGAACTTTAGCAAGAATACAATTAACTCATGTCTACTCACCTCACCGAATAGACCCAATTTATCAGCTTTTTCTCGTACTAAAGCGCAAATCTCAGAGCTGTCCATCTCTTTTATGTTAGCTAAATCGACCAATTTCCAGTGATGGGGCGGAATCTATAATATATAAAATTAACAACTTTTAACAGGGCATCGACAATAAATAAAATTCCACCGCTCACCTTCGCCTCGATTAGCGCCTTCTCCAACTCTTTGGGCACATAGTAACATGGTGGCAACCAATTATCATGCGGCTCAAACTTCGTTGCTATCATATATTCACCTAGGTTTTTTCGACGTCCCAATCGATACAAATTCAGATTTGCAACTTGTTTAGAACGCAAATGGCTAAGTTTACCCTCATGTACATTTTCATAAGTTATATATAGATAAGTAGTTATGGCATATTTAAGAAATGAATCACCAATCGTTTCCAGACGTTCCAAATTGATACCATCATTGGCATTCGACATAGTTAACGCTTGTAGTATGATGCTTGGACTTGGTCCAGGATGACCGACCAACTTTGGTTGAAGATCAAAACTAAATCCATTACTCCACTGTTCATTGTTAAATACCTGTTTTACAGGTAATGAATTAACACTGTTTTCACTATAGTCTCTTCTTTCAAAACTTAACTTGATCAGTTTCTTATAACCATCACCCCAACGTTCTAGCTTTAATTCGTTTTTATCGTTGAAATTATCAAAAATATCACCACAACCTTGTATTTCGAATAGTTCTTGGGAATGGGATTTGATATAGTCAGTATTGAGCTGAGCGATATCTGCAATGGTCAGCACATTTGCGCGTTCCGTTAAGAAAGACGTTAATACATTTTTATCTGCATATGGCAGCAGTGCGCTAAATAATTCCGGACTCGTTGTTTCCTTACAACATACGCTAGTGGCTATGTTGTTGCTTAGCGCTTCTTTGCGAGCAAATATCAATTGCTGATTATATTTTACAAGCATACCCGATTGCTTAATATTCTCTCTCAGCTTTTGTGTAGATGCAGTGAATTGTGCTATAGAATGACGTAGCTCCACTTCAATCTTAGGTTTCAAATCAACAAAATTATAGCCCATAAGTAAGTTTTTCGTTTTTTGATAGTAACGCTCATTTGCATTGGCCGCTTGTATGATAGAGAGTTGTTTGTTGCGCCTATCAATTTCCTGATCGGTTTCAATAGTTTCAGCTTCATTCTTTGATGTGAATGCGATACGTAAGGGACCATAATCGTCATCTTCATCATCACTAAAGTTGACAGCAGCGTGGTCATTACCATCATAACTTGATGCGAACGAATCATCTGAATCATAGTATGCATACGAATTTTTTCGAAAATTATTTGTATTATTGCACTTATTTGAGCCAGTGTCATTTGCTTTTTTGTTATTCTGCTGTGATTCTTTAACATCCCAGAATGTCGGTGATCCATAGCGCATTGGTTGATCACCTGTGTGTTGGATGATATGATATGGGATATATGTATTATGTTTATATTGTTTGGATTAGGCGTAAGAAACTTACAAAAACTAACATTCGATGGAAAATATTTCAAATATTCCTCCTCTTCGTCGTCCAATGATTCTGAGTCTTTATTTGTGCTGATATCATCCGCCATGTCATTGGACCAAGTGCCGATTTCAATAAAAGAGCTATCCTGTAAAATTAAATTGAAAAAGTAAGTGATACTCTGTCAGAATAGGTGAAGAGTATTCAATAGTTACCTGCAGCTTCTTTTCACCCTCAATAATAATTTCATTTGCGCTTTTAGCTTTACCTTGCGCGTCCGCCTCGCCTTGCAAGTCATTACCTTCTTTAAAACCATTAGTACCTTTAGTTTTAGTCTCTTTACCATTGTTTTCATCATTTATCTGCTCCTCCAAGTTGCTCTTACACTCTTTTGATCGTTTTAGTACCTCCGATAGACTCCAGCCAAAGTCCAGCATTGGCCATTCAAAGTCATCGGCAATATCTTGCTGTCCCAATCCAATATCCAAAGCAACCTTCTTACGTATATCATCAGCCAGTAATAATCCATTAATACGATACAAAATACATGGTAAACAAACAGCTGTACGCCATAGTGAAGCTGGAAATGGATGCACAGTACACAATTCTGGTACGAGAATTTGTTTTTGTTCTAAATTTTCGCGTTTAGCACGTTTTGTCTCTTCTGAGCTTGTCGGCAACGCGACTCCTTTTCGATTAACATAACGTGGCGTAAGGAAATTCAAACGCGCGCTCGTATGATCCACATCCAATAGTGGCTGCTTTACATTTTGTATGTTTAAGCCATATTTAAGAAAATAATAATGTTTAAATGTACGATAGTTTTCACCAGGAAAACAGCTTAATGGCGATAGCTGTGGACATATCTCTGCTACATAAAAGTATTGTGGCTGATCTTGGTTACGATACCAGGGCATCACTACAGCATCACGAAATTTATTAGCATCAAAATCAATAGATTTGCGCATCTCTTCTGGCACCGGTGTTGGCATCATGCCTGCATTACGTTCAATTAGTTCAAGAAAATCCCAGTCGATTAGTTTTTCACCATCTCGTTTTACTGTTGGCACAATGAATACGCAATTTTCTGTTGAATCTGGATCGAAAAGCATTAGAAACTTTTGCAAGCGCAAAACATTCGTGAATGTATAATTTAAGAATGTGTTTATACAAAGTATTTGGGTTTCATTTAGTATCACTTTGTCTTTGGCAAGCACAATCGAAACCTTTACTTCACCGGAACGTGTAAATATTGGAAATGAGCTGACTTTTGGTATAGGCTTCAGCGTGAGTATACCAAAACCTTGTTGAGCATCTTCAGGTGGATATATTTTACGCCCACGCGTATTTTGTTCCTCTGGAATAGGACACTGTAGTGTTAAATCAATGAAATATAGATAGCAAGGAACGCCGGCGGTTGGGCGACAATGACTAAACTCTGAGGCTATCTAAAAAAAAAAGTGTTTTAAAATTGATAATAGCATACTATAAATAGATAATTACTTACTCGTTTATAGTAGTATTGTCTACGTTTAGTAGTGCCTGGACGAGGTTCTGAATTTTCAAGCACAATTTTCTCATCTTCCTCCTCTAACTCAAAGTTCTCCCAATCGGGTTCGAGTGCACGAAAGCCTTCTTTGCCTATTGGTTGTAAGTTGTCATCAAGCTCGCCAATTTTATGCAGCTCTATGCAGGTCTGTAATGCAGCCATTCTTCGTGCTAATATATTCGAAGACATGGGAAGCCCCTAAAATATTTTTTAATAGTTATGAATTAAAATAAAATTTTGCATCAATTGTACGTTAATTGAAAACATAAATTTAAAAAAAAAAATTATCATACCACTATATCATATTTCAATGGCGAGTTAATTGGAAGACGTATGGTATATTGATATACTTCGACCCCACAACGTATTGCTTTCGTACAACGCCATAGTGCCGTAAGCTTTGTAAATGTGTCACTTGGCAATTTAGAACAATATTTATTTACTAAAGCAATGGATGTAGTAAGATCAACAGACGGGCCTGTTAGTAGATGTTCCGAAGGTTTATAACGCTTTAGGCATTTATTAAAGTTATCTGCCAAATGATGTTCAGCCTCTGGCGGCTCAGTATTGGCGCATCTTTGTAGTAGCATCTGAAATATGAAAAGTGGAATACATATTTTAAACGAAATACGAATTAATTTGATATCTACTGATTACCTTTTCAATTTCACGATATTCTGCAAGTTGCTCTACTATTTTATTTGTTGTAAATTCGAGTTGTGTGTCAGTCGCATCTAAGGAAGAGGGTTTCAAACTTTGTACTACACTATTATCGTTTTCATAAAGGCAATGAAAGCGGCGTTTCTCCTTTTTTGGCTTCGTTTTTTTCGTTTTAGCCGCAGTGGCTGAAGTATCTTCCACAAACGAGCTTGCAGTTGAATCATTTAATACGCTACTCACATCAGATATAGCATCACTAAGATTAAGTATTTCATAGCAACTAGTGTCTAGAGACTTATTTGCAAATAAATTTGTATCTGCTACTTTAAGCATATCAGAAGTGTCGCATATCAATTCTTCAATTGTCGGTACTTCATTGTTTCTTTTAACTAAATCAACAATTTTGTCATCTTGTTTTGTAATATCTTTGATTGCCGGCAATACGTCCAGGATTTCTTTCAGCGTGATCTCACTTTTTGTCGGCGGTTTATTTGTTATAACCTCAGGATTTAGTATTTTCACAATTCCCTTTGGAGAGCCGATAGTGAATTTTTTCAACTTGCTATTATTATCATCAATGTCATCATCATCATCTTCACTACACGAATCTGTGGAGTCAATGATATCGTCTTGACTATTTTCTAATTTACATATGTATTTATGACTTGTTTCATTTAATTGTTCATTTTTGCAGTTTACTGGGATATAAGCGGGCGATACCAATATCACGTGGTAGGCAATTGTCGCTCTAGCGCGCCCCTTGCATTGCACATAACTGCGGTATGTTGTGGGTGCATCCCACCGTACAACCAGATTGCATTTTGGCAAATCAATGCCTTCCTCAAGTACGGCAGTACCAATTAGAACATTGCAGTCATGCATACGAAATCGTTTTAGTACCTCTTCCTGACGTCTGTGCTCCAATTCAGCTTCTTTAGGTTCTGTTGCAGGATCGGCCATACGATCAGTTGTAAACTGACATTTAAGGAATTTCAATTCTGGGTCATGCCGACTCATTTCGCTTAGCAAATCAAAAAGAACACGCGCTGTATAATTGGAATTGCAAAAAATTATAGCACAAAGCGAGTCCAAAGCATCAGTATTATCACGCATTTGTCTGCGGTTAAATGGACGGCGCTTGAAACGACCATGTGCGTTACCATGTGCACCATGACGACGATTTGTTTGTACCGGCGTTTCTGTTGCTTTGTTTGATATGTTTGTTTGAGGTTGTTGTTGTGGCAGATCGTTTGAAGCCGTTTTAACAATGGGATCTAAATTATCAATAATTGACCTAGATTCGAGTTGTAGTTTGGTTGTTACATTTTCAACATTCTGACAGCTATATTCAATGCTACGACTAAGTTTTTGAAAGTCCATCTGTTCTAAATCCTCACTCATTTTATGAATTGTTTCATTTTTAGCTAATATTTCTTCTGGCTTAAATAAGCGTAAAACTTCTAATAAACGAAATACTTTTGGGCTTGAAAAACGCTCCACTAGTTCTTTGTGGTTGGTAAACTTTTTGAATGTTTGTTCGCAAATAGCATGAAATTCCAAAAGCGCTGTATTTACTACACAAAGTAATAGATAATGGCGTTCATGTGGAGTTTTTATTTTTTGCTTCTCTATGCGATGAAACATATTGACAGCCACTCGATCAGCACACCACGGGCCCATTTCATAGAGCACAAAAAGCATTGTCTCCAGAAATTCCATTGGTTCTTCTTTAGGATCGGGTATATCTTAAATACAAGAGTAAATCAATTAAATTATTAATTTCACAATATACTATATGATACAGAAGCATAGTATATACATACCTTTTAACTCTTCCAAATATTCATCTGTGCTATAGATTTCGAAAGGGTCGTAGCGATGATCTATCAAAAAGGCTTTTCGCGTACATATGATATCTTCCAAAATAGCAGTCAACTCATCAGGCGTATATAATGTACATTGCACTATATACTCAGTAGGTTTAGAACAATACCTAAAAGAGATAAACCTTAACTAAATCATAAATTGCCTTTTAATTTGCGTCTTACCTTAATACTGTTACGATATCGCTAGCTGTTTCAGCCTTACAGTGCACACTATCCTCCAAAGTGTCTAGCATTGCACTTAACTCGTTTAGAGAGCATTCAGCGCTGTGTAAAGGGCCTGCTAAGCCCAAAACTTTTGGCATATTATTATCGGACACTTTGAAATAGTCGCAAAAGATTTCACGCAAATCTCTATAAACTTCGGCTTCGTGACAGTCTTCCAAAATTACTAAATGCACTTTTGCTAAACTCAGTAAATCGGATTTTAATGCAGCCAAGCACGTGCGTGGATGTAAGGCATAAAGTTGATAGCCTTCTGGTAAGCATATTGGCTGTTGCGCTTCTGACTCCATCACCGTGCCACTCTTCTCTTTGTACACCTTCAGATCAGTCAGGTGCTCAATCATTGTTGTTATTGATGGTGCGTTTTCTTCGCATGTTAAATATAAATTTATCTTTCCTGCTAGTCGCGCTGGTCTAGCTACTTCTTGTAAGAGTTTTAAAGCAATAAACTCCTTGGAAGATTTGTGACCAAGACATATCATTACATTACGTTCATAGGCGGCCGCTAGCAATTCGATTTGATAATCACGCGGGGTGAAGATGGTGGTGTGAATGTTATCACACCAATGGAACGACATTTCGGTGGTATAAACCAATCACAACACAACTTTTATTAAATTCTATTTAAATTAGTAAAAAATTGACAAAAATTCAGCGGAACACGGGAATTCACTGGATTTGTATCATGATGTGGATCAATGATGAGTGACTCTTTTACGCTCACACTTTTGCAGCCCAGGATTTGGCAGTGTTGCCAACTCGAAAACGAGTTCCTGGGCAGATACACAGCTGCTACCTGGAAAAACGACGCTGCCACAAGTTTGCCGCAAAAAAGGTCTGGAAAAGCAGGTACTTTTTTTTATGGCTTTAAAATGTGTATACACAAGCGTAAGTAGCGAGAAGGACGGAGTAGTTCAATTTTAGCAACAAAACACATTTTTAAATTAAACCTGTTCGTTAAACATTCGTTATGTCCAATTGAAATATTATATTATATACATTATATATTATTATTCACATTTAATGTTAATTACGTTCATTTTAAATACGTTTTAAAAAATTTACCATTTTAATAAATGAAAAGATTATTTCTTAAAAACCTAAATAAACTCGTACTTAATTTAGAATATTTAATTCTCGAAAAGTAAGTATTTCCCAAGCAAAATATTGGTAGATTTATTTAAACTACTGAAGAGAATACTGGAAAACTATTGGAACTTGAAGCCATATTTCCGCATAATCGTAAAGCGGGCTACTCACCTGCCAAGAAATGCCTCAAGAAAAAAACGAGCATATATATCTTGTGACTGGTCAAGAAATTTTGACGTTTACCAATTTTTCCATTTTTATGCAAATTACTCTGATAAAAATGTACAAAATATGTTTAGCGAGACATGTACTCACCTTTGCCGTGAATCTGCACGTTTACAGCGGGCTACTCACCTGCCAAGAAATGTCAAACTCCATATGAAAAAACGCTCAAGAAATGGTCAAGAACTGTTTTCACACGTCAAGTTTTCTTGAGCCAATACTCAGCTCATAAGAAAAAATACTACAATTTTCTATGGTTGGCAACGCCGGTTTACCTCAAGAAATAAATATGCTCGTATATATTTCTTGAGGTAAACGTTCAGATTCACGGCAAAGATAAGTATATACTTCGCTACACATGTTTTATACATTTTTATAATAGTAATCTTCAATAAAATGGAAAATGCCGTAAACGTAAAAATTTCTTGACCGGGCATAAGAAATATATGCTCGTTTTTTTCTTGAGGCATTTCTTGGCAGGTGAGTAGCCCGCTTACCTCAAGAAATATATATGAGCTTATTTATTTCTTGAGGTAAACCGGCTTGCCAACTATCGAAAAGTGCTGTATTTTTTCTTATGAACAGAGTATTGGCTCAAGAAAATTTGACGTGTAAAAACGTTTCTTGACCATTTCTTGAGCGTTTTTTTATATGGAGTTTGACATTTCTTGGCAGGTGAGTAGCCCGCTTAAGACAATAATCTGGTAAAATATTGAAATCCGCCTGAAAAAATATACGTATATTGCAGGGAATAGCAAAGGAAACCATCTGTATATTCTGATCACTGAAATTTACTCACAATTTACCAACAATATATATGATACCTTTAAGGAAAATACCATCAAACTACAAATATTTGAAGACATATTTTCACGTAAAATACTAGTAAATTAGTATTTGTAAAAATATTTTTACGTATTTGAAAAGTTATTATCAAGGATAATATTGGTAAATTTTCATTGAAACTACCAAAAAATTACCTGTTAGTTTACAGGTAGTGTTCTGGTGAAATTCCTGGGATATATCAAAGAAATTGCTGGTATACTCCAGTTATCGTAGTTATTATTGTACTTTATTCATTCACATGTATATAGGGTAATTCTATCCCGAGGCCTATGCTTTTTAACTGAATACCTATCTGGAAAATTATCTGATAATTACGGCATAATCACTGGTAGTGTGTTTGCTGGGTAGATGCGTGCCAGTATTAACTTGTCAGTTGGAAAAGTGTGTATATTTTATATTTTTGTGATATTTACTAACAAAAAAATGTAGAAAATAATGTACAAATTGTGTTTTTTTTAGGGAAATGATGCCGAAACCGAAAAATAAGTGTGTTCTTGGATGCGCTGGAGGACATCGTGTCTTTAATTTTCCAAATCCAGCGAAAGATTATGAGAGGCAAGTGATCATACAAAAATAGTAGATATGCCATAGGTTATTATATTTTAATCAGAAGTTCTAGTTAGTTACATTACATTAGTTACATTTTTTAATATTAAAATTTAAATAAAGCATTTGATTAAAAAGTACAAAGTTAAAATCACTAACAGCCAGTATCACGAACAAATTTAAATGAAAAAAAAAAACGTAAATGAAGAATCCTATATGAAATCTCACAGTGAAAAAATCAATTTTCACTTAAATGGCTTCGTGAAACTAGCATTAACCAATTAACTCACAAAACAGCATTCGACTCGATTCTAAGCAATTACTCTTGTGTAGATATGCTTTATGGCTGGATCGCTTGGGTGTTGGCGGAACTCGTTCGAAATACTTGTACGCCTGCGAACTCCATTTCACGTAAGGATTGGAATATTTTTCCATTTGAAGTTTTATAATAGAAAGTTGAGTACCCCCAACTTCAAAACAAAGATTTTGTGCGTGTCGCATTTATAAAATAATATTTCCAAACTTAAGAATTTAGAAATTAGATTTAATGCTTTCCTTATCTTAGTTTTATATATTTAAAAGTTACCTAAGTTTTTGAATTATAATTTTATTTTTTATTCACATTTTTTATTTCATTATATATTTTAGTTCTTATTTATTTGATTACAAGTTCAGTTTTTCTAAGTTTTGTTGAATTATGTTTTATTTTTTTAATTCTTATCATTTTATGCTATGAAATTATTTTTAAGTTACAGAAATTAAAATTTTATGATTTTATTTTTCATTTTGCTATAATTTTGGATATTAAAGCACAAATGGGTGATATAGGCCTACCGGGGAACCGAGCACCCAAAAAAACTTCTGTAACGCGCCGTTTGCATACCTCATGGTGGTGTGGAAACTGCAAATTCCAACTGTTCTCTTAAAAATACCAAATTTTAGTTTTTTTCGGATATGGCATCACGGGTTAATGTTATAAAAAATGTGCATTTTGACAGCTCGCTCTGAGAGTGAAAGAGTCGCTTATCAATTGATCTATGGTGTGTAGCCGGCAAACAAATCAGCTGACACAAAATGGGCTAGGTTTTTGCCCCAGAAGCACCAAACTGGCAACACTACTAATAGTACATTTATACTGCACCAAATTTGGCGAATTTGAATGTGTAATTTCGAACCTGTTTACACTGGCAAATTTGCATTTGGCTTCACCTTCCCTGCAAGAATCTTCTACCAGAACACAAAGCCACCGAAAGGAAATGCACCACCTTGATGTTTTAAACACATGTTGATTAATAATAAATGAAGAGAAGGCTTCTCTCTTTTCTTGGTAGAACTGGTCCAATATCTTAAAAAAAAAATAGTTGTAATTGTTATTTAGAACTGTGCATAATGCAAAATTTTTCACACGTTAATTACCCATTAAGGTTCTTGCTGGGTAACTCTAAATGTGGAACACCGGCAGGGTTGCTATTTTGAGGATTTGTGGATTGTATTGTTCGGCGAATGAGGCCAAATGTGATGGAATTCCAAATTTGGAAAATGAGATTTGTATGGAAAAAAGCGCCAAATTTGCAATTTTTCGCCAAATTTACCAAATTTGGCGCTGGGTAAATGTACTATAAGGCATCAAATCCCGAGCTTTTTGACAATCCCGGGACTTCGGAAGTTTAACACAGCAAAAACACCGTGACCGAAACTTAGGATATATATCAGAGCCCGCTGATCAAAATTATCCACATTTTTATCCTCTTTTTTTGGGAATAGCGCTAATTTTTCAAGAAATTATCAGAAGATGGTTAGCAGGGTAAATACCCTTACTTACTTACTTAAAATAGCCTTTAACCGCCTAGGCGACTTTGGCCGTCTAACATGTTTCGCCAATCGGCTCTTTGTTAAGGCAACTGGCGCCAATTGGAGATTGGTAAATACCCAACCAGCAAAATTTCCGTAAGCGCATCAGAAAAAAAAAAATCTGGCAAACATGTATATTTTCCGTTTTCATGCTCCATTTAAAATACTTTTCCCGATACTTTTTCCAACTAAAGTGTGCGAACGAAACGTATGTCTGTAAATGTACAAAAAACTTTTGTAAAACCGACGCATTCTATCATGCTTTTTTGTATTTTTATTTGACGGTTTTTCTGATACGATTTCTAATGTTTTTGGTATAGTTTTCTGATGCTTTTGGAATAATTTTCTGATGTTTTTAGGATCACTGTTTTTATCAGTATAGTTTCCGGACCGTTTTCGGATACGAAAAAATGTATAAAAACGAACCAACAGAAAATCAGCCCAGTAGTATAGTTTTCGGACCGTTTTCGGAAATCTATACTCCCCTACCCCCTTGTCATCGAAAATACACAAACCAAAGACCCCCCGCCGCCCAATAGTGATGACGTAATACTTGAACGGCTCCCATCTCGTAAATACTAAAATATACTAAAATCCTTAAGCAAATGAACTCTCAGAATTTTAGGAGATGAGAAGTAAACCGAAACGCCCGAAGTTACTTACTTTTCAGCGTTACTCTACTTTTTTAATTACAAAATAAATTGCATTTTCGTTAAAAAGATTTGTGTTTGTTCAATTAAGTCGGTTAAGAACAGATTTTATATTGTTATATACACCTTAACTTATTTATTAATTAGGGGTGTAAAAGTAGGGGGGTGTAAAAGTAGGTCGCCTCCCAGTTGGTGCACCCTGGGTAACGCTAAATGACCTACATAGCCTACACGGCTAGTTTCTTGTATTGCCGGTTCTACGAGAACGGTACCAGTACTTGTGCTGTACCCATCGTGCCGAAATGCTCCGGGCCGTTTTCTTATATCGACCCGGCCAAGAGCAATACACTCGAGGTGACCCTGTCTGACATTTAGGCAGGGCTACACCTCGATACAACAACAACAACATTAATTGAGTTTTTCTCTATAAAATTGTTATACGGAAACAAAGAATGTTTTTTAGTTAAAACTTTTAATTATTATGATTTCTGGGACTGAAACTGGACTTTTGATTCCTCTCCAGACGTTTTGCGAGATGTTTTTTTTGCAGTTTTAGTTGGATAGAAAAAAAATACAATTTCCAAAATTATAAATATCAGTTTTTCTTATAAATTACACATATTTATTGTTTTTGAGTATTTAACTTTTTGCGTTTTAGCAACAAATTTTTTTCGTCGCCAGCTTTTGAAAAAAATTAGAGATTTTACGAGATGGTTAAAATTGCAGAATCGCAAAGATGGAGATTTATAGAGATTTTCTTTTACTGGAATCGCAAAAGTCGCTAAAATTTGGCAAAATGAATTTAGAGATTTTAGGAGATGGAGATTAAGCATTAGCGAAAACTCGAATTCATGTCACACTTTTCCTTTAACAGCCCAGGGATTGGGAAGTTGATCAAAATAATCGTAGAACCGCCACGGTGTAATCGATAATACCGGTCTGTCAAATTTACCGATATTGTCAACACTAACAACAACGCTAAACAAAATTTTCACGGAAAATATCTGGAATTTAATAAAAAATGGTGCGCTCAGTTAAAGAAACTGGGTTTGTTGTTGAGAAAATCGTTGATAAACGGATAACACCAGAGGGAAAAGTTGAATATTACATAAAATGGCGCGGATATCCAAGGTTAGTAATATTACTTGATTACCATCAAACTTAATTAAACAAATATGTTTGCAGCGCTGAAAATACTTGGGAACCAGAGGAGAATTGTGACTGTCCAGCTTTAATACAAAAGTTTGAGGAATCAAGAGCAAAATCGAAGAAGCGCGGAGAAAAGAAACCGAAAGTTGAGGAAATTCAAAAGCCGCGCGGCTATGAACGTGGATTGGCTATGGAGCAAATCGTCGGAGCTACTGATGAGACAGGCGATGTTTCATATTTAATCAAATGGCAATTTTGCGATGAGCTTGATTTGGTAGCAGGCGCGGAAGTACGTGAAAAGAATCCCGAATTCGTAATAGACTTTTTCGAAAGACGCTCGCCATATCAGCGCGTCATAAATGAACGTTTGCTGGGTGTACCTGACGAGTTGCGTGTAATGAATATGAACGAGCCGGCAGCCGAAATGGACACTACCAGTGCAGTTGCAGATGTTGATGCTACTTCAGCCGAAGCAGCGGCAGGCGAAGTAATGGAACAAGAGCACATTCTTAATCAAAGTACTGGAAGTATGGATGGCACTGCAGTATCATATTCCATACCGGTGCCTGGAGTGGGTAACATTGCCATAGATGTGCCCATTTTAGATGCTTCCGCCATGCAGTAAGGGCATTTGATTTAATAATTTTGGACATTGTAAAATTAGAATGGTGGTAGCAATTGAAAGTTTGCATAAAATATATATTTGTTTTTAATTACTTAGTTAGAATTGCTATAAAATATATTAACTATCTAAATTAAAGTGTCCGAAATCACCAGCTCGAAATTTCCTTATTAACCGTTGGGCGGCAGTTAACAAATCAGGTATATTCACAACTTGACCATCAAGCTTCTTATACTTTCTTTGAACACCCAAAATTTTCGCATATGAAATAAGAACTTCTGCCACGCTGTCTGTCGGTGCCTGCAATCCGGCAGCTTCGACATACTCAAAACGTTTACGCTTATTCATCCAGTACAACATATAATCAACGATGAGCTCTTCTCCCACTAAACGATCTGGCAAACATCCGACTAACGCTAATTTCATGCCCATTTCATCGTCCGCAATGCGAGGTTCTAGTATACCTGGCGTATCAATCATATAAGTTAAGGGATCCTCACTTATTTTTATACGTTCTAATACGGAACGCGTAACGCCAGCCAGGTTACCGACTTGTGTGGCACTTTTCTTTCGTAAAACTTTATTACGGAGTACATTAATTAGTGAGCTTTTGCCAACATTTGGTACACCAATTATCATTATGCTAGCATCTTTGACTCCCGCACGATTGTAACGTGGCGATGAGGTGACTAGTTGATGTACCAAAGGTACAACACGTTTAACACCATTACATTGTTGATCCTTACAATTGGTGAAAATAATATTATTTATGCCTTCACGTTGTTGTAATTCTTTAGCAATTTTGCGTTGATCTCTTATTTCCGTAAGATCTTTTTTATTCAATACAAGAATGTATGGTTTCTCGCCACCAGTTATGGTATGTTGAAATTCTGGGTTACGACCACTGAAGGGAATGCGTGCATCATGCACCTCAACAACACAATCGACCGTTCGCAATTTTTGTTGCATTTGCTTAAGTCCTTTGTCCATGTGGCCGGGAAACCAGCGAATTGGTTGCTTACTTACTAGTTTATACGCTTCTCGAAAAGCCATTTCGAAATAATTTTAATATAGATTATAAGTTTTTAGCGAAACATTTAACATTTATGTGTATATGTATGTGAATAATCTATTTTGATGTAACCCGCAAAGGAAATTTCAAAACATCTGGTTTTGACATTTTTTATTTTTTCTTACTAGAGATGAGAAGATATAGATGCTACTATCGAATTATTATGGAACGAGCGAACTCAAGGCGAATTCATACAGGTGGCGGCAGTAAGATATATGTATGTAAATTTTCCATGTATTTTTTTTTTGTAAATTTGAATTCGCTTTATGGATTCACCGATAATCTGATAGCTCTGTTTCTTGAAAAGCTTAAAACGGAATGGTCAGCAATAGAGAGTTTTGTTATTTTTTTGAAGCTCTCAACCAAATAGTTGCCTATTTGATCAACTATGTCGTGTCGCTAGGTGTACTATTCTCCATAAGAACACATGCAAAGAATATTGGGTCGCGTCGCGTCGCTAGATGTACCCTTAGCTTAAGGCCGCCAACTCGAAAAGATGTTCTGCATATGTAAATACCAAGGATTGGGATCAGACCCGGGTAATTTTTCGGTTTTTTGACCATAACTTTGCACAGCAACAAAAATGAAAATTTTCGCTTTCGAATTCAATTTCTTGGTAACGAGACGCGTCTTTTGGTACCTTTCCCAACATTTTCCGAAGTGTTTTTGGAATTAGCCTGTTAAGTATACAATTACCAAACTTGTTTAAAAAAACGCTTCCCAGGAATAGTTATTGATAATTGTTGTTGTTGATATTGATAATTATTCCTCACTAGCAGTAAAGAAACGCAGCCATGGCATGAGTCTGACAGACGGGTCCAAATGGAAATAAAAAAGTTGAATACATATATCTTACTCCCGCCACCTATATGAATTCGCCTTGGAGCGAACTTTGGCTCCAGCATCCGCTTCAGCTATAATAATATATTTACATTGCACCAAACTTGGCGAAAATTAGTCATTTCGCCATTGTACCAAATTTGGCGAGTTCAAATGAGCCAGCCGAAAGAAAGCGCATTACCGTGATGATTTAAACACCTGTAGAGTAAAGGCTGGTTTTCACTAGTGGTGATTTCGGTTCATCAAAAAAATGCGCATTTTTGTTACACTCTTAAATTTTCCGTTTTCGTTGCAAAATGAAGGTAAAACGTGAAACATGATATGTTTTCGTTTTCTAAAAATGTACACTTCAGGAGTGTAAAAAAGTCACACTTTCTACCCTCTGAAGCTTTGACAGGGTAGGTGACTGCAATGAAAACCAGCTGACGAAAATTTTATTTGACAGATAAATATGGTGAAATAAATTGGATTTTGCCATAACAATTAAATATGGGTGATAAGCGAAACATAATTATTCATGAACATAGCGTAGAAAACGGGGCAGTGTTTTTTTTGTCGTTTTATCGATAGCAGGTTCATGTAGAACGGGTACACTTTAGGTTTGTTTACTGACCAAAAAAAAGTTCAGAGCAGGTTAGAGCAGAGCAGAGCAGGGCAGCTGTCATAATAGAAATAGAGCAACTTAGAGCAACTCGGAGCAGAAATGCCATGAAACACTTGAATCTCGATAGTTTCTTTTTATTTGGTTTTTTTGTTTAAATCTTCAAAATTAATTCAAATTCACGTATGTATACACAAACATTGATTTTCTTGCAAGCTAATTTTTTTGAAATTTTCAAAAATTTATTTTTTCCTGACTGACAATTGCTTCTCTGCTCTAACTTACTCCATAAAAAATGCTAGAGCAGAAATTTGTGATCTGAATTACTCTAGTTTTGTTTTGAGCGTACTCATGAAACAAAAGATAGAGCAACCTAGAGCAGTAAAATTGTTCGTTAAACCCAATTTTGTGAAATATCTCAATCTGGCGTAAGCTAGAGCAGCCCAATAAACAAACCTTTTTATCACAGTGTTCTTCGATGAAACGAAGTCAGCATAGGTCAAATGGTGTAAAATTTCATCGACTTTATCGGGATTTGATTGATTATTTCGATAAAGTCGATAGAATAGGTCAATATTTGACCTAATAAAAACCATACTTAATAATTAAAGATGAATCGAGAAGGCTTCTGTCTTCTCCTAGTAGAATTAGCCCATTTTCTTAAAAAACAAAACTAGTTGAAATTCTTATTTACAGCTGTGCATAGTGCAAAAGTTATCACACGTCAATTGCCCATTAAAGTTCTTGCTGGACCATTTTAAATGTGGAACAGCCGCAGGGTTGCTATTTTGAGGAACTGTGGATTGTATTGTTCGACAAACGAGGTTAAATATGATGGAATTCCAAATTTGCGGAAAAGAGATTTGTATGGAAAAAAGCGCCAAATTGCAGTTTTTCGCCAAGTTTGCCAAATTTGGTGCGGTGTAAATGTACTATAATATTCAATGAGCTGAAGGTGGTCCGCTGAGTCCTTACAAAGGATTACAACTGGAGTACTCCAAGACCCAAGAAGATACAATGATTTTTGCATGGTAGAGACATTTTGTGCTCCAATTCCTAGTTGTCCAATTGAAATTCACAAACGCCAAATTCTAAATTTTGTGACTTGAGATGAGACAAAATTACAGAATTCGGAGGATAGTTACTATTCTCTCTATTAGTGCCGAGAGACAGAGGTGTGAGATTGCTTGCAGAATTTAGGGACAAGCTTTAAACAAAATAAAATATGTAAAAAAATAGATTGAAAAAAAAAAAAAAAAATATATATATATATATAAATCATATGAAATGAAAAATAAAATCAATGAAAAAAGAAAAAAATAGAATAAAATAAAAAAAAATAAAAAAAAATAAAAAAAAATAAAATAAAATAAAAAAAAAAATAAAATAAAAAAAAATAAAATAAAATAAAATAAAATAAAATAAAAAAAAAAAAAAATAAAATAAAATAATATAAAACAAAACAAAATAAAAAATGAAGTGAAAGAAAATCAAAACAAAAAATAAATAAATAAATTAAAATTACACTGTAAAAGACTAAAACTTATATATGTATAATTAAATAAATTGAAATTGAAAATTGAAAAAATAAAAGAAAATAAAATTAAATTAAGAATCAAGTTAATTATAATAAAAGAAAACAACACAAAATAAAATAAAATAAATTAGAAAAATAGCAATAAAATAAAAAATTTTATGAAATAAAACAAAATAATATAATATTAAATTCAGTTTATTATATTAAAATAAAATAACACAAAGTAAAAAAGAATAAAAAACTAAATTCAATTAAATGAAATAAAATAAAAAATTAAGTAATATAAAACTATTTAATATTTTTCTCCAACAGCGAGTGCTGAACTCTGAAGAGGAAAGGAGAGGAAAGGACATCAAAGGAAGCGAAAGGAAAGGGCAGGCCAGGAAAGGGAAGAAAATAAATGGAAATAAATGACTAGGGAATTAAAGGAAAGGAATGGAAAAAAAAGAAAGGAAGGAAAACGAAAGAAAAGTAAAGGAAAATAAAATAAAGAAAAGGAACGGAAAGGAAAGGAAAGGAAAGGAGAGGAGAGGAAAGGAAAGAAAAGGAAAGAACAGAATGGAAAGAAAAGAATGGAAAGAAAAGGAAGGGAAAGGAGAGGAAAGGAAAGGAAAGGAAAGGAAAGGAAAGGAAAGGAAAGGAAAGGAAAGGAAAGGAAAGGAAAGGAAAGGAAAGGAAAGGAAAGGAAAGGAAAGGAAAGGAAAGGAAAGGAAAGGAAAGGAAAGGAAAGGAAAATAAAGGAAAGGAAAGGAAAGGAAAGGAAAGGAAAGGAATAAAAAGGAAAATATATAAGAGGAAAAGTAATGTCATAGGAAAAGTAATGTTTTTGAAAAATAAAACCTTACGAAATACATTACATGGAAAAATTTGTCAAATATTTTTTCATGTGTTACTTTGCTCATGCTTCTTTTCACGGATGAAAAAGGTAATGCATTACCTACTTTCCCACTGGGACGTTACTAAATGGTATAGAGAGCAAAAGGCAGAAGGAAGAAGAGTGTGAAGAAGGAGAAATATAGAAAAGGAAAAAAATAGTTAAATCAAAGGAAAGAAACTTCAAAAAAACGTAGTAAATTAGAATAAGGTTTTGTGGTTGAATTTCAACCTCTGGGCAAACTCTAGCTTTTTTTAATCCTAAAGGCTGATTTACAAGGGTTGACCGATTTACACCTTGTATTTGAAGGTTGAAAGAAAAATGGAGCAGAAAATCGACCCGTGTAAATCAGCTAATCAGAGCGTAATCTTTGTTCTCAGTAATTCAATATTAAAATTTTTAAGTTATCCAGCTTTCAAAGCAAAGGCGCGCCGCCTAAACGGTTTTATTGACAGCCTAATTATTTTCCAAATTATTGTAATATATCCCCCCAAATACAATACTAATCCTAATGAAATTTGTGTAAAGTTAAATCAACTTAATTTTTTATAAATATAACTTAATTTTATTAAAAAAAAATTGAATTACAGACTAGTCATTTCAGATACCGCAGACCTATTACCAGCATTTACGTTGGTAACTCCTTGAGATGCTTGTTTAGTTTTGTTTTTGTTTCGTCTCAAAATTATATAACAGAGCCTGGAAAATTATTAAGTTTAGGTCACTAAGTCTTTTAACAAAATTACAAATAGACCAAAATAATTCATAACTCAACTTACACAAATACAATCACATTTGGTATATAAAATATTTCACCAAAAAGAAAAATGGCTCCAGGAAATGAGTCGACGGTGTCTTGATAGATGACACTAAATATAGGCGGGAATATAAATTGTCCAATGGGCTCGCTTATACCAAATATGGAATACATTTTACCTGAAAATAAACAATTATACAAATTTTTTTCGTAAAATAGTAATTTTGATTTGAGAAATGAGCTAGTTAGAAGAATGTAGTAATTCTCACAGGATTTTTAGATTTGTTAGAAATTATGTATTTTAAAATTCTATTATTTTTTTTTAAATTATGTACACACTAGGGTGAATATATATAGCTTTAGATTGTCATGCCCTATTACTTGTTTTCCACATGTTTCCCCTCGAAAATCAAAAATTATCTTAAATTTAAGACATAAAGGTCTACATATCAGCTATTCCGACAGAGCTTCCCGTTGAGAATAATTCGGAAGAGTCGATAGATATTTCATCGACTTTATAAAAATTTGGTAAGCTCCATCGAAATATCTGATAGACCCCGTAGTATAAGGGATGTGGCCCTCTTTCCTTGGTACGAATAGCTAACTTAAATATCCTTCCCTGGCGAACATACTCACTTAGTTCTTCTCCATCGACAATGCTGGATCCGATAGTTTTAATAGCAATTACACGTAAACTCACGAACATATCAACCACACCAGCAACATAGAAAGATTTGGTATCCTTCGCGAAAGCCTAGAGAGAATGAAAGTTTTTCGGATTCCGGATAAAAAAATTATATACAGCTATATGGACACTTACGAATAAAACTCGAGAGATTACGATGGCCACAGCTGATAAAATTCCGACTACGGGGTCCGAAACCTTCAGTAATTTGCTCAAAATAGCGGTACCAATAAAAGTGCCTTAGGAGAATAAATATATTAATTAGTCGAATATTGATCCAGTTCAACTTAAAAACAAGTTCGATTATATCACAACTTAAACACTTTACTTGCTCTATATTACTACTGATCAACAAATTGTATACCGTTCACTTAGTGGATGTCTCAGGCTTAGACCAATATTCAGAGAGCATACGCTCGTATTTTGCTTGGCGTTAATGAATTTCATATCAAAACAACAAAAACATATTCTCGTCCTATCACAATTTTCGATACAAACTTTAGGATCAACTTTCAATATTTTCAACATTTCGACTTTCGCTAAATGAATAAAAATTAGCTGTGGAGTAAGGAGCCCGTACAGAACCCACAGAAAAATCGTTTTCAAATGGATGACTTCGCTATCCCGGGTGTGTGAAATATGTAGTAGGCTTCAAGTTGTGAAAGCCATCTTTTCAGATATCATTATTATTATTGTAAGGTCTTATTACATCGCGACAATTTACATGGTCTATTGTGTGACCTTTCAGCTTATTGCTGTATGCGGAGGCTCTTTATAAATTTGAGTCCCTCCTCAGGTTTTTTATTCCATATCACGAACGGATTGAGAGTGACCCCACTAGGTAGCAAACTCTCCTTCTTGCTAACGCAATGCATTCGCAGAGTATATGAACCGGCGTTTCTTCGTCCTGTTCGCAAAACCGACAAATTTATGTATCTGGCAGATTTAGCTTACTCAGGCGATAACGCAGACCGGTATGTCCCGTATAATACCCAGTGAGGGTTCTTAGATCCATCCTTCTTAGATTAATCGGCCTGGCTGATGCTCTTTGTGAGGGTTCTATAAAGAGTTTGGCCTGCCTCTGTCCTAAACTGTTTGTTTTCCCAGTTGCTAATATTCTCCTTTACGTGGGCCTTGGTGAGCCCACAAAAGGGTTCCGGACCATAAAATGCTGTTAGAGCACCTTGTTTTGCCAGGTGATCTGCTTTTTCGTTGCCGTCATGCCCTTCATGCCCTGGGACCCAACCTAACAAAACTTTGTTTTTGGATCCCAGATCATTAAGGATTGTGACGCACTCATCAACAAGCTTCGAAGTTGTAGTGTAAGACTGCAAGGCACGTAGGGCGGGCAGACTGTCCGGCATAATGTAGATTCGCCTAGAGGATAGTCTTCTTCGGAGGCATTTTCTGCACAAAATTCTATTGCATGGATTTCCGCTTGAAAGATTGTGGGCTAGTTACCCTTTGGTACCGATTTTTTGTAGTTTGGTCCACAGATACCAGCTCCCGTTTTACCATCTTCCAGTTTCGATCCATCCGTATACGAAATCTCTGAATCGGATTCAGCATAAGGATTCCCTGTGTCCCAGAGCACTCGAACTACGATTGAAACATCAAAGTTTCGCATTATCCTGAGCGTAGGAGTTATCATCACTTATTTGTAATACATATAGGACTATTTATGAAATTCTTGACTATATTCATATGTCCTGTCATATTTCCGATTTTCAGATCGGAAATGTTTTGAAGTCTTAATGCAGAAACTGTGACCTCCTTGTCTATCAGAATAAGGAGAGTAGGTATTCCCACAAGGGCACTTAAAGCATCAGCAGGGCACGCTCTCATTGCCCCTGTTATATCGACACAGACTAGCTGATGCAGCTTACTTAGTTTAGTTGCCGCTGTTCTTTGAGCAGTTTTAGGCCACCGGACTAGAGAAGCGTAGGTGACTATTGGCTTCACAACGGTATTAAATGACCAGTACGTCATTTTGGGAGACAGCCCCCATGTTTTGCCACAAAGTCTCCTTGCTTTATTTAAGGTGGCCCCCAAATGAGCATTCCATTTGAGGGGTTTGTCCAATGTTACTCATATGTATTTTGCTTCCGTCGAAAAACCTATGCGGCTGCCTCCTAGGGACGGGTCTAACATAGACCTATAAGACCAGCTTCAGGTACGCCTGCACTAAGAGCCGACTCAAATATACAGCCCAAATATTCGGGCCAGAGTCAGACAAATCGTTCTCGCGACAGTCGGACTGATAGAAGAGATAGATGGAGGGAAAGATTTATAGGAATACGTAGAGAAAATGGAGTAGGAAGAGGAAACGGTATAGGAAGAGCCAGAGGCAGAGCTGAAGTAAAACGAAATATAGAGAGATGGAGATGGTTCCCTACAGCGGAGAAAGCGAGAGATGAGAACGACAAGTAAACTTTTTGTCAAGCAAAATGTCAGCTGATTCTCTTGGTTACATAACAAGTAAAAAATCCAAGTACCTACTAATGCAGCCGCCGAGGAGAACGTGAAGAAGAAACTAAAGTCGTTTCCATTCCAATTGAGTTTGATAAGCGTGTAACGATACCAGTAGTCATTTTCGCCTATGATAAAGTACAGTAAAAATTTTCAAATTTAATAAGAATCGTTCATGATTAGAACATACCTGACACTGGTCCTAAAGTTAAAAAGTACGCCAAGATAAGTAAAATTAGCAACATTCTTCCGTGGTTGGGGCGTTTTATCAATGGGAACTTAACGCAATCTATTACCAAAGTTGGATCGAAAAATTCACGTAGAAACGAACGTCTGACGGGCTCCACAACAGCGGGTTCAATTTCCAACTGTGCTGTTTTAACATTTTTCGCTCTATCCACTTCATCAATACCCGTCCGCTCATAGGCTAAATTTTCAGAACCAGCTTGAAGTGTTGGTGGCCCATGTGTGGGCAAAGGTGGTGGCATATCTTCTACAACTTTTGGAGCTGGTTTTACTTCTTTGATGAAGAAAATTATGTATAGTATGGCAATGATTTGAAAAGAGGCTGCCATGCCAAAAGAAACTGTAAGAAGTGCATACTATGCAAATAAAAATTTTTTAAATAAGCAGATATGTATTTTACTTACAGACATATCCTAGTTGTAGAAATAGATAACCGCTAATCGGTTGACCAATGAAAGGCACTGCTGTAATGAACATTGCAAATATACCAAATCTGGAATGATGTTATAAAGTAAAAGTTAGTACACTCATAGCCACCTAGGCATCGAGCCCGGGAAGTACCGATCCCGACTACCGTGACATTTTTTCGTCCTGAAACCCAGGGTTATATTTATAAAAATTTGCATACATATATGTATGTAATCCCACGAAACTCCGGAAACACTTAAAAAAATTTCGAAGCGTTTTGACTTCGATTTCGCGTGTTTTGATACCTCTACCGACCTTTTTGTACGGTAGATGAGATAGTTCTGCATTTTAAAATCCCGTAATCCCGGGATTGTCAAAAATCTTCGTGATTTGATGCCTTACTAGTCACGCAATCTATTTTAAGTAAGCAAGTAAAAACAAGGAGTGAAACCGATTCAAATAACGTTCCGGTTTCGGTTTCGGTTTTGTAACACGATTAGGTTTCAGTTCCGGTTTCGTTCTTCAAAATTTATTTCGGTTTCGGTTCCGGTTTCGTTCTTCAAAATTTATTTCGGTTTCGGTTCCAGTTTCGTTCTTCAAAATTTATTTCGGTTTCGGTAAGGGTTTCGTTCCGGTTTCGGTTTCCAAATAAAAACACGAACGCAAAAAAGTTTTACTACTACAAAACTTAAGTATGTAACTGAAAAATATAATAACACTATAAGACTTTTGTCTTTTCTGGGTATTGGACTATATCAACTTTTTTGAAGAGATTGAGATATAAGTAAAAAAAATGGCATTCCTCGTTTTTCGCAGATAGCCTCCAAAACTTAGTTACGGGCTTTCGAAGTTGGACCTTTCGCAGATTTGTTTTCCTAATTATTTTGTTTAAAAAATTGAAAAAAAGGGTAAATATGGGCGTGACCTTCTTGCTCCTCTTACGTGATTGGTGTACTTTCTTTTTATTTGAAAGTGTATTTTTTAATTTTTTAAACAAAACAATTAGAATGTCCGTAACTAAATTTTGGAGGCTAACTTCGAAAAACGGAGAATGCCATTTTTTTTACTTATGTCTTAATCTCTCTAACAAAGTTGGTTTGGTACAATACCCAGCCGCTGCTGTACATTGATGAAATTCCTGCAAAATAAATTCAAAAATAGAAAAATATTAGAATGGAAATTAAATGAAATAAATCGTCAGATTATCTGAGACGGGCCACTAAACAATTTTTTCTCGGATTTCGTAAATTTTTTTCGATGCCTTCACACACTGCTCCTGAACGAAGAATAGGTTGGCCTAAACTGACACCAAAAACTGGAAATGCCACATCGTCTGGGATGGTTTCCTGATGATGAATCATTTTGAGTTGAAATCCTAGCTGCTCCTTTTTGGAAAATAAGGACATTTTTGCATTTTACATGTGCAATGCGTTGCACCTAAAGGATTAATTGGAAATAAACAACTCAACTAAAAACTGAAAATGACATTTCGTTGACAATGTCATCCAGTTAAAAAAAAAGGTTTTAGTTGAGATCCTAGCTACCATATTTTAGAAAGTATGCACATTTTTGCATTTTTTTATTTGTTATTTTTGTAGTGCAATAATGGTACAGGTTTCGATGCATTATCTTGTATATACAGATTGTTTTTTTTTTTTGCATAACGTATACCTATGCACGTGTATCTATAAATCAAAATCAAATGTTTTCTAAATATATAGATGGGATTGCATTTATATCAATTTATATATAAAAATACCAGTAGGAAAACTACAAGGTGCTCCTATATAAATCGTCCCCGCCAAGCCGTTTTTGTTCAGATCTTAAATTTCAAACTGGTAGGTAGTTGAAGAAGATTGAATTTACCATTTCTTGAAGGTAATTGGAAAAGTTTTGTTTCCATAGCAACGGAGAAAATCAAAGTTCTTTTTCTAAATTCGCATCAGAAACTATTTACACATTTTTTGTGTATGGAAAAAATTTGTAAAATCATGACAAGGTTAAGTATGCAGTGGAAGGGTTTTAGCAGACTTATGGGTTAGTGCCCTGCATGAATAGCCAAAAACATCTTACGAATGCAATCACAAAATTTTCCACATATACACACATACTGAAATAGTGTGAGGAGCCGTTGTGTATAAAACAGAGCGAGCTGACACACAAAATACACAACAGCTTATGAGCATACACACAAGCAACGATTTCAACCCTATAGAGCTCGGAATGTATAGCAGTCACAACGTTTGTATGAGTAAAAAAAAATTCACAGTGATTCGGGAATCATAGCGAATCATAGTGAGCTACTTGGAAACAAAAGAAAAAGCGAAAGTTTGCCATTGTAAGATTTCTTTTATTTTTTATATTAATCCATATTTTTGTCATATTTTAAATATAAATATCAATACACTTAAACATATACGTTTTTAAATTAAGTAAGCATTTGTTTATAGATTTTTCATATTTATGTGCAAAAACATAATTTTTTCTACACTTGTCGGATTAAATGCTAGGGAACCACGCTCCTCTGCTAATAACTGCTTCGAGCTGGAAATATTCTTTCTGATGATGCGCTTCTAGCAGGAGTAGCAAATATTTTTAGGCTCAGCTCAAATAACAAGGGATATTTCAGTTTATTAAACTCTCAGCACTTCAGAACGTCGAAATCGTTGGGCATGACTTCGGATATATTTTCATACAGCATTAATTCAGTCTAAATCGTCGTTGTTTGATTCGCAATGCCTTATTAAATGCATATAGGTATATATGCACTATTACAAAATGTAAAGTCGGATCGCATATCATATTGTATGCCTAATCCTTTCTTTAAAAAGATCTACTTGAATCACTCAAGTAACGAGCCTTAGGTACGTATATGTGACTACCTGTATTGTATTTCGTGTGGGCAGTGGTTAACTAGCCTTAAAATAAAGGCAGCTCATTTATAATTAATTTGAATTGAATGCATTGTTTTTCTTCCGCGAACCTTTAAAAATATGTTGAGCGCTTCCATAAACGGCCTGGGTAGTTTGCTGCAGATTGTATTGTTATTTAATGAAGGGTTTTTCCACGATAAACGAGTCTTTAAATTATGTGTCTCATTTAGCGTGTCCGCACACGGAGCGAATCGCCATAGACGCGTATTAGACGCTACATTCGATTTTTGTACGCTTTGTTGCTGAACACATATATTTGCATGAAGAGCTGCACACGAATCGTCAGCTGCACGGAAGTGGCAAAGCATGAAAGCTAGATGCAGCTCAGCGTATGACAATGCTGGTCGCCAGCCGTCGTACGCTTAGAAAAGAGGAAGAAGAAGCATTTGTTTACATTTTTCATTTTCGATTTTTGTGTGCCGTGGCTTTGCTTTCTTTTTTCAAATAAAATAAATTGTTTCTTTTGAAAGAAAAAATAAAAAAATTTTACAATCGGAAGAAATAGGTTTTAATAATGTGCGGAAAATTTATTCATTAGTTAAAACTGCAATTTTGACAGTTCGTTGTGTGCTTTTTTTCTGCAGCGTCGTGTGCAGATCTTGAGACGCAAGGAAATTCGTGCTCAGTGAAATGACAAGTACGTGTCTATGACGATGCGCCTCGTCTGCGGACTGCCTTATGCTTAAACATTGTTTTTTTTTAGTGCAATCCTGAAGGTCATTAGGGGAAAAACCTTAAACTTGCTCGCTGCACTGCTGATGACGCCGACATCCTTAAGTCTTAAAAGACGTTTTGCATAGTTAGTAACTACCTACACAGTAAAAAATTAAAGACTACTTTTTTTTAATTTAATACCAAATTTAGGACCGTGGAAAAGTTTGGAAATTAAAATTGGACTAATGGTTTTAAAATAATACCAAAATAATACTAAATCGCTCTCTCTCTCAATTTTGGCAATTAAATTGGTCCAAATGGTCTTAAAATAATACCAAAATAATACTCTTTCTCTCAATTAAACGGAAAATGGTATTAATTTAATACTTTTCGGCGTTGTTATATATAAAGACCAAATTGGTATTAAATTTAGACTTTTATTTTTACTGTGTACATTGTATTTCGTGTGGGTAGTGGTTCACTATCGTTATAAAATAAGCAGCCCATTTATGCTTAGTTTAAATGCATTTGCATTTAAAAAATCCTTTAAAAAGAGGTTTCAGTTAAATCACTTAAATCAAATTAACGCTAGTAAGAATGCTTTGGTTAGAGGATTTCGGCGTCATCAGCAGTAGAGGCAGCTAGTTTACGGCTTTTCCCATAGCTCATGACCTTCAGGATTGCATTAAAAACCCAATGTTTAAGCATAAATGAGACCCAGATGTATTTTAAAGACTCGATCAAAATAAGAACACAATCTGTAGGAAACTACAAAATTTTAGTGGTTTGGTAAATGGTAAAAAGTTGGCTGCACGATTTTTGAGTGAGAAGATAATATCTTCTATATATATTCTATAGAGTAGTATTTACATATATATAGTGGAATAGGCCTATAGGGGAAACCACTTAAAAAACGCGCCAAGATATATATCTGATTGGATGGTGTGGAAACGATATCACTTAAATAAATAGCCCATTATTGCTTTAGGTGTCCCTAAAACCCATATGTAAGTCTGCTAAAACCCTTCTACTGTATACTTAACCTTGTCATGATTTTACAAATTTTTTCCATACACAAAAAAAAAGTAAATATTTTCTGATGCGAATTTAAAAAAAAAAAACTTTGATTTTCTCCGTTGCTATGGAAACAAAACTTTTCCAATTACCTTCAAGAAATTGTAGATTCAAGCTTATTCAAATACCAGTTTTAAATTTAAGATCTGAACAAAAACAGCTTGGCGGGGACGATTTATATTGGAGCACCTTGTATTTTTCCTACTGCGATTTTTATATATAAAATGATATAAATGCAATCCTATGTATGTATATACTTAAAAAAAAAATTGATATTGATTTATAGATACAACTGCGTAGGTATACGTTATGCAAAAAAACATTCTGTATATACAAGATAATGCATCGGACCTGTACCATTAGTGCACTACAAAAAAAAAATATAAAAAAAATGCAAAAATGTGCATACTTTCTAAAATATGGTAGCTAGGATCTCAACTAAAATCTTTTTTTTTGAACTGGATGACATTGTCAACGAAATGTCATTTTCAGTTTTTAGTTGAGTTGTTTATTTCCAATTAATCCTTTAGGTGCAACGCATTGCACATGTAAAATGCAAAAATGTCCTTATTTTCCAAAAAGGAGAAGCTAGGATTTCAACTCAAAGTGATTCATCATCAGGAAACCATCCTAGACGATGTGGCATTTCCAGTTTTTGGTGTCAGTTTAGGCCAACCTATTCTTCGTTTAGGAGCAGTGTGTTCATTCAGCTATAGCTAAATTTCCTCTATTCAGGGTACCCTTTGGTAAAAGAAAATATGTTCCCACAAAAAGAAAAAAGGCTTAAAAAAATCAAAACCGTTTGGAACCGGTTCCGGCTTTAGAAATGGTTTCGGTCTCGTTATTTTTCAGATTAAAATAACGGTTACAGTTTCGGTTTCGGTTTCGAAAATGAATCGGTTTTAATAGCTTACGGTTACGGTTACGGTTTCAGTCCTTGGTTAAAAATTACCCTAATGTAAACAAACATTGCCCGTTTGTTAAAAAGGGAATTGGCTCGAATTTGTCGGACGAGAAAGTTGGTAGCAGTAGGGGCGTAGACTTACCGAAATATACGATCCTCCTCTGGTGTTGCTATGGTTATATAACTGTAGACAGCCATTAAGCAAAATGTTATTCCACCGAATAATGCCGGCACGATTGCCTCACAGTATGCACCAAACTCCATTGGCAGGGAGTCGAAAAATATAGCCGATATAAGTAAACCTTGGGCAAGTTAATATGTTATTTGTATGTATTAGTTTGGTTACATGAAGTGATGTTTTATAAACGGAAAATTTCTGCTGTGACTTTTATTTTTCGATACAAACTCTGCTAGACAGTGGTATGACATTCAGTCAGCTTTGTAATGTTGCCTTTAAGAACGTGATGGGAAATCGTGATGCAAATATTAGCTGTTTTATATTTACATCACAACTTCCCATCACCCTTTTAAAGCCAACATTACAAAGCTGACTGAATGCCATAGCACTGTCTAGCAGGGTATTATATGAGTTCTCCAACTCTATAAAAGCTTTGACTATTAAGGCCTACTTGCACGACTTTTTAACTCAGGGTTAATTAGAAAATTTGTCAAAAACATATAGTTACCTTGGTTCACAAAGGCCCTAACTGACATAAAAAAAGTTTTACAGGAGAAGCAAAAAACAAAATTATTTTTACATTGAACGCTTGCAAATATACATACATAGCTTTGTAAATTTGGAATATCTCCGTTATTACTGCTAGTAGCTCCTTAAAATTTGTAGTGAGTGTATATTTTACTATATCGTACTTAAATATGTGAAAAAGTCATTTTCGAAAAATGTGTCAATTAGGGCCTTTGTGAATTAAGGTAACGATATGAGTTTAAAGCCTCATTTGGCGTTAGTTCTGCGTTGTGCAAGTGGGCCTAAGAGAAATCAAATTTTTTTTTAACGATTAAAAACTACCAAATAGCCCGGTCAACATAGACATAAAAATAGTGGTTAAATAACAATAATTCCCACAAATCGAAATTTTGGTAGAGAGCTTGGGTTCACCGACAGAATGAAACTTCAAAAGTCCCCACCGATCCAATGCGTGCTAAAAAAGTTATTCGGGGTCAAAATTTTAGGTTTTTTGGATTTTTCTTAAAAACGGTAAGTTTTGTTGTAGACCTGGAAATTCCCTACAAATATGGTCCAACCATTTTTTCTCTAAGAGTAACCAGTACTGAGATATCGCGATTGTAAAATTAGCTCTGGATATTATATGAAAATATATATATGTATGTCTTTTCAGGATTTTTCCGAAAACTTTAGTATGCGTTGAAAAATTTCCTTTTACCGTTTGGTTGTCACGAAGTTCCCCATCGACAATGAAAATAGTTATTTTTGTAAAGCTAATAGTTCTTTAGCTAGAGCCACCTTTTCTACAACTTGGTCTCAGGCAATTTTTCGAGAACAGTCCCAAAAACCTAAAATTTTGTCCTTTGACCCCGAATAACTTTTTTAGCACACACTTTCTATCTTAAGCTGTATTCAAAAATTTGACGCTCTGAGAGTTTTTGTTGTTTCAAATGTCTATATTGACCGGACTAAAAAAATCAAAAAGGTATTTTAATGCATAGCTTTGAGATTTTTACCAACATCTGATTTTTCTATACTGGCTTATAATTGAGAATTCAGACAATTTTTGTTTGATCTCCTTAGGCTTTACCGTTGCTCTAAACTCTAAAATTCATCTCAGTCTTTTTTTTAATAAAATCGAGTTCGTTTCTTTTGAGACAAACTCTTTTGTTTTAAAAGTAAAGAATTTATAAGAACAATGGAAAAAGTTTTTTCCTGGAGAACACAAGCATTTTGAGGCCTTAAATTAGTAAAAAGCATACAAAGACAAAAAATGTCAAAGTTTACTCACATGTAAATGACAAAAACTCGCCTACAATGGGCATTATCATACATGGTTTTCGTTTGTTGTATCGATCGGACCAACCACCAGCAAAAAGCAGCACAATCAAAGGAAAGATGGCAGCTGAAAATAGAAATTGTAATTGAAGCTTAAATGTTTAACATGTATATTAGACTGGGAAATTCGATTTTTTCAAAAATTATATTGATTTTCTCTTTAGGTTAGGTACAAGTGGCTGCCGCATAGGTACACTTAGGCCAGTTTTGAAGGCCCACTGTGATACCACCAACAATAGGAAAGTCAGTCCCGGGACCCGGCCATATGGAAAATCCCTGATTTGTTGGGATTCCCCACATAGCAGAATCCCGGGACTGACACTTCTAAACCGACACCGTTACTCCTCCTCGAACCCCTTGAGGTCTATCATCGCTAGTTTAGATTTTACAGACTTTACCTCATATTTGGTATAAAAACAACAAACCATTGTTGTAAAACACCTTTTTTTTTGAAGGAAATCGAATTCCCTACAAAAGTTGCACTGACGAAAATTTTCTCAGAGTAGCCGTTTTCTAGTATTCTAGCTTAAAAATTAGCATGTTTTTTCTATTTCCCATTTTTTCTTTCAAAAATTGTCAAAAATGACAAATTGTTAAGTTACTCTTTCAAAAGTTATTTAGTATTAAATTAAAAAAATTATATTTCCGTCTTTTTTTTGGTGTTTTTGGCCCAATTTTTACCAAATCTTGTTTATTGATACTCTGCATGATTAATTATCATTATATGATCAATATTAAGTATATCGAAAAATGTACATTTTTCCTATACGACATTAATTTCCATGTATTTTGGCGAGCTAAATCCAAATACGTTATCAGAATTAGCTTAGTACTACGACCTGTTCGTCTCTAACCTCAAAAAAAAAATCACAAAATAATATTGGTCTTTTTTGCGAAGTAAGGGCCGAACATCGGGACCGTTGTGGAATTCTGATCTCGAATTCGGATTCAACAGCCAATTTCCCTCAAGAATATGTATTTAGCTTTATTCCATGTTGATTTTTGCATTTTTGGCAAACTTTCAAACCAAAATCGGGAAATAAAAAAAAAACATGCCAATGTTTGAGGCTAGAATACTAGAGTCTAGGCATCTTTTGTAGGGAATTCAATTTCTTACAAAACTATGGTCGGATAAATGGTGTTTTACCACAATGGTTTGTCTAATGTATAGGTATGACTCCATAATCGGTTTGATACACAGCACGCTAATCCGTAATCAACTTGCTCGTTTGAAATCAGCTTGATAATTAATGATTGACAATCCCGAATTAGAAGAGGCACTGTGGCCTACTTAAATAATACAATGTCGTAATCGGATGACTTTTATTGTTCTTAAATATACATACATAATAGTGTCCGACCGAATATTCGGGCAAGTTTCGGTATTCGGCCTATTCGGCTAGTATTTTTTATTCGGCTACGGCTTCGGTCTTCGGCTGAAAAGGCCGAATAATCGAGGCCCAATAATAGATGTGTTTAATAACAAAAAAATTGACTGAATTTTACGAGTTTTTGATTTTTTATAAGCGACAAAAATCGCAAGTTCCAGTAATATTTTTGTGTTATTGAACAGTCCTAAGATTTCGAACGATAACTTACGCGAAATTATTCAATATCGCCACCTTAATTATACAAAATTCGTTTAAAGTGTCATCACTTTCGATTAGTTGAGTGCAGACTGTAGTCAGCTGTCTTTTCTTAGTGCATCTCTAGAAACTGCAAGATATTTTTTAAAACTTTTTTTATACATTGCTAAAATGCTATTAACACAAAGACTAACCCCCTTATTCATAAAAAATATAAACGGTTTATTGAGCTCTTATAATTCAAAATTTGTATGGAAATGTCATTTTAAAAAGTACTAAGAACCAATTTAATTTTTTATATGGGGATACATTTTTTTTTTGGTTTACAACTATGTATGTATTTTTGTAAGGTTTTTTGGTTATTCAAGAAACAAAAAGAATGAATTGCTATAAAATAAAAAAAATCTCTTTTCTTATTTTGGTATTCGGCTTCGGCTTCGGTTTTCTGCCGAATATAGGATTATGCCGAATATTCGGCGACGGCTTCGGCTTCGGCCTAAAATTCCAGTTTCGGTCGGACACTAATACAAATGTAAATATTTAGGTGTGAAGGTGTATAGGTCACACTTTTTCTTTTGTTGGTCAGCAAGCGAAAGTGAGCATAAAGCCCCACTGATCTGTCGCAACAGTTATTTCGCAAGCGCTTCGGTTTTGGCAGTTTTTATCAATAAATTAAAATTATACTTAATTAAACGAACTAAAGCGCATTTAGGAGTAGAACGTGCAGAACCCATATACTTAAGTACATTATAGTGTCCGTTATTACTTATTTGAAAATTATTTAATGTTGACAATTTAAAAATGTATCTTGTTATTAACTGTGACAAAAAACTCTAAAGTGGAATAAAAGTAAAGAAAATTCAAAAATATATGTCATGTAATTAAAACCTTTCGGTTTAAAATTAAAACTTTTCAGTTTAAAATTAAAACCTTTTCGGTCTACAATTTTTGTTTAGTTTTCATTTATTTTTAAAAGCTTATTCAAGATTGAATTTTGCCAACAATATTTATGTATCAGTGGTAGAGCAGACGGGCATGATGCGGGGAGTCTTGGCTCGAATCCCAGTCAACCGACAAAATTTTTTTTTTTTTAAATTGTTAAAACATGTCTGGTTTAAAATTAAAACCCTATTCATTAAAGCAATTTTCTTGAAAACTGGTCTAGATTTAATTTGAAACCAAATTTGGTTTGGTCATATATGTAGTCCAAAAAAGTTTAAAATTTAGGTTCAAATTTTAACCGTGTATATATCCAAATTGCGGACACCCTAACATACACAAAGATGATTTGCATTTGATATCATCATCGAACGCTACTTCATAATTAGCTAAGAAACTCAGTGAAATAAAGTGACAACTTTATAGTTCTAATAAATCAATTAATAAAAATGTAATAAAAGACAGTCTGGTATGCCAATATGTACATTAAATGTAGCCACAATTCAAGAGCAAATTAATTCGATTTAAATTTTTTATTTAATCTTGTATAATATATATGGCCCTTATACGCAGGATAAATCTAGACTAAACAACATATGTGAAGCCCATGAAACAATTTAAACGGCTCTCATAGGGTCTATCGGCTATTCCCACGGAGTTTCCCGTTGGAAATAATTCGGGAGAGTCGTAGATATTTCGTCGACTTCGTCGAAATTTAGTATCGAATCTCCCGAATTATTTCCAACGGCAAGCTCCATCGGATATACCCTTATATTATAAGAAGAATCTAAGTAATAAGTCTACGAAAAATTATTTTTTCTCTGAGTGTGGTACATCAGAAAATACTCATTCTATTGATACATGGATGACATATTTTTTTTACATTATTCCTTTTATGTATGTAAATTACGAAGTGTTTTTGAAAAACATTTAAAAAATGTTTTCTTTCTGGAAACCCTAGATGTCGCCCAATTGCATTCTTCTTCATATTTTCGTAATTTTTTGACGGTTTTTAAAGTGTGATACACCAATTTTTTGTCTCAGGGAGTGGGTTTTTCCTAAAAAAAAGCTTACTTAGCTCATGCGTTGTGCTCGTTGTGGTACTAACCACCATATCTCAGTTTCTACCACCCTAATATAACGACCTAATGTTAGTTAATTGAAGACCGTAAAATATTTACATTTTTTACTTGCTGTTATTAGATCGGTACATTTGGGTGGTAGCAACTGAGATACATATGGTGGGTAGGACCACAACGGAGCGCCTGAAATGAATGAGCTTTTTTTTTAGGAAAAACCCACTCCCTGAGCAAAAAAATTGGTGTATCACACTTTAAAATCCGACCATAAATGCCGAAGATATGAAGAATAATGCAATTGGGCGATATCTAGGGTTGCCAGAAAAAGAAATTTTTTTTTTTTAAATATTTTCAAAAACACTTCATATGAGGGGAGGTACGGCCGACTTTTTTTTGCCTGTAAGGCGAGGCTCTCTAATGTACATACATATGTACATGTACAGACATTTCGTCGAAAGATTAATTATGTAGAAATAATTTTGATTAATTTGTAGGTATGTAGAATTTACTAAAAAAGTACATTTACATATGTATGAAGCATTCCATGTCTAAGCGTTATAATCGATTTTACTTTTATCATAAAATTAAGTTTTTCCAAACTAAAAATATTTTATTTTAGAACTTTTTAAAAAATTTCAAATTTATATTTTTTTCCTGAAGGATGATTTACATGGGTCGATTTTTCTAACCTTTTTTCCAATCGACCGTGTAAACAGCAATTCGATCGATCTTCACCTTATATTTAAGGGTTGAACACAAGTGATTCGATAAAAATCGACCAAAAAATCGTCCCGTGTAAAAATTATATTGGGAAAATTATCTTGATTTAATTTTACAAAATGGACTTACAGACCATTCTAAAGGTCTATCAATTCTATTTTCGATTTTGCAGACCTTCCCAATTTTTGGTAAACGCTTACGTGAATATAATTTTCTCAGACTAGCCTTTTCTAGTATTCTTGCTTCAAACATCGCTATGTTTTTATGATTCTTGAGGGAAATTTACTGCTGAAAATCAGAATACAACAACGGGTTGATGTGCAACCTTAGACTCGCCAAAGAGGTCATTAGTGTCAGGGTAAAGTGGAAATGAATGTGCCATTTGACACAAAAACGAAAAACCGAAAAAGCATGGAAATGTTTGAGGCTAGAATACCAGAAAACGGCTAGTCTGAGACAATTTCAGTGTAGACAGTTTTTGTAGGGTGAACTTGGTTCTATGATAAAAGAAGACTTCCTACCCAACATTAGATGGGGTTAATTTCAACAATGCCAACAATTTGACATGGAATGACCCGTTTATAATATAAACAGTGAAGATAACTTGTTTCATACACAAAATTTATAGCCAAAGCTATAAGAACCAGTTTTAAATTGTGATTTGAAGAATTCAATTTCTGAAGATGAATTAGCAACTATTTCAATGAAAATAAAAAGAAAAAAACAAAAACGATTATAGTATTAAACAATTACAGCCTTTATTAGAGATTTGATGGGTGATTTTTTTTTTTTTTTTTTTGTTTAACGTAGATCAGTGAATAATGCTCACGATTAGAAATTGTTACTATTTATTTATATATTTCTATTTTTGGCACTTACAGGTGGGTTTTGTTTATTGATAAATTACATCAAAAAAAATCCCAAAAAGTCATGCTAGACAATAATAACTTATTGCTTCTATATAGGTTTGCACGCAACAGTGGCCTCAAGAAGCTACTTTAAAGAAATTATTTTATTTTAAATGAGTTGCATATCGTTGTGCGAGTTTTCACTACGCAACCAAATAAATACGAGTATAGTATATATGTATATTAGACTGGGCCAAAAAAAATTTCGTTTTTTTTCAAAAATTTGATTGATTTTCTTTTTAAGAAAGCTGACAACATATTACATAGTATTTTTTTCAGATTTTTAAATTAGGGTCTAGAGGTCTATCATAGCTAGTTTAGATTTTACAGACTTAACCTCATATTTGGTATAGAAACGAAACCACATTGTTTTGAAATACCATTTACCTGAACACATTTTTGTAGGAAATGGAATTCCCTTCATAACCCTGCAGCGAAAGCAACTAGTTGAAAACTACTTTACAACTAGTTGGTGCACCGGACCCAACTAGTCAGTGTTCTGTCTTTTTCCATATAAGCAACTGGTATTTTTTACGTGTTGATGTCCTACGAGATGCCAATTTTCAGATTTCGACCAGAATATACCAGTTATCTACTAGTCAGGAAATACCAGTTTCATACTAGTTGTAAAATACTAGTTCCATACTAGTTAAACCTGGACTATTATAATTTCCATAAATGAACTAGACCACATACTAGTCCAAAAAGGACTAGTATAAAATATACTAGTCCCATACCAGTCCAAAAAGCATTCAACCTGGACTAGTATGATTTCAACCAGAATTTTCCTGGCTTACCCTTTATTTTATCCCTCGACTTTATTTTCATGTTTATTCTTAAGAAAGCAGCGGCTATTTGTATTTACCCTATCACGAAAAAGCATCTATGAATTATAAGAGAAAACGAAACGAATGAATTTTGTATTTTTCAACTGGTATAATTTCATCCAGAAAAATCTAGTTGTATACTACTATAAAATGGATATTTCCTGACTAGTATGAGTTCTACCAGAAAATTCTAGTTGTATACTGGTATGAAATTGATATTTCCTGACTAGTATGAGTTCTTCCAGAAAATTATAGTTGTATACTAGTATTTTTGACTAGTTTGATGTTTCGCTGCAGGGAAGTTGCATTGACCAAAATTTTCGCAGACTAGCCGTTTTCTAGTATTCTAGCCTCTAGCAATGGCATGTGTTTTGGATTCCCCGATTTTGATTTGAAAATTTTGCGCAACACCCAAAAATCAAGAGGGAATAAAGCTAAACAAATGTTCCTAAGAGAATTTGGCTGCTGAATCCGAATTCGGTGTCAGAATTCAACAACGGGCCCGAGGTTCGACCCTTACCTTGCAAAAAAGACCAATATTGTTAAATTAGAGAAGAACTGCGACCTGTTAGGCTAATTCTGATCACGGATTTGATTTAGCTCGCCATAATACATGAAAATTAATGTATTGAGTTCACAGATCCGTCAAGAAAAAGCATATATTAAGCATCAATATGTTTGAACGTATATGATAAATGTATAATTTTGTTTATAATGTTGATCACATAATGATAATTAATCATGCAGAATATCAATAAAAAAATTTAGTAAAAAAATTTGATCAAAAAAACGAAGTTTTGAATTTTTAGCCCAGTCTAATATATATGTAGCAGTAAGGAAAAAAATTGTTCTATCTTTTTAGTTGGACTTTCGGCATAAAAATTTTTTTTTTGCTGAAAAATCACTTCTAAACCTTAAGTTGGACTTCTAGCAATATATTAGTGAAAATTGCTTTCAATTATATGTACCGGATGTTAAATAATGCGGGAGCAAACGTACAGACTGGCAGATAGACATTGAAACAATTTTGATACGATCGCAGCGCATTACTCAACTTAATACACACAGACTCGCACAGTTGTAATTAATAGCAAATTAACTGGTATTTCCAACAATCAAATGTTGAATTTAGAACTAAATCACCGATTTTTATGTTGTTTACTTAGGTATGTCGATTTTAATAAACACTAAATGCAAATTTTCTAAGCAAGAATATATTTTTCGCTAGCAGACAACTTGAAGGAGCACCATGAAGATCTACAACCCGGTTAGTTAAGTTAAGTTATTTAAGACCACTAAATCAAAAAGAGTCACAACTCCAAATCAGTGTAACTTTCAGCTAATTGCTTCTGGATTGCACAAAAGTCATTCGTTTTTAAAAACTTTATATCACTGTGCTCTTTAAAAAGTAATGATAATAGTCAAACTACTAGGCAATCTATACCAATCAATAAAGCGACCTAAACAAATTTTGAGTTGTGACGATTTTTGATTTAAGGTGCGATATATACACTAATGCTGTACTTATCTACATACCAATGGGTGCTCGTTTCCCGGATACATCTGCAGCCAATTTCTGCGCTTCAACTTCAGCTTTGCATACTGTATAGTTAAAGCCCACTGAGCTAATCGAGAGCGCAGCATCCTCCGCTATGGCACCTAATGTTGTATTATCGAAATTGAAAGCTTCACAATCTATGCCCAACTCTGATTTATCCAATGTGGTATCACAAACAATTTTATTATAGCCTAAATTGACACGACAGGCCTAAAATTATGAAATCAAAATACACTTAGTTGAAAAAATCAATCAAAAATACGCGGCGCACAATAGGTTTACCTTGTCGAGTGGAAAATTTTGCATTGCTACTGCATTGAAAACACTTGCCATAAGGTAGAAAAAGAAAAATGGTTCTATTATTAAATATTTGCGATATGCCCATAACTTTTTCAAATAACCGAGTACGCCTTTCGGTTCCACATCCGCTTCCGGCACGGTATCACCGTATACACCATTTTCTCGAGACATTTGTGCAATTTTCAATTCACGTACTATGTATGTACTAAAAAAGTATTAGTTAATTTTAGTAGATTTATCTATTTTCCTTGTTCACTCTTTATATACTTAAAACCCATAAAAACATCACATTTTTTGTTTATCTAAACATATCAAATCTTTTTGTAACTCAAAAATGCTTAATTCTTATTTCACAGTCTATCTCCATTCGCGCCTGTTTCAAAACTAAACAAACTAGAAAGTTTGGTAATTTCAGTACCTGTCGGTTATTTGCATTCATAAAAATCTCATTAGCCAACCAAGACTTGTTCAACATGTGCTGAGTTGCTCATATGCCTGAAGCAATCGCAAACATTCTCGCATGCTATTAGATAATTCTTTATACATTTATTTGATATTTAGAGATAGATCGAATTTTAGGTTTAAGTTTAAGATTTGTTGTTAAGAAGTATCTTCATATTCGGCTTAATAACACAGGCCAACAAATTTTGGCAAAATTTTTGATACAAAAAGGAAAAAGCGATTTTTCATGTATTTTTATGCCCTGAATTTAAATCTAAAGACCGTCTCCCGCCATCAGGTCAGACTTTAGACAAGTTTAGCCGCAACCTAAGCCTAAATGTTGAACTCCCCCAGAAGAGGCAGGGGATTTAGCAGGTTTACACTCTTATAGTACATTTACACTGCACCAAATTTGGCGAATTTGAATGAGTCATTTCGAACCTGTTTACTCTGGCAAATTTGCATTTGGCTTCACTTTCCCTGCAAGAATCTTCTACCAGAACACAAAGCCACCTAAAGAAAATGCACCACCGTGATGTTTTCAACACCTGTAGAGTAATAATAAATGAGGAGTCAAGGAGGCTTCTGTCTTTTCTTGGTCCATTTTCTTAAAAAAAAACTACATAGTTGAAATTGTTTTTTACAGCTGTTACCCATTAAGATTTGTGCTGGGTATTTCTAAATGTGGATCACAGGTAGGGTTGCGAATGAGGCCAAATGTGATGGAATTCCAAATTTGGAAAATGAGATTTGTATGGAAATAAGTGCCAAATTTGCAATTTTTCACCAAATTTACCAAATTTGGTGCGGTGTAAATGTACTATTAGCCGAAGATATGGCAGACAAGTTTTCAAGAAAATTGGTTAATTGAAACGGGTTTCAATTTTAATCCAGAAGTGCTTTAACAACTGGAACCAAGACCCTCCGCATCATGTCCGTTTGCTCTACCACCCAGCTACATCGCACACATAAATGTTGTTGGCAAAATCCCATCTTGAATAAGCTTTCAAAAATAAATGAAAACAAAATGAAGATTGCAGATCGAAATGGTTTTAATTTTTAACCGAAAAGTTTTAAGAATGAAATAAAAAAATGTGGCACTTGGCAGGATTCGAACTAAAGCGCTCAGGTGTCTCAGCCGACTGCTGTGCCGCTGAGCTTTGCCACACATCAAGTTTTTGTGAGCAAAATTGAATTACATTCAAACAAACCAAAAAAAATTTAGACTACTTTTTCATTTAGATATTAAATCGAAGCCGAAAGAAATTGAAATTCTTTTAAAGCTTTCGGAAAGTTTAAAATATTCCAAAAAAAGTTTGAAAAATCGCTTAAAATTTAGACGGGTTTAAAGAGCATTTAGGCTCATATTTTTAACGTGTTATAGTGCAAAATTTGTAATTTTCCAGTTATCTAAAAAACTCGACCTGATAGCGAAAAAACCATTGCGGAGTCCTACGAGTCTGCCTGAAAGTTACTCTAGAAACACTTTTCCACTGCTCATATTCAAAACTTTGTGGTCTCAAGAAGTTTTTGCCGAACCCAACAGTTTTCTCTTCGATTCAATTTTGAAGCTGAAATAAGACGAATTGTTCCTTCTGTCACCCTTATTATCACCACTCCTGTGGTATGTATGCATGAACCAATTACTACAGATCACGCATTAATTTAATTTGAGAAAAAAGTTTGTTTGCAAATGATGTCACGGTTTTGAAAGTTTCACTGACTTTTCTCTTCACACTTTCATTGACGTTTTTTTTTTTGAAATTTCTTAATTAAAATTTTGTAAACATTGAACGTTTTCGTCGCGATTTTTAAAATGCCTTTAAATTTTTCTTAAAATAATATTAGAAAATGAAGTGTTTCGTGTGTGGGTGTAAGGATTCTTATGAAAAGGACATGTCGGGAAAAGTGGGTGCAGTTCTGAAGCCAAAACATTAGCCAGCACGCCAAAAAATGCAACGACCATTTTCTTTATAAAGATTTTGATAATCTTTTAATATTAAACGGTGATCGAACCTAAATGTTGGAATAGAACATTAATATGAGCGATGGTTTCTGAGTCGGGCCACTAAACACTTTTACGAGATCCAACTTCTGAAATGGTCTCAGTTTCGTTCTTTTTCAGATAAAAATAACGGTTACGGTTTCGGTTTTGCTATTGAAATGTGAATCGGTTTAAATCGGTTACGGTTTCTGTTCAGTTCTTGGTTCAATGTATTTCGGCCTTTAGAGTTTAAGGACTTAATCAATAAATAAAGCGGCATCTTTTTTGTTTAATATCTCCTTAAAGCATAAAAAGTTGTAACGCTTCCCGAAAAATTTTAACAAAAATGTGGATGTGTGGTTAGTAATTTAAGGAATAATTCGAATATAGGCTAAATATAATTTTTTTTTTAATTATCCTTTAAGGACATGCAAGTAATGTCCTTCAAAATTAAGATGTTCATGAGGGTCTGAACGTAGTATTATTTCGATATCTAAATACGTTTCGGAGATACCAACCAAAGCATGAATAAAATTTATTTGAACTTTTCTTGCTTGAATAACTAAATGTTACTCATACGCCGTGCACCACCTATAAACCAACACTTATTACACAGTGCTACAGCCATTTTGCACCTTTGAAGCGACCTAGTAGAGATTGTTCATCTGGTTGCGTTATACACGAAACGCCCTTTAAAAGATTTGTAACACCCCCAAATCTGGTTTTAAGGCCAAAAAACCGTTTTTTCAGTTTCTTGGTAAAAAAAAAAAATCATTAAAAAACAAATTTTCAACCATTTAAAAATTCTCAACGATTTGGGGTAGAGAATTGTTGACACTTTCGAAATATATACAGTGTTTTATTCATTTGAAAAAAGTATGATGTGTTTTTTAAGGCAGAACTTGAAATTTTTGGAAATTTCATCCGGTTTTCCGGGTTTGGCGTCATTTTTTTGGCACTAATTGACAATGAATGAGTCAACTACTACTTAATTATGCACATTTTATTTTTTTGGAAAGGACTTCAAGTTTTCGAGATATGCAGCATAAACCAAAATCTAATATTTTGGTCTCAAGCGCCCTACAGGAGTACTGTGTGTAATTAGGCGAGTCGATTTCAAAATCGCCCAAGTGACAAGGAAAATCGTATTTTAGGGACCAAAATAAGATACTTTGCCGAAGGAAGCATACTTCTAAAACCAATTCTGATGTCCCGACTTTGTACTTTTGACTTTGAGCGCCAAAGTTTGAAAAATCCTAAGTTGACCCACTTAGAGTGCCCACATCGTGCCCAAATGTATGACTGACCCTACTAACTTTGAAGGGCTGACCCACCCATGACAGTGGCACACCTCCAAAACCCCCACCTGGGGGATTTCCCATACAAACATTTAAAAAATAACAATTTTGGGCACTTTTTATGAAAAAATCAGTAAAATGGTTATGTTTTTTGAGAGTCTTAAGAGAAAAATTAACTGCAAAATGGAAAAAGAGTCCATTTTTTTTAAAATGAGATTTCAATGCAAAACGATGTATTTATAACTGTACTATCGTTTTGCATTAAAATCTCATTAAAAAAAAAATGGATGATATTTGCTCACGAAGCCAGCGTAATATTTTCACGTAAAGTGTCAAAAATGGTATTTTTTGGAAATTTTTGTATGGGGACCCCAAAGGTGGGGTCTTAGGCATGGCATAGGTGGGTCGGCCTTAAAAAGTTATTGGGGGTCGGTCATACATTTTAACACGATTGCGGCACTCTAAATGGGTCAACTTAGGATTTTTCAAACATTGGCGCTCAAAGTCAAAAGTACAAAGTCGGGACATCAGAATTGGTTTACTTGGGTTATTTTCAAATCGACCGGCCATCTTACACATATACATCCCTGTAGGGCGCTTGAGACCAAAATATAAAATTTTGGGTAATGCTGCATATCTTGAAAACTTGCAGTCCTTTAAAAAAAAATAAAATTGGCATAATTAGGTAGTGGTTGCCTCTCGATAATATATAGCAAAAAAAGGATTAATTGCCAATTAGTGCCAAAAAAAATAACGTCAAAACCGGATGAAATTTCCAAAAATTTCAATTTCTGGCTTAAACTACATATCAAAATTTTTTCAAATGAATAAAACACTATAAATATTTCGAAAATGTCAACAATTCTCTACCCAAAACCGTAGAAAAATTTGTAAATCGGTTGAAAATTGTTTTTTAATGAATTTTTATACGAAGAAACTGAAAAAACGTTTTTTGGCCTTAAAACCAGATTTTGGGGGTGTTACAAATCTTTTAAAGGGCGTTTCGTGTATAACACGACCAGATGAACAATATCTACTAGGTCGCTTCAAAAGTGTAAAATAGCTGTGTAATTAGTAGAGTTCGGAAAAATATGTCAAAATCAAACGCCTAAAATTATGCTAACATAATTGCGACAGTTTACAAAATTTGTTTAAAATAAATTTACAAAGTTTTTTTCAGGCGCTTGATTTGACATATTTTTCCGATCTCTAGTAATACATAATTCAATACTCACAGGCCAATATTCAATATAAAAGATGAAAATATTTTAGCTTTTTTGCTATAATTGCTATAGGTATATTTTTTAAATCTTATTTTATATCTACATTGTTTTAAAAATTAATTCAAAATTCTATATATACACATACATATACCTAATTATATACAAAAAAATAAGTTTGCAAGGTCGAGTCCGTGTAGTTCTATTAATTATAGCAACTTTTTTTCTAATAACAATTTAATGCTTTGCATATTCATTCGCTTCGCCAGTATTCATATCCTCATATAGCTCGTTTGATTGATGATGATTTCCTACAGGGTTGTTGCCACTACTAATAGGAGTCAAAGTTTGTAGACCGCTACGAATTTGCAAGGGACTACCAAGTAAATGTTGGAGCTGCATTAAACATCTACAAGAAAAAAACAAGTATATGAAGGTGTTTATCCACTGGTGATTTTGTAAAGTGTCCTTGCATACCTTTCTAGCCTGCGATCATAATTTTGTTGAGCACCGAAGAGTTCCGCGATATCATCATTTCTATGTGCATTTAATGCTCGCTTGCCATTTGTCCAGCCGTGCGAGTATTGAAATGTTTGTCCAACGCTCGATGCCACAAAACACAGGGCGAACAGTGAAAGAATTAGTTTGAACATGGTGATTTTCTGAAAAAAAAAAAAAAAAAAAAAATGTAATGGGTTTATTGTAAAACAGGTATAAATGTAGGTAGTAAGACCACCTTTTTTGTATGAAATCATGGGGCCTATTATGAATTCCATCGGAGCTCGAAACTCGATAGAAATCACAAAACTTATCGGAATTTAGTAGATAATTTCGATAAATGTCGGGATTTTTATCGAGTTTCCCGTACCGGGATTGATAATAGGCCCCCTTACATTATTTGAAGTAGATACTCCGCGTTTAACGTCTTTTTTTGCAGGGCAAGAAGCTAACAGGAGTGTCATTAAAAACATCCCTTGCATGAGAGGATAGCGAAAATTATGCCCCCCTTTAACCCAGGAAAAACACCCCTATAGTCTTTAAATATAACCTGATGTAAAACACCAAATAGCCAAGAAAAAAAAATTGTTTATAATTGGAATTTTTCTAGCTCATCCCAAACTACTTCTAAAAAGACCAAATTAGTGGCAAACAAATATTTGAATTTTTGGAGAATAATGAAATGCACAGAGTCGTTACTTTAAATGTGGTGTTTTCAGCACGAGAGCTTGATCCTCGGATCTGTTCCATTTGGCCCGCCTTCATTCCGGGAGGCATTTAAATTATTTTCACTAAAATATTTGGTATCATAAAAATTTAAAATTTGTATATTTGGAGCTAGTTTGATACTTATAGTTCATTTACAACGCACCAAATTTGGCGAAAAATTGCAAATCACATTTTCCAAACTTGGAATTCCATTGTATTTGACCTCATTTGCGAACAATACAACCCACAGCTCTTTAGAATCGCCCAGCAAGAACCTTAATGGGCAATTGACGTGTGATAACTTTTGCACTATGCACAGCTGTAAATAACAATTTCAACTACTTTTTTTTTTAAAGAAAATGGGCGAATTCTACCAGGAAAGGACAGAAGCCTTCTTGACTATTCTTTTATTATTACTCGACAGGTGTTTAAATCATCACGGTAATGCATTTTCTTTCGGTGGCTTTTTGTCCTGGTAGAAGATTCTTGCCGGGAAAGGGGACATTTGGCTTCACCAAATTTGTCAGGGTAAACGGTGTCGAACTGGCTCATTTGAATACGCCAAATTTGGTGCGGTGTAAATGTACTATTAGGTTTACTTCTATCAGAAATCTGACATCTCGTAGAAAAACGTCCGTGGCTTGTATTGAAAAAAGACTGATGATTGAAGACGAGTAGTCGTAAGGATTAATAGTTTAACACTTTTTAGAAACAAGTTTTCACGATTAAATTTCAAAATTTGTAAATTTTTTTATTTTGCTTCTTACTTGATTTGTTTCCTTTTTGTATATATAAAAAAAAAATTTATTTATTATGTACTAACTTTGTACTCAACTTGAGTATTGCACGAATTGAACTGTGTCTCCTTCAAAATGAAATTGGGTTTTTATACAAAATTCGTAGCCATCCGCTCGAAGCATCAGGATTAACAATATAGCCCGCCACCCTCCAATCACTACACACAACATACACATACACACCTGCACATGGATAAAAATCTTTTGCTTTTACAAAGATTAACTACAATTATTAGCGGCACTATTGTTTTAGTTGTGGGAAAGTCCTAAATGTGCCTTCACAAACACACACACATATGAATGGGAGGGATCACAATCTCATGGGCGAGTGAGTGAATTGAATGAATTTGTTGATTAAAATTACCACTTATCGGTGGTATTTTCAGGCTAGGAAAGAAAGGCTAAAATAGACGAAACAGGCAAAAATTAAAATTAAAGATGTATTCATAAGTGCATTTATGCAAATTTAAGTGGGCCATATGAGAACAAGAAGTGTAATGGCATCCGGCTTAGTATAGCAGTTTTGCAAGGTATTTGTTACCTTCAGAGGTCAACTACTAATAGATTAGCTAAAATTATGAGGGAGGGCTCAAAAACGCGCTTTGGCCTCAGGATCACGAATCCGAAGCGCTTTTTTTTTTATTAATTTTTTTGTTTCAGTGAAAAGTTTTTCCGTAGAAATTTTTTTTTTTCCCGAGGACATTTTTTATTCTTAAAACTCGACTTTTGGGGGTTGTTTTTGAAAAAAATATATACCTACATTTGATGGTACGGGCAATGTCAAATTCAAAATATCGCGTAACTTTTACTATATTTTTTGCGTAATTTAATATATTTTTGTGTAATTTTTACTATATCTTTGTCCAATTTTTAATATATTCTTTGAGTAATTTTTACTATATTTTTAGCTGTATTACTATGAAAAGTATCACTTTTTGGATCTCTAAGGGGAGAGTTTGAACCTGAAAACCACCCCTGTCGATCCGCCCCTGATGAGTGGTGCTTTCTGATAGCTTCATTCAACTATAGTTAAACTTCCTCTTTCGGCTCGGAGCACTATCCGCATATCTACGTAAAGCTGATATGTCGTTAGGAGTACCATACATTTTTAGAGAACTTTTCTCTCGGATGCTCTAAGCGCCACCTGATCTTTTTTAGACAATTTTTATTATTTCGAGCCGTAGTTACCTTTCTTTGTCTTACTGCCAACGGAGTTCAAAGTAGCCCTTGTCGGGGACACTGATTCTTCGTTGAATGTCTCGGATGATATTTAACTAGTCTTAACGGACCCAATACTAGAACGACCTATTGTGATGCAAAGGGTGTGTATATCCACCACTTGCATCACTAAAACTTGCTTTTTCAGTGCAGGTTTAAACCACTAGAGTTTATCCCATTCTAAGTTTAAACTCGCACTGAAGTTTAAACTTGCACTGAAAAACTGGGCCTAAGAGTCATCCTAGTAGGTCCGTATTCACAACATTAGCTGACCTGGGGGGCATATTGAAATGCGACGTTTTAGTCGTTTAGTATGTTCGTGAGTTTTCAGTAATAAGCTAGGCAATTCAACCAATCACAAGTCATCCTTCCAACTCATCACAATTTTGCTTCAAAAATCTCTATGAGGTGGCAATTGGTCGCCTCTAACAACCCCATGTTAAAGTTCCGGGTCGATTTGATACTAAATAATAGTGCCCGGCCGAATATTCGGCCAAGTTTCGGTATTTGGCTTAGGCCTTCGGCTGAAAAGGCCGAATAATAGATGTGTTTAATGAAAAAAATGTACTGAATTTTACGAGTTTTTGATTTTTTATAACAGAAAATTGTAAATTCCAGGAATATTTTTTTATTATTTAAAAAAAAAAATTGTTCCAAGTTGTTGTAACTCTTGTGATCCCAGTAATAGAAGAATCTTTGGATGAGTCAACTATGTATATCGGATTCCAGTGACCTCTGGGCATCCCATGATAAATCTACAAAAAATTGCGCACGCAAAGCAAAAACTAATACAACTCTTGAATAGAATTAAACGAATACCTATCAACCACTTGTTCTTCGTAGTTCAAAAAAAATATTTAACTGCTCCTCCAACGAGTGTGGCAACCGAGCAATTATTTAGTACAGCTGGTCAACTATACGCAGATAGACGGTCAAATCTCCTGGGGGAAAATGCAGATAAACTTCTTTATCTGGGGTACAACATTGAACTTTTTTTACATTTGGGCAATTCACAAGGGGTGTCGTATTCGTCTATCGTTGTATGTTTCCATGGTTTCCAATATAAATTTTTTGAAAAATAGACAAATAGCACGAAATATTAGAGGTTGTGAATTGCGTAATTGTTAAAATGCTATTAACATAAAGACAAATTTTTTTTTTATTTTTGTTAACAACTATGCATAGGGGTTTCTATCTAATTTTTTTTTCATAAAAAACACAGGAAATTTACACACTATTGTCAAAATTGGAAAATTTTCATGAAACATCAAAATTCGTGCGTTTTTTGTTCTTGCATTTTTCAATTTTGACAATAGTGTGTTAAATTCTTGTGTTTTTCATGGAAAAAATTTAGAGAGAATACCCCTTATGTATTTTTGTAAGGTGTTTTGTTTATTCAAGAAACCAAAATGGTATTCGGCTTCGGCTTCGGTTTTCGGCCGAATATAGGATTATGCCGAATATTCGGTTACGGTTGCGGCCTCGGCCTAAAATTCAGGTTTCGGTCGGACACTACTTAATAATGAACCTGAACTGTGATAGGGCAACTGCTTTTGTGAACGGTATGTGAACTGCAGCGCAACCTAGCGGGTCAATTTTTGCAACAAATCGAGCACTTCTGAATTTCTTTAAAAAATGCCACAAATGCAATTTTTCTTTTCTTCGTACTCTCTTTGACAATAAATGGTTTCCAAATGTCGGGATCTCGGGATTAAAAAATCATATACGGAACATCCTGGGGGGTCGCTAAAATACTAAAAGTTTACATCCCTAATATGAACATATGTACATAGATGTCTTGCGTAGGTTACTAATTTCAGCTTTCACCAAAACAATTGAGGTATTTAAATTTTAGTGAAAGCAAAAGATATCCTTTAAATAATATATACATTAGGCTGGGTCGCTTTGTATGAACGAAAACTAACCGATATCGCGTCATCGATTTTTTTATAGGTTTTGGGCTCAGGAAAAAAAGTTAAGATTCTACGCAAGTACCTCTAAGAACCCCCATACTCAGAAAATCTGGTTGGCTTTTTTAAGAGAGGGGGGGGGCGCACTCCCCCTAACACGCCTTTGTCTTCCAGTAGGAGTTCTGTCAAGTCGGTAACAAACGGTCACGTAAATGTGGAAATTGACCTTGCCTCGAGTGACCCAATTTTTTATGTTGTCAGCTCTTCGTATATAAAATTGAGCCGATGAAAAATCTAAAAAAATTGGTTTTTTCGACCAAAGTTATCCTAAAACTCTATTAAATAAATTAAAAAAAAAAGAAAACTAAATTAACCACCGCCTTTTGCGCATGAATTCACTTGGACTACGCCAATTGACACCGAAAAAAATGCATAATAATGCATAAATGATGTGGAGCCTCGAAAATGAAAAAGAAATGCATAAAAAATGAAAAAAGTAGATTTTTCGACTAAAACATGTCCCAAAAACCGAAAACAATTTTTTTTTTCAAAAAACCATTTTTTCAAAGCCAGCGTTTTTAGCGTTTTCATCGAAAACATGTTTGCAGGTATGCCGAAAACCCCTTAAAAAAATAAAAAGCGAAAGGGTCGATTTTTTGACCAAAAAACCCAAAAATTTTTTTTTTTTTTTTCAAAAAACTGTTATCGTCAACGTTTTTTGCGGACATTTTTGGGTCGGACAGGGTATACATGAAAATTTTCAAATCAAATGAAAGTTTGTTTAGTAGGTCAGTCGAAGAAAATTCAATAAAATTAAATTTCGCAGGCTCGGAAATTAGTTTTTGTTAGTTTTTTAACCTATCGAAAAATCGATGGCGCGATATCTTTTAATAAATCGACCCGCCCTAATATACATATATGTTAGAGTAAAATCCTTTGACGTTGTATGTCAATACATACTCTGAGCAGCTGTCAGAAACTAATAATTTTTGTATCTATAAAAACGAAATCATCTGTTGAAAAATTCACATTTCAATTCATACACTACTCTAGTTGAGTACGTACTCGCGCTATTCTTTAATAAATAAAGTTTGACAAGTTATCGATTTATTTCAACGAAGGTGATATATAGTAGTAAAATAATAATTTCGTAAATTCGTTAATGGCCGTGTTTTTTTTTACGCGCATATGCGTTTGCGCTTAAATTTTGTATGGAGAGATAAGCGCTCAACCCTTATTTTCCATACAAAATTTAAGCGCAAACGCATATGCACGTAAAAAAAAACACGGCCAATATAAAACATTTAATAAAATTGTAACAGACCAATGTCTGCACATTAAACACGGCTAAAACTGTCAGCCTAAATTTAAAAATTTTTGGACTAGATATATCGAGCCCTACCAGCCATTTTGGTGTAACCAACAAAAATAAAATTTTACCGGAAAAGGTCTTTTAGTTTTAAAATTTTAAGGCAAAATGTTGGTTATATCAAATTTGCTTTGGCTTTATTTTTGAAATAGTGCTTAATACAGTTATAATATTTTGTGAGATGGTTTAAAATAAGCAAAACTACCGATATTCGCCAAAAACGGATTTTCCAAAATTTTTACAAGAAAAATTAGAAGTAGTGTGACGATCTTAATGAGAATCTGGGATTATATTATTTATGTAGTGCTGAATCCGATTATGTAAAAAAATTATAATTTGACAGTTGACAGCTGTCAAATAGCTGTAAATTTTCCAAAATTTAGAATATCAATTTGATAGTTGCACTGATTAAGTCTTTATAAAAGCTGACCAAAATTTGTATGTCATATTAAAAATTTGACAGCTGACAGTTGTCAGGCAGACTTCAAGTTATCATAAAAATAAAAAAAATGGCTTTGGGCTCTATTCACTCTGATCACAAATTGTCAATCAAAATATTTTAAATCTATAGATACCGAAAGAAATTTTATAAAAGTAAGCGTATGTAAAAGTTAAAGTAAACTGATAAATGGCTTCAAATTAAGGCTAACATTTTTAATGCTCTAAGGACGGTTTTCTCAACTAACCATATGTGTCCCTTCATTCCACCCCCTTAAAATTAAATGGCGAATGAAGTTGTGGATTTATAGTGAACTTTAAAATGAAAGGGTAGATAAGAAAACGGCCATAAGTTTAATAATTTTTCAGCCAAACATTTATACTACTTAGTACGAACTAATCGCATATAATCTGTTCACAGCTTAAAATATGATGTTCAAATTGGTACTTTCTTTGGTCGTGCTTTGCTTCGTGGGCTCATCATTTAGTCAGACATTTCAATACTCTCATGGCTGGACAAATGGTAAACGGGCTTCAAACGGATATATCGACTACGAAATTCCCGAAATATACGGCATTCCACAATATTACGATCAAAAACTGGAAAAGTGTGTTAAGTTGGTTAAATAGAATAACTAATTTTATCTACAAAATGTTAAACATTTAATTTATTTGATTAATTGAACTTAGGTGTCTTATGCAACTACAAAATGTACTCGGTAATGCGCCGCTAGCTAATCCCGGTGCTCAAACGATGTCAACTCAAAACAACGGCAACAAGTAATCGGCAAATCAGCATACCTACATATATCAAGCGAAATCTAATAAGTTATCGTTTATAGAAAACACTAAGGGCCGGTTTCTCATCTAGCCTTTAATTTTGAATTTTACCATCAATTTACTGGCCATTTTACTTGCTCTTTATTTAAGAGGGTGGTTGAAATGGCCGGTAAATATAGTATAATGGATGAGAACACGGCCCTAATGTTAATTATACACATATACCCCCATATTCATAAATAATAAAATTGGTTTATAAAGCTTTTTAAAATGAAATTTCCTTTTTTTATTTTTTATGAATAAGAGGGAGAGAAAAAAAAAATAAAATAGTGTACATATTTAAATAATCAATATAGAAAATTTAATTAAATTTTCATAACTATGTATGTATGTAAATTGGCCTTGTTCTGTTTATAAATATATATTAGACACCAATTTAGAAATGTTAAAATTAAAGTTAAAGTACGCTTAAATAAATGTAAACATAAACCATTTAAAAAAAAACAGACTTTCTAACCTACCTGCCTACGTCTTGCTCAGCCGTAACTGGAAAATAAATTTTAGCAAACTTACTAATACTGGCATTTGACCTATGTATTTCTGCAGAGTTGAAAAATCAATCTCGCACTTGGGTATATAAAACTGTATGCGAGCTGAAAGAAGTTTGACAGCTTTTATTGCCACTGTAGTAAATATCGCGGATACACACCGTACCTCAGCAATCAACTTCTCATATAGATGGCGCTCTCAACAGTTTAGTGCTTATGTCCAGTGCGGCAACTAGTTAAGATAGGGTAGAGTGTCGTTGATTTGTTTGGGCTTAAAAAAGTAAATTTTACTACATAGGTAATGGGTATCACCAGTTTAAACAACAAACAGGTTAAAATCAAAACCATAGCTATCTTGTCCCTATCACTTCGACTTAATAAACGAGGTTGATAAGTCAAATTACAAAATTCCCTGCTGGTAATGGGGCTTAAAATATAACCGAAGTAGGTATGAAGCTACTTGTAACACCCTGGGAATGTTTGGGTGTAAAACCATACAATATGTGCATTGAACTTGACACTTCGTTCCCATGTCCTTTTGACCTCTGAGATCGTTTTTCAAGATTCCTGGTTTTTCGTACTCAAAATATACTGCATGGTTTACCAAACGAAAAACACTTTGAAATTCAAGACAAGGCTTCCCTTGGACCTATTAAAAAACGGCAAGTTTCAATTTCAGCTAAAAAAAGCAAGGTATCTTCATGAAACTTGGCGCATAAGTTACTTTAATGAAATATCTCGACAATACAAATTTGGTTTTAATTTAAATCAGCAATTGCCAAAGTATTATTTTCCCAATGTTTATGTTTAAGTCGGCCGCCGTGGTGTTGCGGTTAAGTGTTCGGCCTTCTACACCAAGTCGTGGCGGATCAATGCCCGGCAAAAGTAACATAAAAAATTATTTAGAAAAAGAATTTTTCTAAACGGGGGTCGCCCCTCGACAGTAGTTTGGCAAACTCTCCGGGTGTATTTCTGCCATGAGAAACTTCTACAGCTTTGAAATGTTTACATTCGTTCTAGATTCGGAGATGACTATCCAGCAGTATTGGTGTAATCCAAAAATAAGTGATGCCTGGCGTCCCTGGGATCTCGTTCTATAAGAGGAGAGAGCGCTTTAGTATTATTTTGGTATTATTTTTTATATCATTTTGAATTAAAAATTTTTCAGAATCTTAAAATAATACTATTTAGTATTAAAACTCAAAAATAATTCCAAAAAAGTTTAATTTCAATACCGCCTGGCATTAAAAGTAACCTTTCACTTTTTACTGTGTATAAAACTCAAATACTTTCATTTGAATTGAATTTTTATGTGAGGGCAAATGGAAACTTGTATCGTTGGATTATGTGTTCCAATTTTCTGATATTGGAGTACTCCAAGAGTAATCCTTTGTATACATAATCGGACCACGTTCAGCTTTTTGAAAGCCGATCATTGCTTCTGCCTTATCGACGAAAATCACGACACTATCGCTCTGACAATATATACTCCAAGGTGTAACAACATTGGAGTACATTGCAAAGTACTCTGACAGTAAGTACTCCATGGAGCAGCAGAAACAAAGCGAAGGTTGGAGTAGGTGGTCCAGTCCTAGGACATCGCAATGTTAATTGGAGCACAATTTTTATACGCAAAAGGATTACATTTGGAGTACTCTTATGCTCCAATTGGAGTACTCTTTGGATAGGAAATAGAGTACTCTCGATTTTTGCAGGGCACCAGTCAGAAAAGCATGTACGGGATCACTTTCCTATAGTTCGTAGCTGTTTCTGACTGTCAAATTGGTGTAAGGGATCATACCTTATATGTTTCTCTATGTCTACAGATTCGTTACCCTAAAAATGTTACGCATACGCCATGTCACTTTTATGAAATTTGGACTGAAATTTCGTCATTAAATCAAGGGGGACTAATATGGGTAAACAATTTTTTCTAGAATCGGTAGAAAATATTCCAATCTTTAATTTTATTATAGTAAGAAGGTGTAGCACGCTGTAGCATACAAAGGTAGGTTATGAAGTAACAATTTTTATTTATTTTTATTTTTAGTTTTACTCTTTTTTCGTCTGACACCATTATATAAAAAAAAATATATAGTGCATGCAAAGTAGTAATGCATCACTAAAATCTGGAAATTAAATACATATTCATTAAAATTAATTTTTTCGCATTCAAAATTTGTTTATTTTCTCATGGTTGACAATTTTCATAAAAGTTGTAGGTATAACATGCCCTATCCGAATGGAAGAACTGAAATGCCATATGGGCAGGGTTCGAACCTCACTAGAACCAAATGTCAATTGGAACATAAATTTTTTTCGAATTTATCAATATTCAATGTATTTTCCACGAATACTTTGTATGGATATCACTTCATGAGTGATTTATCAAATATGCCTTAGCACCTCTCTCAGACTTGTGCTAAATACAACTACAACATTTTCTGAAAAATAATTTACACGTTCGTGTGGACTTAAAAGAGTTTGCTTCCACCAAATAATAGAAGTAATAACAAATTTGGAAATAATCATCAATCAAACGAGTTTTATGAAGAATTGAACGATGGCGTATCAAACGATTATGGTAAACATTAACTTCTTATAATGGTCCTATCATTAATAAAAGATAAACGAGTCGCCATTATTATACCATTTGAATGTATCAGTGGTGTTATTAGTGTATTGAACTTGTTAATTTAACGTTTGTATGTACATATGTATATGTATGCACTATGTTAAAATCTAATTGTTTCAAAAAACAGGGTTCGAGCTATAACTGCTTCAACTAAATAGCTAGGTACAACAATGCCACGCTTTGTTGCCTTTCTGTACTTATAATAGATTCAGTTTAACTCTTCGCTGAATTCCAGAGTCTCCCTCCACTGGTTTTTACCACGCTTTTATTAGTTTCACTGCCTAGGGCAGAGGCAGGCCAAACTCTTTATAGAACCCTCACAAAGAGAATCAGCCAGGCTCATTAATCTAAGGAGGGTGGATCTAAGAACCCTCACTGGGTATTTTACGGGACATTGCGGTCTGCGTTATCACCTGAGTAAGCTGAATCTGTCAGATACAACGATTTGTCGGTGCTGCGAACTGGACGATGAAACGGCGGTTCACATACTCTGCGAATGCATTGCGTTAGCAAGAAAGAGAGTCTGCTACCTAGGTGGGGTCACTCTCAATCCGTTCGTAATATGGAATAAAAAACCTGAGGAGGTGCTCAAATTTATAAAGAGCCTCCGCATACAGCAATAAGCTGATAGGTCACATAATAGATCGTACTAATGGTCGCGGTGTAATAAGGCCTTATAATAATAATAATATTAGGTTCATTTGTATGTTTGCTTGTTTGTTTGTTTGTTTGCTTGCTTGTATGTATGTGACTCTCGTCCGGTGTAAGACCAAGTGACCCAAAAACCGTAAATGTCCTTAAAATATGGGTATCAAACGAAAGGTGAAGGCCCCAGGTTTCATTTGGACATCGACATATTTCGATAAATTTATCGATAACTGAGTTATTGTCAAAATGTGAGGCCAAATACCTTAAAATTTTCTAAAAATATGGGTATCAAACGAAAGTGGAAGTCCAGAGGTTGGCCTGCTGTATTTTTCGATATATTTATCTGTAATTTCATAGGACATTTGACTAAAAAGTAAAAAATAAATATAGTTTAAAAAAACTAAAACTCACGCTTTTAGAGAGTATTGAACTAAAAAGTTGAAAATAATTTTAAAAACCCTACACAGTACCTAGTATTGTGGAAAAAGCGTGGTCCGCTTTTCCCACATAATGCTAGTTTTTTTACTACGCTTTCATTAGCTTTACTTGTACATACATTCATATGTATGTTTGCTTGTTTGTATGTAACTCTACTTCAGTCTACCCGACTGTCTACCCCGACCCTGACTGTCACAAAAACCTTGAAATGTTCCTTCAATATGGGTGTCAAACGATAGGAGGTTGCATTTGGACTTCGATATATTTATCGCTTGCGCTTTTAAAGAATATTACACTAAAAAGGTAAAAATAATTTAAATAAAAAACGAAGATTATGGAACAAAGCGGACCACTCTTTTTCCACAATACTACTGTGTAGGGTTTTTAAAATTATGTATTTTCAACTTTTTAGTTCAATACTCTCGAAAAGCGCGAGTCTTAGTTTTTTTAAACTATATTTATTACCATCTCAGCTGAAGCTTATTTGTCCATTTTCATGTAAGATCTCTTATAGATACTACTTGAAACTATTTCGAAGACTGAGCGGAAGATAATTCTATTTCAAAATATTTTTCAGAAACCCTATACCTCAGATTTTTCTCCTCCATTTTCCTCTATGTAAAAATTTGATTCGGGTGAGCTGAATCTTAAATACCCAGCGCTAGTTTTCATATGATTTTTGAAATATTCCATTTCGGAAGTGGGCGTGGTTGGGAAGCGACTTCGTCCAATTACATCAGGTATACTCGCTATTATGCTAGTATACCTTGTACCAATTTCATCGTTCAACCGTAATCAGTTTAAAAGTTATCATCATCATCATTTATTGGCGCTTAACCGCCTAAGCGATTTTGGCCGTCGCCTATCAAAGCACGCCAGTCATTCCTTTTTAGCGATAACTGACGCCAATTGGAAACCCCAAGGGAGTTCAAGTCATCCTCCACCTGTTGTTTCCATCTCAGTCGAGGCCTCCCCCTTCCTCTGCTGCCGAATTCGGGTGACGATTGGAAAACCTTCTGGGCTGGAGCTTCTTTGTCCATTCGCATGACGTGACCCAGCCAGCGGAGCCTTTGGGCTTTAATTCGCTGGACTATGGTCAGATCTGCGTAAAGCTCGTACAGCTCATCGTTAAATCTCCTTCGATACTCGCCGTCGGCATCACGGGAAGGACCATAAATCTTCCGGAGAACTTTTCTCTCAAATACTCCAAGGGCCATCTCATCTTCTCTTGACATTGTCCATGAGTCTGAGCCATACATCAGGACAGGTATGATGAGAGACTTATAGAGCGCGATCTTTGTTCTTCGAGAGAGGACTTTACTTCTCAATTGCCTACTCAGTCCAAAGTAGCACTTGTTCGCAAGAGTGATTCTCCGTTGGATTTCTAGACTGATATTATTTTCGGTGTTAATGCTGGTTCCCAAATAGACGAAGTCCCTCACAGTTTCAAATTTGTAACTATCAACAGTGACGTGGCTGCCAAGGCGCAGGTGCGCCGATTCTTTCTTTGATGACAGCAAATACTTCGTCTTGTCCTCGTTGACCGCAAGACCCACTTTTTTCGCTTCTTTATCCAGTCCAGAGAAGGCAGCGCTTACGGCGCGGTTGTTAAGGCCAATGATATCAATATCATCGGCATACGCCAGCAATTGCACGCTCGAATTATCTTCTGCAGCATCAGGTTAAAGAAATCGCACGAAAGGGAGTCGCCCGGTCTGAAGCCTCGTTTGGTTTCAAATGGCTCAGAGAGGTCCTTCCCGATTCTGACGGAGCTGTTGGTTTTGCTCAACGTCATTTGGCAAAGCCGTATAAGCTTTGCAGGGAAGTCAAATTCAGACATGGCGGCATACAGGCAACTCCTTTTTGCGCTGTCAAAAGCGGCTTTGAAATCGACAAAGAGATGGTGTGTGTCGATTCTTTTATCATGGGTCTTCTCCAGGATTTGGCGTATCGTGAAAATCTGGTCGATGGTAGACTTACCAGGTCTAAAGCCACACTCATAAGGTCCAATCAGCTTGTCTACGATGGGCTTCAGTCTTTCACACAATACGCTAGAAAGAACCTTATATGCGATATTAAGAAGGCTGATTCCGCGGTAGTTGGTGCGGTTAGCGGGATCGCCTTTCTTGTGGATTGGGCAGAGCACACTTAAATTCCAATCTGGAGGCATGCACTCGTCTGACCATATTCTGCATAAGAGCTGATGCATGCTTTTTACCAGCTCTTCGCCTCCGTGTTTGAACAGCTCGGCGGGTAGTCCGTCTTTTCCAGGCGCTTTGTTGTTTTTGAGCCGGGATATAGCTATCCTCACTTCATCATAGTCAGGTGGTGGGACGACTTTTCCATCGTCAGGGATTGGGGTATCGGGTTCGACGTCTCCCTCGCAATTTAGCAGTGAGGAGAAGTGCTCCCTCCATAATTTAAGTACACTCTGTACGTCGGTTACCAGGTCGCCATTATTGTCCTTACAGGAACTTGCCCCGGTCTTAAAACCTTCCGTCATCCGCCGGATCTTTTCATAGAATTTTCGGGCATCATTCCTGTCAGCCAGCATCTCAAGCTCCTCACACTCACGCCTTTCGGCCTCACGTTTCTTTTTTCTGAAAAGGCGTCTCTCTTCCTTCTTTGCCTCACGATAGCGTTGCCATACACTGCGGGTTGCGCCCGTTCGCAACGTCTCCCTGTAGGCAGCGTCCTTTTTGTCCGAGGCAGTGCTGCATTCCTCATCGTACCAGTTGTTTTTGCGGGCTCGCTGGAACCCTATAGTGGCCTCAGCGGCGGTACGTAATGAGTGAGAGATATGCTTCCATTGCTCGGTTGCATCGTTAGGTCGAGGATTGCTCTCCGATAGCAGGTGTGAGAGTCGAGTGGAGAAATTGTCAGCTGTCTGTGTCGTGCGCAGCTTCTCGACGTCAAACTTTCCTTCCGTTACTGTGCGCACTTTCTTTGCTACACAGAGGCGTGTGCGTATCTTGGCTGCAACAAGATAATGGTCCGAGTCGATATTGGGACCACGAAGGGTACGCACGTCCAGAACGGTGGAGCTATGTCTGCCGTCGATCATGACATGATCAATCTGGTTTCTTGTTCTTTGATCAGGAGACAGCCATGTGGCTTGGTGTATTCGTTTATGCTGGAACCTGGTACTACTGATGACCATATTGCGAGCAGCGGCGAAATCAATCAACCTAGTGCCGTTGGGGGATGTTATATCATGGAGACTAAATTTTCCAACTGTTGGACCAAAGACTCCTTCCTTGCCCACCTTCGCATTAAAGTCGCCGAGCACGATTTTGATATCATGTTGGGGGCAGCGATCATAAGTCTGTTCAAGTTTATCGTAGAAGGAGTCCTTCTCTGCGTCGTCCGTCTCCTCAGTCGGCGCATAGGCGCAGATAAATGTTATGTTGAAAAATTTCGCTTTGATGCGGATCGCAGCGAGACGCTCGTCCACGGGGGTGAACGCTAGTACTTGGCGGCGAAGTCTCTTTCCCACCACGAATCCTACACCACGCGCTTTGCCGCGTGTCTGGCCACTGTAGTATACGTCACAAGGTCCGATGGTCGTCTTTCCTTGTCCCGTCCATCGCATTTCCTGCAGGGCGGTGATGTCAGCCTTTGCGTTAACGAGGACATCAACCAGTCGGGCAGCGGTACCGTCCCTTGAAAGGGTCCGGACATTCCCGGTACATGCCCTAATATCCAAATCATTATGCCTTATTCGTTTTGCCGGGTCGTCAACATTTAAGGGGGTTCTCATCCGAGGCTTTAATACATTTTTCATTGGACTAAATTTTTTACGTGGCAGGTCCCAAACCCAGCGCACAACCCGTTTCGGGGTTTTTGGAAAATATTTACACATTTATATAGCGAGCCGCTTGCTTCAAGACAGACGCCCGCTTGCAGCCGCACCTCATGGTGAACAGACGCTGCGCAAAAACCTCGGTGAGCCCTTAAACCAAGTATGTCAGAGTGGCCCCACCGGGGCTCCCTCTCTTTCTGCCGACTTCGTCCAATTACATCAGGTATACTCGCTATTATGCTAGTATACCTTGTACCAATTTCATCGTTCAACCGTAATAAGTTTAAAAGTTATGACCCGTGAAATTTTCAAATACTCGGATTCAGAACACCCAAAACCTTCAGAAACCGTTGAGAAACCCGTTGGGACTTTCGAAAACTTCAATTTTCGAAAACTACACTGAGAATTACAAGCGAAAGAGACAAGCAAAAAGTCTTACCCACTGATATGTTTATCAGTATAGGATTGAGATTTTTTTTTTCTTACACATTCTTCTCCACCCCTCCTTTCTATGACCACTTCCCTTCCCAACAGTGTCGTTATGTAAATAGCTTCTTGCATAACAAGCAACAGCCCTCATCAAATATTTATTAACACAAACATTGGTTACATAAAAAAAAAATTATCAGGGGTGTATTTGTTGTGTTCCTCGGTATTTCGTTATTATATAATTTCATAATTCATGCTGGGTGATAAATGTTTGTATTACTCTTACTTGTGCGTAAATATGCGTAAACCCAGATGTTCAGGCGATATCCATTTGTATACTAAGGTATCAAGATGAAAGATTGGTAGGCGGGAAGTGAACTTAATACAAATTAATTTCATATTTGCAAATGCCAAATCGAAGGTGATTTGTGTATTCGGAAGGTTTTAATTATACTACACTACACTTTGTATTCGCGTATTAGGTAAAAGGGGGATGAGTACTTCAGTTATCCATTTTGAACGATAACTGTCACCAATTGGAAGCTCTAAAGAAGACCAAGTCATTCATTTATTCAAACTCAGCAAAAGCTCATCTTTCCTCCACTGTCCACTTGGATGTCGATGGGAACATTTTCTAGCTCAGAGCTTATTAAACGTAGCCAACAGAGACAAAGGAGCTGCCCTTGTGTGACTATCTTCTGGATCACTACAAAGTTGGACTCAATATTTATAAATATAAAATAAAAAAAAGAGCCTAGCCTAGATTCCTGGGAAAGTTTCAACTCAGTAAAATTCTCTCTGCAGTTCTACGGCAGTATTAGGATCGTTGAGTGATGTTGATGATAGGTGGCCTAAAACTAAGTAACTTTGGGAGTCGAATCGGCTTTGATGCATTGTGAAAGGATTCTCAAAGCTGTGTGGGGAAGAGCCTTGGCCCGGAAAATATTGGGAACAAGTATTCCATAATTAGCTGTACTTTCTACCCTTCTCTAGGTCACAAACGTTTACGAAGTGTTCCAGGACTTTAAATAAGGAATCTAAATAGCGGTAGTCTATGGTTGGTTGGTTACTATTTCAATGCCGTTGAGCTCAGAAAGCAGCCACGGCTCTAATAACATCAACCTTTCGAGCTGAAGAGACGGATAAGCAGCCGTTTTGTGATTGTAGAGCGTACTGCCGTAGCAGCATGAAATTGCAAGAAATCCCTTCTTGAGAGTCCTGCCAACGGGCTGGACAATCACACAGCAGGTGCTCAACCGTCTCCTCCGCCCCGACGGTTGTAGATGTATTCTGAAAAGGTGTCGTCTATTCTATCTGAAAAGGATCAAAAATAGTGTTTAATTGAGCTACAACGTTCCTTAAAAAGTATCAGAGGACAAGGGCGCTCCTTCGCCTTCCAAACGTTCCAGAGGGAGATCTGATTCATGCCATGCCCATCTATTTCGTTTCCATGTATTTTTCGATTACACGCTACCTATATTAGAGGGACCATATCGCACACTAAATCAAAAAAAGTCACAACACAAAATCGGAGTAACTTTCAGATAAACGCTTCTGGATCGCACAAAACGAATTTTATTTTTAAAAAATTGGCACCACTGTGCTCTTTAAAGAGTAACGATAATAGTCAAAAAGAAAAAAAATTGTCTGTACTGGCTGTAGTACTTTTTATTAGGCAATCTATGCCAAGAAAGCGACCTAAACAAATTTTGAGCTGTGACGGTTTTTGATTGAGGGTGCGATATGTATGTCGACTTGACAGGCTCATGGCCCATTCTCTACACTAACCAACCAGACGCCTGGCTGCCAGGCTATCCTTCTACGGGTGATGCCACGTACCCCCGGATTTAAGTCTACCCATTTAGTCTGTGAGTCGGGTAAACCTGACTAGGAGCGTCGCTCCAACTCCACAGGTCCAGTGTCGTTTTTTGGTTTAATATTAGAGGAGATATCAATTAGTGGCATGTTGCATATCACGTTAAAAGCCTATGTGATAATCTAATTGCGCCAGTTATCGCACTACATATAGCTCGCCAAACGTAGGGAGGAAGCTTCCAAGAACCTTGGGTAAGTTTGCAAGAATACCTCACAGGGAGCGAAACGTTGTACCGATTTGAATGACATAAGTACGCAAAGATGGAACGGAAATTGAAAAAAAAAACTGAGGTATAGGCGGTACATTTTCAGGGGCGTCCCCGAAATTTAAGGATGGGGGTACGGGGCTAGCGACCCCGTCCAGTCACAACAACCAGATTTTATTGGTCGAATTTTCGATAAGCGATACTAGTTCAAATTAAAGCTTTAATGGGATTTATCCAACTATGAACTAAATAATTTTTCTCCAAAACAAATTTTGGGCCAAATAGGGTTATTTTGGACTAAAACGAATGAGAGATGGGAAGGAACGATCCAGAGGTACAGACAGGATTAGAGAAAGAAGAAGTAGAGGTAGCGGATTATAGACAGAGCAATAGGAAGTAGGAGATGAGAGCCAAGTTATAGCCATTCCTCAGATAAGAAAATAACTTTGAAATGCAGTATTGCCCAAAAATTTTGATACAGAAAACACCAAACAAATCATCAAAAGGATCTAAATATTTATTTTACAAACATAAGTATATGTAAATATATAAAACACCAAACAAATAAATATAAAACAAAGAGGGTCGAGCTCACGACCACCACTCTTTGATCAAGCATCAGGTCGCAAAAGGCAATCGAAACATGTTTTCAAATTGAATTTCCAGCTAACAAGGTAATTGATCCTGCGGGAATGGTTGAAGGGGGTTGAGCAAGGGAGTGATTGCAACAACGTCCGAATATTTCTGTCATTCGTGTTTAATTTTTTTTCATTCATTTGAACAATTCATCCATACAATATGATGTGTTGTTGTTGTGACTGCTGCTGCATATTGACTCGTGTACAAGTTGTTACGCTCAGTTACTCTGGCGGCGAACGTATGCTTTGGGATTTGGGGAATATGAATTTTTATCTTTTAATCTGGCAAAAGAGCAAAAAGTAAAATTAAGGACAAAGGACATATTTCACAACGAATAAGTCCTTACGTATGTATGTAAATACACATACACATTTGTAGATACATGAGATACGACTGATGTCGTTTATGACCACTCGAAACGATAGACGGTAAAAGTGTGCAAAGATAAATTTGTAAATCGGTATGAATTTTCGATAAACCAAAAGAGGATGAAAGAGTTGCAGAGTAAAGCGTAAATTGCATTAAAATGCAATTACAATTGATGTTTCGTCCCCTTGCTGATTGCTCGCGTACCTAGTATGTACCGGCGCTTATGCATAGCTATCGAAAGTTCCCAGGCAAATACTTTTGATAGAACCCTGTAGGAATGAATTTATAGACATCAAAAGCGGGACCCACTTATTTTTGTTGGGAAATATGTAGTACTGCAAGTCCTAGAGACAGGAGAGTGACGAAGTAAACAAGACTATACAGAATAGAAGGTATTGGTCGGGTAAAGCTCCCCTCGCTCCGGCACATGAAACCGGCTGTCGTAGGGATGCCTGTTCACACTTGCTCATAGTCGGCTGTTTAGTAGTATTTTTATACCCAGCGTACTAGTACTAGTACAAGGGTTATTATAATTTTGCCCACATACGTAACGGCACAACATAATCGAGATAAATATAGAGTTCCACATATGAAAGTTCTTAGGTTGAAAGGAGGAGTTCATTAAGGCATGTCCGTCCGTCTGTCCGTCCGTGTATACGATAACATGAGTAAAAATTGAGATATTTGCATGAAATTTTATATACAGGTTACTTCAGGCCCTGACCCCTTATCCGATATCGAAAATTTCGAAAATAACATAAATTGACATATCTCGGGAGCTGAAAGGGCTAAAATGATATAATTTTATAGGAGATTACGATAAAACGATAAAATTTGACACAAAGCATACGAGTACTACTATCGTTGGGAGTATACCTGATGAAATTGGATAAAATCGCCCTCCAACCGGTTTACCAGAACTTAGACTTCTTTACTTGTTCATTATGAAGTCAGACTAAGAGTAATAGTAGAAGTTAGAGTACTCTCATGCAGACAAGTACTCCATAATATAGACAAGATTTCAGCAGCATCTCGTACAGCCAAAGTACCAACCTTGGAGAGAATCCCCTTTGTTTGCCAATGGTCTTCACTAAAACAATAGAAAGCAACCGAAACACTTTTAGTTATGTCCAATACAGCTATGTGAAGAAAACTTACTCGTGAAGAAAACTTACTCCGTTTTACTCGGGTTGATAACCAGTCCGAAGGTTTCCGACTGCATTGTCACAATACCCAGGCACACTTGCATATCTTAAGACATGGCCCTTCCCAGTACAACCATGAACCAAAGAGAGGAGATTGTGCCAAAAGCGATACCGTTAGAATGAATTAGCCCGTTTTTGACAGAATCAGGGTGAAATTTGGAGAAATAGAGTACGGTTTTTCAAATACAGTTAATTCCTTTTCGGACAGAGCACCCCTACCAGATTTTCCTGGTATTCGCCCCGGTCTATCAGTTTCCCCTCTGATGTCTTTTTGGCTCACATTTAATTCACCCTCTTCACCGAATGATTTCCTAGAGGCAGCCTGCAATATGATGCGCAATATATGACACATTTTGTCTGTATAGGTACTCAAAGTGCATTCGCTTGTACTCTGTAGGATGTCAACTCTCTCTTATTCATTTCTGTTGCTTGACTTTTATTGAAATTAAATTTGCATTGTCATACCTTTTGGCGTTTAGCTCTTAACTTCACATATTTCTCACTTTGTATGCAATTTGTTGTTGACAGCAGTTATGTCATCAAGGATGCATTGCATTCGATTGCAATTGAGAAGTTACGCATCATCATTTTGGTCACCGATGAAGATGCTCAATCAATGAAATTTTTTTATTTTCATTCATGTACATACATATGTTGGTATGTATGTATTAGTATCTTAGTCCTTGACTCCGTTGTATTCATATCCTATATTTGGCATGCATGGATCATTTCACTGAATTCGTGTTAACCACAAAATTTTGTTATTGTTAATATGCATTATTAAATGATGAAAATTTATTACAAATAATAACCAGCTTGAACTTGTTTGAATAATTTGATTTTTGTGGTGCCATAACCCACCCCATCACCTAGCCAACCACCCTCTCGAATGCCAAGTCACTTGTGCGCTACACTTGTAAATGTGAAAATCCGCTTGTGATAGCAATTACATTAAATAAAAGCAGAAAAGCAACAAACACTTGAAGTAAAGTGCTAAAGTAATAAAAACAATAAACATACAAAAACGTTTGTCAAAATGATGTGAAACAGGATACGCGTGTAACCGCTATGAAGCACACGCGCTTCAACAACATCCATTTATGAAGACATTCATACAAACATACAGACATATTTGAATATCAATGTTAAGCAGGAGGGTAGAGGTAGCAGTACCGAGCCGCCCTTTCAATTAAGCACAACGCATCATTTTTTTCTGCATACTCGTAGCATCATATGCCCAAATCCAAGGAACACTACAGTGAAAGTATGCAAGAATAATTGTTTGTTTGTTTGTCACGCAAAACCGAAAATTTCGAAGGGCTGGAACAAATCAAGTTTTTGGGTTGAGTAAAAAGTACTGTTAGGCAAAATTTTACTACCACTGAACTTCTCGAAGGACATTCTAGATTTGGAAGCATTTTTGTAAAGAGTAAAAGTGGGAGTAAGAGTAAGAGTAAATGTGAGAGTGAGATTAAGAACAAGATTAGCAGTAAGAGAAAGAGTAATAGTTAGATTTAGAGGAGGAATCTTATAACTTTAGGTTTTTTTGGGGTCATTTAGGGATCATTTTGGGATCACTTTAGGGTCATTTTGAAATAATTTTCGGATCATTTGGAATCATTTTGGTATAATTTTACGGTCACTTTGGGACAATTTTGTGGCATAGAGATAGTATGTGTCATTTTAAGACTGTCCAATTGGGTGTTGCCATTTAGCACCTATTTGATTTTTCTGAAATTCATTTTGAAAAGTTTATGTTGGTAAGTAAGTAATATTGGAAAAAATGTAAAAATCGAAAACACCGAGCAAGCTCGGTCACCCAGGTACTAAAAATAATAGTAAGTTTAAGAGTAGGAGCTTGGGCAAGAGTAGTTGTAACACCACACATTTTTTTAATTAAATTTTATTTTTAAAACTTTTCGGTTTAAAATTAAAACTTTTGGGTTTGAAAATTAAATCTTTTCGGTTTAAAATTTACCAACTGACGAAATAGTATTTTTTCTTTAGAAAACTGTTAAAACATTTTTGGTTTAAAATTGAAACACGTTTCATTTAACAAATTTTTCTGATAACTGGTCTAGTTTAAATTTGAAACCAAACTAGTTAGTACGGAACTAGTGTTTTACAATCAGTATGATTCCAGTATATCATGACTAGTAGATGACTGGTATGTTCTGGTCGAAATATGACAGTTTACATCTCGTAGGACATCAATACGTAACAAATACCAGTTGCTTATATGGAAAAAGATACAAGACTGACTAGACTAGTTGGGTCTCGTGCACAAACTAGCAAAAGTCGAGACTTTGGCATTTTTTTTTCTGCGGGTGAGCCCAAGCTATCCACAAAAATTTGGTTCTGTCGGAATTTTTGTTATGTCAAATATCTAAATTTACGGGTCTAGTAGGTTCTAACTCGAGAACTATGAGCTCATTTTCGATGTAGAACTTCGTGACAAATAAACGGCAAGAGAAAAGGTTTCTAAACATACTCACGTTTTCGAAAAATTTCATGAAAAGTCCATACTTGGCATATGTATGTATGGTGACTCTTAGAGAAAAAATACTCCGAGCATTTTTGTAGAGAATTTTCAGCTTTACAACGTAGTCTCAGGTAGTTTTTGGAAACTTATCTTTTTCGAGCCAATTCCAAAAAATCTAAAATTTTGAACTTTAACTCCGAATCAATTTTTTGGAACACACCGGACCGATGGTGACTTTTAAAGTGTCCTTCCTGCAGGTGAACCTAAGCTCTCTATACAAATTTGATTCTGTCGGAATATTAGTTATTTCAAATGTCTACTTGGGTGTGAATATATGCCGTTAAATCTACTGTAAATACTACTTAAATAAGTAACAGCAATCTCCGAAACTTCAAAACTGTTCTAAGAACATCAAAAATACCCAATGAGTTTTTACTCCACCCTTTTCAGTTTGATTATGTTGCAGGTTGCTATATGGTACTTATACATACATCAGAATGAGGCTGTTAACTAGCTTCCGCTGGATGGTGGTGGTGAGAGCAGTCTGACACGTGTTTAACAAACAGCACTGCAGCCAAGCGTATCCTTCGTAACAAGTTCATCAATTTCAAATGTTTTCCAGACGTTTTGTCAATTGTTATGCCTTTGCTTAATTTTTTCCGTTTTTTCACTTTATCGTTGGCGTGACAAGTCCTTTGGGGTTTGCTTTATTTTGCTACAACCACGACAGCAAGAAGTCAAGAATCTATTGGCATGAAATGAGGATATAATAAAGTATTTAAGGTATAGTGTATACAAACGGGAGGGCGGGGAGAACAAAGTGCACATCAACACGCTTTATCATTTTTATGGTCAAGCTGAAATTGTTGGCGGGAATGGCGAAGGTTTGGGTGTAGAGGTACTTAATTGTTTTTTGTTTTGTTCTGGTTTTTTTTTTATTAAGTAAGAAGTGAAATCCTTTTTTAGCCACATTTATTTTTTACAACGGTGCATTTGTTTTGAAAAGTGTAGGAAGGGAAGTCATTGCGTAAACCTTTTAAAAGAAGTTCGTAAAAAAGTGTAAATCTCTTAGATGTCTTATTAGTCAATGTCAATCTTGTGGCGACGAAACGGTAAAGTAGTATACACGCAAAGCGGACTCGTTCTTTTCACGAGAAGATAATGACATACCTGTCATCAGACTGATCTCGATTGTGGAAGTTCCTTTTGCAATATTTGGAAGGCTTTAACATCTTAGACTTATACTTAATGGAAAGCTGTCATGTAAACCTAGTTTAAAATATAAAGCTAGGATGATCTCCTTCGACTTGTACTGTTACAAAGGTGAAATAGGCAAGTTTTCGTATCTGTCGCCAAATGCCGTTCAATTGATTCATGCGTTGGTGGTCAGTCCGATACTGTGCTATGAGCTACTTGTCTGGTGGTTAACTGGATAAGAGATGGATCGAAGTTGAAACAGAAGGTTGTAGGAGGAATTTTGTCGGGCGCTTGGTGTAGGTGATATGGCTCAAGAGAACGAAAATTGAAGTAGATATTAAATCTAAATCCAAAAATTTAGGAAAGGCTGGATAAGTAGGAGTTTACTTACTTATGCTATGGATACACACACGTAGATTATCTCCAGTAAATCTTCTTTAATCAGATCCAAATTTTACCCTGACACACACAAAATTGAAGATTAACAATCGGCGCCATCTAGTGCTTTGTTTTTTATTACTTGCGGTTTAAAACTAGATGTCGCCGAGGAATGTTTATATTTTTGTGACTCTAGTGTCCAGTAGCGGTAAAATCGTAATTTTGATAGTTGTCCTTGATATTTTTGTTTATTTATCGGTGACTGTGGCGGTCAAAACGTTATTTCGTTTCCTGATATCTGCTCAAATCTTCTTCATTTTTGGGAGTTTATAATGAAGATTATACTCAAGTTAACTCCCAAAAGGGGAGTTAATTCGGAATTAGCGCTAATGTATCAGCCCTATTACTTACATAAAATAGCCCTTAACCGGCTGGGCGATTTTGGCCGTCCAACCCTCTCGGTTCTTTGTTGAGCCAACTGCCGCAAATTGGAGACACCACGTGTTTTCAGATCTGCCTCCATTTCGCCCTGCCATCGAAGTGGTGGTCTCCCCCTTCCTCTACATCCACCGGCGTCTTCGTTCATTCGCTAAACTATGTCGACGTCTGCGTAAAGTGCATACAGCTCATCATTATATTTTCTTCGGTACTTGCGGTCGCCAACTTTTAGGGGCCCATACATCTTTCGAAAAATTTTTCTCTCGAATACTCCCAAAGCCGCCTCATCAGATGCTGTCACTGTCCATGCCCGTGCACCATATAGAAGGACGGGTACGATAAGTGACTTATAGAGTGTTGTTTTTGTTCGTCGAGAGAGGTAGCTTTTGTTTGTAAGAGTTGCCCTTCGATGGATTTCCAGGTTTATGTAGGAGTTTTACATGCTACAATATCTAGAACTAAGTTCCTACAAATGCTTCAAAATTTAAAATCGTAGAAAACTCGCTCTTACTATGGACCTACGGGCATAATAGCAGGCTCTCAAGGTCGCTTTGGCCATGTTCCAATAAATCAAAAGACAGGATGAGAAGGAAGCAGAAACTTTTAATGACTTTGATTGCCGATCAACCGGAATGAGAATTAGAGTGGTGAGTTTCTCCTACTTGAGGAATGTATCTTTCGCTCTAACTTAAATTCAACTAACTAATAAAGTGGGAATTAAGTAGGTAATCCTCATTGAGAACACTAAAAAAAATTGACATAATTAGGCTTTAAACACTTTTTATGGCTAAAATTCAAGTAGATCCTTTTTCTCCTCTTCACCAAACCCTTACTTACAAAAAGTATCCTAGTTTGATATGTGACCCTTACGTACTTAATGAGTATTACCTATCATCCCACGATATATCGACTGCTGAGTGGAAGATCACCCTAAAAAAACTAATGGCGGCGATATACTAATGAGATTTTTGCGAGCTTTTTTTACTACAAATTGGCGGGACCTGCAGTTTTTTGCCGACTCTGAACGGCACTTGCAAAGCAAATTTTCTTTTTGCTGAGAAGCTTCTCATGGCAGAAATGCCGAGATAGAACGTTTTTGATAAATATTTTGAAATACTTAGGGTGATCAGCAGTCGATATATCTCAATAACACTATTTTAGTAGTAAAATAACAAAAAGTCTGTCAGAGCCAATTTTTTGTAGATATTTTAGGTTCTCCTTCAGAAATAAAACTTCTAAAGCACCCATCTATCCCATTTGCGCTATTAGGGGTCAAAGGTCAACATTTTAGGTATTTTTTTAGTAGTGGGTCTATTTTCGAATAATATTCGAAAAAATACTATCTATTCGAATTATTCATACTTATAATCGCATCTAATAAAATATAAATAGCTTTTCGTCCACTATTTAGTTTTACAATCGCGATATCGCAGGACTATCTCACACCTTAGCCTCAAGTAATTTTTCGAAAGAGCTTACAGTTTTTTTTGGTGAAATCCTATTTTTCCCCTTTGACCCCTACTAGCTTTTTTAACATAAATGGGATCGATGAGGACTTTGAAGTTTTCTTTCTGAGGGTGAACCTAATCTCTCTACAAAAAATTTTCGGTGTTGGAATTTTTTGTTATTATGTCTAACTTGACTGGGCTATAGCGTGTTTTTGAAAAATATTTTGAAGTAAGGTGATTTTCCATTCGCTTTTCCCACTCAAAGTGTAAAACATAAGTATAAAAAAGTCCAATGAATGTTTTCCAATATTTACATACGTTTGTACATTTATTAGTTTTGCATAATGCAACTTGATATTTTAATTCATTTTGAAGTACACGATAACTTAGCATATTAATTTAAACTACATAAATATATATATATTCTAAGCTAAATGGTGTATTTCGCAAGCTTTTTTTTTTATTAAATTTTGTGTATAAGTTTTAAAAGGTTGGAAGCTAAAAGTCGTGTTTGTGGTTGAAGATACGAGTCGTAACGTGAAGATTGCCATTGCAAGATTTTGCTGATTTTTTTAAAAATAAATTTCGGTTTCTTTTGGTAATAAAATACATACAATTGTATAAATTGTTAGATAATTGCTATTTAAAGATACAATAAGATTAGACTAGAAGATATTTTAATGGAGCAAGCTCATGATCTAAATGTAAAAAGAGTTTAAAATACATATACGAGTTACAAAAATCAAGCTACATAAAAGTTAAGTAAAGTATTCTTATTCGATAGGCCTACTTGGCGTATGATTAACACTTTACGGAATGTTCCTGCAATGGCATTGCTTATGCTCGTACAGTAGGGAGGATCGAAAAACGCAATATGTTAGATACAAAAACTGCAATTTGGGCATGTTGTGCCCCAGTAAAGTGGCGAGGCTTACCCAGTTAAGCCACTTGAACCTATCGTAGGTGGCGAAACAAAGTTACCAAAACAAACGTGAGGGGTTTAGTTCTACTTTTTTTTTGTAGTGTTCTACGAATTCGACTAGATCGTTGTTGCAAAGTCAAAGTCGGTTACTTATACTTTTACAGTAAATAAGAATGGGGTTTCTGCGCTCAAATTCTTTGTTTGATTTTTGAGTTAAAATTTTTAAGAAATTTTAAATTTAAATGCGAAGCTAGTCGCTTAGTTATTCTACATTATAAAATGAGAAATAAAATAAAGACATTAATTTAATTTAAACTGCTTTTAAAATGGAGTTAGAACTTTAATAGATTCCACAACACATAGGGGTTGGGCTGAAAATTTGTGATTGTGAGCTTGAAATCTATAAAACAAATTGGCTCACGCTATTGATAGTTCACATAAGTTTCTTACAATCTTATAACCTACAAATTTAATCATCTCGTCCCCTTGAGAGCTTCAAGAGCAAGCGCCAAGCTGAGAAGCCTTTCTTGCCATAAACTTCTGCCCGGGGCAGCTTCGATTAGAAAAACTCTTTTCTTAAGAAATTTTGATGTTACTTGTCTCGGCATAAAAACCCATAGTGTTTGGTGTGATAGGCCGAGCACACTGCCGCTACACCACGGCACACAATGGTCCATTCATTTTATGGAAAAAATAGTAGTGGACCTAGGTCATTGGAGTTTTGCATGTCTTAAGTGAAAAAGAAAAGGAAAAAAGTAAGAAAAAGGCTGTCTTCGGCTGTGCCGAAGGCTTCATACCTTTCATGAGTATGAGTCACGTTATTTGAAACATGAACACACTACAAAGGAGTGACGCTCTTACTCTGATAAAAATGGATAAGTATTTAGTCCAAGCCCCATTTATCGATGTAATCGATTGTATAGGGGCCATGTGAAATATTAATCGAGTCTGAATGATTTTCAACATCGATATTGCTCATGCAAAAAGAGCGACAGTTACAAAATTTCACGTTCCTACCTGCTTAATTACAGGAGTTATACCTCAAAATCCGTTTATCGGAACTATCGATTTTATGGGGGCTATGAGAAATTTTAATCGAATTTTAATGATTTTCAACATCGATATTGCACGTGCACAAAGAGCCGTAGCTATAAAATTTCACGTTCCTACCTATTTTATTACAGGAGTTATGGCCAAAAAACCTAATATCGGAACAATCAGTTGTATGGGGCCTATATGTTATACTGGTCCGACCTTACCAGTTCCGACAAATGATTTTTATATTACAAAATGGTGGCCACATACAAAATTTCAGCCACATATCTTAAAAACTGAGGGACTAGTTTGCGTTCAAACAGACGGACGGGCAGACGAATATGGCCAAATCAACTCAGCTGGGTATCTACCCACCTATACAAAAATTTTACTAAAATATATTTCAACCAAAAAAAAAATAACATATCTTCCCGAAACTTGTCAAATAAGTTACTTTCATGAAGTGTCTCGTCAATACAAAAAATGGGCGTAATGGACAAAAACAACACATTCGTCACTTTCATGAAAATTTGAAGTAACTTTTCGTCATTAAATCAAGGGGGGTTAGGTTAGGTTAGGTTCAAGTGGCTGCCGCAGAGGCACACTTAGGCCAGTTTTGAAAGGCCCGTTGTGATACCACCAACACAAGGAAAGTCAGTCCCGGGACCCAGCCATATGGAAAATCCCTGAGTTGTTGGGATTTTCCACATAGCAGAATCCCGGGACTGACACTCCTAAACCGACACCGTTACTCCTCCTCGAACCACTTAGATGACTTTATGAAGCCCATCAAGTCCTTTATGTCCATTTCCGCGATCTGGCTTAGGCTATCCAGGAACGGAACTCCCAAAAAGCGCGTTCTCGCGCCGCTTAAAGCCGGACAGTTGCAGATGAGGTGCTCCACTGTTTCCTCCTCCTCATCATCTTTGCAACTCCTGCAGCATCGTCGGTAGGGCACACCTAGCCTTTCTGCATGCCTACCAATGAGGCAGTGACCGGTTAATACCCCTATCAATATGCAGATTTCCCTCCTAGTTAGGGCATAAATGCGTCTAGACCTTTTAAGATCCCATTTTGGCCAGGTTTGTTTCGATATGCGACACCCTGGGGATAGCAGCCATCTTTCGTTGGCTTGACGGAGTGTGTGCTCCTTCAGCATTAGTTTGCATGTGGCAAACGGCATACCTAAGCGCTCTTTATCCTGAAGAACCTGCTTGGTCGTGCCCTGCCTGGCAAGCTCGTCTGCCTTACAGTTTCCCTCAATGTCCCTATGTCCCGGGACCCATATGAGGTTTACGCGGTTCTGTTGGGCCATCTCCTGAAGAGATCGACGACAGCTGAGCGTCAGTTCAGAGTTGAACGTGTATGAGCCAAGGGATTTGATGGCCGCTTGGCTATCGCTGAAAATAGCGATATCTTCTCCGATAACACGTTTGCTTAACCAGGCCGCGGCGTCCAGGATTGCCGAGACTTCCGCCTGGAAGACGCTACAATGATCAGGTAGTCTGAAGGAGAGCTCAAGGTCCAAATCCCTTGAATAAACTCCTCCTCCAACTCTGCCGTCCAACTTCGAGCCGTCGGTGTATATGGAAGTGCCACCATTTGTTTCGGGACACCAATCCGTCCTCTCCCAGTCTTCTCTGCTGGGAATGTTTATTTTGAAATAGCTATCCCCGACTGTAGTAGTCGCACAACGATCTGTGCTTAGAGGGAGAAAGCTGTAAGATTCCAGAATACTGGACTGTCCAATAGTACCCGCAGCCCAACTGGAGGTTTCTCTTAGGCGCAGAGCTGATGCCGCCGCTGACCGAAACCCTTCCAGATCAAGTGGCAAAATGCCCAGAATGACCTGGAGGGCTTCGTTGGGCGTTGTCCTTAGCGCACCGCTTATACAGATCATATTGGATCTATGGACTTTCCGCAACAGATTCAGGTATGTTGCCTTGCTCAGCGCAGGCCACCATACGACGACTCCATAAAGCATGATTGGGCGAATGATGGCCGTGTAGATCCAACTGCATACTGTAGGGCTGAGCCCCCATTTTTTGCCAATGGCTCTTTTGCATGTGTAAAGAGCGATGCAAGCTTTCTTCTGGCGCTGAAGAACATTCTCCTTCCAATTCAATTTCCTGTCCAGAACTATGCCTAGAAACTTGGCCTTATCCGACAAGCCCAGGCGCGTGCCATCTAGTTCTGGTAGGCTTAGTGGCGGTATTTTGTACCGGTTGGTGAAGAGGACAAGTTCCACCTTCCCTGGGTTGATACTAAGTCCGCAGCGAGAGGACCACGTCGAAACTTCTCGCAGTGCTACTTGCATCAGGTCACACAGAGTTTGTGGGAACTTGCCTCTGAATGCAATAGCTAAATCGTCTGCGTATGCCACTATCTTCCCGCCCCCCCAGCTTGTGTCACGTAGCAACGAGTTGACTGTGAGGTTCCATAAAAGCGGGGAAAGAACACCACCCTGGGGTGTTCCCCTTGTGACATAACGTGATAACTCAACCGTACCAAGTGAAGAAGCTATTTTCCTTCCCCTTAAAAGTTGGTCAATTAAATCAGTTAGAGGTCTATCTACGCCCAGATTAGTTAGAGCGGAATTGATAGCCTCCGGGCTTATATTGTTGAAAGCCCCCTCAATGTCTAGGAGGGCCACGAGACAGTAGTCCTTTTCACACAGCGATTTCTCAATGACAGACACTAGGCTGTGCAGAGCGGTTTCTGTTGATTTACCCTTGGTGTATGCATGCTGATAGCTAGAGATAAGGTTGCTATCAACAGTTGTTAAGAGGTAGTCGCTTAGTATCCTCTCAAAGGTTTTTAGTACAAAGGACGAGAGACTGATCGGTCTGTAGTCTTTTGGCTCGTAGTGGGATGCCTTCCCAGCCTTAGGGATAAACACTACCGTGGCGCTTCTCCAGGAGCCCGGAATGTGGTTGAGAGCCAGGCAGGCTGTGAAGAGAAATACCAGCCATTTAGCTGATGTCTCCAACGTGTTTATAAGTTGCGCGGGGATAATCCCGTCCGGCCCGGCAGCCTTATACGGTTCAAAGCTCTTAACTGCCCACCTTACTCTTTCCTCAGTGATGGGTATATTTACTGCCAGGTTTGTTGCAGGTGCTAGTGGTGCATCATGCAGATTCCCCGGAAAATGTGTATTCAAGAGCAGCTCAACGGTTTCCTCTTCCGTGCTGGTCCAGGATCCGTCAGGTTTTCGCAGATAGCTGATGGTTGTTTGACTTTTCGAGAGGACTCGTCTAAGTCTCGCTGTGTCGTCGACCTTATCGACGCCAGTGCAGAAATTTCTCCACGAGGTTCTCTTCGCCTGTCTCAGAGCTTTTTTGTAGGCCCTTAGTTTAGCTTTATATTCGTGCCAATGAGGCTCAGAGCCGAAGCTCTTGGCCTTGTTAAATTGTTTCCGGCATGATATTCGGAGCGAGTCCAAATCGTAGGACCACCAATGTGGCCTGTGTTTACCGCGTGGTTTTGGCACTGGACAAGCCTGTCCTAGAGCATTTGAGAGCGCCGATGTAAATGTAGTAACAAGAACCTCCAGCTCCTATACTGATGAGGGGGCTTGTGAGGGCAGTACTGGTAGGTCTCTGTCTAATATTTCATTGTGTAACTGCCAATCAGTGTTACGTGGATTGCGCTTCATGATTGGTTGTTCTACAATAAAGTCTAAAACCATTTCTATGTAACGGTAGTCGGAGAAAGAATGTTCTTCCAGAACCCGCCATTTTCTGACCCACTCATAAGCGCCTTCACTACAGATAGTGAGGTCTATGACCTCCCTGCGGGTCTTAGTGATAAAAGTAGGCTCATTACCCACGTTGCAAATCACCAGGTTGATTGTTAAGAGGTAATCAAACAGAGACTCGCCCCTGGCATTGATGTCGGAGCTCCCCCATTGGACATGGTGAGCATTAGCGTCCGCTCCAATAATAAGATTACCCGTGCAGAAATTTGACACCAGGTCTTTCACCTCCGTTTGTGGTGGGGGTTCTTCGGCGTCGTAGGGCATATAGACCGAAGCCACCGTCAGGAGGGTGCTGTCGACCGTTAGACTGATAGCGGTAATATCCCCATTGGTGTAATTAGGTAGGAGAAAGGAGTTCAACTCAGACTTGACCAGAATACACGTTCTGACTTTGCTCTCCTCGCTGGCTCGAATGAGCTTGAAGCCCTTAGTCCCCAATCCGCAGATTCTCGAGCTATTGACCCAGGGTTCTTGGATGAGGACCACATCCACGTCGCCTTTAGAAAGACGACTACTTAAAGCAGCCGAAGCTACTTTAGATTTGTGCAGATTAATCTGAAGCACCACCAACATGAGAGCGCACAGACTTCCCTGCCGTCCCCATATCGTCGAGGTTTGCCCCATCCCGGAGGTTGCCTATCAACGACGAGTTGTTCCGATTAACTGCCCGATATGGCGTTGCAGGTGTCTTGCTGTCTGTAGCGTTAGATGTTAATCGCTCAGCGTTGGCTGCTACCACCGTGACGTCGAGGGCTTCCTCGTCCTGTAGGCTGTCCTCCATCTCCGAGTTGTTCACAACACTATCGCCAAGGGACGTGGCGGATAACATGGGGGGTAAATATGGTCAAAACGTTTTTTTCAGGAATCGACAGAGGACATTACAAATTACCATTTTATTATAGTTAGAAGGTGTAGCACGCCGTAGCACCGAAGCTTTTTTTAATCAGGCTACTGAAGAAGTGTGTTTACTTCAATGGAGGATATTAAAAAAAAAAAAACGATTATACAATTTTTATTTTCATTTAACTATGATGACAAAAAGTTATAATTTTTTCACGATACTATTTTTGTATCAAATTTTTTGTGTTTGTTTTCGACCCACCCTAATTAACATACTTAAACCTGTTTTTATACGTCACGTTAGACCCTTAACGTTTTGCAAAAATTAATTTAAAGTGTGTATATTATTTACATTATTATTGTTTAAGCTTATATAAGCTTATATAAGCTGTTTTACTACATACAAGGGCGTACGAAGAGGGGGAAGGGCGTTGCCCTAACCTTACCGAATGAAACTGAATGAAAAGACTCAAGAAAAATTTTAGTTACTTAGCATATATATAAATAGTCCTCCTCTTTGCGAACCTTTGAGGAGAGCTGGGTACGCCCTTGACTACATATGTATATATAACGGTAAATGACTGAGAATGAAGACATTTCATATAGCGGAAAAACTGTTACAGAAGAATGTAAATACACTTCTATGAAATTCAATCAGGTTATTATAACTCTATTTTCCTAGTAGTAAAATTAATCAGATTTTAATTAATCAAAGTATGATTAATCCAGAAATTAATCAACTAAATAAATTGATAATGATTGCTCTCCGAAAAAGTTATAATGTCCATTCTTCCGTAACAATTTAGTTTTAGGCCTAATTTTAATTTTGATAATCATTTACTTATGCCTCTACAAACTAAATAAGAATAACTCCTATTTCTTACTATTAAGTTCAGAATGATAATAATTTGTTTTGTTCTTGTTGTTTAATTTAAGTAGATTTTCCTATATATACAAAGCATATCACAAATGAACTTTTACTGCACTCTTTAGATTTAGTACACGATTAATATTGCGCGGTGAAGGATTAGCAGCCAGCCGCATGTTGCTCAGCCCAAGGCTGTAGACCATGCAGCGCGGCCAAAGGGGCACCATTAACTTGTTGTGTTGAAAGCGTCGACGGCGGTGGCGGAGCAAATCCTTTACTAATTGCTTCTGCTTGCAGGGATAACATTAAACGATTTGCCGCTTGACGTTCAGCTTCACGTTCTTCAGCCGTTTGACGTCTGTAAAATAAAAATAGGAGAAAGTATGTCTTAATATGGTTTCATCGTGGGCGCATGATTTTTAAGCTCAAATGATAAAAAAGGAGCCTGGAATTTATAATCAATAAAATTTGTTCCACAAAAGTCCAAAGGCTCCTCAAGGCTTAACCCTTAATGAGTTTCAAATCGATATATTCAGAGAACAATCGTTTAATGTGGTTTTAATAAATATAATTAAAATTGGTTTAGGTCATAAAATTAGATGAACCATAATAATTGATACGTAAAACAAAGATTATACATACTAACATATTTAGAAAGCAATTACTGTAAATCAAAATACATTTGCCTATTTCCTAAATACATACATACAAACTGAAAAGCAAATGACAGTTTTCTAATGAATATTTAAACGATAAACGATTTCAAAGCTCGTTAGGCTATGAACGGAAATTAAACGTATGCATTCAAATATTTGTGTGTATGTATGTATATGCATTAGGGAGGGTCGATTATGATTTTTTGGCTTAATTCAAAATGTATACACAGAAAAAAATCACACTGGTAAAGTCAACAATCTCGTACTGTTATCCTGAAGTTGACCAAATTCTGTTAAATTGATCAAATTTTGGTTATTTGAACGGAATTTTTTGTTGAAGTAACTGCATACAATTGTTGATTGAACAGTCATAAATCTGTAAATTTCTAATTAACAAATTTGTAAAACTGACAGAATTTTTGTTGGTCAAACTAAATTTTGTGTTAAAACGACAACTTCTTCTAGTTAAGTCAACAGCGAAAGAACTGTCATTTTAAATTTTTTTATTTATTGAATGATGCATCCAATTAAATTAGTAGAACTGACAGAGGTTTCGTTGATCAAACAAAATTTTGTGTTGAAACAACAAACTCCTGCAGTTAATCCAACACCGAAAATACTGTCTTTAGTATCATAGAACAAAGCTGTAATTCGATGCCGGCAAGCATAAGTGCACGATGAATTCATGGTAAATACCTGCGTTCAGCAGTCATATATTTTCAGCTCGATTCTCGGTGAAGGAAACAAAGCAAAGTGAGAAAGTGTGGTGTCATTTAGAACAATGTTGTAATTAGACGCCTGCAAGTTTACCTTGGTATACGATGGCATCATGGTAAACACCTGGGTTGAGCGCTCAAGATACCTGAAATGTAAATTTTTCGACCACAAAAAACACCTTATTCACATAGAAAAACAATTTGAAAACACTTCATAAAGCATCAATCAAAGCCTCATTCGGATTCAAAACACACACGTTGTTTCGTCTAGCCATACATGTCTTCAACCCATCTGAAACTGTTTGGGAAGTAATGGTAACGAAATGTCCTTCTAAAATGTTTCATTACTCATTCTCAACTTGATACTAAAACTTTAAAGAACACTTTTAATCTCAAATAATGAACGAAGTTGATAAATTGAAAATATGCTTTTTCTCAAAGTTTCAAGATCTTATTTCTTTTGTTTATTGGGTACATGAGCCTGAGCGTACATATATATATTTACAAACAGAATGAGCCACTTAACGCTTACAAGGATATGGAAGGTTGTTGATAGCCTAAATGACAGTAAGGGAAAAGGCAACGATGACTTCATAAATGGCAGCATATGAATAACGTGTTAATTGCCCATACTCGCTTGTATGTAGTTGTTACCCAGAGAAAGTGCTTTTTAAGTTTTAAGTTTGTTTTGATGAAAATGACGATGACAGCTACCTACATTAAATATATCACACAGCTCACTATTCATACAACTTTGTTGATTTTCCTTTAAGTGAAAACTGAACAGAGAGTGTGCGCAATCAAGAAAACGCAAACTGTGTGTGAGGGATGAAACCCGCCATATTGAATAAGTTATGAGCTAATGATATGGGGTAGATACACGCTTTACAGCGGTTTTTAAATTAGTGAAGAATTATGTTCAAGTATTTTAAAGTCATGATTGCAAAAGTTTTTTTGTAATGATTCGATTTTATTTCGATATCTCAATACGTTTTGGAGATATCAATCAAAACATGAATAAAATTTATATGCACTTTTCTTACTTATAAAAATAAATGTTACTCATACGTCGTGTATCATATATAAAAAGTTCACTATAATTGCAAAATCTCAAGTAAGGTACACTTATTTTTGCTAGAAAATATATTGTTACGCAATCTAATAAAATACTTCTGTAATTCCAATGTCTTTTTTCGTGAATACGCTTTTCAATATCCTTGTAAAGATCCTGTTGTCCTTATAAAAATTCAATGGTGGAGATATGGCAAAATATGAAAGTTATATAATTTTCGAAGTTATATAATTTTCTAACCAACATTTTTTCCATACATTTTTTGGGACGCTCTAACGAATATGTAACCTAAATCCATATCGCACGTAACACTGCAGATATAAATTTTGTAGACAATACACGAATATACATTGTCGCATACATATCTACATGTCTATACAAACAAATAAAAACCAACAATTCAATTTGCAACATTTCCATTCAATGAAGTCAAATCTTTCTCTATTTCATATCGCAAATTGCAAAGTGAATTATTACTGCGGATAAAATGTTGCTGCTGCTTTTGGGCAATTGATGTTGTTGCTGTGGCTGATGTGTTAGTGTGCGAATGCTAAGCTACTATGAGACGAATGGTGCGAACCTAAGGGAGAGGAAGGTAATCGGGATCGGAGTACTTTTATTTTCAATGATCCATCGGAAAGTAGTTCTTGGGGATTACAAAAACTTCCAGTAATTATTATTTATTTGAGTAAAAGTTTCGAGGCTATAATGTATGAGATATTTAAATATTGGAACACCGTGGTTCCTGTAGATCCAACAATTTTTGAAAAATTTAACTTTGGATGGGTCCCATAAAATGAAATTCGGGACAATCGGGATTTGAACTCACGCTCAGCTCTATTGCATACGCCGATTTTGTTGTCATTGATGTTGTTGTTGGCAGTTATATACATTTTGTTGGCGTTAACTGATGTTGGCTGGTTCAATGTTTGAAAAGTGGTAAACTCAACTCCACAACACCGCAGCAAATGAACATGAAAAAAAAACATTTTTACGAATAAATTGATTGCATTTCTAGCACACTCCCGCATTCAGCGTAAAACTTTCCTTTTTTTATATATACACTTTTGGCATTGTTTGCTTACTTGGTAGCTTTTGTGCATATTGATGCTACACAACAATATATCATTTGTATAACCGAAAATTATTCTCTAAGCACATATGAATAGAAGTAAGTGTAATATATGTACACAGAGAAAAATGAGCTGGCCATATCAACCAAAATCACGATCAATTCTTATTCATTATTCAATGCGGTTGATTCAACTGCATTGAAACTGTTAACCTAAACTTAACTGCTGTTTTAACAGAAAATTTTGTTGTTTCAGGTGTTGCTCTATACACCTACTTATAAACTAAAATAAGTGTTATTTTTACACCAAATGGGTTCAAAGTAAAAAAAAAAATTAAAAAAAAAAAATTATTTTTTAGAGTTCTTATATTGACTTCACCGAAAATCGATCTCTGTACCCCGTTTCCGTAACTCAATTCGATCGATCGTCTCGACTGAAATAGTCGATTTGACATCATAATGACGTCACACTCATTTTGTTGGCTTTGAGGTGGGACAAAAAGTTTTTTTTCAATTTTGAATCGAGTGGAATGTGAATTTTGTAAATTTTTTATAAAAACGTGGTACACGTATCTTGAACACTCAACCCAGGTATCTACCATGATGCCATCGTATACTTATGTTTTTCATCGTCTACTTCAAGCTTTGTTTTAAATGACACCGCACTTTCTCAAGTTGCTTTGTTGCCTTCGTCGAGATTCGAGCTCACAATATTTGACTTAAGTATGTACTTATGCTTCTAACCTAATCTTGGCTTACGTCATTTATTGACGCTTAACCGCCTAGGCGATTTTGGCAGTTTCGTATGAAAGCACGCCAGACATTCCTTTTTAGCGATAACTGACGCCAATTGGAAACCCCAAGGGAGTTCAAGACATCATCTACTTGTTGTTTTCATCTCAGTCGAGGCCTCCCCCTTCCTCTGCGGCGTATTCGGGTGTCGATAGGAAAACTATCTGTGCTGGAGATTCTTTGTCCATTCGCATAACATGACCCAGCCAGCGGAGCCTTTGGACTTTAATTCGCTGAACTATGGTCCGGTCTGCGTAAAGCTCGCACAGTTTATCGTTAAATTTCCTTCGATACTCGCCGTTGGCATCACGGGAAGGATGATATATCTTCCGGAGAACTTTTATCTCAAATATTCCAAGGGCCATATCATCTTCTCTTGACACTGTTCGATTCCGAGCCGTACATCAGGACTGGTATGATGAGAGACATATATAGCGTGATCTTTGTTTGTCGAGGGAGGACTTAACTTCTCACTTATGCTTGCCAGCGGCTAATTACAGCTTTGTTCTATGACAGTAATGACAATGATTTTGTTGTTTCAATACAAAATTTTGTTTGATCAACAAAACCTCTGAAGATGTTGTTTCAACACAAAATTTTGTTTGATTAACAAAAAATCTGTCAGTTCTACAAAATTTTGTTAATTAATAATTTAAATCTGTTCAAACGTAATTGAATGCAGTTACTTCAAACAAAAATTCCGTTCAAATACCTAAAATTTGATCAAATTAACAGAATTTGGTCAACTGCAGGATAACAGTACGAGATTGTTGATTTTAAGAAAAAAAATTATTTAAAATAAATAATTTAAAAAATTAAAGTAAATAAAATTTTATTATTTGTTTCTTTTCGACTTTATCGGAGAGAAAAATAAATTTCAAGAGCTCCTCTCGTAAATGGTTTGGTAAGTAATTAAAATCATTTCACACCAATTGCAATTTACACCAAAAAAACATCAACGAATTAAGTACCACACAGATAACAAACTCCCTTCATGCAATAAGCTTCACTGTCCTACGGAATGAGCGATTAAATGTTCGTCTTTTATTAACTGCTGCCATTTCGGCTAAAGGTAATTATCTCTAAAAGCAATAACAATTTAGCCGCAAACGACAATATAATCACTTTGCCACTTTTTTACGCCACCAAAAGGACTAAATCTCTAGCTTTACTAGGTAGGTACTTTTAGCCGCAGGACGCTTCTGTTATTGCTTTTGTTGTTGTATATATTTGTGGTGCCATAATTCTTCTTAATGCTTTCAGGGTCGTTTCTTTCCTAAGATGCAGCATAAAGTTTGTTAGTTTGTTTCGAAAAGAAAATTGCCTTTCGTTTGGGACATTTTAAATCGTGAAATCCCGAGTGTACAACTTAACAGCACTTGCTGTCGGCTTCCTTTGCTACTTTTTCTTTTCTATTACTTTCTCTTCTTAACCATGTTTTCTTCATGATGTTAGTTGTTGTATTTAGACATTTTCCATTTGACAAGGTGAAAATCAAATTAATGTTAATGGCTAAATTGTTTAAGACCGTAGAGGGATGACGAGTGGGTTATGATTTTGCAGTCAGTTATAGAATTGCATACCTTAATATTTCCATCCTATATTTTTAGCACACAAGGTGGCGCAAAACTGTCCTTGGAAGATTTTGGGGCCTAGTCAAGTCAAGTTTTCAATGGTCTATCTGACAAGAAATAATCTGCTAGTTACGAATGGGAAATATTGATTTCGCTATTGACCTATAGTAATTTGAAGGACGAGCTCCCCTCAACAGACCCCTTGAAAAGAAACGACGCGAAACTCTAAAGCTCTGTTATATGGCTTAGCTGGAGCAGATAATCCAGAAATACAAGAAATTAGTAAAAAGTTTGAAATTTATTTTGAAAAATGTATATATTTCCCTTGCTTTGAAAAACGTTTGTGAATATTTGGGTTTTTCGGTTTTAATAAGTGCTGGCCCTGGATTCTCTAACTGTGAGTTTTGAAATGTACACTTTTTTCCCATATATTTTAAATAGTGAAAAAGTGAAAATTTCAAAACTCACAGTTAGAGAATCCAGACCCCTGCTGAGGGGTATTCTTTCCATTTTTTTTTTCACAAACAGCACAAAAAGCTAACACACTAGTGTCAAAATTGCAAAATTTTTTTTCAACATTAATTTCATATCTTTGAAAATTTTGTGGACTTTTGACCAGTCGAATAATTTTAATCAAATTATTCTTTTTGAGTTTTGGCGAAAACAAGTTGAAAAATGTTACAAACAATACCAACTACAATGATTGTCATTTTGATCTTGTTGAAGGATCTTGTCAAACCGCTTTTTATTGTTTCTTAGAAAAATTTCTATTTTTCATCTTTAGTGGTCATCGAACCAAGGAGAGGAGATTAGGAATTTCTAAACCGCAGTGTGTAATCATTACACTAAACACTGCTTAGTGTGCCTGCAGGCAAGTTGCAGCTATATTTTTGCCTATTTTTGTTGTTATTTTTATTTAACAATGTTATTCTTACTTAAGTTTAGATTTATTTCATGCAACATGAAAATGTGTGTTTGTTTTTTGTTTTGCTAGAAACAATTAAAAAAAAAATTTTGCCATTTCGACACTAGATGTTAATTTCTTGTGTTTTTTATGAAAAAATTTTGAAAGTTTTATTTTTTAATTCATTTTTTTCACTTTTCAAAAAGTATAATTTTTTTCGAAAACGTTTTTCAAAACTACAGTGTTAAGTAAATTATTTTGCAAAAGGTTTTTGGTATTTTTGTAAAATATAGTTTTCAATTTTATGGGAAAAATTTTGAAAAATATAGACCTTTTTGAAAAAATATTTTGGAAAATAAAACTTTCCGGCATGTTCTGTGTTTCAATTTCACTCGGTTTCTCTCACAGAATTTCACTCGAAAGTGAATGGCAGAACCTGCCTATTTGTTCTATTGAACCATCAGCACAATTGAATACACGGTTAAAAAATTATCCTAATTTGTAAACCTTCCAAACACCTAAAAAGATTTTTGTTATTTTTGGTTTCGATTTAAGATCTAAATAAAAAGCAGTCCAATTTTCGTTTGAGTTTTTTTGAAAGTCATTAAATTTTGCCCACAAAAATTTCATGTGCGGCATAGCTCAGCGGTAGAGCAGTCGGCTGTGACTGAGCGCTTCCGTTCGAGTCCTGCCAAGTGCCACATTTTTTTAGTTTTATTTTATTCTTAAAACTTTTCGGTTTAAAATTAAAACTTTTTAATTTGAAAATTAAAACTTTTCGGTTTAAAATTATAACCTTTTCGGTCTACAAATTTTATTTTGTTTTCATTTATTTTTGAAAGCTGATTTAAGATTGAATTTTTCCAACAACATTTATGTGTGCGATGTAGTTTAGTGGTAGAGCTCATGCCTATCTGCGGAGAGTGTTTGTTCGAATCCCAGCCAACAAACAAAAAAAATCTTTTTTTCTTTAAAAATTTGTTAAAACATTTAGCCCATTTTCTTGACCACTAGTCTATATTTAATTTGAAGCCAAATTTGGTTTGGTCATGTAGATACATATGTAGTACAAAAAAGTTTAAAATTTAAAAGCTGAAATTTTTAACCGTGTATGTTTAAAAAATAAATAAATTAATATAACAAAATTTATCATTTTTCAAAAACAACTCCATGAAGACGGAAGCGCGGGGGTGGAAAAATATTCTTTTTTTTTTGTTTTAAAGAAGCTTCTTCCGAAAAATTTCAAAAACAAGACTATAATAATTTTAATTTTTTTAAAGAAAATGGATTTATTATTCACGTTGGAATGCTAACTTCGAATGTGGGGACAATTTTTAACTTTGTGCGAAAGTTATAAAAATTTACAACTTTTCAAAAATTTCATAAACAGATTCAAAGTGAATTCAGCATATCAAAGTCTATACAAGGCCTAGTTTAAATTTGAAACCAAATTTGGTTTGGTCATACATGTAGTAAAAAAAGTTTAAAATTTAGGCTCAAGTTTTTAGCCATGTAGGTATAAATTTGCAAGGGTTTTTTTGTAACGAATTGGCTCAAAACTACTTCACGGACTTATGCCAAATTTGACAGTTTATTCTTTGAATACGTCCTCTCAACATAGGATATATTTTTTCCCGCTAGGTGGCGCTGGAGTAGCTATATTTACAAAACCCGTAATTACGGTCTGATTTTGTTGCAAAAAATTAACTCACTAGGTGGCGCTGGGGTCGATATATTCCAAAAACCAATAGTTATGGCGTCTGTAAGTTTCGCGGGCTACTACTAATTTAATGAACTTTCTATTGGAATATTAACTCAATAACACAAGCACACGAAACTATTTAAGCGCATTTCGCCCTATCTGGTTCCACTACCATTTGATAGTAATTTATCAAGTGACAAAGTTTAAGGCAATAAGTTGCGTAAATTTTTAATTGTGTTACCACAAACTGTGCAGGCGGTCTGGAATTTAACTAAGTTTCGAGAGATAAATGTACTTGAGTTTACACATCCATTCTTATATGTCAACATGCAAACACATGTGTGCAATTAATTCACTCCTTAAGACAAATGGTAAAGCTAATTTACCATAGGATTTTATACTTATTTCTCATTTTATTTTGGTATGAAGGTGTTGAAAATGTATGTTGTTGGTAGCAAAATTTTCATTTGATATATGACAGGTCACAGAAAGTGCGCCCAAAAATTTTCATAAGTAATTTTGGTTATAAGATGAAGGATTAAATTAATTAATTTCAAGTGGGCTTTGGAAGGTACTTGGGAGGGAGTGATTTTTAATTTATGATCTGCTTGTCTTCAAGGAAAAATAGTGGTTTGTTTTATGTTTTTTTTTTTCATGCAATGACAATTAGTCAAACTTTCTGTCAAAGAAACAGTTTATTGGGGGATTTTGCTTAAACCTTTGAAAGAAAATATATTTTTCAAGAAATTTCTTTCTTAGTATAGGAGAGTAACTATCACTTAAGGATTTAAAAATTTCATAAGCGAATTTTTTGGATTTTTTTCAAAAAGTTTTAAGTAGACCAAAAAACACATTTATTTAAAAATCCAGTTAGCCACCTCTGAGGCCCGATTTCGCAGTGACAGGATAACTTAAGTTCCACATGTAACTATGGTTTCACAATATTATTTAAGTTATTTATTTGATTTTTTGCTATATAAAATGTTGGTAGACGGCCTTCCGATATCTAACCAGAAGTCAACTCACCAACGTACGGCAGTTAACCTTAGGTTAACTCAAAATGAAAATTGGAAATCTGTAGAACGGAAGATATCCCGGCACTGTGAAATTGGGCCTAAGTAAATTTCCCTTTCTAATATTTTTCTCACCAATTCAAATTTTTTCTGAAATTTACGGAGGATTAGTTAATTAAAGTCATATGCCGATTGGTGTTTTGGAAAACCCACGATCTTTAAAATAAGGGTGTAAGTATTAATTTTCCAGGGAAAACTCATATAATAAGATAGAGATAGATACAGACCTTACTATCCCGTGGTAGTGATCCTGAGCTAGATAAAAATTTCAAAATGTAAATACAACAGCAAATGTGATCCGGATGTTGCATTTATATGTTGAAATTTGTATCTAGGTCAGGATCACTACCACGGGATGCTAAAGAGAAATAGAAAGTATACACCGTTTAAAAAAGGAGCCTAAATTTTAAACCCGTCTAAAGTTTAAGCGATTTATGTGCGGCATAGCTCAGCGGTAAAGCAGTCGGCTATGACTCCTAAGCGCTTCCGTTCGAATCTTGCCAAGTGACACAATTTTTTTATTTCATTTTATTCTTAGAACTTTTCAGTTTACAATTAAAACTTTTTGGTTTGAGAATTAAAACTTTTCAGTTTAAAATTTAAACCTTTTCAGTCTACAGTATTTGGTTTGTTTTCATTTGTTTTTGAAAGCTTTTTCATGATTGAATTTTGCCCACAACATTTATATGTGCAATATAGCTTAGTGGTAGAGCAGTCGGGAATGATGCGGAGAATCTTGGTTCTAATCATAATCAACGGACAAAAAAATTATTTTTTCTTTAACAATTTTTTAAGACATTTCTGTACCCCGTTTCTGTAAAAAATCGACAAAATTCTCGATTTTAATACATAAATCGGCAAAATAAATTTTTTTTTCAGAAACAAAAAAATGAGTGTGACGTCAATATGACGTCAAATCGACTATTTCAGTCGAGACGATCGATCGAATTGAGCTACAGAAACACAGTATTGGTTTAAAATTGAATTGTTTTTTTTTTTTTAAAATTTTTCAACTTATTGAATTTTGCCGGGTATTATGCGGAGAATCTTGGTTCGAGTCCCAAACAACGAACAAAAGAAAATATTTTTTTTTTTTTTGTTATTTCTGGTTTACAATTTTAACCTTATCTATCTCACCAATTTTTTTTGAAAACTGGTCTAGCTTAAATATGAAACCAAATTCAGTTTGATCATATAGTATGTAGCCCGAACAAGTTTAAAATCTATGCTCAAATTTTTAACCGGGTAGGGTGATACAGATGTGTAGAGACATACGTTTGTTGATCTCCATTTAATATTCTTACTTACATGTTATAGATTTGCGTGTTTGATCAAATTTATTTTAGCTCAGCAAGTACATGAATTAACATAAATAATTAAACTGACAGTAATAAAATAAATTTAGATAGCAAGCAAAAAAAAATCCAAAAAAAGTGCAAACCAATATAAGAAATACTCGTACAAACACATGTCTATTGAAGGTATGCATTCGTTGCTTGTAAACAAGTTGACATGTTAACTGTCAATTTGACAATTGTCAAATCAAGTTAATCAAATGCCGTGCTCCATACAATTACTTATGTACATACCATACATACATAGCCAAGTTTTTTGAAGGCAGTAAAACAAGATTGAAACGTGGTCAATGCCAAAATGGCAAAAGAAAAAATAAATTAATAAAATCAAGCAATCAAAAGGAGCTATCGAGCTAGAGCTTTGGAGTGAAAATTGGTACGAGTATAGATGAAGCAATGTTGTAGCCAAATCACTTAAATTAATCATGAAACAAAAACAAAGCCAAAAGAATAAAAGAAAAACCCGCGAATGCTCGCAGGGTGGGTGCGATGTATGCGCTTAATCTGGTAAGCTCCATGCTATCGCTCAGAGATCAATCGTAGCAAGACACGTGTTCTTGCTGAATAACTCAAGTTGCAATAGATGTATCACACCGTCAACACTCCCAAAAAAAAGTAAAACATTAAAAACAAATGTGGTTTCGTGAAGCTAAAAGAATTGTTGTCATTTACAAAATGAAGTCACAAACATTATATTTGTATGTAAATGGCGTATGTTTGCAAATCCATCAAGTAAAATGGAGGACAATAAAACAATTTTGATACAGAGAAAGATGAGATATATGAAGTGTTTGTGAGGCATGAACCAGAAACTAATTTTATCATGTTTGCAAACTTTTCTGCCGTGTTTTGGGCTTTTGTAAGTAAATAATAGTCAAAATTAGAGGGTATACGTTTAAATAAAATAACTTTGATTTTTTCGGACAGTCTAATCTACATACTAGCGATGTAAGGAGCTTCGCATGTAGTACAATGATTAAGGATGTAGTACAATATTGAAACATATGTAGCTCAATTAGAGCTATTTCTGGGGTTATTTTTTTAAAAGATGCCTCGAACAAAGTTATTTATTCGATACTCGAAAAAAAGTATAATGGAAAGAACAACTTTAGTCGTATCCTTGCTGCCAGAGTTTCAAACTTCTTATTTTAATATCCATCAGTAAATTCTAAGCTAAATCGACGTCTGAGTGGAAGATAACTTTATTTCTAATAATTTTTAAAAAAACGTCATATCTAAGAATTTCTTTGGGAACGCCCTAGACCAACGTTATTTGTATTAACACCTTATTTTAAAATAGGTATTTGAATCGTATGATCAGGGAGGGCGTTGTTGAGAAAAAAATGCTAGATAGAGCGTTTTTGAATAAAGTTCTGAAATAGAGCATTTTTGAAATATAGTGATCTTCCGCTTAGCCGACGGCTTTAAAAAGCTCAGCAATAAGAAATTCCAAGTCCTGGTGAAAGCAAACCTGAAATACCTTGTTGATTTTCCATCTCATTTTCTAAAACTAGTTACAACTATACTTGCTTTAATTGTTGATTGATTTCAATTTTAAATTAAAGCTTCAAACTATTTAATTTTTTTCACAATTTATATAAATAAAAAATTTATTTCTGTTATAAAATGTGTCAATTATAATTTGAACATTACATGCTTAATATGATAAAATAATGATATCTTTAATGAGCGCAATTTTAATTTCAATTAATTTTTGTTCATAGTTATTATAAAGCAATGTCAATCAAACTAGTTACATTCATGTATATAACGTCAGTAACGAAATTTCGATTAACCGTTATTAAGTCGCTCTTTTTTATATTTCAAGGCCAGAATACCGCATTAACCTTAAGGCACAAAAGCAGCAATTCAACATGTTTTTATACCTTTCATGAACATGAAATGGTATTATAACTTTGGTCCGATGTTTGTAAATATGAGAAGAAGAAGAGATAGACCCATCAATAAGTATACCGAAATGATCAGGATGACGAGATGAGTTGATTTAGCCATGTCCGTCTGTCCGTCTGTCCGTCTGTCCGTCTGTCTGTCTGTCTGTTTGAACGCAAACTAGTCCCTCAGTTTTTGAGATATTTGGCTGAAATTTGGTATGCGGCCACCATTTTCCAATATAGGAATCATTTGTCGGAACCAGCAAGATCGGACCAATATAACATATAGCTCCCATACAACCGATTATTCCGATAAACGGATTTTGGGCTATAACTCCTGTAATTAAACACGAAGGAACGTGAAATTTTATAAGTGTTGCTATTTTTATATGTGAAATATCGATGCTGAAAATCATAGAGATGGGATAAATATTTCACATAGCTCCCATACAATCGATTATTCCGATAAACGGATTTTGGGCTATAACTCCTGTAATTAAACACGTAGGAACGTGAAATTTTGTAAGTATTGCTATTTTTATATGGGAAATATCGATGTTGAAACTCATAGAGATGGGATAAATATTTCACATAGCTCCCATACAATCGATTATTCCGATAAACGGATTTTGGGCTATAACTCCTGTAATTAAACACGTAGGAACGTGAAATTTTGGACGTATTGCTATTTTTATATGTGAAATATCGATGTTGAAAATCATCGAGATTTGATAAATATTTCACATAGCCCCCATACAATCGATTGTTCCGATAAACCGATTTTGGTAGATAACTCCTGTAATTATATAGGTTGGAACGTGAAATTTTGGAAGTATCGCTATTTTTATATGCGAAATATCGATGTTGAAAATCATTGAGATGGCATAAATATTTCACATAGCTCCCATACAATCGATTATTCCGATAAGCGGATTTTGGGCTATAAGTCCTGTAATTAAACACATAGGAACGCGAAATTTTGGAAGCATCGCTATTTTTATATGTAAAATATCGATGTTGAAAATCATTGAAATGGGATAAATATTTCACATAGCCCCCATACAATCGATTGTTCCGATAAACGGATTTTGGTAGATAACTCCTGTAATTATGTCGATGTTAAAAATCAATGAGATTGGACCAATATAACACATCGTCCCCATATAATCGATAGCTCCGATAATTTCGGTATGAGCTAAAGTTAAATTCACACAGGCTGTACTAGGGATCAAACAGTTAAAATCGTGACGCTTATTCATGAAAGGTATTTAGCCTACGGCACAGCCGAAGACAGCTTTCCTTACTTGTTTTTTTTGGTTTTATTGATTTATTTCGGTAATGGGAACGGCTGTCAGAAAATGGTCATCTAGAGTTCGCTGGTAAGGGGTCTTTCCATGGTCCTTACAGTTTTTATAGTAAATGATATCGTTTCCCGCTAGAATAAATTTTTATGCAACACTTTTAGTTTATTTACTTCTAATAAAATTCTGGTAAAAATCGAATTATTTGCATGGTTTTTGAAATAATGTACTGGGAAAAATTTATTTAAGTGGAAAAATTATAGTAAAAACAAGACAATTTTTCAAGCATGTAAGTTCAACTACTAAGAAAAAGCCAGGAGCGAAGAAAAAAAAAATAACCTACCCCTACTTTAATGATGCTTTTACTGGACACAAATTTTACAACTAGAAGTGATGTGCAGTCGAACTACGTCGTTTATAATTCTCAGGGTTCGTTTCACGTATCAGAAACCAACCATAGTCGCCAAAAACCTTTGTAGTTTTGTTCGATCCTTTATACATCTTGATGAAGACGTTCTCACTGTTCGTCGCTGGTACCGCCCAAGTTTTCGGGGAAGAAGTTTAGATGAGACTGAAGGAAATTACTTATCAACGACATTTCAGAGCTATTCTACGTTAATTCCGAAAGAGATCAACTATAATTTGTTCACAGACTTCTAATCTAATCTTGGCTTGCGTCATTTATTGACACTTAACCGCCTAGAAGATTTTGGCCGTTTCGTATCACAGCACGCCAGTCATTCCTTTTTAGCGATAACTGACGCCAATTGGAAACGCCAAGGGAGTTCAAGTCATCCTCCTCTTGTTGTTTCCATCTCAGTCGGGCTATCTCGGGAACCGCTTGACCGATTTGGGGTTGCCACCTGGGGCGGTTTACAGGGTTGCCACCTATCTATTTTTTTAAATTTTGTAGCAAAATATGCCAATATGGGTATCAAATGAAAGGTATTTTCAGCGACATGCCAACTAAAATATTTTCAAGTCGGGTTGCCACCTAGGGTTGGCACCTTACCGCAGTATATTTGTATATCCGGATTATCTTGATTGATTGATTGATTGGGGGTGTACAGGGTTGCCACCTATCCCAATTTCTTTAAATTATGGAGCCAGATATGCCAATATGGGTATCAAATGGAAACGCCAAGGGAGTTCAAGTCATTCTCCTCTTGTTGTTTCCATCACAGTCGGACTATCTCGGGAACCGCTTGACCGATTTGGGGTTGCCACCTGGGGCGGTTTACAGGGTTGCCACCTATCTAATTTTTTTTCAATTTTGTAGCAAAATATGCCAATATGGGTATCAAATGAAAGGTATTTTCAGCGACATGCCAACTAAAATATTTTCAAGTCGGGTTGCCGCCCAAGGTTACCATTTTACCGAATTGTTTTTGTATTGTATATTTTTGGGATCATATATGGACTATTTTAGGATCATTAAGGGGACACTTTGGGATAATTTTGGGGCTATTTTCAGATCATTTTGGGTTCAATTTTGGATTAATTTGGGACAATTTTGGGGTCATTTTGAAAACATTTGGGTCGTTTTGGGATCATTTTGGAAACATTTGAGGGTCTTTTTGGGATCATTTTAGGATTATTTTGGAAATCTTTTAGGATCATTTTGGGTAATTAAAGTTAGCGCTAAATTGATAGCATCGAGCAAGCTCGGTCACCCAGGTACTAACCAACTTGTAACTGTTTCTGTGGTCACTGCTAATGATTGTGGACTTTCCACAATACCTTTTTTGTGCGGATTTGCTTTACTCAAAATATAATAAATAAAAATATTTCTAGTGTAATTTTACCTATGTACAATGTACTTTTCTGCGTAATTATGCAAACCATGTAACTTTAGTATAATTATATGTAATTACAATTAACATATTTGCGGTTTTCAATTTTTTTGAATTCAAAACAAAATTCGTGTGATTTAAAAGAGTTGTTATATGCAATTTGCATGCATAAAACTAAATTTTGTAGACATGAGGATATTAATGTGTGTCCTCTGTATACCAAGCAGATAATTATTTTTTAACAATTCAGTGAATCAAGAAATTTGTGTGGCGATTAATTGAAAGCGCAGGCAATTTATTTTCAACTATCATTTTAATATCTCGCTTTGTTGTTATTTTATTTAACATGCCAAACTGCAATTTTCCAAATGTTTGCATGTTAAGCACATTTAATTCAGTGACAAAAATTAAATCAAAATGGTAGTGCCGTACCATAGGTATTGTAATCAGTTGACAAAAAAAAAAAAAAAAAAAAAATTGTAGTAAACGTCAGCGACATGGCGACACGGCAACACATGCAAAGTAAGAGTCCATTTAGGTTTCGTTTTTTATTTATTGAATTAAATTGTGTGCGTGTGTTTGCAAGCAATCATGAAATACCGTTGCTTGATGACAGCTGTCACCGTTAACTACTTAGGAGCAAAATGTGTAATCTACTGATTTTGGTACAAAAAAACGCGACAAAAAAGCAGTTCAAAATAGAAATTGCCCAATCAAATGCAAACAGTAAATTTATCAAGAAATTTAAAGCAATTACCAACAACAATCATACAAATGTACTGTCTTTTTTGTTGTTGTTGTCAAACTTTAATGGCTCGGTGCGCACAGCAAAACAAACTTAATGAGCTACAAATTAAGCTCGAAAAGGGGATAATTTAGTGAAATGTGAAATGCAAAGAGTGACACAAAAAGCAATTATGGCAACAAAGCAACCAAACAAATAATAAACAAAAAATGGGAGAAAATTGTCAACCATTGTAATCGGCGGCGCGGCCATTTCCTTTGTAAATGTGACGCGTTTGAGTGAACGTTGGCCATTAATATTGTGATATGCGTTTGCTTGGCACATTAGGCGCTGTCGCTGCTAACCAAAAGTTTCTCATTTGTTTAATTTCTTTATATTTTGCTACGATTACATATGTATTATACAAACAGGCATTTTTATTTACGTACGGGCGACCATAGAAAATATCTCTATATAGTCTATAGAATTTGGCAAACTTCAGGATAACAGTAGGTATTGTGGATTTTAGGAGTGTCATTTTTGTCCGGGTAATTTGAATTTATTTCACATAGTAAGTCTAGTACCTGGGTGACCGAGCTTGCTCGGTGCTATCAATTTAGCGGTAACTTTACTTACCCGAAATGATCCCGAAAATAATCCCAAAATAATCCTAAAATTATCCCAAAAAGATCCTTAAATGTTCCCAAAATGATACGAAATTGAACTCAAAACGACCCAAATATGTACCGAAAATGATCCCAAATGATCCAAAAAACACCCTTAAAAGTACCCTAAAATGACCCAAATTAATCCAAAATTGAACCGGATATGATCTCTAAAAAAAGCCCAAAATTATTCCAAAGTGACCCCAAAATGATCTCAATATGCTCCTATAACAAAACAAATATGATCCCAAAAATATACAATACGGTAAATTGGCAACCCTAGGTGGCAACCCTACTTGAAAATATTTTAGTTGGCATGTCGCTGAAAATACCTTTCATTTGATACCCATATTGGCATATTTTGCTACAAAATTAAAAAAAAAATTGAGATAGGTGGCAACCCTGTAAACCGTCCCAGGTGGCAACCCCCAAGTGGATAGTATTAGAATTAACCATACTATCTATATTCAAAATTTCATCCAAATCGGTCAAGCGGTTGCCGAGATAGTCTGGATATACAAATATAGAAATATAGATAAGGTAAAATAAATAAAACGCGGTCAGGTGGCAACTCCAGGGGTTACGCTACTTGAAATTGTCACATTTGGAATACGGTTGAAAATACCTTTCATTTGATACCCATATTGGCATATGTTGCTCCATAATTAAAAAAAATTTAGATGGGTGTCAATCCTGTAACCCGCCCCAAGTGACATCCCCCAAGTGGGTAGTTGTTGTTGTTGTTGTAACGAGATCTACACCTCTAAATGTCAGACGGGGTCACCTCGAGTGTATTGCTCTTGGCCGGGTCGATATAAGAAAACGGCCCGGGTCGTTTCGGCACGATGGGTACAGCACAAGTACTGGTACCGTTCTCGTAGAACCGACAATACAAGAAACTAGCCGTGTGGAAGGCGACCTACTTTTACTGGGTAGTCTTATAGGGCTGATACATTAGCGCAAATTCCGAATTAACTCCGCTTTTGGTAGTTAACTTGAGCTAAATCTTCATTATAAACTCCCAAAAATGAAGAAGGTTTCAGCAGATTTCAGAAAACGGAATTACGATTTGACCGCTACTGTCACCGATAAATAAACAAAAATATCATGGACAACTACCAATATTACGATTTTACCACACTCCACACTAGAGTCACCAAAAAATAAACAATCCTCAGCGACATCTAGTTTTAAACCGCAAGTAATACAACCAGAGCACTAAATCGCCCAATTTACAATCGTGCACAACAACAAACATTTTTTTCGGCATCTGTTTTCGTTCTTGAGTTTCTGAATTTTTCCACACAAAAAAAGTGATTTTCACACTTTGTGCTGGCTCGTGACTATTTTTTTACTTAGTTGTCCAGCCTTTTGATCAATAAATGTAACTTGCAATCTTGTTTTTTAATTTGTAGATTTTGTGGCACTGCATTCAAAAAAAGGAGGATTTTGTTTTGTTAGTTGTGGATTTTGGATTTTTTTTTGGATTCATTGCCACTATCTTTTCTGTTAAACACTATTTTATTCTAAACAGATTTCTTTTCCTCAAACAGCCCAAAATTAGTGGACCTAATAGAAAAAACTGGAGATGTTCACAGAGTTTTTAAACGCACGGCTAAAAAAACGAACCTAAATTTTAAACCCGTATAAAGTTTAATCAATTTTTCAAACTTGTTTGTACAATATTTCAAACCGTACAAAGATTTTAAATTTTTTTCGGTTTCGATTCAAGATCTTAATAAAAAAGCAATCTAAATTTTTTTTTTGGTTTGTATGAATGTAATTGAATTTTGCCCACAAAAACTTCATGTGCGTCATATCTAGGCGGTAGAGCAGTCGGCTGTGACTCCTGGGCGTTTTCGTTCGAATCCTGCGAAGTGCCAATTTTTTTAATTTTATTTTTTGGTTTGAAAATTAAAACTTTTCGGTTTAAAATTAAAACATTTTGGTTTGAAAATTAAAACTTTTCGACTTTGAAAACTAAAATTTATTTTTGAGAGCTTATTCAAGATTGAATTTTGCCAGTATGTGTGCGATGTAGCTCAGTGGTAAAGCAGACGGGCATGACGCGGGGAGTCTTGGTTCGAATCTCCGCCAACGGACAAAAAATTTATTTTATCTTTAAAAAATTGTTAAAACATTTCTGGTTTCTAATTGAAACCCGATTCATTTAGGCAATTTTCTCGAAAACTGGTCAAGATTGAATTTGAAACCAAATTTGGTTTGGTCATATGTAGTCCAAAAAAGATTAAAATTTAGGTTCAAATTTTTAGCCGTGCGGCCTTAGAAAACTTTAGATTTTTTCAGGAGGATCTCATATTCGGAGGGTGGAAACAAAGTTGCATTTATGTATTTATACATCGTATAGGTATTCACTCAAGTTACGTAGCACTTTGCATAAACCCCTACCCTCTCGTACCAAATGATAAAAAAAAAACTAATGGTGGCGATATGCCAACCGGTTATCATAACCTCTAACGAGATTTTAGCCGAACTTCTCTTTCCAACTTGTGGTGTGTTGCTTTAGAGTTTTCCTACAAGTTGGCGGAACCTACAGTTTTTTGCCGACTCCGAACGGCACTTGCAAAGCAAATTAATTTTTTGCTGAGAAGCTTCTCATGGCAGAAATACACCCGGAGAGTTTGCCAAACTACTACTAAAAATTCTTTTTCTAAATAATTTTTGATGTTACTTTTGCCGGCCATCGAACCGCCACGACTTTGTGTAGAAGGCCGAACACTTAACCGCTACACCACGGCGGTCACCAAATGATAAGGGTCTTCAATAAATCTTACGCCCAAATTATTAGGCGTCCAAACTGTTCTAAGGCCATAAATAATGGCGCCTCCTATTGCATTAAACACTTTTGCTTCTATTGAATAATTAAGTATTTTCGGGCCGGTGATTTTACAAGATTTTAATGTTGATGTGACTATGTTTAGGGCAATAACGGGAATTTTACGAGGGATATCCAATATATTATTAGATTCGAAGGTAAACGCATAATTATACCTTTCATGAAGATGAAATGGTAAGTATTTTAACTTTGGTCCGATGTTTGCAAGTATGGGACGAAGAAGAGATGGACCCATCAATGAGTATACCGAAATAACCGGGATGCCGAGATTAGTTGATTTGGCCATGTCCGTCTGTCTGTCTGTCTAAAATTTTGAAATATTTGGCTGAAATTTGGTATGCGGCCACCATTTTCTAATAAATATAGAAATCATACAATCGATTGTCCCGATAAACGGATTTTGGGTTAAAACTCCTGTAATTAAACAGGTAGGAACGTGAAAAATTGTAAGTATTGCTACTTTTATATGTGCAATATCGATGTTAAATATTTCACATAGTCCCCATACAATCGATTGTTCCGATAAAAGGATTTTGGTAGATAACTCCTGTAATTAGATTGGTAGGAACGCAAAATTTCGTAAATGTTGCTCTCTTAGAATGTGGAATGTCAATATTAAAAATTAATGAGATTGGACCAATATAACACATCGCCCCATATAATCGAAAGTTCCGATAATTTCGGTATGAGCTAAAGTTAAATTCACACAGGCTGTACTGGGGTTCGAACAGTGAAAATCGTGACGCTTATTCATGAAAGGTATTTAGCCTTCGGCACAGCCGAAGACCACTTTCCTTACTTTTTTTTTTTTTTTTTGTTTTTTTTTTTTTAATAAATAGCCACTTCTAAACCTAAAATAAGTCGTTTCTTAGTCACCGTCGATTTACGAATAAATTACTTGACTCTTAATTTGAAATTTTTCGGTGTGATTTCCTTGGAATTGATTTAGGTATTTAAATTTAAAGATTTTCTCGACAGGAGTGAGGATTAAGACATTTTTGTCTCGAGCCAGGCTCGTAATAGCTCCCTACTAAACAGCGTTTACATTTTACATTCGGTTATCATTTCTTTCAAAGGGCGACTATTAGACATGGAGGTCGAAAACTACACGCAAGGATTTCTATAGAGATCAAGTTAGAACTTAAGGCTTGTCACGATAAAAAAATGTCCCAAAAGAAATTTGGTTTGCTTTTGAGAAAAAGGCATCTTATCCGTGGATCAACTATCAAGTTTCACAACATAATCTAATGCACGTAGCATGGAAATGAACACAAAAATGTATACTCGTACCTCAAAATAGTTAAACTATCGTGCTGGAATGCTTAGCTTCGAAAACGTAAAACTATAAAACACAATGTCACGTTTTCACGTGGTAGTATTATTGTCCCATTCTTAAAACAACAAGTACTCCACCTCGTATATTAGCTTCTTACTTGTTACTGTACTACAACAGTAATACTGTGGCCGCCATTTATAAGCCCTTCATCAAAGCCGCGCTTTTTTTCTTGCTACTTTTGCTTTTACATGTTTGAGGGTTGAAAATGGTATCGTTGAAAGATATAACTACCCGCCACCTACTCTTACGCCCACAATGAAAATTGTACACAAATTTGTATTCACTTTCAACATGATTGTTACGTTTTTCTTCTCCACCCGAGTCCATTTAGATACATTTCAAAGTTTAAACTGTAGAAGTTTGTATTGGAGTGTAGCATAGAAATAAGTGTAAAAGGGAGTAAAAATGTGGAAAAATAACGGTCTGAGACAAATTGAAATGTAACGTTTTTCATTGTTTCACGTTTAATGCGTTCATACATTTTTAAAATGTATATTTTCATTTTACACTTTTTATATTATACACTTAGATACTATATGTATATAATATGTTCCTTTGTGGGTGTTTTAAAGTGTTTTTTTATAGAGAGCTTTTTTTTTTAGATATGAATAAGTAAATGAGTCCTGGCCGTTTTGGTTTGCTGCTTTCTCGTTGGTAAAAAAAAAAACAAATTAACTTATAAATGTTGGATTTTGTTTTTGAAATTTTTTGACAGCTCATTTTTTGTTTAAAGACATTTTAATTAAAAAATAACGAATCGGTTTAGCAGCTTAATATTTTAAGCTGCATTCTACCCTGAATCAGGGATAATAAGCTTGTACAAAGCGAAACGGCACAACGGTAAAGGTTTTCTCTTAAATATTTAATTTTGTCTTTAAATACTTCCTTATTTTACTGCGATTTCTACTAGTCTGTAAAATATTAACAGATAAATTAAAATACGACTGGAACTGGAGTTTATTCTTATTTGCACCAGTTGCCACATTCCTAGGCAACCTCTTCAGAGCTCTAGTCTCCATCTTATGTTTGGGTAGGCATCAAAGAAGATGCGCTTGAAAAGTGGACAGTCCCAAAAAAAGATATATAGGTATGTATGTACCTATATAAAAAGTGAACTGGAAACTTGAAGGCCTTTTTGATCGCGCTAATTGAGTTTATAACATTATGCTTTAAGCTCGTCCCAACATACCTGGAAAATTTTGGACCGGTGACTACAAAAACCTGAAAGCGCACTAATTCACATAAAATTGCTTCGAAAAAAAAAAGAATAAGAGAAGCTTCTCCGAAGGCCCGTGTATTCCTTTCTGATTTTTGACAGCGATATTCACATATAATGCTATGGATACACACGCGGAGATTATCTCCAATAAATCTTCTTTAATCAGATCCAAATTTTACCCTGACACACACAAAATTGACAACAATCGGCGCCATCTATTGCTTTGGTTGTATTATTTGCGTTATAAAACTAGATGTCGCTGAGGATTGTTTATTTTTTGGTGACTCTAGTGTCCAGTAGCGGTAAAATCGTATTTTCGTAGTTGTCCTTGCTATTTTTGTTTATTTATCGATGACCGTACCGGTCAAATCGTTAGCTCGTTTTCTGAAATCTGCTCAAAGCTTCTTCATTTTTGGGAGTTTGTTATGAAGATTATGCTCAAGTTAACTCCCAAAAGCGGAGTTAATTCAGAATTTGCGGTAATGTATCAGCCATATATTACTGCAAAATACCACCTCATCTAGAATCTTACCTCATTTGGAAACAGGACGCTATTTCTGGGTAGAGGAGGCATCTTCAGTCCAAGGTCGAGATTTCGAGTTTAAATAATGCTCTAGCAAGAAACCACTCATCAAGCAGTTAAATAATGAATAATATTTTTCACTAGGCCCTAAAGAAATGACCTCAACATGGCCCAAAAATGACCCCCAAAATGATCCCAAAATGACCCCAAAATTATTCCAAATGATCCGAAAATTATCTCAAAATTACCATAAGGTGATTCCAAAATGAAACCTAAATGAACTCAAAATGATCCGAATATTACCCTCAAATTATCCCAAAATGATCCAAAAATGAGATAGGTGGCAACCCTGTAATACCCCGCAAGTGGCAACACTTAGAATCAAACATACTATCCCCATGTCAAATTTCATCCAAATCAGTTAAGCGGTTCTCGAGATAGTACAGGATATACAAATATATTTTAGTTGGTATGGCGGCCGCCGTGGTGTAGCGGTTAAGTGTTCGGCCTTCTACACCAAGTCTTGGGGGATCAATGCCCGGCAAAAGTAACATCAAAAATTATCTAGAAAAATAAATTTTCTAAACATGGTCGCTCTCGGCAGTAGTTGGCAAACTCTCCGGGAGTATTTCTGCCATGAGAAGCTTCTCAGCAAAAACTCATTTGCTTTACAAGTACCGTTCGGAGTCGGCAAAAAACTGTAGGTCCCGCCAACTTGTAGGAAAAAACACAAAAGCAACACACCACAAGTTGGAAAGAGAAGCTCGGCAAAAATCTCGTTGGAGGTTATGGTAACCTGTTGGTATATCGCCGCCATTTGTAGTAGTAGTAATGTCGCCGAAAATACCTTTCATTTGATTGGCATATCTTGCTTCATAATTTAAAATACTTGAGATAGGTTGCAGCTCCCAAGTCTTATAATCAATAATACTATATATACATTCAAAATTTCATACAAATTGATCAAGCGGTTCCCGAGATAGTCGGGTGATAAAATATTTTTGTTTGTAGAGAGACCCATTTTTTCAATTAGATTGAAATCATTAATGAATTCTGAATCATCGGGTCTTGGTGTTTCCGAGTTCATCGTCTTCCTTGCAATCTAGCTGAGAAGAGATGTCTTATATTCATAACATTAGAACGTTTTGTATTTCGTTTAACAAGTCACTATATTGCCCCTTCAGGAATTTGCCGCGGACTAGAAACCTTCTGGCCTCGATGTCCACTTGTTTAATAGAGTTCTAAGGGCCGGTACTTAGTCAGAAAGAAATATGGTCCTGAGTTAATTTGGTTTTGTGTTTTACCGACAGGGTGGATACTAGATGTATATGGAACGATTTTTCGTCATCCCTTGTCAATATTGGTTTTGTAACAAACCGGTTTCGGCGATACGCCATATACATCAAACATGGTCCTGCTGCAAGGCTAAATCTTGCCAACAAAATTTGTTTTAGAAAACAGATTACTTGGATTATGAGTAATTAATATGAGTTCGTTTTATCTGAGGAGACTTAACAGTTAAGTTTTAACTGTTCTCAATTAATTTACTTAACATCTTTGTTTAACCATACAAAAATCGATATGATAAAACAACACCTACCTCCACTTTGTGCGACGATTTTGAAACCAGGTTTTCACTTGAGCATCGGTCATCTTTAGACCGCGCGCCAAAGCCGCTCGTTCGGCAGACGCCAAGTATTTTTGTTTGTGGAAACGTTTCTCCAATTCGGCTACTTGAATGCGTGTAAAGGAGGTGCGGGGCTTTTTCCGCTTTGGTGGTGTACGATTTTGATAGGGATGACCAATGCGGCGTGTGATGGGAAAAGCAGCTGCAAGAAAACATAAAACAAACACATTTTTTTATTATTGTCATAAAAATCGCGGAAGAGAGTATAACTTTTAGAAAAGAAAAAAAAAATATGAAGATTCAAACAAACGTATAAGCAGTGGAATGGACACGCAATTTTGAAGACGACTTTGTCATAAATGTCTAAGCGATTATTGTGCGCGCCGACAGACGATGGTGTCTAAACGAACGCACAGCGAAATTAACTAATTTAATTGTAGGGTTTGAGTTAAGCAAAGACAAAAAATAAACAATTTGTAAAGTAATAAATTTCCAAAGATAACAAGCAATTTCCGATATTTACTTCCGGCGTGATGAGTATGAATGGTCTGTTGTCTATGAGTGTTTCAACCAATTTTGTATGTATGTTTGCAGTTATGTACCAATGTACCTGTTCATTGACTTCAATTCACATATACAGATATCTTCAACAAGAACGAGCCACAATGTATTGTATCACCAATTATCCTGACTCTCTCTCTCTACCTGCTGTGAAATCAATTAGACACTTCAAAATGACCGCGCCTTTGGCAGCGAAGAGCGTGCAACCAGTCTGTCGAACCCGACACACAAACCACCTTTGATGTGATCCTAATTGCTGTTGTTATCCTAAATTTGGCTTATCAGTCATACTTAAATACAATAAGAATTGTTGCGTGCCCCTAACGGCAGAGGTGAGGTGTGTCATTGGATATTTAGCTGAGCCTAAAGACTTGTGTCTCCCTCTCTAAGGTAAGTGAATGTATTTAATTTTTTTTTCTTCTATTTTTTTCATTCATAAAGTTAATAATTTGTTTGTTTGGTGCAATTCTATTCTCAGCAATACAAATACAAAAACAGCATCGACGCAATCAATTTCATATTTTTTTTATTTGACAATTAAAGTGGTAAAATGCGTTAATAGTGTGTGGCAAAACGAAGAAGATATTTCGAGAGCAACCGAAAATATACTTTAAAGGCGAACCGAACTTCGACCAGTTAAGGCCGAACATTTTCAAGGCTCAAAATATAGGCCGGTCAAACATTTGAAATAACCAAAATTCCCACAGTTTCAAATTTTTGTAGAGAGTTTAGGTTCGACCTCAAAAAGAAAACTTTAGAAGTACCCATGTACTGTGTTCTAAAAAAGTAAATGTATGTAGTTATTACACGGTTAAAAATTTGAGCCTAAATTTAAAACTTTTTTTGACTACATATGTATATGACCAAACCAAATTTGGTTTCAAATTTAAACTAGACCAGTTTTCAACAAACTTGGTTAAATGAAATGGGTTTCACTTTAAAACTAAAAATGTTTTAACAGTAAAAATAATATTTTGTCCGTTGGCTGAATAAGCTTTAAAAATAAATGAAAACAAAACAAAAATTGTAGACTGGAAAGGTTTTATTTTTAAACCGAAAAGTTTTAATTTTCAAACCAAAAAGTTTTAATTTTAAATCGAAAAGTTTTAAGATTAAAATAAAATTAAAAAAACTTGGCAGGATTCGAACGAAAGCGCTCAGTAGTCAACTGCTCTACCGCTGAGCTATGCCGCACATGAAGACTTTGTGGGCAAAATTCAATTACGTTCAAACAAACCAAAAAAAAAGTTAAGACTGCTTTTTCATTTAGATCTTAAATCGAAACCAAAAGAAATTGAAATTCTTTTTAAACTTTTGGAAGCTATAAAATATTCCAAAAAAAAAAGTTAAACAAATTGCTTAAACTTTAGACGCGTTTAAAATTTAGGCTCATTTTTTTAACCGTATTAATAATTTTTCTAAATTCAATAACAAGTACCGGGTGACCGAGCTTGCTGGGTGCTATCAATTTAGCGCTAACTTTACTTACCCAAAATCATCCCAAAATAATCCAAATATGATGCCCAAGTGAAAACACTCTTAAAGTACCCTAAAATGATCCCAAAACGATCCCAAAATGATCCAAAAATGTTCCCAAAATAATCCTTAAATAATCCCAAAACGACCCCGAAAACACCCTCAAATGCTCCCAAAATAATCCCAAATTGATCCGAGAATTACCCCAAAATTGTCCAAAATTAATCCGCCGGCCGCCGCCGTGGTGTAGCGGTTAAGTGTTCGGCCCTCTACACCAAGTCGTGGCGGTTCGATGCCCGGCAAAAAGTAACATCAAAAATTATTTAGAAAAAGAATTTTTCTAAACGGGGTCGCCCCTCGGCAGTAGTTTGGCAACCTCTCCGGGTGTATTTCTGCCATGAGAAGCTTCTCAGCAAAAAATGCATTTGCTTTGCAAGTGCCGTTCGGAGTCGGCAGAAAACTGTAGGTCCCGCCAACTTGTGGGAAAACTCAAAAGCAACACACCACAAGTTGGAAAGAGAAGCTCGGCTAAAAATCTCGTTAGAGGTTATGATAACCTGTTGGTATTTCGCCGCCATTAGTTTTTTTTTTTTGAAACCAAAATGATCTCAAAATAGCTTCAAAATATATAATACAAATACAATACGGTAAAATGGTAACCCTGGGCGGCTACCCTACTTGAAAATATTTTAGTTGGTATATCGGCGAAAATACCTTTAATTTTATACTCATATTGGCATATCTAACTCCACAAAAAGTTGGGTGGCAACCCTGTACACCCCCAAGTGGATAGTCTTAGAATCAATCATACTATCTATATGGCAAATTTCATCCAAATCGGCCAAGCGGTTCCCGAGATAGTCTGGATAAACAAATATAAAAAATATACAAGTTGAGCACGTTTAAAGTTATAAGACAAACAATAATATAATTAATTAATTTGTTGACATTCGTTTGACATAGTAGTCCCTTACAAGAAAAAAATATGAATACATTTTGAGCCAGCACCTAAATGAAAACCCGCAAGATGATTGAAATAATTTTTAAAATAAAATTTTTGATAAAATAAACATTTTACAAAAACAAAACATGAAAAAATTCCTTTTTTTAGAAATTGAATTGTTAATATTCTGCCATTTTGAATTGTTTGTAGTGTAAACACGTGATAAAGTGTTAAACTGACAAATCGTACCTACACCTTTTTGATGCTTTTTACGGCCAACATAAAAATAGCCACATAATGGCCCAACTTATAAATAAATTATACTCTATAAAAAATACACGTTTTAAGCTTTGTTTATGTGTGGGTTTACAGCACGGTTGTAAATTTGCTAGAAGTCAATATCCTGGAAATTTATCGTCAATTGAAATCATTCACGTACCAATATCCTGATATCAAACATACACACGAACATAAAGTCGGTCATGAGCACATACATATGTATGTATGTATGTATGTATGTATGTACATCCTTATTTTCAGCTCCAACAAGGCCTCTATAGCGTTTTATGCTTCGCTTTGCGTGGGTCTTGTAGTGGCAATATTTTGGTAATATCAATTTCAGTAAAAGCCATTTATCGCACCGCTAACGCTACACATCATAAGCACATGATTTGCGTTACACGCGGGCACATACATCCAGCACATATCTTTCCCCACAAACGTATGAGCATGATAAGGATATATACATAGATACATGTGGCGCTAACCCCAATTCGAATCGACTTCCATCCCCAATTTCTTTGAATCTGCCAATGTTAAAAATTTTATTGGCAGTGAAAAGGGGTTACGCTGGGGAGAAAGCTTTTAAATCCGTCGAAAACCACGTAAGCATAATTTTATAGGCTCCTCATTTAAAGTAACGAATTATGTACTCGTAAAGCCGCAGGAATAGCCTGACATATTGATATGTGTGTGTGTATACATATATTTTAGAATTATTCTCTGCGGAGATTTTTGGGGAAATTGTCGCTTTGGGTACTAGTTCCTGTACAAGTCAATGTCTCTCTGGGAAGGTCGCGATATTCTTCAATTACACGACAAAATAAACTTCTTTTTCTGGGTATGGGACCATACCCACTTTTTTTTAAGAGATTAAGACCTAAGTAAAAAAGTGGTATTACCGGTTTTTCAAAGTAACCCTCCAAAAAAAAAGTTTAAAAAATCGTTAAAACTTTAGACGGGTTTAAAATTTGGTTCATTTTTTTAACCGTGTAGCATAGCAACGATTTATAAACGATTCATAAAAAACATAAACAACGATTCAAAAATTCTTTTCAGTATTAAGCGGGTTAAGGGAACCATGTCTTTGGAGCCAAATAAAGAGTGTATACTTCAAAATTAAACAGCCCATCGATTAACGAAAATATTTTGCTTTTCAAACCTCGCTAAGCCTTATACGTATGTATATATAACGCTCAATTTCGTTAAGAAAATTTAATATTCCTACTTGATTCCAATTAAATTTAAACACATGTGCCCACACCTGACAAAAATCTGCACAGTACATAGGTACCCACACTTTTGAATACAGTTCGAAGCGAATACTTAAGAAGACGTTTACCATTCGTACCAGTAGTGGAGTGTGTGCGTACTTAGAGCCCTTACCACTGAGCCTCTGGTGGATTGACATGAGCGCATATTTATTTATTATTTTTCCACATAAGACGTTTTGAATAATCCAAACGGGATATGAATTTTTAGATACAGCAAGAGTATCCATACAAACAGCTTGAGTGCTTATCGAATTTGTTTTTTATGAACTTTTTCTTTGCACGCTACAGCTTTTCCGGGCTTTCTTACAGTTTTGTCCTGCCACAAGACGACGACGACGACGACGACGACGAATAATATGAAAAGCTTTTAACATGCATTATTTATTCGGGAAAACATCGGCAGCAAAGGATGATTGAGAGAAAGGCATGTCATATGCCCTATACTTTGGCATTTGGGTTATGGTATGGGAACGACCCTTTGGAAAATTTAAATACCTATAGGTACCAACCATAGTACATAAGTAGTTGAACTTGATTTAGATAAATTGAAAAATAGCAACGAAACGATTTTTGTGGTTAAACAGCAGCAGCCGTCGGCAGTGCGGTCTCAGCGGCAAACATGACAAAATGGCAAAAGCAATAAAATTCATTGAGGGCAACAAAAAAGTTTTACTTTGAAAATATTTAACTGCATAAACTTTGGTTTTACACAAGTTTATAAAAGTACTTAAGAAAATTGCTTTTTCGCTTAAGTGATGCGAATCAAGAAGTCATTTATAATACGATGAACTATCAAATGTCTATAGAAGAAATTCGTGCTATAAATCATGAAAGATATTTTTTTAATGAAAAATTCAAAGGGTCACTTCGGAGATTGTGAAATAATATGAATATAAGATTTGGAATAGGTATAAGAATTTCTTGACCAAAATAAAGCTACTAGATTTGTTAGCAGTGTGCAATAATTTACCTTACTGTGACTGTGTTGGTAAACTGAGAAAAAAAGATTCCTTGACGCTAGGAAAAAACTTACCAGAAGGAAAAATGTCCTCCAAAGACATGGCTTCCTTAACATAAGAAAATTATTTAACTCAGATTAAGGAAACCCCAATTTCCTAACATTAAGTACTTATTTCGTACCGCAGCTGAAGATGTAATTAGATTCCGGCAAGTGCAAAAAACCGCTGGTACGATGATAAAGAGTGCAAAGACGCAGTGAAAGGAAAGGACGACGCCTACAAGGCAACGTTTAAAGCGAATGCAAGGAGGATGAAGAGGGAGATGAAGAGGGAAGCGAGACGGCTTTTCCGGACGAAGAGCTTGAAATGCTAGCCAGAAGAAGCAACGCCCGAAAATTTTATCAAAAAAATTCGACGAATGACGGAAGTTTTAAACCCGGAACAAATGCTTGTAAATATGACAACGGCGACCTCATGGCAGATGTTCAGAGAGTACTAAGAGATTATGGAGGGATCACTTCGCTGCCCTTTTGAACGGTGGAATAGAGCAACAATTCAGAGACACAATCGAAGGCGATGGAATTGAAGTTCCACAACCCGACTATAACGAGGCGCGAATAGCTATATCAGGGCTAAAAAACAATAAAGCGGCTGTCGCTGATGGCCTGCCCGCTGAGCTATTCAAATGCTTCGGCGAGTTGCTGCTAAGGTGCATGCACCAGCTCTTGTGCAGAATATGGTCGAATGAATGTAGGTCGCCTCGTCGTTGGTGCACCCTGGGTAACGCTAAATGACCTACAGGGCCTACACGGCTAGTTTCTAATAATGCGAGAACGGTACCAGTACTTGTGCTGTACCCATCGTGCCGAAACGACGCAGGCCGAGTACTGAAGAAGATATAATGATGAGCTCTATGAGCTTTACGCGGACGTCGAAATAGTTCAGCGAATTAAAACCCATCGGCTCCGCTGGCTAGGACACGTGGTGCGAATGAACGAAGACGGTCCGACCCAGAAGGTATTCTTATCGGCACCCGCCGGTGGAAGTAGCGGAAGAGGGAGACCACCACTCCGATGGCAGGACCAAGTGGAGGCAGATCTGAGAACACGCGGTGTCTCCAATTGGCGCCAGTCTAGTCTAGTTTAAATTTGAAAATTTGGTGTTTGGTTTTATATGTAGTGCCAAAAAGTTTGAAATTTGATTCGATACCAAAACTAACAAAGTTCAACAGGGACACTGGATTTAAAACTGAAATTAGAAACGAGATCGAAAACAAACCTAGTGCTGAGGACGAAGGCAGGTCAGTCCGTTCATTTTTCTTACATACATCTCGCCTGGATTTGTTGGAGAACTTCTTTGAGTATTTGAGACAATTTTTCTGTAATCTTCTTTTATAAAGTACAAATTCGACCCCATGCGAGGCGGAAAAAAGTTCAGTAAAAACTAATAAAGGTAAAGCTTGTTGTTTAAAGCTAAACCCGGAACCGCAATGTTATCTTTAATCGGTTTAGTTCCTTGATTTTTAAACCAAAAATTCCAGAGACAACACGTCAGAGTGCAGCAGCTATTAACCCCGCCACCGATCACTTCCGAACTCTCTGTTACTCAATTATTGTTGTTGACTGTCGCTAAATATGCATACAGACGACCGTCCTATCGTTAAACGGTTCAGAAACGGCTTAAGACAGCCATAAATCATCGACGCATACGAATGGGACAGATGAGGCCAAGTAACAGCGATATGTTACCACCATGGTTGCGCGCTAATGCGGGGCAACGACTGGAAAAAGAAGTCAATTTAGAGAAAAAGCCAAGGCGCCACCTTATCAGCGGAGACAAAGAGCACAACAAGCGACAACGTAAATTTTGTGATAAAAGTGTAAGAATTAATAAGCACAACGAGCCGGAGACGGCAAAGAAAGAAACTAAAAGCGAACGTGCGCGACACGAGGAAAGAAACGACTTCCAAGACAAAAAAGGTATAAAATTCAACATTTTTGTTATTATAAAATTGGTACAAAAAGTACATAATCGCATAAAAGCCGAAAAGCAGAAGATGAGAAGTAAGCAATAAAAAATATGCGGGGATAGGCGGAAATGGCGAATGTACCAGCAACACTACCGGTCCGCAGCTACCAGCCAGTGTTTTAGTAATTAATAAAATTAAAAGCTTAACAGAGACATGGAAGCAGGCGTTTGTACACATGAAAGTGTGTTGCTCACAGACAAAAACTACTCAAGCGCATGCGTGAAGCAGCACATTTGCATTTGGATAAAACGTACGCGCCGACAATAAGACGCACCGTTTGCTGTCGGTCACCAACGCAACGTCGAAGGTGTAAGGGTAGACAGAGGACAAGAAGAAGCCACTGACAGCCATACATCTATGAGCCGCACATTGGCATTCGATTTCAAAGTCGTTTTGTCGGCTACGACCGCCCAACACGTAATTAATTCCTTCTACTCGAAATTAAAAAGTCATGTAAACCACCTCATTAAAATAACGAAAAATCCAGTGAGTCAGTTCCGAAACGACAATGAATGATAGCGGTCAGTGCTAAAATCGAATACTTCGATTGAGGATTTCAAAAAGAACCGCGAAAATAGAGAGCTGAGTGCGGCGCAAGCTGTCCATCGCTGCTGCTTCCACGCCACGAAATCCTATTGACCTGCTAAGTGGTAGGCCAAAAGTGTCAGGAAGAGTCGGCATTTTTGGTGTTCTAATTTAGCGGTGTGAGCTTGCAGTGCTTAAAACTGCAAGGGAAACCCAGCATTTGATATTTGGCTTTAGCAACCACAGAGAAGTATTAAATAAAATTAGGTATGTGCCAAAGGTCCGCAGGTTTGAAATTTGGTTGATTGGCGACCACTCCTCTTAAAAAGGAGTCACTTGGAAAGTTTCTTGGTGATATCACTTTTCATTGCAGTGACGATGACTCCACCTAGCCATTGTCCATGCAGCTACCGAAAGGGTGGGGTTGAGCATGGAAAAATTTGGCTCAGTTTGTTTAATGAACTCTGACATTGCCTGCAATTTACTCTGGACCAGAATAATCATGCTACACTGTAAGAATAACGTCAGTCGAGGAGCTAGAGCAGACTACAGGTGGCCAACGAAACTCGGTGACTTTGAAAACAGCCAGCCAAGACTGATCCACAAGTCCGCAATTACTCGGGATATGGATATGCCGTGTGCCTCAGACGATATAATAATTATAAGAAACCACGTTTGGGCCAAGAGTCTTAGTAGCAGCTTGGCTTTGCGAGTATTAATTGAATTCCCACTGGATAGCATACAATCTATTGTACTCGTGATTGCCGTGACTTCTACTTGGAAAACATTACCATGGTCAGGTAGCTTGAAATTGCGAATCATTCTCGCCAACCTTCCCTTTCTACTTTGATTCATCCGTTGTTGTTGTAACGCTTATTGCCCTAAATTGTCATCAAGCTCTTCTAACATTTAACTCTTTGAACCCCAGTCTGCATAAGTAAGAGTTTAACCGGTTGTAATTGCAGTTTCAGTGCGGCATTTGCCGGACGAGAGCTGACAAAGAAGTTCACCGACCGTGTGAACCTTCGGGAGGTGTTTCCTTAACGTACGGAGAGACGGAGCATTTCAGCTCTTTCACATAAAGCATTTTTTTCTTGACTGCGTAAGTGCTATACAGGTGGCTTAAGGAGACATCCCGTGGCAGTTTGTCTTGTGATTTGGCGATTTTGTAGCAGCTTTGTATTCTGTTGGAAATGGCGGTTGAATGGGCAGCGAAAGTGTACCCCTAAAATTTGTGTGCAATGGATAAACCAGACATGTGCCATCGAAGTAGACTTCGAATTCCGGGTCCAAATCATGAATAGGGTGACCAAAGACTTCGTCGATGAAAGTGTCAGGTTCCGTGCCGCGAAAAAGAACGGAAATAGTCGGGAGGTAACTATTTATTCTCGAGCACAGCTCGTCGATGGAAGGACCAGTTGCCAAGATCGTGTAAACATCCGCGTAGGAAACGATGGTAAAATTTGGAACCATCCGTGAACCAGTTTATTTTCGAACTGTCCCAAATGAGTCTTTTGCCACACTACTTCCTTGGGGGAATGACGGTATTGAAATTGACAAGAGGGGGCAGTCATCGGCACCGCAGTAGTCGGTGTGCCTTGCATTTCATAACCGTATCGGCGTAACTTGATTAATTTTTACAAAATTTTAAAGAGGTGGCAACCTTGTTCCAAAGCTAAGGTAGTAAGTCCTAAAATGTACTGCACCATGACTTAAGTCATTGATGTTGTCGTTATTTTCAAGGTAAAATTCCATACATAACTTAGAACAATAAACACTCTCTTCAAATTCAAGTTCTTCATCAAACATGGCAACCTCCGAGTTTGCTCTAACATTTGGTATGCTGTCGCTATTTTATCACTTTTTGGTGTCCACATTGCCTGATAATTGCCGTCAGTTGCTATGCCACCAATATTTACATGCATTTGCATAAGTACTTGTCTTAACTCGAGCTGCCGCACGAGCTTCAGCTCACAAGAAATGAAACGGGCTAAAATGTAAACAAATTAGCAGAAGCCAAACTCTGTACATTGTGGGCCCAAGACCGGCTTTGCAGATGGAAACGAAATCGAATGTATCCTTTCAAAATGAATCTTTTAACGCTTACAATCATTGCTCGCATCATTCGTATGTAAATTCATCGCTCAACAGTAGCAAACAACCTGATGTATGTATCACTAGAACAGGCAGCCATTGAGTTTCAACACTTCTGGGCGGCAAACACATCGACTGTGAATGGGTGATAATGTATTTAGTTGAGAACGACGAGCAACATTTGAAGGCGAACATCATTTTGTACTTTAGGAAAAAGGTGATTTGCAAACCTTCAACAACAACGACGAGAGCAAAACCAACAACAATAAATGCAAATGTAGGCGCGATCCTCGGTGGCTTCAAAGATCGCAGTGAAAGGGAACTAGCGCATCCGCAATACGAAAAAAGAAACATTAGCAACAATTGTAATCAAGTAGAACCACCGACGACCTAAAGCTCATGTGTGCCCCTCAAAGCCGAGTAGGAATTTGTGACATGATGCCACCATTTAGTATAGCAATCCAACTTGCCACCCCCTGACGGTACGTGCAACTGCAAGTGCAACATGTGCACATGAACAAACTTCTCTTTTTGAAATCACTTGGAATTGTTTGTTGTATTTGTTTCCATATTTTTTATGTAGCATATACTTTTTATTTTAAGTGCATAACTACAATCCTTCATTGTTTTTTTTGGCTCCAATTTTACTTAGCATTCGTTTGTAAGATCGATGTGGCACGCATCTGCAAGGAGTGCGTGCCTCATAGCAATCATGTTATTGCTGCTGCATCACGTCATATGCGCGCATACAGGTAAGTTGCCAATGCACAGTGGGCCAGAACACTCGAATTTTAAATAAAATTTAGTTTAAATAAATCTGTCGAGATAAATATGAGGTCTAGGTACTTAGAGCATTTCGTCACAGCTTGATCAGGAAGGTCTTGTAACATTTGAACGTTGAATAGCTGCCTTAAGCCCTATGATCCAACAGTAGGTTTCAAGTTATGAGTGGAATACGGTTGAACAATACCCCCGAAACGCAAGCGCTTCTTAAGATTAAATGGCATTACGCAAATGAGGTCACCAATATTTCATTTAAGTCAGAGCATGACCCTGGTTGGTATTCCATTCAAATTTTTTGTTTGGTTTTAGCTATATTCCAACTACGGAAACCTTTCCTGCTTTCGGCTGATTCAAACCTATTGAGCAATACAAGTTCGTAACACATTTTCGTAGCCTAAGGTTAAGATTGATCCATGTTTTTTTCGTAAGAAACCTTATCCCGCGATTTTTCTGATATCATTTTATTTTGTTGAAGTACTAATGACAAGGAAAAGAATTCCTTAATAAAAGATTCGATTTTGCCACCCTGTGCTTTCTATGAGCTTCTAAAGTAAGGGGTTTGTTAAATGTTTTGTTATCCGAATTGGGGCGAGTGGATTTTGGTACACGGTTGACTATTGGTTGGCGCAAAGCCAAGATAGATAATCACTTACTAATATTTCAGTATTATCCTTTATATGTATAACATCTTTTGCATGTATTTGCTCGTTTTTACAAAGTTCAACCTGCAAATGAGACATTTTTTGCTAAAATAAATATAAGATGTATGTAAATATCTCGACCTCAACGCCACCTAGTGGCAAGATTTTTTGTGCAACTATTTCTTTTCCTGTGACATAAGTATTGAATACGAGCCAAATTGGACCTTAAATGCGGATTTTGGAAAATACAAAAATATCAACACCTGGTAGGGATAAAATAAGTGGGAGTGCCACTAAATCCCCAAAAACAAAATCCCCAAACACAAAATACCCAGCTTTTAAAAAATCCCCAAAAAAATTATCCCCAAAATCAAAATCCCCAAATCCAAAATCCCCAAATCCAAAATCCCCAAATCCAAAATCCCCAAAACAAAAATCCCCAAACATAAAATCCCCATGTTTTGAATATACAAGATTAGCGTGTAAATAAGTTATTTGGGGTCAAAACTGGAGAAAAATAAAAAAACCTCAAATTTGGATTTTTCTTGACTTCCGTCCCGAATAACTTTTTTCGCCCAATTGGATCGATCGGAACGTTTGCAGTTTTGTTCCAGGGGCGAACCTAAGCTCCTGATAAAAATTTGGCTCTGTGGGATTTTTTTAACAAAATTTATTTTAATTTTTTTTTAATTATGGAGGGAGAAAAGGTGGCTCCAGAAAACCTAATATTTTGACCTCTGACACCGAATAACTTTTTTAGCACATACGGGATAGATGGTGATTGAAGATTCCTGTTTGCCGGCGAACCAAAGCTCTCTACAAAAATGTGGATCTTTGGGAATTATTGTTATTTCAAATGTTTATTTTGACGTATTTTTCTTGTTTTCTTTTTTATTCTTTGTAAACTGCTGTTAATATATAGAAAAATAGGAAAAAATACAAAGAAAAAACGTAGTATCATACGGGCATAAGGAAATATCCCAAATTAAGTGGTTTGAGATGGGACTGAATTACAGAATACAAAAAAAAATTATATAAAATTTAAAAAAATATTGAGCATAGATCAGACATTGGCCTCACGCCCTGCGTGGTAAACGAAACTCAACCGACTTAGCTAATGCTGCATATTAGTTTCAATGGCAAAATAGCCAACTCATTACCTGCAGACCCAATAGTTCAATACCCATTTTATGTGTGAAATAAATTCAAATTAGGTTGAAAATCGCGGCGATTTGAAACCTAATTTGAATTTATTTCACACATAAAATGGGGATTTCGTGTTGGGGATTTTGATTTTGGGGATTTTGATTTAGGGATTTTGTTTTGGGGATTTTGTTTTTGGGGATAATGTGGTACACCCAACATAAGTACCATACTTAGTTTATATTCACAAGTAGGTACAGGAATATATAGAACTCACATAAAAATTCAATTATTTTGTGTCTTTTTCGACTAAACATGTATGGTAAACAGTACATAAAAATACCGTCTGTATATGTTCACACTTTTTTATTTTATTTTAGTTTATTGTTCCCTTGCCGTTCCGTTCCATTCCTTTCTTTTCTGGTCCTCTATATAATATCCTTAATATTTTAATTTGTATTTCTTTTTGGTTAATTCAATTTGTTATTAAATTGTTTTTATTTTAATTTATTTCATTTTACTTTATATAATTTAAGTAAATTTTTTTTTATTCAATTTTATTTCATTTCATTAAATTTTATTATTACTATTGGTTTCTTTGACTTCATTTTATTGTTTTTTATTTTAGTTAATTTGTTAAAATAATATTTTATTTTAATTTCTCTTTACTTTTTTTAACTTTGATTTTAATTTAATAAAATTTCAGTCAAATTTTGCCCACGGTGCGTGGATGATATTTCTGTAATGATTGCAATTGCTTCTGTTGTTGTTAACACCGAGGGCGGCAATATGTTGGCGTGTCGCAGATATTACTCTTGCTACTGCTTCCAAACAGTAGTCGCACAGCAATTTTTTTATTAATTTTATAGGTAACACTTTGTATTGTTATTATTGTTATTATTGCTTTTGCCATTAATTCCATGTTAGCTTATGTTAAAGTGGTTGCTGCTACTAACATAATGACAAACCTCTGTTGTACTTCTCAAAACATAAACATATTCTGGTCTTAGTGTAAAGTCGCTTATGCGTTAGTTGGTAGAAAGCAAGGGCTCTTCTCAAAAGTTCGCAAAGGGGGGAAGGGCATTTATATATTTGCTAAATATCTATAATTTTTTTTGGGTTTTTTTCAATCAGTTTCTTTCGGTAAGGTTAGGGAAACTTTCCCCTTGTGCCCCTCCCCTCCCCCTGCGTACGCCCTTGTCAGAAAGAGTTTATTGAGCAAATACATTTGTATTAGCTGTTTAATTTTGTCATGAACACTCTATGAGAGCTACCTTTCCGGCTCAAACCAAAAGAGCCACTGACACTTTGTAATGTGATAATTGAATGAAATTCATTTGTCAAATTCCAGTTGGTGGTCCATCGAGAAAAAGCTTTTACGCCAATATATTGATAAAACAGAAATGCATTTGATTCAATGAACATTCCTGAGTCAGCGACTGTAGTGATTAATGTTGATTGGATTGCAGAAATTACATACGAATTATTACGAAAAATAAAAAGTAACAAAGAAAAGCGGGAATTTCTACATAGTATCTTCATAAGTACTTGCCATGGCATCAAAATATTTGGTACAGTGTGTTGAGAGCATGAATGGATAATAGTACATTTACACCGCAAATTTGGGGCGTTTTCCATGCAAATCTCATTTTCCAAATTTGGAATTCCATCACATTTGACCTCATTTCACGAACAATACAATCCACAGTTCCTCAAAATAGCAACCCTACCTGTGTTCCCAATTAAAGATTGCCCAGCAAGAACCTTTATGGGTAATTAATTCTGAACAGCTGTAAATAACAATTTCAACTATTTTTTTTTTTTAAGAAAATGGACTAATTCCACCAAGAAAAGACAGAAGCCTTCTTGACTCTTCATTTATTATTACTCTACAGGTGTTTAAAACACCATGCGGTTGCATTTTCTTTCGGTGGCTTTGTGTTCTGGTAGAAGATTCTTGCAGGGAAGGTGAAGCCAAATGCGAATTTGCCAGTGTAAACAGATGACTCATTCAAGTTCGCCAAATTTGGTGCAGTGTAAATGTACTATTAAATTGACTCATTCGCCATGTTTTGGTTAGTCTGACAGATATTCTCTAGCCAACATTGCTATTAAAATGAAAAAGGTTGTGAATACTGCCTCTGTTAAATCTTTATTCTTGAAAATAAACGTTAGTGGAAATTTTTTTTTCTGAAATTGTATTATTCCTCCTCAAAGATCACTATATAGGCTAAACATACTCCATTATGTCCGTATATTGTATACATAAGTATTTAACTTTACCACCTCAGCGGTGATTTAATGTTTACGATCGATTATTTAACGGACTACACTCAAAATTTTATTGCTAAAGCCTGCAATTTTCTGCTACTTGCAACAGTATACATAAATGAAAATGCGGCAGCAAAAATGCTTGTGCAGACATTAGGGTTCCCTTATGAGATAAGAAAATGTTTTCAGAAGAAATGTATACATTAGGACCAAATCTTTTTTATTAAGGAACCAGAAATGATCTCCGAAAACCCGTCATAAGAAAACAAGCTTATGCTGGCCTTATGCCTGGTAGGTAAAGTGGCTACCAGAAGTTCACGGAGCGGCAAATCCTGAAAAAGATCTATGATAAAAGGATCCACTTCACCAAAATAAATACGACTATTGCCAAGGGCCGTTGAGCATTGCTAGTACACTCAGGAAAAACACATTGTAAAATTAAATACGATCATACTTAATCTTACAATGTCCATGTTTAATTTAGACCATGTTGTCTTAACAATGAATGCATTTTAATGCAAAGTTACAGCGATTTTAATATACAAAAAAAAAAGTTTTGGCGGCGACATACCAACAGGTTATCATTATAACCTCTAAAGAAATTTTTGTGCCGAGCTTCTCTTCCAATTTGTACTGCGCTGCTTTTATAAATTTTTTCCTACAAATTGGTGAGACCTACAGTTTTTTGCCGACTCCGAACGGCATCTGCAAATCAAATGAATTTTGGCTGACAAACTTTTCAAGGCAGGAATACATTCGGAGAGTTTGCCAAACCACTGCCAAGGGGCGACCCCGTTTAGAAAATGTTTTTTCTAAATAATTTTTGATGTTGGTTTGACCAGAAATCGATACCAGGTCACTTGGTGTAGTAGGCCGAGCACACCACCACTACACCACGGCGGTCGCCGTGCGCAATTTTGATTTACCATTGAACAATCTTAAATTAACTATACACTGAGAAAAAAGTTTCCTTACCGCAAGTAAAAATTGCCTTATTTCAAGGAAAAATTTCCCTAATTTTGCTCCAAAGACATGGCTTCCTTAACATAAGTAAAATATTTTACCCAGTTTAAGTAAACCCTTTTTTCTTACTTTGAGTACTTATTTCGTTGTTCTTAGGGAAATTTTACTTGTAAGCAGGAAATCTCTTACTTATATTGCGGAAATTAAGGTGTTCTGGGTTCGATTCTCGGTGGAGCAACATATTTTATTTTTTATTTTTTCAAATAACAAAGTAAAAAAAAATTATTTTTCAGAGTTCTTATATTGATTTCACCGAGAATCGAACTCAGGTGTCTTGAACGCTCAACCCAGGTGTCTACGATGACGCCATCGTATATTTATGCTTGCCAGCGTCTAATTACAGCTTTGTTCTAAATGACACCACACTTTCTCACTTTGCCTTGTTGCCTTCACCGAGAATCGAGCTTTGACTGAATAGACTGCTGAACGCAGATCCCAACCATTATGCCATCGAGTACCTACTTATGTTTGTCGGCGTCTAATTGCAGCTTTGTTCTATGACAGTAGTGACAACACCTTCGTTTTGGGTAAATTTTTACTTGTATTGAGGAATATATTACTTGCATTGAGGAAATTGAGCTCTTAAAGTTTAGGACAACATTAACTTATATTGAGGAAATGTCTTTAAATTAAGGATATCTAATAACTTTAAACGAGCTAAACTTGTATATTTGTATCTTTGTATATTTGTATATACGGGCTATCTCGGGAACCGCTTGACCGCTTTGGATAAAATATACATAGAATGATTGATTCTAAGACTATCCACTTGGGGGTTGCCACCTGGGGCGGTTTACAGGGTTGCCACTTATGTCGATTTTTTTTTATTTTGTGGGAAGATATGCCAATATGGGTATCAAATGAACGGTATTTTCAGCGACATACCAACTAAAATATTTTCAATTAGGGTTGCCACCTAGGGTTGCCACCGTACCGCATTATATTTGTATAACCGGTACCATCTCGAGAACCGCTGACCGATTGGGACGAAATTTGGCATAGAGATAATATTATTGATTCTAAGACTCTCCACTTGGTGATTGCCACTTGGGGGGTATACAGGGTTGCCACCTATCTCGATTATTTTAAATTATGGAGCAATGTATGCCAATATGGGTATCAAAGGAAAGATATTTTCGACCACATACCAACTAAAATATTTTCAAGTAGGATTGCCGCCCAGGGTTATCATTTTACCGTATTGTATTTGTATTGTATATTTTTGGGATCTTATTTGGATCATTTTGATGTCACTTTGGGATAATTTTGGGGCTATTTTGAGATCATTTTGGGTTCATTTTTGGATTAATTTGCAACAATTTTAGGGTCATTTTCGGATCACTTCGAAGTTATTTTGGGATCATATTGGGTTAATTTTGGGCTAATTTTGGTAACATTTTTGAGTCATTTTTGGAACATTCTAGGGTCTTTTTGGGGCCATTTTGGATCATTTTGAGATTATTTTTGGGTCGTTATGGGTTCAATTTCGGAACATTTTGGGAACATTTAAGGGTCTTTTTGGTGTCGTTTTGGGATCATTTAAGGATCGTTTTGGGTATGTAAAGTTAGCGCTAAATTGATAGCACCGAGCAAGCTCGGTCACCCATGTACTTTTTTCTTATATTAAGTAAATCAAAAAAAAAGGGAAACTGGTTCGTTGTTTCAAGGAAATGTTTTTTCTCAGTGTATTGTGTCTGATTTAAAATTGGCATGCTTAAACTAGCGTATTTTGTATAGCGGTACAATCACTGACATTTTTCTTCGGCATCACGCTGGCAAGGAGAAATGAAACTAAATTTTGATTACTTAATATTTTATTATTAAAATGGAGAAATAGAGTAGGTACATTGATGACATCGAATCTACAAGTCAGCTATTGCAATTCGACGTATAATATGAGGTGGCTGAGCAAAACAGTGCAATATCTGACGATGAGCTAAAGCCTTAAAAAATTCAGCTTGAAGGATGTTGCGAAGTATTTGGAAGGTAAGTGGATTAAGAATTTCTTTGCTTGATTCTACAATGTTTTTTCTGAGTGTATAATCTATAACAAAAATATTAACATTAGTAGTAAGCTACAGTTCCCATGAAAAAATGTATGTAGAAGCTCGAACCTATCCTCGTCTATGCGAAATTAAGTTAAACTGGGAATTTGTTTTGTAGAAAATCTAAGCTGTCGAATGATTTGGTAACACCCTATCATCTGGATTAACAAGTCCATCACTGTAGCCGGTACCGCCGGAAAAGAAGCTTTCAAAAGACGTCCCGTAGCGCCAACAATGTACATACGTGTAATTAGTTCCTCTCCCAAGTTGACGGAACTTAAACGCTTAATGTTGCCCAATGATTTTGATGGATCATTAAATTGTAAAAATAAATTTAAATATCAAATTTGCATGTGTGAGAAGTCATAAAACGGAAGCTCTTTTGTTAATGGTCATGTTTGTTCGCTGTGTTTCTTCTGTTCTTAGACTAATAAAACATTGTAGATACATTTTGTATATTTGTATGTATGTATGTTTGTGTATAGTGGCATTTATGTACAAAATAACTCACCTGCCAATCTATCCTTAACCGCTTGATGAGCCAAAGCGGCATGGTGTAAAGGCGGTAGCGCCCATGTTAGTGGTGCACGTTGCGGTGGTACACGTAAAACATGGCCGGCAGCGGCTGCCGCAGCCGCCGTTGAATATAAATGTGGATATGTATAGAGTGCGGTGGCGCCACCATATGTCGATGTTGCTATACTTGTGGCCAATTTATATGCGGCTAAATCATGTTCACTGTGAATTTCCTTTTCGGGACTTTGTTTATTGTTGTGTTCGAAGGGTTTTGATAGCAGGCGTGATATACTAAATGTTAAGTTTTCACTGGACGATGAGCGTGTTTGTTCGGATTGCACCGATTCACTAAAAATAATATAGAGGAAATTTGTGAGTTTGGTTATGGGAGAAAACTTTAATATGATTGAAAGACGTCTGTGCCCAGGATCTAGACCAGCGGTCGCCAGGGCTTCAACTAACTGAGCCCTACAGCAACAACGTCATACTTTATAGTTACAACAACATCGTTCCTGGAATCACAAAAATTACTTGAAAGTAAAAAAAAGGAAAAAGCAATGGTTTTCGTATTTTTTTTTTTTTGCGAATCTGGTTGGTTTTTGTAAGCCACAGAAGGTCCACATGTTGTTGTTGTAGAGCCACATTGAGCCAAAAGAGCCATTTCGTGGCGATTGCTGATCTAGACCCTACCTATATTACCCTGCAGGACAAGTATCTAGCGTAAATTGCATACTAATCAACTAGTATTGTATATCTCTACATACATATAATAAAATTGTAACAGGTCAATGTCTGTACATGGCAGATATCAACAAAAAATTGATTGGGGGAAGTTTTATTAAGCGAGTCGAATCCAAATCAACCATTTTAAAAATTTTTGTGTGTCTGTCTGTCTGTCTGTCCGTATGTTTGTGGCCGTATCACTCTGAAAGTAATGAATGGTGTGAATGAAACTTTTTTCATTGGATTGCTCGACACTCAACTAAAAATTTAAGATATTACTTTTTTCGATATCTCAACCCGTTTTGGAGTTATCGCCCAATATGTGGCCCATGTCTGTCTGTATGTTTGTGGTCGTAACACTCTAAAAGCACTGAATGGAATTGAATAGTTGGATTGCTAGACGCTCCACTTAAAGTTTAAGCTATTATTTTTTGCGATATCTCAACGGATTTTGGGGTTATCGCCCAATATGTGGACCAGGGGTAACCAAAAATGTCTTAGTACAATATGGGTGTCAAACGAAAGGTGTCAATGAGTGCTATAATATGCGATGTGATTAATTGAAATATCTGAAATTTTTTGGGAGATATCTTGAAATTTCGATAGCTCGACCGGTTTCGGTGAAGTTCCGGTGAAGTTAACTTCTTAGACGGCGATGCATTGTTTTTATGGATAGTGAAATTTAAATAGGATATAAAAAAATAACGGAAATGAAACCATTTGAAAACAAATCCTTTGTATATTTACTACCATCTCGGGAACGGCTTAGGCGTTTTGGATCGGGTGGTTAAGAGGGTTGCCACCTATCTAAATACTTAAATACATAACAGGATATGGCAACATGGGTATCAAATAAAAGGTATTCTCGTCCGTATACAAACGAAAATATTTTCAGGTAGGGTTGCCAACTAAACCCCATTTTATTTGAAGCGGTTTGGATCAAATTTGACATATGCTTCATTCTAAGTATTTCTACTGGGGTGTTGTCACTTCGGGCGGTTTACAGGCTTGCCACCTATTTCATTTTTTTAAATATTGAATAAGACATCCCAATATGGTATCAACTGGAAGGTACTTTCCGCCGCCTACCAAAGTAGATATATTCAGGCCAATATTTGAATTATAGAAAATATGTTTCATTATAAGACTTTCTACTTTGATGTTGAGACGACGACTTACAGGGCTGACCTATCTTAATTTAAATGAAAGATATTTCCGCCGTAGTTATACCAACGAAGATATTTGCAGACAGGGTTGCCATGTATGTTATTTATTCCATGGTCAATCTCTAAAGAACTAAGACCTTTATTCCAAGTAAGTGATGCAATAACTCCTACGATCTGGATCAAGCGAAATTTTTTGAAGTTTCAATCGTAGATCGAGTGCTCTGGAAATAGGGAGCCCATATGTGGAATACGATTCTGAGATTTGGTATACGAATGGATCGAAGCTGGAAGGTGGTGAAACTGGAGCTGGTATCTATGGAAAAAATTACAAAAAATCGGTCCCAAGGGGTAACTACCGCACTATCTTTCAAGCCGACATCCATGCAATAGAAAACTGTGGTAGAGAATGCCTTCGAAGAGGACTATCCTCTAGGCGGATATACATACATACATTATGTCGGACCACAGGCCACACTACAACTTCAAAACTTATTGATGAGTTTGCGGCGTGATTCTCAATGCTTTCGCGATATGAAATAAAAAACCTGAGGAAGTGCTCAAATTTAGAAAGAATCTCCGCGTTGGAACAAGACCTTATAATATTTATAATCATCTCGTGAACCTTTTGACCGGGAGCACTTTTCAGGGTCACTTTTCTCATATATTTTTAGCGTCGTGTTCTCTGCAGAGTATCTACAATAGCTAAAATTTGAACCACAACTCTGAAAAGCTTGGCCGCAACAAAGTATCAAACCAAACCCGAAATTTTGGCGTAAACAATTATAAACACACAATTGTAAACACTTATAATTTAGTCGCATGCAAGGAGTCACGCACAATTTTAGATTTTTCTTGCTGTCTTTGAAATGTGATTTCTTTAATAGCCTTCTGCCTTGTTATCACCAAATTCACACGAATATTTCGTTTGAACGCGCGTTTCTCATGTTGGCATTTTTGCGTTGATTCGAAATTGCTTTTTTTCTTTTTTTGCCATATTGTCATTTGCAATTTCTACTGCCCATTCCCCTCCTATCTTAGTGTTTATTGTCAATCGAATAGCTAATCGTTAACTGTCGCGGTGTTATGTCGTGCATTGCGTGGGCTCCCATACTCCTCTAACAACTCTTAATTAATAAATGCGAATATATGGATTGCTCCACTCTACCTTTCATGCATATTTGAGCTCTTATCGATGACACTTTGTAAAACTCATTAATTTAAAATGGAAATCATGCTTGAAAATATGTGAATACTTTTTGTTAGCATGTCGAAGCGCATGATGACGTCACTTGAGGATTTACTCTGAAATATTCACTACACTGGTTTACAAATAATTACTTTGAAAAATACAAAGATAATCAGATACAAAGATACTCAGACTGACATACTGAGCACAAAACATATTTTTAAAATTTTTTGTATGGGCAGGTTTTCGAGATAACGTTAATTATGTGTTTTTCAGGTCTCACTTCACTCAAAAATCTATTTCGCCAATGTTACAGAAGCGATAAACGCAAGCACCACCTTGTACGAAAAGAAATTAAAATACGCTTCTAACGACATAATAGACCAAATCTTTGCGATTTTTAAAAAAATTTCGATTTTAGAAATGGGTCCTAAAAATGAGGAAATTTTTATACCCAGCTACTAGTACTAGTACAAGGGTATTATAATTTTGTCCACATAACGGTACTACGTAACGGCACAAAATAATCGAGATAGATATAGAGTTCCATATATGAAAGTTTTTAGGTTGAAAAGAGGAGTTCATTAAGCCATGTCCGTCTGCCGTGTACCCGATAACTTGAGTAAAAATTGAGATATTTGCATGCATTTTTGTATGCAGGTTACTTTCTGGCCAAGGTAGGTTGCTATTGAAACTGGGCGAAATCGGGTGATAACCACACCCCCTTTTTTGATATCGAAAATTTCGAAAATCACATAAATTGACATATCTCGGTAGCTGAAATGGCTAAAATGATATAATTTTATCGGTGAATCCCCTGGTTATTTTCTTATGATTTTTCCATAAAATTTTTATAGTGGGCGAGGCACCGCCCACTTTTAAGGGAGGCATTTTTGAAAATTTGACTGCTCGTAACTTTTAAACTGATTACGATAGAACGACGGAATTTGGCACAAAGCATACTAGTATCGTTGGGAGTATACCTCATGAAATTTGATAAAATCGCCCTGCAACCATGCCCACTTTAGATGTGGAAAATTTCTAAATCACCTAAATTGACATAATTAGGTAACGGAAATGGCTAAAATGATATAATTTTATAGGTGAATCCCCTTGGCAATTATAAAAGAAAAGAGAGGGAAGAAAAGGAAAGGAAAGAAAAGCAAAAGAAATAAAATGTGATGAAAGGAGAGGAAAGGAAAGGAAAGAAATACGTATGAAGACTACCTAAGAAGAATAAATAATTATCAACATTGAAACTATGTATATTACTGAATGGTGTAAAGAGGGAGGAAAAGGCAAAATGAACAGGAATGTATAGAAACCAAAAATATAAATATATGAAAAGAATGGCAAATTTAAGAAACAGCAAAAAGGTAGGAAAATAAAATAAGCTTTTGTGGTTGAATTTCAACCACTGGGCGAACACTAGTATTTGTAAATGTACTTTGTACTTATACATCTAAAGCCTGTAAGGTATGTATCGACGACTGGGTGGCATGTCTCCCTATTTCAAAATATTTTTCAAAAACTCCATTCTCTAAGAATTTTATTCAAAAACAACCTATCTGGGATATTTTTGAAAAATATTTTGAAACGGAGCCGTCGATGTTTACACATATATTTTTATACCCAGCTGTACTTGTACACAGGGTATTATAACTTTGTTAGGATAACGGTTGGTTGTACAGGTATAAAGGAATCGAGATAGATATAGACTTCCATATATCAATATGATCAGGATCGAAAAAAAATTTGATTGAGCCATGTCCGTCCGTCTGTCCGTTAACACGATAACTTGAGCAAATAATGAGATATCTTCACCAAATTTGGCATGCGTACTTATTTGGGTTCAGAATAGATTGCTATTGAAAATGGGTAAAATCGGACCATAACCACGCCCCTTTTTCGATATCGAAAATTTCGAAAAACGTATAAAATGGGTTAATTCAATATTAGAAGCAGCTAAAATGATACAATTTGCAATATGTATTGATTTAGATGTTCTAAGGCCGATTTTATAAAAATTTTTTAAAAGGGGGCGTGGTACCGCCCACGTATATTTGAAGAAATTTTAAAATTTTGACTCTTAATAACTTCAGAACAGTTTATGCTAGTATAACGAAATTTCGTAGAGGACATACTATTGTTGTGGTAAATTCAGCTATAGAAAATAAACGAAATCGCTTCGCGACCACGCCTACTTTTTCATAAAAGTTATATTGAAAGGAGGTGGAAATATTGATAAGTCCATATCTAATTAACTGATTTCGCTATAATAATATAATTTGGTACATACATCAACTTTCATATTCTTTACATAATTTTTTCAAAATTTTGGCAATTTTTAAATTCGACTGCTAACAACTTCAGAACGGGGTGAGATAGATTTACGAAACTAGGTACCAGGCATGTTATGTTTATGTAGAGTACTACCACAGAAAATAAGAAAAATCGGTGAACGATCACGCCCACTTTATGTGCACAGCTGGGTATGTAATGTTCGGTTTCACCCGAACTTAGACTTCCTTACTTGTTATGTATGTACATGGTTATGTAGATACATATGAGGTAAAATAAGAAAAAAATTAAAAGGAACAACTATAACTTTGCACTCAATCAAGTGCACTTAATACATGCAAACACAATTTACATTTTTGAATTCAGTTAAAAAAATGAGAAACTTTGGCAAATAAATATTTTATTTATATTTTATACATAAAAAGACTTTTAAGGTGTTTGTATTATAATGCACACATGTGAACTCGTATTTTGGTCATCTGGTATGATAAATTAAGAAAGTTATAAAAAATATAATTTACAAAAAATAAAAGTGCGCCAGTTTAGTACAAAAAGTGAAAAAGTTGATCGTGTTTTTTCGTGCGGTTTTTTTTTTGTGGTTTTCGAGCTCAACAGGATCACGACACGAAATCGCATTTTCAAACACGACCACGCGCGCACACGCCCGACGCCCATCTCTAATAGGGAGTATACCTGAATATTTCGAAAATCATATGAAAACTACCGCTGGGTATTTAATGTTCGGTTTACCCGAACTTAGACTTCCTTACTTATAATCCTATATTATATTAACTTTTAAATTTTCATTGGGTTCAAACCCAAAAAACCCCCCTCTGCGCACGGGCCTGGTAGGTAGCATAGCAAAAAGCCACACCAACACCAAAACTTGGTCAAGTCAATTGTTTACAGAATGCAGCATATTTTAAAATGTTAATAACAGCTCGCGTGAATAATTCAAGCATTTATTGAGAAATTAGTTTGTCAAAAACGACAAAGAAGTAAATGAAAGAAAGATAATAATTTAATAGCTTTAGTTAAGAAAACAAGACAAAGCCAAGAGTAGCAGCGAGAGCAAACCAAACCACTTTTCTTGTTAAGCCACAATCATGGTCGCAATGAATCTTAACGGTTGATAAAAACCATGACTGCGTTGCTTGTCAGTGGAGCGTTTAATGGTAAATAAGGTGTTGGAATTGTTGATTTAAATATAAAAAGCTGGAAGAATAACAAAAACAAAACACAAAAATTTAATGCAAATTTGCATTTTAACTCGACTGTGACGAATGTGGTTTCGTTAAACGTAGCAAATGAATAAACGAGCAATGACTTGATAGATACATACACGTAGTGTTGCCAACTCGTAGATTTCAAAAAAGGCAACAAAGACATCGAGAAGTTGTCATCTTTAAAGTTTACTTGGTAGTAGATTTTGTATTTCCATACACCCATTTTGGAATTGGCTTCATATGGCACCAAGATCCACAATTTCACCTAAGACACATCTTATGCCTATACGTATGTTGAATCTTGTAATATTTACATGATAGTCGTTGTGCTATGGGAGTGTTTGCCGGGGCGTATGAGTAACCTTTTCCAATATACGTATCGCTCATTTGCTGCAACGTCGTCATAACTCAAAAAACCCAAATTTTGAGTTAACATCACTAATATATCGGAAATAATGTGTTTGATCAACTGAAAAAGTGTTATATCCGAGGTTTTAACATTTCACGCAGCATCGCGATAGAAGCCTTTTGCTTTAATTACACATCCCATATAAATATACATCAATTCAAAAACTAAAAATGAGTTTTCTGCAATATCACATTTTTTGAGTTATGACGACAATGCAGCAAATGAGCGATATGTACCAGTAATCAAAGCAAACATATTTTTGGAATTTGAGATAAACACGAAATGTTATAAGAATTTTGGTCCGATAGTTGTAGGTATAAGAAGAAGACGAGGTAGACTCATCAATGAGCATACCGAAATGATTAGGACCCAGCAATGTCCGTCTTCCCGGACAATAATGGCGACCTGGTAACCGACGTATAGAGTGTACTTAAATTATGGAGGGAGCACTTCTCGTGACTGCTAAATTGCGAGGGAGACGTCGAACCCGACACCCCAATCCCTGACGATGTAAAAGTCGTCACACCACCTGACTTTGATGAAGTGAGGATAGCTATATCTCGGCTCAAAAAGAACACGCGCCTGGAAAAGACGGACTACCCGCCGAACTGTTCAAACACGGAGGTGAAGAACTGGTAAAAAGATGCATCAGCTCTTATGCGGAATAAGGTCAGACGAGTGCATGCCTCCTTGGAATTTAAGTGTGTTCTGCCCAATCCACAAGAAAGGCGATCCCGCTAACCGCACCAACTACCGCGGAATCAGTCTTCTTAATATCGCATATAAGGCTCTTTCTAGCGTATTGTGTGAAAGACTGAAGCCCATCGTAGACGAACTGGTTGGACCTTATCAGTGTGGCATGAGACCTGGTAAGTCTACCATCGACCAGATTTTCACGATACGCCAAATCCTGGAGAGGACCCATGATAAAAGAATCGACACCCGCCATCTCTTTCTGGATTTTAAAGCCGCTTTTGAGAGCGCAAAAATGAGTTGTCTGTATGCCGCCATGTCTGAATTTGACTTCGCTGCAAAGCTTATACGGCTTTGACAACTGACGTTGAGCAATACCAATAGCTCCGAAAGGATCGGGAAGGACCTCTCTGAGCCATTTGAAACCAAACGAGGCTTCAGACAGAGCTACTCCCTTTCGTGCGACTTCTTCAACCTGATGCTGGAGAAGATAATTCGAGCAGCAGAGCTAAACCGCAATGATACAGTCTTGATATTGACGATATTAATATCATTGGCCTTAACAACCGCGCCCTAAGCGCTGCCTTCTCTGGACTGGATAAGGAAGCGAAAAAAGTGGGTCTTGCGGTCAACGAGGACAAGACGAAGTATCTGCTGTTATCAAAGAAAGAATTGGCGCACCTGCGCCTTAGCAGCCAAGTCACCGGTGATAGCTACAAATTTGAATCGGCGGGGGACTTCGTCTATTTGGGAACTAGCATTGAAACCGAAAATAATATCAGTCTAGAAATCCGACGGAGAATCACTCTTGCCAACAAGTGTTGCTTGGACTAAGTAGGCAATTGAGAAGTAAAGTCCTCTCTCGACAAACAAAGATCACGCTCTATAAGTCTTTCATCACACCAGTCCTGATATACGGATCGGAATCATGGACAGTGTCGAGAGAAGATGAGATGGCCCTTGGAGTATTTGAGAGAAAAGTTCTCTGGAAGATTTACGGTCCTTCCCTTGATGCCAACGGCGAGTATCGAAGGAAAATTAACCATGAGCTGTAGGAGCTTTACGCTGATCTGACAATAGTTCAGCGAATTAAAGCCCAAAGGCTCAGCTGGCTGAGTCATGTTATGCGAATGAACAAAGAAGCTCCAGCACAGAAGGTTTTCCTATCGACATTTGGCAGCAGAGGAAGGGGAGGCCTCGGCTGAGATGGAAACAACAAGTGGAGGATGACTTGAGTTCCCTTGGGGTTTCCAATTGGCGCCAGTTATCGCTAAAAAAGAATGACTGGATACGAAATGGCCAAAATCGCCTAGGCGGTTAAGGACCAATAAATGACACTATGTAGCACCCAGAGGCAGTCACTACTTAACTATACCAATTTATTTTTTTGAAAAGGTCTTCAAGTTTTCAAGATATGCAGTATGAACCAAAATCTAATTTTTTGGTCTCAAGGTCCCTACAGGAGTAATCTGTGTAATTAGGCGGGTCGATTTCAAAATCACCCAAGTGACAAGAAAAATCGTATTTTAAGGATCAAAATATGATACTTTGTCGAAGGAAGCATACCTCTAAAATGAATTCTGATGTCCCGACTTCCCCATACAAGAATTTAAAAAAGATCACCATTTTTTGCACTTTACATGTCCATAAATCACGTGACCAGTTTAAGGGGGAGGGGGCGGGACTCGGAAAAATCACTTTTGATCACGTATGGTGATTTTCCTAGAATGTCATTAATATATACACATATAACCGAAACCTTACAAGTTATCGGGTGGAGTACGATTAAATTATTTTTAAACTGAAATTGATCTTAATTGAATTTTTGTAATTTTTATTTTACAAAATTTTTTTGTTTAAAGGAATAAATGAAATAAAGGAATTTCTCAGTATTCCTACAATCACGTGATTTATGTATGGGGGTGGGGGGGACTCCTATAAAACACCAAAAATCATTAAGGGGGGTACCAAAATGCCCAAAAGTTGATCATGTGATTTATGAACGCCCCTTAACGTAAAATTCACTGTCTATTTAACAGTCACTTCAATTGCCCTTTATTCTAACAGGAGGATGAACTGGCCGATAAATTCATAGTGATCGTTAAAGTTGACGGCTAGTCGAGAAGACGGCACTTACTGGTCAATAAAACTACTTCAGACCGCTTTATAAAATCTTGTAAAAGCCAACCGAGCATTAATTTAAGTTTTTTGTACGGTTAGCTGTCAAATACTTAAAATAAAGTTTTCGAAGCATTTACCTAAGTGGTGTTTCCATTTCGTCGTAGCAACTGCCACCTTCCATATCCACCTCCGATCCGCTGCCACAGGAAATGCGTGAATCTGAATCAACATCAACATGAATCTCTTGATCCTCTTCCTCCCCTTCATCACGTTCATCGTCCTCGTGCTCATGTGGTGAAGACATGGTGCTGATGTGGGGCGCCAATTTAAAGCTAAAACAAACACTTGGAGTTTTTAAAAAGCCTTGATAATAATAGGACTTTTATGCTCTTTTAAGGGGTGTTGAAATATGTTTTCAATTTCTTTGTTTGTTTTTAAATACACAGAACATTAACACTATGCTTCAATTTGTATGTGTTTTAAACATTTTAAAAGCACTTGGTATTTTCATTTTATTTTCACAACTGGGTATCACTTAATTTGTGTCTACAGCAAGCGGAAATTATCACTCCCAAAACAACGGTGGGTGCTTCAATGATTTTAAACTTTTCGATTATTCGGCAAATCTACCGCTGTTCAACTCTATCGACTTGAAAAGATTTTTGTTGTGACTGATTTGCGGCGGCCAAATGCAAAAAAATTTCAACGCGATTCGCGTGGTGTGGGCGGTCGAACGTTATTTTTGTAATTTAAATGCGCGAGTACCGACCGGCTACTAATTGCCTTGAACGGGTTTGAAAATGATTTTGAAATGATTTTGTGGCAACGCACGCGATTTTCGTATATTGCCAACCGCACCAAAGCAGCAGCAAATTAACAATAATAAAATGTTACGCTTTTTGATTCTCCGACGACAGAGTCAGCAGAGATGTTGTTATGTGCGGCTAAGCAACAACAATACAGCACCAATACCACCAAATGAAACAACTCACCCTGTTGCGATGGCTAAATATTTGCTTCTTATTATTACATATTATTATTGTTGGTGTTGTTGTTAGTGGTGGCGATAGCAGCACCAGTAGCGGGCTCGTTATACCAGTTTTACGGCTTCCTTCCTGATGTGTTCAATAATAGCTGTGCAAGTGTATGTGTGTGTGTCTGCCTGGACTTCAGGTCTCCTGAGCTCGTTAGCAAGTAAACATATGAACATTGGCCGTGCCGCCCTAACCTACGGTAATACAAGTGAGTAATCAAGTCAAAAAAGCAACAACAACAATATATTAATATTTACCTTAAAAGCCGACATTATTACCAACCAATACACAAACAACACTTATGCGTAACACTAAGCGCCGCCCACTTTTTGTATACCATTTATATGGCAATCACACAAATTGATATTTATGAAGTGTAACTTCTATGCACCCGTTAGGGGTAATTCCATATTACATGTGGCAGAAAATTGTTTAACATTAAGAACCATTTTCTCATCTAGCCTTCAACTTTAACGCTAACTATAAATTTATCGGTCAGAAAATCCTCCTGTTAAAATAGAAGGATGATGAACGGCCCTCAGTCAGAAGATATATTATGTGGATAGTAAATTCCCTCGCTCTTCCACGCGAAAAATTCGAAAGAACTAATCCACTCGGGTACTTTTAATCCTAAGGGCATGCTACAAAAACTAAAATTTACTCAAATCCCTTTGAGTATGCTACACAAATTACAATTTTCTTATGTACAAATGAATAGCGTTAAACCGGGATAGTTGGCCCAATTTTGGAAAAAAAAATCCAAAATTTGAAAATTTAGCTTTATATGAATACTAGCTGACCCCGCAGACTTCGTTCTGCACAAAACAGATTTTTGTTAAATTCATTCCAAAAATTTACAATTATTTCCGTGTTTTCTTTATTCGAAAAAATAAATTGAATGGAAAGTGTCACGTTTTCCCATAACTTAAACTTTTTTGTGAGAGTAGTATTGATGGTGTGTCATACCAGTTCCCAAGCAGATGCGATGATCATTTTTTAGTATATTCAGCCTTAAAAATAATAGGAGGTGGCACGCCTTTTTCCCATAGCTCCCATATTATTTGTGAGTATGTCGTTTACCTTCTACCAATTTTAATGGCCCTACTTTACTCCAAATGGGTATATGCAGCTTCACAAATTAAGTTTGTAATATAGGCGACACGCCTCTTTTGCGATAACTCCTCCTGAAAATTTCATTGCAATTTTTAGGTCCCTGCCATGAACGCTTTTTGAGGAATTCAGCCTTAAACATTAAGTATATATTGGAGGTTCTTACAAATCCTTTTAGAGATATTAAGCATGAAAAGCTAAGTTTTTATGGGAGCTGCCACGTTATTTTGCTAAAAAAAAAAAGTTTTGTAAAGAACATTTAGCCAATATCTCGGAAGCGTCTAGGGTCACATGTGGCCCACATTCAGGTCAATATCACGGAACCGCATTCGCAATGGAACTAAGAACCCCTCACCAACTTCATTTGCTACATATATTGTTCAAACATTTTTGAGGTCACACCTGGTCCAGATTTTGGTCGGTCTTTCGGAAAATGGTTCGTACATGGGACAGAGAACCACTTCATTTCAAAAAAACTCACCAGCACTTTTCATTTGATATCCATATCATACAACACGTGTGGCCATAGTGCTCCTCATTTTGGTCGATATGTGGGAAACAGGTTCATACATTGGACTCAGAGTCCTCCAACACCTTTTATTTGATACCCATATCGTACAAACATCCCCTGTGCCACATATAGTCCACATTTCGTTCAATATCTCGGAGCCGGGTTCACACATGGAACTAAGAGCCACACCCTGGTAAACCCTCATCAACACCTTTCATGCGGTAGCCATATTGTCCAAACACTTTCTAGGGTCATACCTGACGTTCGGACGTTCCAGTATTTGATACACTTAAATTCGGTAATCCTCCTAACTTGGGGAAACAAATTTTTGCGACCGGAAAGATCATCAGAAACTGTGTTTTGGAGAAAAAAATTTGAATTTAATTTAAAACGTATGTATGTTTTTTTACTACAAAGTTTATTTTGTGTCCGAACGTCTTAAAAAAAACACTTCGGTGTCACTAAGTTCATTAGTGGTGACGGCATTATTATCTATTTTACTAGCAAATTCAACAGTGAGTAATTTGCTATTGACATTTCCATGGGTAATTGGAACTACACTAGAACCGGCTTCCAGTGTGGCCTACATTGGCGCTGAGCGCCCTACCATCTTCCTCTTTTCTATTGGACCAGCAAACGAAGCACATCAACAATCAGTACATCGATAAGTATCATCATCTTTTCATCAAGAAACTTATCAGCATAAGTATCATACATATCGTCGGAAAAAGTGCAAAAGCGCAATTCGCACTTCTGCAAAACCGCACATTCGACATTTCAAAAATGAGATTTGCCTACCAGGGCTTCTGGGGACCCGGATCCATTCATTAGTAACAAAAAAGTAGGGGTTTGTGCAAAAGAATGTAAAAAAAACCACATTTAAATTTGACCCTCACATAGTGGCTCGTACAAAAGTTAATCAGTTGTTTCAGTGTCTCCTGTCAAATTTGTGCGGCTACGTATGTGCGGTTTTGCAGAATTGAGATGTTCGGTTTTGCAATCTCTCCGACAATATATTTCTCACCTCTCTCTCATCCCTTTTTTAAATTAATCAAGTATTTCATATACATAAGTAAATAAACTTTCAAGTAAATTAAGTTAGCCCATAAGGCCAGTAAATTAAATTTCTTTTAATAAATTGTTATAATTGAATTGAAATTTCCTCTCTACATTTCTTCGGAAAGATATTCCCTCCGTTGTTCACGTAAGTTATCTCTCTCTCTCTCTCTCAAAATCCTATCTGGATTTAACACATAGTAGGAGTAATCTTCCAGATGTATTTATTATATGCTGCACAGGACCGACTTATGGCTAGATACCTACTTGTATACGTAATTTTTTGCCAGGTGCTTTTGTAGGAAATTCGCAGATGTATTTCAAAAGTCATAGCTACTCAGCAACAAAAAAAAAATTATTGATGACAGTAGGAAGCACCTAAGTTTTATCAGAACCGGTGTTCCAATATCTATCAAATTTTGCAATGTGAGATGTGACATACATGCCTACATAGTGGTATCGATAAGCTTGGCCTAGATTCATTTTCAAATTTTTCTCTTTGGTTGACACATGTTCGGAAACACCCATATATAAAGATACGACGGATACGGCAAAATAGAATTTGCTCTAACTAACGTATTGGCGGACTGATTCTATTTGAGCTATAAGTAAAAGCAGAGCACGTCATGATTGAGGTACAACCGTGTAAGCATTTAACTTCAGTTGCGCATGGAACTTACCCAACTTGCCTATTTTTTTTCTTGTTTGCCGTCGTATGCGCGAACATAAACTGGTTACTGTCTTGCAATTTGGCAGCACTGGTCACATTTATAAGACGCGCTATGTGCTAAGTGAAGAATGGTGCACAAACGAAAATGGAGGTGGAGCCTAGCAAACAACAGCTATTTCGCCATTGGCAATGCGCATGCCCTGACATTTTTATTATTTTCATTTTCCTCTCTTTGTTATGCTTGCAATTACTTTGAGTTTGCTGTCGCCAGCCACTTTCATGGAGTCGTTTATTGACTTGCCCCCTCTTTTGGTATAAGCTTTCTGTATTGTTTCGTAGCAATTTGTTTGCGTGTGCCTGTGTGTTTGCTGGCAGCAATGCTTTGTATCAACGACGTTTTAAATGGAAAACGTTTTGCTTTTGTGTTTTGTTGTTACACTCACACACACACAACCAGCCATGTGCATTTTTTTTTTCAATTTCTCTGATTTGCTATTTAGAGGAAATCGTTAAATTGTGGCAAGCGCAAATGTGGCATATTAATAGAACAATTGGCAATGAGAATGTAAAAGAATAACACCAACAAAGTCAGTTTTGTTCATGCAGTTCAATTTACGGTACTCTGAAAGTGTCAAGAAACTAAATGGAACATAACCATCAGTTAAAGGAATGGTCAATGATAATGGAGAAAAAGAAGATTGCGAATTGATTAGTTGGAGGGGGTAATACTATTTAAGCCATTATTTTACTGATACTTGATTAAAAACTCGTGAAAGACACGGTAGAATATTAAAATTATTTTTTTTTAGTACTTAAAATGTATATCTTCTCGAGACAATTTTGATTATTATAATTGAATTTCGGGCAAGCAGGGTAAACGTACTAGTTTCCGGTGTGGTTGTAGACGATTTTGGCCCACCCTAATATCTATTCGTCTGAGTGTAAGATCACCACATTTCAAAATATTTTTCAATATCGCCGTTTTCAGAATTTGGTTTAATAGGTAAAGTTGTTGCTTTTTTGAATCAAACTTTAAAATATTGCATTGGTGACAAAAAATTTAAAAATACGATTTTCAATCAGAGGTAGGGGATTTGAGTTAGGGTGATCTTCAACTCAGCTGCCAATTTAAAGTAGTTCTTTTAAAAGATATTTTAAAATTCTAGCTTCCTTAATAGGACCTGGGTGACCGAGCTTGCTCGGTGCTATAAATTTAGCGCTACCTTTACTTACCCAAAATTATTCCAAAATGACCCAAAAATAATACCAAAACAAAGCCTAAATGATCCCAAAAAGACCCTTCAATGTTCCCAAAAAAGTAAGAAATTGAACCCCAAAAGACCCAAAAATGATTCGAAAATGATCCCAAAATGACCCAAAAATGACCCTAAAATGATCCCAAAACGATCCAAAAATTATTCCCAAACGACCCCAAAAACACCCTTAAATGTACCCTAAAGTGATCCCAAAATGATCCAAAAATGTTCCCAAAATAATCCTAAAATAATCCCAAAAACGACCGCAAACGGATCCTCAAATGTTGCCAAAATTCTCCCAAAATGATCCCAAAATGACTCCAAAGTGATCCGAAAATTACCCCAAAATTTTCCCAAACTAATTCAAAATTGAACCCAAAATGATCTCAAAATAGCCCCAAAATTATTCCAAAGTTACCCCTAAATGATCTCAAAATGATCCTAAAAAAATCCAAATATGATCCCAAATATATACAATACAAATAAAATACGGTAAAATGGTAACCCTGGGCAGCTACCCTACTTGAAAATATTTTAGTTGGTATGTCGGCGAAAATACCTTTCATTTGATACCCATATTGGCATATCTAATTCCACAATTTAAAAAAATTAAGATAGGTGGCAACCCTGTGCACCCCCCAAGTGGCAACTCCCAAGTGGATAGTCTTAGAATCAATCATACTATCTATATTAAAAATTTCATCCAAATCGGTCAAGCTGTTCCCGAAATAGTCCGGATATACAAATATACTGCGGTAAGGTGGCAACCCTACTTGACGATATTTTAGTTGGCATTTCGCTGAAAATACCTTTCATTTAGTACCCATATTGGCATGTTTTGCTACAAAATAAAAAAAAATTTTAAACCGCCCGAGGTGGCAACCCCCAAGTGGATAGTCTTAGAATCAACCATACTATCTATATTAAAAATTTCATCCAAATTGGTCAAGCGGTTCCCGAGATAGTCTGGATATACAAATACACAAATGTACAAATATACAGATTTATCTTGTTTAAAGTTATAAGATTTTTTCCGAAAAATGTTTGACGTGCCTAGGTAATACTTTATATAAATCCGTTGGAAACCCTAGTATTTTCTTTGTCGAGACACCCTAATATACATATTGAAGTTTTAATGACTACCACAAATTCAGTGAACTTGTTTTTCTTTAGCACAAATTGGAAACTTTTAGCGCGCCTTACAATGAATGTTGATAAGTGACGTAATAGATAAACGTCGATTAGATTGACAACTCTATTGCAGCTGGCAAATGTACTTAAGTATTATTACTCAATTATATGGTAGCTAAATATAACTACAATTTTATTATTCAATATAAATATGTGATACACAGTTTTTACATACGTATCTACTTAAAAATGGATAAAAGGAAATTATTCAACATTTTAACACCCACTCACATTTTAAATAAATAACACTACTCGAAAAAAAAATTACCAAAATAGTTGTCACGTATGGGCTTTTCAGGGGTCGAACATACGATCACGAATCGAAATCCAGACGAGAGAAAATTCCGTGATACGTCAGTCGTATAAGCGAAATGGGATTGTTAGATACGATATCAAACGAAACGTAATTTATTTTGATAGCTCGATAACTATAGGCTGTACAAAAATGACTATTATCATTACCCTGCGGGTTAGGGGTTTAGAATATGCCCGAGGTAGGCATACCGGTCGTAAGAGGCGACTAATATGCACATAGGTAATTGACGTGCTAACTCGATGGTTGATCTACGGATATGATGCCTCTCACCTCTCATTACCCATCTTCTCCTTCCTCATGGATGGAGGGATGCCATGACCTAGAAGGTTCCACTGGTCATACCAAATCGCTACCACGACAGTCGGGCAGTACCGCAAGGGAGTACCGCAGCGTACCGGGGTCATATCCGGCCAAGGACTGTCAACTTCGGCATCACTCCCCAAAACCTTCGGGGAGTGTTTTGTTGTTAACAACAACAACAACAACATTATTGATGGGGAAAATTTTTCTACGTATGTATACTAAATTTTTCGAAAAGAATCCTGAAAAGTCCATACGTGGCATATATTTTCATATAATTTTCAGAGCTAATTTTTCAGTCGCGATATCTGAGAAGTGGTAACTTTTAGAGAAAAAATGTTAGGACCATACTTGTGAGAATTTCAACAACTTGGTCTTAGGTAATTTTTCGAAAAAATATTCGAGATAGGTGGCAACCCTGTAAACCTCCCCAAGTGGCAACTCCCATGTATATAATCTAAAAATGAATCAAATTTTATCCAAATCGGTAAATAATAAACAAATTTAGGTTGGGTGACAACCCTAAGTGGCAACCCTACTGGAAATTGTCATATTTGGAATACCGCCGAAAATACCTCTCATTTGATACCCATGTTGGCATATCTAGCTCTATATTTAAAAAATGGGATAGGTGGAAACCCTGTTAACCGCCGTAAGTGGTTGCACCCCCGTATATAATCTTAGAATGAATCAAGTTGTCTATACGCCAAATTTTATCCAAATCAGACAAGCAGTTCCCAAGATATACGAAAAAATAAATAAATTGCTTAAAGGTGGCAACCCTAAGTAGCAACCCTGCTTGAAATTGTCATATTTGGAATACGGTCGAAAGTACCTTTCATTTGATACCCATATTGGCATATCTATTCTATATTTAAAAAAAATTAGATTGGTGGCAACCCTTAAACCGCCCTAAGTGGCAACACCCATGTATATAATCCTAGAATGATGGATCCATATGCCCAATATCATCCAAATATTTCGAGCGGTTTCCGAGATAGTCCCTGATATACAAACATATGTACATCTTCTATTACGAAAATTTTATTTCCGTTGCTTAATTTCCATTGCATAATTTCCGTTGTATCTTCTATTACAGAATACAGTTTTCTCAAAACTTCATATCGCCGCCTAAGAAGATAGCTTCAAAAAGTTACATCCGATAAATCTTTTATGATTTTGACGATTTCGGAAGCTAGATCTCGATTCGAGGTACATTCGAGAGCTAGCCCCATTCTCCAATCTCTAACGTAAAAGACGACTCGAGAAACACTCGAGAATCACAGCGTTCTCTAACAAAATGGGACATAATTCTCAAATCGAGAAAACTATAGTTTTCGATTCGAATTCTAATGTCATTCTCTAATGGGATTCTAATGTGAATTTGCAAATGCTCGCCTTTTGGCTAGTTCTCTAACCTATCTCGAATCGAGTTCTAGTGTAGTTCTCTATGGTTGCCTTCGAATAGAGAATAGTTAGAGAATTACCCTAGTTATCTAACGTAAAGACGAGCATTTCTCTAACGTCAGAGACTGTGTTTGTTGGGGTAACATCCTCAACAGATACATTGAACGATTACTTAAGAACTCATTGCTTTTATCTTTGATTTTGTCCATTAAACTTTTTTGCCGAGAAGGGTCAAAGGAAAAAATACACCAGGGGAGATTGCTTAACCACTGCCGAGGGGCGACCTCGTTTAGAAAAAAAATTTCCTAATGAATTTTAGATGTTGCTTTTACCGACATGAGAACCCGGAATATTGAATTGATGTAGATGGATAGGCCGAGCACACGAGCAAAATATAATTTGTTAGCTCCTTACAAATGCATGGGACACGTTGGAAAATCCCCTAACCGGGAAACTGTAAAGAAAATATTACTTATTTCCCACGAACCAAAGAGAGAAGATTGCGCCAAAGGCGATACCGTTAGAATAAACTTGCTTTCTTTGGCAGAATCAGCTGATTCCTACGTCACAGGTTGCCACAGAATTACCACTTTACTCTACTTTTACCGCTGGTGTGATTTAAAAAAAAAAAACTGTGTTGTGGGGGCAACCATGGACGAATTTAAGATGGCCGACTGAGCAGCGCAGTCGTGAAGTCATACGCTAACTGGGGAAGTCATGGGCCTGCTAATTTCCATTAGTATCTGAGTTCCGTGTTAAATCTCCGTTCAATCGTTGCGAAATTTGTATTTTAACTCTAGACTGTGGAAATGTTTGATCTCTGCTTTGGAATAAATATGTTTAAATTTAACCGAACATGAAAGTACGAAATACGGGACGCTCAGAAAATTAGAGGACATTTTACGTTCTGTATAAAATTTAAAATAGGTGTCCGAAAAAAGGACTGTGTCGTATAATATAGGACGGTTGGTCGCTGTACCTAGTCCATATTCTTGATACGGGTTTTGGACTCGCGACGAGATAGGCATATGTGTAATCAGGTAAAAACCTACCAATCTCGCGTAGAACGGGGTATCATTAAGGTACATATCCAAAGACTGTACCTCTATTCATATAGTTGTACATATGTATGTTTAAGTAAAAGCACAATTGCTGCTGTATGGCTAATTGGATTTCACATCAACGACCATAATATAAAAAACAACAACTTCAAATTTGCATAAGCATACAAATATACCTACATATGTACATACAAATACCTATATAGCAACAATAAAACGCAAAGCAATTGCAATGCAATTTTAATGCCAAATAACAATTTCCACACAACAATAAAAGCAATAGTGGCGGCAGCTAACAACAATAACAACAATATTAACAGCAACAAAAAAAAAATAACATTACCAACAAATAACAAAACATTAAAAGAGCACAATAACAACATTTGGTGAAATTTTTATATCATTTCTTTACTTTTATTTCAGTTAATAACAGCAACAGCAACATCACAACAAGCAACAATAAGCAGCAGCAGCAACACGAAATTGATACTTGGTATGAATACAAAATTAGTTTCACCTTTGCAAAAGACAAAAGAGCCTGGCAAAATGGATGGGCAATTGGTATGTGGCATGCGGCATGCAGCAACATACAGAGCATACAAAATAAGGTAAGAGGCAAGTGGCAATCAGAAAAGCACGAAGTTGTAAGCTGATTCATTGTATATACATAGATACTACATAGCCATAACACCATACACCATTCATATCCAAACACAAATGCTGTAAAATTCTTTGGAAGTAAGGGGGAGGTGACTGTTGGGAATGATGCCCCTCTTAAATATCCTTAACGGTCGAGATTCCAAAAGATTTTTGCAAAATATAGTTTTCGTCTTTCGGTAACTGGGGCAAACTAGAAACACGAATAACAACATAGTCATTATCCAACTGATCTTTACAAGGTACTCGGGTCCTCTGTCCTATCTTCTGTTTGACAAGAGACTCATAGAGTTTGATATTTGCGTCTTGGGTAGGGGTTTTACTCTATGACCCCTTGATGACTTAAATAATTCTGCTTTCAAATTCGAAACCTACATACCTATAACTACGTTTCTGGTGCTGGCTTCCCATGAAATAGTGCGTATAATGCTTATCTGCGAGTATTAGACCGGAATTTTAACCTGCAAACACTACAAGTATACTGGTATCAGCCTATTCCAGTATAACTTTGGCAAGCCTATAGAAAACACCATAAGTGGCAGCTCTAAACCATATTACCTACATTCAAAAATCGTTAAAATGCGTCTTAATGCAATAGGTGCCAACACTGTCCGGTAACCCTATCATTTACGAAATAGTCGTGGATATACAGAAATATATCCTTCACCACTCTTAGTCGAAGACCAGGAACGCCACTGTAGGTACATTTCATGTACATAAATATTTCGCCATTTCGTAGTAAAACTAGTTACAACAACAAACGCTTTGTATGCACATTAGGCTGATTGAAATAGGTCTTAGAGACTTAGGAGCTAGTAATTGATAAAAATTAAGTAAAAAATGTATGGGAAAAATAACGACCTGTTTTTGTTGTTGTGGTACTGATTTTGACAGTCCTTTGCCGGATATGAAACCGGTACGTTCCGGTGAATAGCACCTTCTTGGAAACAATTTCATTGACCCGTAGGTGGAAATAGATTTTAGTCGCCTCTTACGACGGGCATAGCTACCAGAGGCAAATTCTCAACCCCTAACCTGCAGGGTCTAAGCGATCTCTAAGACCCATACCTAAATTGGAGCGTTGAGCTTTTTTATCGTGTTGTCTCTTTTTAACTTAACAAAATACTATATGTTGGAAGGAGACAACGTGATAAAAAACGTCCAACGCTCCAATTTAGGTTGTGGTGTAAGGCCTTACTTATGGGGCTAGGCTTATTTTTTTGTATCAATTATGTACTAACTTTTGAGGGCGTAAGACGTAGAATACATTTTCTTGAATCGCCCTAATGTATGTACATTTACAATAAAGTAGCAACAATCCACTTAGTTGTAGTTAGATGGCTCATAGTGAGAAACAGTAAGGAGTAAGTACAATCTAAAGGCAGATGAGTCTACTCCGCTTATCCAAAAGTTTCCCCCACTCAAGCCATACTCACATAGGTACCACACTATGCAGACTTTATTGGCAACTCATGGAATATTTAACCAATAACCTAGCTTACAGCAAATGTTTCTTATACGCCCCCAAAAGTCTCAACCCCTCAACAAGACCAATGAACCGACATATTTATTCGAAAATAGTGTCAATCTTGTTAAAAGTACTCTGTCTTCTGTGGTAAATTTTTGCGGTGCTGCTGATTAGGATGCTGAGCTTTGCTGACAATCTTGTCTAAGTGCACACGTCTGCTGCTTTTTGAGTATTCATATGAAGTTCGGCTTTCATTTTCTATGCATTTTTATTCGTGTCACATGACCATAAATGTAAGTATTTCTTACTAAAATGCTTACATCCACACGATTGTACCTCAATCATGACGTACTCTGCATTTCAATGCTCCTTAGTTGAAATCCCTTTGTGGGCGATTTCGGTTAAGTTATGATCATTTGATTAAATCTTTTCGAAATGCGTTCGGATAAAGTGCCACCTTCCATTTTAGTGATTTTTTTTTTTTTTCATTTTGATTCAAATCGAATAAATCGAAGTTAAGTACACGAAGATAAATATCATTTTACTAGAATGGTAGTACCTGGGATGCTTCTCGGAAGTCAGTGATCTAAGCCAACTCTCCAATTGGCGAAATTAAACCGATACGAAACAATTTTAGAAACTGCATTTTCTACAGGTTACTTGAAATATAAAAAAATTTCAAACGAAATATAAAAAAATTACGAAAAAAATAGTAAATTAGAAAAAAAAAATATAATAAAATTACACAAAAAATAAAATGAAATTAAACAAAATAAAATAATTACACAAAAAATATTGTAAAACTACACAAAAAATATAATAAAATTACACAAAAAACATATAAAAAATCACAAAAAATAGAGTGAAATTACACAAAAAATATTATAAAACTACACATATCGCCGGTTCCAAAGTAAACAGAAGTATTTCAAAATTTAAATTGTTTTTGAAATGGCATTCAAAATTTCGTTTTTACAATGGAGTTCTATGAAAAAATAAAAGTTTTAAATGCTGTTTACTTTGGAACCGAAACCTAGCTGGTTCCGACAAATGATTTTTCACGCATAAAAAATAGCTTCACATCAAATGTCAGCCAGATATCTCTAAAAATGAGGGACTAGTTTGCGTTCAAATAGACAGACAGACCGACAGATGGAGACATGGCTAAATGAATTCAGCTCCTTGTCCTGATCATATCGGTATACTTATTGGTGGGTCTATCTCTTCTTACAATTTGGCCTCAAATAACTCCATCATCATAAGGCCAGGAAAAGTTACATAAGTGGTCTCTGGAGTATCAACGAATCATGGACAGTGTCGAAACAAGCTGACATGGTGCCTGGAGTACGTTTTTCTGTCTCAAAAAGTGGTTGCCCTAGATGAGTTGGTTTCTTATAAAATATTTTTTTTGCGTAATATCAAGGCATTTATGTATGTACATTGTACAGATTTGCTCAAAATAAATGCATACTTAAGTATATACGGATTTGTGTAGTAAGTTTAGCAACAAGCAAGAATCTCAAAGAACACAATAACTACTCTAACCTCATCGTCAGTTAATGTCTTTCCAATTTCGTATCAAACCGAATGTCAGTATTAATTATTTATTTACTACGACCGTGTATGTATGTATACATGTACATATATGTAAGAAAACTTCTATGTACATATTTATGTTGTGAGGATACGTCTTCTAAGGCGATTGCTATAGCCTTTGTATTATACATTTAGTGTTGTTGTGCACGAAATTGGTTGTAAAAATTTTAGTAGGCCAACAAAGATGCAATTCGGTTTTATTTATTGCTACATTTTTGGTAAATCTGTGGAAAAGTTGATTTTCCTGATTTTGTGCGTGTTGTTAGTGTTTTAGGCTTAGAAATGTTTAGAAATCATGGCTAAGTGCGAAAATTGAAAATGTCAACGTATATTTTAGGGCTATAAATTTTATAATAGGGGTACAAGTACACAGCTTTAAGATATACATTAGACTGGGCCAAAAATTAAAATCTTTTTTTTTCCTAAAATATATTGATTTTCTTTTTAAAAAAAGGTGAACAAAATTACTGTAATTTTTTCAGATTTTTAAATTAAAGTCTAGAGGTCTATCATCGTTAGATAAGATTTTACAGACTTTACCTCATATGTATGAACACGACAAACCAATGTTGTAAAACACCATTTACCTGAAAATATTTTTGAAGGAAGTCGAATTCCCTACAAAATTTGCATTGACCAAAATTTTCCCTGACTAGCCGTTTTCTAGTATTCTCGCTTAAAAAATTAGCATGTTTTTTCGATTTCTCATTTTTTCTTTCAAAAATTGTCAAAAATTCAAATATGCATATACAACAAAGATAGATACAGATTCTTAAAGGAAATTGAATGGGCTACAAAAAAGGTTAAACAACTTTTTTTTGTAAAGTTACTCTTTCAAAACTTATTTAGTATTAAATTAAAAAAAATTCATATTTCCGTCTTTTTTTGGTGTTTTGATCCAATTTTTTAACTAAATTTTGGTTATTGATATTATTATGATTAATTATTATAACCAAAAATATACATTTCTCATAAACGTTCAAACATATTTTTGCTAAATATATGCTATCTCTGTGAAGGTGTAGTTTTACAGTCTTCAAATGGCGCAGCCACAAAAAAAAACAAAAAGTTGACGGATGTGTGAACTCGATACATTAATTTTCATGTATTATTCGTGATCAAAATTAGTCTAACAGGTCACAGTTCTTCTCTAACTTAAAACCATAACAAAATAATATTGGACTTTTTTGTAAGGTTAAGGCCGAACCTCGGGCCTGTTGTTAGATTCTGATACCGTATTCGGATTCAGCAACTAATTTCCCTTAAGAATATGTATTTAGCTTTATTCGATGTTGATTTTTTCATGCTTCGCAAATTTTCAAACCAAAATCGGGAAATCGAGCTTCGCTTGGAGCGAGTAAACATTAATCAAATTCCTTGAGACAGTTTTAAGCTCCATGGCATTACCAAATTTTTTTGTTTTAATTGATAAAAAAAATGTTAAGAAAATAAATATGATATCCACAATCATTTATTATTTTGGCACCTATGCAGAAAAGAACAGGAAATAATTAGAAATTTTTAAAAATGAAAAAAAATGACAAATGAATTTGGAACATCAGGGATGCTGAGCAACTCAAGCTGAATTAAAGTATGTTGCATAAATTGAGATGATTCGTTGGAAATGAGTGGATGTACATTTTTGTGAACACTTTCGTCTAAGGCTTGTAATTACAAAACATTTTCGGTTACTTGAAAAGATGAAGAGCTTTTTGTAGCTCATCCCAAAGTGTGTATGTGTTTAGCTGCATTTAAAAAAAAATCCGCAAGTGTTTCCCCAAGTCTTACAGCTAAAATGTATATCTTTTTTTAATGTTGACGATGAGGGACTTTTCGTCATCTGAAAGGTGAAATCTTTAAGATGGCTGAAGCATTACATAAAGACAACTTACTTTCAAATTAAGTACTTTCTAAAAAAGTGTTATATTTCTAAGATTGCTGTTTACTAATCCTGAACCATAATATACTAGATAGCTCAGTTATGAATGAGATAAAATTAAAAACTCAGACTTCAGTTACCTATAAGGAAATTTTTTTACGAAACGGCTTAGGGCCACTCCCACTATTGGGCAAACGTATTTTAACCCGGTACTTTCCAGAACTTTTCCTGATTTCTTTTGTCACATTTAAAACACAGATAAACTCAATCAAAGTAGATTTCAAAGATTTCAGCATTGATAATAAAATTATACCTATAGGCTGGCTTAGTTTAAATCAAGGGAAAAATAACCCTAACTTTCTTAATAAAACCCATAGCTAAGTATATAATTTTCGGGTACCCCAGCGCTTACACGCCCTTACTTGTTTGTTTTAAATCTTTTACATTTGTATTAATGAATTGATTTGAAAATTATACCAATTTAATTAGCATTTAAAATACAAAATAACACACACATTATTACAAAGCAGAATAAGTAAACCATGCTTGTTGTTGCTTGTTTATTAACAATAAAATAAACTTAAATGACAGCGACAGATATAATTTTAAAAAGCTTTTAAACATCAATAATACATGGAATGTTCAGTCATAAGATAACACGAACATGTTTAAATTTGCTATTCAAATATACCCAGTGTATAAATCTGGCAATCAAATCAAGTTGTAGTCAACTACCGCACACCTAGGTGTGGATTCAAAGCCTACAGTTCAATTAAATGACTTTTTAATATAAGGAACTGATTTTTTTAACTTGGATATGTCCCAAGAGGTGTCAAATGTCACATTTGGACAGCGATATACCAGCCTAAATACATAGTAGATAGGTACATACATATGTAGGTCATGGGTTCCAGATGTGCCGGAAACAGAAACAATTCAAATAAAAGCTCCACTTGAGTGGCCTCAATGTTGAATTTTGTTGTCTTAGTTAAAACTCAGACTGGAACCCCCTGCGGTTTAGGGGTTTAGAATATGCCCGAGGTAGGCATACCGGTCGTAAGAGGCGGCTAATATGCACATAGGTAGTGACGTGCTAACTCGATGGTTGATCTACGGATATGATGCCTCTCATCTCGCATTACCCATCTTCTCCTTCCTTACGGATGGAGGGATGACATGACCTAGAAACTTCCAATGGTCATGCCAAATCGCTCCCGAGACAGTCCGGCAGTACCGCATGGGAGTACCGGAGCTTACGGAGCAAATTTCGACATCTCTCCCCAAACCTTCGGGGAGTATTTTAGGTTTTAACATAACAACAACAAGAACCACAACCACAACAACAATAACCACAACAACAACAACAGCCAATCTTACTCGTTTTACTCTGACTTAACGCTCAACTGTCGTCGATCTCTTGAAGAGATGGCCCGGTAGAACCGCTTGAACCTCACATGGGTCCTGGACACAGCGACATTGACTGTAGGGCAGGCGAACTTGCTGGCAGGGAACGACCAAGCTGGGTCTTCGCGATAAAGAAGGCTTAGGTATGCCCTTTGTCACATGCAAATTAAAACTGAAGGAGCACACACTTCGTCACACCTTGCAAAATGATTCTAAAAGATCTCGACATATCTTCACCTTAAGTCGCTGGATAGCCTACGCCAGGTTGCAGATCTGGATACAAGGGCCTTGATTTCCACCCCCAAGTCAACAAACTGGTAACGGTGGAGGAGTAACGGGGTCGGTAAGGAGTGCCAATTCTTTGGTATTTTTTTTATGTAAAGCGGTGTAATTGATTAAAATACTTAACAAAGATAAATACAAACATATGAACGTCCAAATTTGAATATCTGTTAAAAATTAATTCATACAACACCATACTAATGTGAAGCACAAGACATTCTAGGAAAAGTGTCGCCAAAACGGTCAGCACAAAACAGAAAGAGGTTGGCCAGCCTCGATAAGCGAAATGACGGCAATCAGAAGTAACAATATGAGTCATTCAGCCAATTACATATCGGAATTGACCTTTTTACAAGACGATGTGAATATGTAGGCTTGTTCACATACCTAAATATATATTTGTATGTAGCACACAAGTTAAAGTCTTAAAGGTAAAATTATTTGTACCTGTTGAAAAATTGATTCTGCCGCTGAGAGAGTTGATAAGAAAGCGGATGTAACTCTAACAAAGTGTTCAACAATCAAGACCATTGAGATTTCGAGTCTTTTTAAGAATTACGCTCAAAGAAGCACCCAAAATACACATATACCGACATACAACAACTAAAATAGCCACATGCCACAAATTAAGTGATTAAATACTCTGCCTTTGTTGTAGATTTAGTGGTGTTGATGACCGATTCAATCTTACTCACATTTAATTACCAGCTGAAAGTGTTATTTTATAGCCTCATTTCTATTTTCAAATTTTTAGCTAGAGTGTCAGTGTAACCCATTCATATATGAATCAATTTGTTTTAACGATTTTGTATTTAGCAGCGGACGTAATCCATATGTAAACCAGCTAAACATCTCGCTAACTCTTCGAACGTTTTTATGTTAAATGATTACCCACAGAATTTTTTATAGCCATACCGGTTAGTCATATTTTTCCTATATTTTAGTGCTTTTACGATTTTTACTTTAACGGCTATTAATGTATCAATTTGTTTAATTTTTGCATCAAAGAGATTTCTGATAAGAGATTTGTGGTAGGTATTAATCCTCTTCTAAGTAGAGCATTTAATGAATTTTATGATTATTTTTAGAATTTTTTTACACGGTTAAAAAATTAGCATATTTTAAGCTTTCCAAAAGTTTAAAAATAATTTCAATTTCTTTTGGCTTCGATTTAAGATCTAAATAAAAAATCAGTAAAATTGTGTTTGGGTTGTTTGAATGTAATTGAATTTTGCCCACAAAAACTTTATGTGCGGCATAGCTCAGCGGTAAAGCAGTCGGCTGTGACTACTGAGCGCTTTTGTTCGAATCCTGCCAAGTGCCACATTTTTTAGTTTTATTTTATTCTTAAAACTTTTCGGTTTACACGGAGAAAAATATTTTTCTAAATTCTAGAAAAATATGTTCTCTATCTCAAAATAGTAAATAATTTGATAAATTTAGGAAATTTACTTGATTTTCACTGAAATTAGTCAAAAAAGTTTACTTCAAACAAACAAGTTATTTTCTTATCAAAAACAAAAACTATAAGGAAAAAATATTCAAAAAAATTTAAATAAATAAGAAAATATTTCACTTTATTGAAGAAATATTTTCATATTTATTTAAATTTTTTTTAAGTCCATATTTTTTGAGCAACACTAGCTATGGTAATTTTATTTATTTTATTTGCATTACAAACTCCTGTAATTAGAAGATGCTTTTTCTTTAAAAGTTTATGGAAATACATAATTTATGCTTGCAATCACAAATTGTGGTTTTTTCCCAAGCAAACGTAACACAAGCAGAATGACGCTCTATATCCTCAGAACCCAAGCGCTTGCTCCAATTGAGCACATAGAAGGTAAAGGTAAGGTCCATTAGATTTCATAAATATAAAAATAAGAATTTAAATAAAATTAAAAATCTTTGGTTGAGGTAGAATTCGGGCCGGGATTCCAAGACCAACTTCCTCAACTATGATAATTTTGTGTCCATGAAGCTGCAAGAAAAAATTTGGTTTATTTCAAGTAAACATTTCTTATTTATTTTAGTGCTTATCAAGAATTAATTAAAAAAACATTTTCCAAGTTCAAAATTACTCCTAGATTTTCTTGTTTGTGCCTTGTTTCTAGTAAAAAACTCTCTCCGTGTAGGATTGAAACTTTTCGGTTAAAAATTAAAACTTTTTGGTTTTAAAATTAAAACTTTTCGGTTTAAAATTAAAACTTTTTGTTTTGAAAATTAAAACTTTTAGGTTTAAAATAAAATCTTGTCGCCTTAAAATTAAAACCATTTCGGTTTACAGTTGTTTTGTTTTAATTTATTTTTGTAATTTTATTTAAGATTGAATTTTGCCAACAACATTTATGTGTGCGTTGTAGCTCAGCGGTAGAGCAGGCCAGTGGCGTGCCTTCCATATAAGCCGAAAAGCCCGGCTTGCCTAGCTAATCCTCTATGAGCTACAATATGTTTCAAAAATGTATCGTAACAATTTCTTTAACGTTTACATTTGGTTTCACTAACTGCCAATAGCATAAACATATAAATAAAGCTCTCCCTGCCATCTGTCGGCTGATAGCAAAACAATTAACATAAAATTTTTTCAGCGCATATGATGGCATCTCTTATTTGCTTACTTAAAATAGCCTTTAACCGCCTAGGCGATGATTGCCATCTCGCTTTTACTTATTGGCTTTTACCTGGCTTTCAAATCCCTTACTAAAATGTCTTTTTGAAGCTACAGTTTTTTTGAATTTAGAAGAAATTTTGTATGCAACTACGAAGCCAGCTTCGTGCTGTTGTTACTATAAGCTTTAAAGCCAAACTGGATATGTATATATGTACATGCATATCTACAATGTTAATGTGCAAAGAGCTCTACTCAAAAATTATTGGCGCATATTTTAAAGTAGAAAAAAAGAATTCAATAGTGGTGATTGCTGTAATATTTTTTTTTTTTTGCTAGGCATTATAAAATATAAAAAATATTTTTTAGGTTTCTTAGGTCCACTTGCACGACGCCGAGTTATCTTTTTAACTCAGAGTTAATTTGACATTAACTCTGAGTTAAAAATATAAATTTTCGTTGTGCAAGTGAGCCTTGGCTTCTGCGATGTATGTAAATGGGAAATAGTGCAAGTAAACCTTTTCCCTTGGATTGGAAAAGCTTAAAAAATCTGCAAAACAATAACTTGCCTATTGAAGAAACCTAAATGTTTAAGTTTTTCCCCGTGTGCAAAAGTCGATAAATATCTATCCTGAACTCTTCTTCTTCGTCTGAAATGTTCTTTGGCAGCAGTATGTGCTTTTGTTGGGGTTATAAGGACTGGGGCTTGCCTTGATTGAAACACGTAGGCACGCCACTGGAGCAGACGGGCATGCGGCGAATCTTTGTTCGAGTCCCAGCCAACGGACAAAATATAATTTTTTCTTTAGAAAATTGTTAAAAAATGTCTGGTTTAAAATTGAAACCCGTTTCATTTAACCAATTTTCTTGAAAACTGGTCTGGTTTAAATTTGGAACCGAATTTTGTTTGGTCATATATGTAGTCCAAAAAAGTTTAAAATTTAGGTTCACATTTTTAGCTGTGCGGGAAGGTAGCCAAGCCGCCAGCAAATTTATTCTGAAATAACACTAAAATGTCCCTGATCTTTTCAAGAGGTGGCCAAACATAGTTGCGTATACCTGACATGGATCACGGGACACAGGAACATTGAGGAAAACTGAAGGGCAGAAGAACTTGCTAGGCAAGTTAATGCTAAGCGACCACATCTACAGACAAGCTAACGAAATTAGCTAACAAGCCCCATGATGTCGGATATCTACCTAAACCTTGCCAAAAAACAGATTTTTATAGAAGTGTTGAAATTTCTAAATTGATAGGGATCGGCCGCCGTGGTGTAGCGGTTAAGTGTTCGGCCTTCTACACCAAGTCGTCCGGCAAAAAAAACATCAAAAATTATTTAGAAAAATTATTTTTCTAAACGGGATCGCGCCTCGGCAGTAGTTTGGAAAACTCTCCGGGTGTATTTCTGCCATGAGAAGCTTCTCAGCAAAAAATTCATTTGCTGGTAGGAAAAACTCAAAAGTAACACACCACAAGTTGGAAAGAGAAGCTCGGCAAAAATCTCGTTAGAGGTTATGATAACCTGTTGGTATATCGCCGCCATTATTATTTTTTTTTTATAGGGATACTTACCGAGCATTGCCTTATTAGGAGGCACGAAGAAGGGATTGTGTTCCATGATGTCGTCTATAAACAGTCCCTAGCAAAGTGTAAAGATAAGACGTCGTCGATTAGGTGGTCGCAGAAAGATCACTTATTGACATAAGAGCCAGTTGCGAACCTATGTATCTAGAAGATCGTAAGACGTGGTCATCAAAATATTTAACTTTAGTCAGTCAGAATACTCTCGGTATTGATTGAACTTCTTGAAAGAATAGCCTGTAGCGAAAGCACATAGTTGAAAAGTACTTTACAACTAGTTGGTCACTGGGCCAAACTAGTCAGTGTTTTGTCTTTTTTCCATTAAGCAACTGGTATTTTTTACGTGTTGATGTCCTACGAAATGTCAATTGTCAGATTTCGACCAGAACATACCACTCATCCACTAGTCATGATATACTAGAATTATACTAGTTGTAAAATACCAGTCCCATACTAGTTCAACCTAGACTAGTATGATTTCCATAAAATGAACTAGTCCCCATACTAATCCAAAAAGGACTAGGATGAAATATACTAGTTCCATACTAGTCCAAAAAGCATTGATCCTGGGCTAGTATGATTTCAATCAGAATTTTCAGGACTTACCCTTTATGATTTGCCTTTATTTTCATGTCTATTCTTAAGAATCCCCGACTATTTGTATTTACCCTATCACGAAAAAGTATCTGTGAATTATAAGAGAAAAAAGAAGCAAACGAAACGAATGAATTTTGTATTTTTTAACTGGTATGCTTTCATCCAGAAAAATCTAGTTGTATACTACTATAAATGGATATTTCCTGACTAGTATGAGTTCTGCCAGAAAATTATAGTTGTAAACTAGTGTTTTTCTGACTAGTTGGAGGTTTCGCTGCAGGGATACTTACTTAGATATTTAAAAGGTTTTGTCTTTCCATAAAGGGACGCGTGCCATTCGTACTCTTGAACTTTCCACTGATAGTTTGGAATATCAATACCTTCTGGAGCGGAATACCTTCATTTAAGCTGATTCAGAAGAGGCAGATGTGAGTACGGGTGGTTCCTTTACGTCCTACGGCGTGTAGTGGAAATATTTGCATCTTTTTGTCGCTGCCTATGATGAAATAGCCCAATTTTAATGCAATTTGTTACATATTCAACTGATATAGGGCCCCTTCGAACCGACCTTCTGCAAAGACATACTGCGATATTCCACTTAGCTAGCGAAATTTATTACTTCATTAAAACTTCAACTCATAATTATTAAATTTGCACTTAAGAAAACAAACTTTTATTTATAATCATCACTTACCTCAGACATATACTAAATAAAATTTAAAACCACTTTTAAATCATTTGTCTATTTTATTCGAATTTTAATTCATACAAAAAGTCTGATTAATTGCTACTTGCAATCTTAAGCCAAATTGTCGCAGAGTAGCAATTAAGGTAGGTAGACTGAAATATGAGGCGCAAAGAAGAGTTGTCACATCGAAACGTAATCATACACATAGGTACATGAGTACGTATGTATGTAGTGTAAATGCTTGTTTTCAAGTGGAAACTGTGGGTGGGGAGTCAACATTGGACACGCGACAACTTAACACCAGCCTCTGAATACTGGGCTCTTTGTCCACAGCGTTTTATACTCATATCATCACTTAAGTGCGAGGATGCAATACAACGCACACTCTACATACGAGCGACGATTGATAAATGCTTGATACAAAGCGATGGCTCATTATTCAGCTACTAATATTATTGGCCATAGAATTCAATCACATAAACAAGGTATTTTTCTAATTCAATAGTTCTTTCAAAGAGCTTCTCAACGCTCTGCATTGCTATAGATCGGCATCGGTCGCCTCATCGCACAGTGGCTCGGCTCCAAGGAGTAGTAGTCCTAGAGGTTATTCCTACATGTTATATGTCTCGACAATACAAAAAATTTAGGTTGGGGAACAGAGTCTCTGGGGAGAACAAAGGTCGAAAATTCAAATATATAAACACCTGATAGAGTTAAAATAAGTACCATACTTAGTTTATCTTCACAAGTAAAGGAATGTATAGAGATCACATAAAAATTCAATTATTTTTAGTCTTTTTCTACTAAAAATCCATTGTGATGGATAGTACATAAAAATACCGTCTGGTGTACCCCACCACACCACCGTTGTCTGTGCTTCTTCAGCTTTCAATAGGTAGTATTGCAGCGTCAATTTTTGTTTCTCTCTAACAAAAAATGTTACGTTCAAGTGACTTTCGTCATTTAATCAAAAGATTGCCCCTTCTGGGGAAATATTTTTTTCCGTATGCGATAGAAAATATTCCTTCTTTTTATCATACATATCGTCGGAAAAAGTACTAAACCGCACATCTCAATTCTGCAAAATCGCACATACGTAGCCGCACAAATTTTATAGGAGACACTGAAAACTGATTAACTTTTGTACGAGCCACTATGTGGTGGGTTAAATTCAAATGTCGTTTTTTTGACATTCTTTTGCACAAACCCCTACTTTTTTTGTTACTAATGGATGGATCCGGGTACCCAGAAGCCCTGGTAGGCAAGTCTCATTTTTGACAGAAATGTCGAATGTGCGGTTTTGCAGAAGTGCGATGTGCGGTTTTGTACTTTTTCCGACGATATGTAGTTAGAAGGTGTAGCACGCTATACCACATAAACTTTTTTTCTATCCAAAGTAGCAAAGGTATAATTTTTGCTGGCTTGTTTTTTCTTTATTTTCCTAAGGAAATGTTATATTTTCGGACAAAATCACAACTAAGACCACACCTTTGATTACATGTATTATTACATGCATGCAAAATATATGTATAGCGTAAAGTTTAATAAGACTGCCTGAGGATACAGTCATGCATATTCCCGTTATCCCGTTTCCAAGTTGAATGGTTGACTTCCTAGTAGTCCCTCGTAAGCATAATATAATAATGTTATGTGACCCGCAAAAAGCCGAAATACTCCGCTCAGTCATAGGAAGTATACTCCTTAATAAGTATCAGAGTGGTCCAAATGGTGATGCCGTAGGAGAAAATCATCTACTTCATCTCAAAATACTCCATCTATTTGCTTCTCTGTACTTGTTGGAATACTTCCATGGTTTTAGGAACTCCGTAATTTTTTTGGGAGTTATTACAATTTAAATGCCAATGTACCACCCACGGGAGAATATTTTACAAAAACCAGGGTTCGGAACCATTCACTCTCGTTCAATTTCATTCACGAACATTAACATTAAAAGCAAATTGCATTCGTTTTGGTGAATAAGAACGTATCAAAAAAATCAACACCGTTCACGTTCATGAATGCATTCACGGACCATTCACAAATGCCTTCATGAATATACGTAAGAACGTTCTTCTTGTCGTTCATTTTCATAAACGTATTCATTAGTCTGGGTGAATGATTCGCGAATTCATTAAAGAACGTTCTTCTTGCTGTATTTTTCAAATTTATTAGTACAACCTTCTGCGAATATGCCACACAAAATATGCATTCAGTAAACAGCAAGAAGAACGTTCCTAATTGTATTCGCGAATCATTATTCACGAACGCGAATGCAAACTTTTCTTTATTGCGCGTGAATCGCGAATGCAAATGAACGTACTTGATTATTCATAAATGAATAATTCCGAACACTGACAAAAACCCCCATAAATATGCCACACAAATGACTTATCCAAACTATTCTTTTGAAGAGAATACTTGCGATCAAATACCTAAAGCACACCATCGATCGCATGGATTTGTCGCGAACTTCTTTCTTTAGAGATATATCGCACGATTTCTTGCAGGGGTTCCTATAGAAGTGAATATGGTTTTCAGAAGTTAATAAGAGTTTGTTTTCGACCAGGCTAGCAATTTTGTTTCCTTTTTTGTTGTCATCTTGCGGAGAAACACCTATCAGAATAATAAATAACTTTATGGAAGTGTGACTTTAAGTATTCGCTCTTAGTATGTATGTATGTATGTGTATACCTGACATACCTACGTTTTGTTTCAAAAGCGATACAACAACACTACTAATACATATTACCCTTCACTACGCAAACGTGGTCATTTAACGGCGCCCAAATAAAAACCTTTTAAGATAAGAACAGTTCACCACGAAGAGTTGGTTAGTACCTACAGCAACAACAAATCCACATTCAGGCACACAACAAGCAAAGAAACAAATCGGACAGTTGGTGATCGGTACAAAGTGCATCCAATCAAAATGTTAATGACATTCACTCCAGATTATCTCAGAGCTGACGCGTCGCTTGTTGTTTTTACAGTCGATACGAGTATAGGTCGGTCGACTGGACTATGGCACATGACATATGAATATCTGTATGTAATATTTGGTGTGACAATGCGACGAATGGACTCCACTTCATAAATATGAGCAAAGCTATGTGTAAAAATATTTGACGATGATTTTGGACACGCTTGCGTTTTTGAAATCGACTCCTCTCTGCACTGGCCTGAGCTATTCAGTCTCCGCCAGAGTATGCAAACAACCAAACTCACACGTTTTCTTTGGCTTAGTAAGTTGAATTTTGCAACGTTTTCCCAACACATTCCCAGCATAACTAGTCCCGAATTAATCCGGCAACCGCCGTGTTATGGGCAGAGCCGGATCAACACCTTCGAGGGCCGTAGGCAAAAATCCTGCCGGGGCCCCTAGACATTGCATTTTTTGAAGAAACCATTTGTATGAAAATGGTATGTTTAACTGCAAAGTGACATTTTGGCATTTATTGTGGTGAATACACCTTTAGATTTTTCGACGGTCAAACATAATCTACGCCGACTTATTGGTGGTTATTTATGTCATGCTTACTTTCGTAAACTGACATCCCCTTATTGAAGTGTTCGATATTATATGAAAATACTAAAGTATATGCTACGTACGAACTTCTCAGGATATTTCTCGAAAACTTTAGTATGCGTAAAAAAGTTTTGTTTTACCGTTTATTTGTCACGAAATTCCCCATCGACAGTGAAAATAGTTATTTTGTTAAGCCTATAGTTCTAGAGCTAGAGCCACCTTTTCTCCATCTATAATATCCAAAAATACTAGTTTTGGAAAATGGAGTTATCTTGTATAACAAAAACTCACACAGAGCGAAATTTTTGTAGTGAGCTTAAAAATAAAAAAACCCCTCCGACTTGGATTTTTCTCGAATAACTTTTTTGTGCCAAATGTGATCGATGGGGACTTTTGCAGTTTTCTTCCTGGGGGTGAAACTAGGCTCCTGACAAAAAATTTACTCTGTGGATTTTTTTATACAAGATAAACTAAATTTACCAGACTAGTGTTTTTTATATTATTCATGGAGAAAAGGTGGATCTAGCTCGAAAACTATGGACTTTACAAAAATAACTATTTTCATTGTCGATGAGAAACTACGTGACAAATAAACGGTAAGTGAAAATTTTTCTAGGCATACTAAAGGTTTTGGGGTAAAATATTGAAAAGGGAAATTTCATCATTCATTTTCACCAGTTTTCAAATAAAGTTTTCGTTCCTCAGAATATATATTTTTTTGTGGGTGGATGGGGCCCCGGGTCTATGCTGGGCCTATAGGCAGTTGCCTATTCTGCCTTAGGGTTAATCCAGCACTGGGTATGGGGGTAGGTTGCTGGTCCAATTTAATGTGTTGGCCTACCATCCCGAATGTATACGGTTCAATTGACGTTGCAAGTAATACTCCGTAGTTATGAAATTAGATCAAAACAAAATCATAATATGTACTAAGTGGTTAAATCTCAAATTTGTTTTTATGTAGTCTAGAAATCAACCCTATACCTTTATTACAGATTGGGGATAGTACGAAATTTATACGAAATGGTCACGAGGTTACAGTACATTTACACTTCACCAAAATTGCAAATTTGGCGAAAAATTCCTAACTCTGCGCTTTTCCCAGATACAAATCTCATTTTTCAAACATATTCACTTTGCGGATAAACAATCTCGAAAAAATTTGGTCAAAAGCGACACTTTTGGTCCGGTGTAAATGTATTGCCTATTAGCTCTGAAGGGGTTTTGGAATAACCTGGAAACGATTTGAAAGCAAAACAGTACAGAAATTTACTCGTGAACAATACCAAATTGACCTAGAAAAACTTTCAGAATAATCGCGAATAAAATCGAATCTATCTAGAAGTACTTGCTAAAAAAGTAGGGATATGAAATAATACCGAACTAATCGATAACTACTCCGAAATAATACGAATCGGTTACGAAATTATCTTGGAAGTAATAAGAAATGCATTTCAACGCAAAATCGATCAAAACATCTTAAGAATAAACTGTAAACTAGATCTCTACGATGTATGATTCAAAATATTTGAAAAAAGGGGCCGTATGAAACTCTTAAAATCAAGAATTTATCATTATTTAAGTTATCGTTTGAATGAAACCCGTTTTCCCAGTTTGTGTTGACTTACATAGAAGCTTTGCGCATATATAGTTTGATTTCTTTGCATACTCTGACCTCCACTTCCTTCCTCTCCGCCATTATTGTTGTAGCTGTCACATTGCCGACTCAGTAGTGTTACCGACGACTTGTCATTTCCATTACGGTTGATGTCGTTTTAACATTTAACAAATAGTTGAGACATTTACATGGTCTGATAAGAATGAGTGCAAGCGCCAGCCACTATGCCAGCTGCCCCAGAGGTGGTATACTACATGGCCGGAGCAGGTATGCGAATTTTCTCTTTTGTATATATATTCGTGGATTCTTTATTTCGTTAAATGTGCTATGTTTGGCAGCACAGCCCATACAAGAAGGCAATCTTCAGGTTAATGTATTTATTTTCAATTTATTGGGTGTTTTGCAATTATTTATGCGGCTTTTAAGTTACCAAATGATTGAATGGGGGAGTACTAAAGCTGAGTTCTTGTTTGGGAGGAAGTTTAACTATTGACTTGACTGTTCCTTTCAATGTCACGCTTTTGTTCAGGGTGGATGCCACGGTCAGGAACTCGGTCACGGTCACTAATACTGTAACCGAGTTCGAGTAACTATCCTAGTTACGGTCACGATTCTGGTAAAGATACTTCATTCATGTTGAAGATAAATAATATTTTAACGTCAGAATTAACATTTTGATGAAATGATTAAGCTTTTGTCAAAATACCCACATCTTCTGTAAACAAATTTAAAAAATTAAGGCTGCCTTAATTATTCCAATTTGTCATCACATCTGCCTATATTTTGATAATGTATCAATATGGCGCTGTAAAAAGACTATTTTTTGAAAGTCTCCATTAGCGTTTAAGTATAATCATTGATTGGTATGCCTACGTACAAACTTATTAAACAATTAATCAAATTCAATGTAGGTATACAAAAACAAAATTATTATTATTATTGATATGTAAATATGTATGTATGTTCCTAATATGTATGTTTATATGTTTATATATGTTTATTAAGTTTGATATGTACATTAAACTGGGCCAAAAAAAAATTAGTTTTTTTCAAAAATTATATTGACTTTCTTTTTAATAAAGGTGAACAAAATTACTGTAATTTTTTCAGATTTTTAAATTAAAGTCTAGAGGTCTATCATCGCTAGTTTAGATTTTACAGACTTTACCTCATATCTGGTATAAAAACGACAAAACAATCGGGGAATCCAAAAAACATGCCAATGTTTGTGGATTGTAGAAAAGGAATAGTCATGAGAAAATTTCAGTCTAGGCAGCTTTTGTAGTAAATTCAAATTTCTACAAAAATACATTCAGGTAAATGGTGTTTCACAACAATGGTTTGTCGTTTTTATACCAAATATGAGGTTAAGTCTGTAAAATCTAAACTAGCGATGATAGACCTCTAGAGTAATTTTTTTTTACCTTTCTAAAAAAGAAAATCAATATAATTTAAATTTTAATTTAACGAAATTTTTTTTTTGGCCCAGTCTAATGTACATCTTTGCCTCTATTTGGCCATCTTTTCCAACTTTCCCATTGCAGACATTCGATTTAATGTTGTGGGCAACAAAGTTTCTCAGAATGACAAGAAAATATGTATCTTTGACAGACCAACAAGATAATATGACAGCACTCAAGAACTCCAATGGCAACAATTTAATAACATAATTTTTTTTTCATATACATATACACTAAGAAGTCTGAAATATTTCTTGCTCGGAACTAGATCTAAAGCTAAAAATAAGGACTAGTTCGACACTAGTTCTATTTCAGTAACCATCGCTACGCATTTTAAATTGTAATAAAAAAAAAAACATTGATTTAACGAAAAAGTTTATTATTTCCAGTTCAGTTTTTATTTTTTTATTCTATATTTTACTATGAATATCTTTTAGAACATGCCATTAATTAAACAAATTATTATTATGTACATATATGTATGTATTAATGCTAGTGGAAAACGTTTTAATTGATCTTTTTTTTTTGAAAAATCATTAAATATAGGTAAATGGTTTTTCACAAAAATTACACAGTTTTACAAAAAAAAAAAAAAACAACTGAACACACTTTTAAAGCGACCTAGTAGAGATTGTTCATCTGGTCAAGTTTAACACGAAACACCCTTCAAAAGATTTGTAACACCCCAAAATAGGGTTTTAAGGCCAAAAAACCGTTTTTCAGAGTTTTTGTTGAAAAAAAAAGTCATTAAAAATCCAATTTTTAACCGATTTTGAAATTCTCAACGGTTTTGGGTAAGAATTGTTGACACTTTCGAAATACATATATATAGTGTATTGTACACCAGTTTTTTGGTAAGGTATTGGGTTCTTCTTGGGAACATTTCTGCTGTGTAGCGGACATTTTGGCTACATTTTAGGAACATTTCGTTCTAAAGCTGAGAACCATTTCGGTTCATTTCAAGAACAATTTGCGCCGCCTAGGATATCGCCATGTTAAATGGTCCAGTTGATTGCATGTAGAAGAGACTGAGAACGAGCTTTTAATAGTACAAGAAAGTTTTTCTATAGGGTTGCTATAACTTGCATTGTACAACAACGAATAGCAATAACATCACCTACAACCCCCAAAAAGACCATACATCTCGAAGTTGGAATGTGTCGAAATCGTGATAATTGCAGCGTCCCCCGGAGAAAGATGAGCGAACATCTTCAAAATTTATGAATGAATATTATTCCTATCTTATGGAATGAATTGTCAACAGTTGTTTGTGTTATAACAACATAACCGGATGTGCGCTTTCGACACGGCCCATTAGCTATAATTACAACTATGAAAACGAAAAGAAAAAATAAAAAGTTGTTTGTTAAGAAGTTATCAATTATGGTCATAACCTATTCATGTTTTTCGTTAAAGTATAAAAGTTTGTGTAGCTTTTGTGTGAAGAAGATACCATTGATTTGTTTCTCGTGAGCATTCTATAATACTATAAAGTAACATTGTTAATTGCTATTCATTTGTAAAACTTTTAATAGTTACGTTTAAAAATGGGAAAATCATAAAAATCATTTATTTAGCACGTTGGCTGCCAATGTGTCACCGCTGATAAAAAAAAAAAAAAAAAAAAAGTGGTTCTTCATGCCGAGTGCTGAGAGGAACGTCACCCTATTTGTATTTTTGAAGATTGATCGATCTCAATTTCTCTCAATCCTGTGAAATAAAATGAAATGAAATGAACCAAAATAAGATGAGATGAAATGAACAGCAATTAGATGAAAGGAACTGGAATGAAATGAACTTAAATGTACAGAAATGGGCTGGAATGGGATACACTAAATGGAAGTGAGCGGAAGTATAGATACTGAAATGGGAAAAGAACTGATGTGAAATGAAATAAGATGAAATGAAATAAACTTAAATGAGCAAATGGAATGAAATGAACTTTAATATAGTGAAATGCAATAACATGACCTGGAATGGGATGAACTGAAATGAGATACAAAATTTTCAAGAATTAAAAAAAAAATGTTTTTTCAAAGGTCTTGATAACCCGAATTTTGAGGAGTAGCAGTTATGAAAAATTCTTACCTTTTCATATAAATTAAATAATTTGGAATGACATTATTATTATTTGTATTATTATAAGGCCTTATAACACCGCGATCATTAATACAATCTATTGTGTGACCTATCAGCTTATTGCCGTATGCGGAGGCTCTTTATAAATTTGAGCACCTCCTCAGGTTTTTTATTTCATATCACGAACGGATTGAGAGTGACACCACCTAGGTAGCAAACTCTCTTTCTTGCTAACGCAATGCATTCGCAAAGTATGTGAACCGGCGTTTCATCGTCCAGTTGCAAAATCGACAAATTGTTGTATCTGACAGATTAATTTACTCAGGTGATAACGTAGACTACAATGTCGCGTATAATACCCAGTGAGGGTTCTTAGATCCACCCTTCTTAGATTTATGAGCCTGGCCGTTGATCTTTGCGATGGTTCTGTAAAGAGTTTGACCTGCCTCTGTCCTAGGCTGCTAAGCCAATGCTGCCTAAACTGTTTGTCTTCCCAGTTGCTTATGGTCTCCTTTACGTGGGCCTTGGTGAGCCCACAGAAGGGTTCCGGACCATAAAATGCTGTTAGATCACCATGTTTTGCAAGCTGGTCCGCTTTTCCGTTGCCGTCATGTCCTTCATGCCCTGGGACCCAACCTAACAACACTTTGTTTTTGGCCCTCAGATCATTAAGGACTGTGACGCACTCATAAACAAGCTTCGAATTTATTGCGTACGACTGCAAGGCACGTAGGGCGGCCTGACTGTCCGACATAATGTAAATTCGCTTAGAGGATAGTCCTCTTCGGAGGCATTCTCTGCCACAGATTTCTATTGCATGGATTTCCGCTTGGAAAATAGTGGGGTAGCTACCCTTTGGTACCGATTTTTTGTAGTTTGTTGGAATGAGATAAAATAAACTAAAACGAAATGCACTGAGGTGAGATGAAATGAAGAATGAAATGGACTTTTATGGGATAAAATAAACTGGTATGAAATGAAATAAACTGGACTGAAATGGAATTGACTACAATGAATTGAAAAAGGTAAAATGAACTGAAACGTCCTGAAATAAGATGCAATGAACTGGAGTGAAACGAACTTTAGTGTATTAAAATGAAAGAACTAAGATGTTCTGATATGAACTTGAAGGTAGTGAGATAAGAAGAAAAGAAATGAACTTTGATAAGATAAAGTATAAAGAAATGAGATGAGAAAGAATGAAATGCACTGGAACGAGATAAAATAAAATCCTAATGAAATAGAAACATACTCAAACAAAAAGATATAAAACTAATTCATAATTGAAGACATGCATGGATGAAGGGGGTATGTCGCATTTTGAGTGAAACGAGAAAATCGGCTTTAAAGTTTTGCTTAAACATTTGAGGTTTTTTCACATCTCTTAAGGAAAAATTACATAAAAATTATGCAAAGGCATAAAAAACGTTGCACATATTCATAATGGTTGAGAAATAAAAAGCATAAGTTTATTTTTAGTACTTTATTTGAAAAAAACGGAACATACCCCCTTCTTCCACCAAAAAAGTTTCTTTAAAGAATTTAAATATTTGTGAATGAAAGACACAACTTTCTAAAATAAAATAATAACATTGGAAAAAGTATTATATTTATTTAAGAATTGACTCATAAAAGTACCGATATTTTGCTTTTACAAATTTTAATTGCTGCTGAAGGTTTAACTTTTTTTCCGCCGTCAAATTTCCGTATTTTCCATCGACTCGTGGCACTACAAAATTTGGATCAACTTCACCCCTTCTTTTCAAAATATCGACCTCTTGAAATGAAGCAGTTTCATCATAACTTTTCTTATACAAATAAGATCCATACTGATTTACCCTAATCCATTTTACGCTTTCCTTAAAGTTGATATTTGCATTAGCTGTATTTTTTTTCGGTTGATCAAATTTAGATTCTCTTGCATGTCGCCAATTTTTCTAAAATGGTCACTCATATCAATAACTTCATGATTTCGTGAGGCCTTTTCTATTATTCTTAGGTACTGCTCAGGTGTATAGATTACCTCATTTCTTCTCAAGGCTTTTTGTATACGTCCAAAATCGCGATCTGAATCCAAATAGGAATGTCCCACTTCAGGAAATTTATGATCGATTATTTTAAAATACCCTTTTAGGACCAAATATTGGTATAGGACAACTAAATTAAAATTTTTATTCTGCCCGGAACACGAATCCGACCAAATTATTAAGTGATCTTTGCCTTGGCAACTTGGATGTATCTCCACAAACCTTAAGAGAGCGCTAGCAACTTCAAAACTTCCACGGCCCGCTATGTCTTCAGTCCACGTGCAACAAACAGCCTTTTCGTTCGACAATCCGTCGACAACATGAATGCCCAAGTTATAAAATGAAAGTTGTCTCAGATAAAATGCTTTTGATGTGGTCAATTTCGGCAAGGTCATTACTTGCTGTAGATCCACTGTTACGTAAAGAACCTCCCTACAAGATCGAGAGCTTTCTTTATCGCATTTCATTGCTTCTATAGCCGCACGATACCCCAATATATGTTCCTCATTTGGGTTCCCAGCATCGCAGGTTGCACATGTATCGCTTTTTGGATGTCCAAAAGATAAATTAAATTCTGTAACAAAGATTTTGTTATATGCGCCTCTCTTGACTTTAAACTTTTCAGTTAAGTTTTCTTCTTCGCACCTTTCCAAATACAGGTTATGCATCATACTTAAACTTAATAATGGAGACAAATAGCGCCTGTGAATTTGGTATTTATCGATACCAATAGAGCTTTCAGAGCTGGAAGGGCATGAAAAGTTATCGGGAATAAAAACATCAGAGGATGATGGGGAAAAATCTTCGAAGTCTTTGAGGGTTATGGAACTTGATGTTTGAAAGTGTAACTGGTATTTTCGCCTCTCACTACCAGATCGAAAGACGAATTCACTTGCGGGTTGTTGTGAACCACCAGAATTTGCAGAGCGCCAGGTAGAATTGATGTCTTCTTGGTCATTATACTCGTATGTGCGAATAGAGTTTTGGTAGCTGCAAGGACTTGAAAAACTTGCCGGCTTGAAAACATGAAGGGATGAAGAGGAGATATCTTCCGAATCTTTGAGGGTTAGGGGACTTGATGTTTGAAAGTCTAACTGGTCATCTGGACTCTCGATACCAGATCGAATAGTGAATTCACTTGTGGCTGGTTTAGCAATCTGAGCACTTCCCTGTAAGTCTAAAGTATTTCTCAGAATAATAATAGTCGAACTTCGAACTAGTTTTTTTTCTTCTTGTTACTTACCTGCGTTAATGCGGCTTTGAGACCTGGAAGAGCTTGACAAGTTATCTGAAATGAGAAAATCCAACAAGGATGATGATAAATCTTCCAAACTGTCACTGACGGTTGAAAGACAGGTTGTTCTTTCTCCTTCGGACGTTGGTTTTTCTATAAGGAATACGAATTTATTGCAGTTTCCGTATCTTTTTTATGTTGTGCTTTTCTTTAAACTCACCTTTCAGCGAAGATTCCGAAAAGTTTTCTTTTGTCGAAATAGATTCTGCCATAATATTTGAAAATATTTATTTTTGTTAACACAAATTTACTTGGATACAAAAATAATTTGCAACTAGAGCTTACGATTTCTCGACTTTCTTCGAAAAGAAATTTCTTGCGATTAACGGTTTCTCACGAGAAAATCGAGTCTCGAGTCTCGAAGACCCGCTAGAGTCTCGACAGTCAAATCAATCGCTGCATTGACAGCAATTTGCACAGTAGGCATTTTCTTCTGGTGGCCCAATAGCTTTCTTCGGACTCTAAAAATTTTTTGTTTCGTTCATAACTTTTAAATTTAACCTTCAGTGGTAGTGCAAATAGTCGCTTTTTACATAATACATGACTTTCAAGATTAATCTAAAGCACTAATTACTGAAAATCCCTTAATTTCTATAAGAATGTTACATACCCCCTTCTTCCACAAATAATATTGAAAAGTTGTGTGGGGTATGTACTTCATCCATAAATTATCTTCTACAATTTTCACGATAGCCAAGTTCTGATAAGACAGAAATATAGATATGGATAAAAGCTATTCACCAATGCCAAAAACTGAAATTGAGTGAGAATGTGACATACCCCCTTCATCCATGCGAGTCTTCAATTGTCAAAAAAAAAAACAAAAAAATTTACAAACAAGTATTTTCAAAGTACTTAATGAACTGAATTTTAAGTATTAACAGCCACGAAAGATTAAGGGCCGTTTTCTTATCTAGCCTTTACACGGTTATAAAATTTGAGCCTAAATTTAAACTTTTTTGTACTACATACGTATTTGACCAAACCAAATTTGGTTTCAAATTTAAACTAGACCAGTTTTCAAGAAAACTGGTTAAATGAAACGCGTTTCAATTTTATACCAGACATTTTTCAAACATTTTTTAAAGAAAAATAATATTTTGTCCGTTGACTGGGACTCGAACCAAAACTCCCCGCATTATGTCCGTCTGCTCTACCACTGAGCTACATCCCACGCATAAATGTTGTGGGCAAAATTCAAACTTGAATAAGTTTTCAAAAAGAAATGAAAACAAAACAAAAATTGTAGGCCCAAAAAGTTTTAATTTTAAACCGAAAAGTTTTAAATTTCCCACCAAACCAAGACTTCCGAAATAGTCTGATACCAGACTTTTCTGAAGAAAATTGAAAGAATTTCGACTTTACTTAAATAATTCGTAACCATTTCGTAAAATAAAAGTGTAACAAAAATTTGGTTATCAGATAAAGAAAAGTTATGAAATGAAAGCTAATGACTATTGCCGAAATAATTTCATTGTACTGTGTAGCTGAGTGGATAGCACATGAGTAAAAGTATGCAGGCGCGTCGGTTCGATACCTGCCAAAACCTTTTCAAATAAATTTTTTTTTTTAACTACCGATTTTATTTCGAAAAATTCGTAACGAAGTCGCGTCAACCTCCCATACAAATTTCTCAGCAACTTCGAAAGCAAATCGGTTGCGATTTCGGAAAAATCTTTCGACGCAACGTAAAGACTTCGGAAAAAAGTTGAAATTAATTGTTTAGTGGGTTCAAACCAAAAAGTTTTAATTTTAGAACGAAAAGTTTTAAGAATAAAATAAAAAATAAAAAAATGTGTCACTTGGCAGGATGCGAACGAAAGCGCTCAGGAGTCGCAGGCATCTGCTATACCGTTGACCTATGCCGCACATATAGTTTCGGTATCCGAACTCTAGTATCGTATCGAGTTCGAGTATAAAAATAAGTTAACGAGATATTGTTAATGTTCAAGAATTTCCAGTTAACACGAGTATGCCTGGCTAAATCCTTTTGCCAAGTTTCCTCCGAGCTCAAATTTACAAAAGGGAAATGGGCAATGTAATACAAATTGCCTACGACAATCATTTAAACAACAATTTTTTAGCCTCTAAAATTCAATACACCAAAACTGAAATTGATGATTGGCCTGTCATCGGTGCCGACACAACATTTGAAAGTCATTATCCTTGCCCCAAAGAGGATGTTACCAATGCTGAGCCGCAATAAAACTGCCACATAAAACGCCTCCAAAACGCTACTGTTGACTGCTTTTGAGCATATCCCTATTTGTTGTTGTTACTGTTTTTGTTGTGGTCAACAAATGTACACAAACACTTCAACATTTATATGGCCATTTGGACATTTGTTGTGTTTGTTTATTACCAATTACTGGTGTTTGTATAGAGGTTTTATAAATCGATTTGTCATTAAGTGCGTATACCGAGAACCCCTGCGGTACCGCCGCCGTTGTGGAATTTTCATTTCATTCGTTTCATTCAACAAAGCAACGGCATCGTCAGCGACTGTCATAAAATCCAAAATCGCCCAAGAGATTGACTTGGCCGTAGTAATAGTCGTAAATATGGAGCTGCGGCACTGACGCCATTTAACCACATGCTATACGGGCGAGCCCTACTTAAAAGTCACCTTCAAAGGGAAACGACACACCAAACGCGGCAACAAACTGTTCTGGGACTGGAACAGAAGCTACAATTATGTCAGTTTCATGTCAAATTACCAACGAGACAAAATACTACAATGAATTTGAAGAAAAATACAAAGTTATTGGTCTGACGCTGCGCCGGTGGCGCTAGCCAAACTAAAACAAAATAATGTTTCATCTTCTGCTCTGTTTGTCCGTCCGTTCATTTGACCCTTATTGCTTGCCTTACCTTGCTTGCCTTGTCAATTTGGTTTTATTTGAGTTATTTTTGCTTTCTTTTTTGTTGTTCCTATTCATGTTACTTGTGAGGCTCATTTTAAGGTTTGTTACAAAGTGTGGCAGCAATAAAATATAAAATGACCAAAATGGATCAAATCATTTTCGAGCAATGGCATTGGCGTAGGCAGTATGAGATCGAGGTCGGGGAGGATATGTGGACGAAGAAAATACTTTCAATAAAGTCTCATCCTTCTCCACGAGTAATATAAGGCACTGGAATACGAAATTTCGCAAGTATATGAATCAGAATACAGCCCATACCTGATGAGTAGATCTGTTCCTACTACCTTATTCAATTCCGATTAAGAACGACCTAGTGTAAACCGAGTAATTCAATTCCGAACACATCCCGACAGTTGTTGCGAAATGAACAGCCCACCATGATCAGCAGGAATATTTATGTGTCCCTGTGGATTAGGGGTTTAGAATATGCCCGAAGTAGGCATACAGGTCGTAAGAGGCGAATTATATGCACATAGCTAATGACGTGCTAGCTCGATGGTTGATCTACGGATATGAGGTATCTCACCGCTCTTCTTCCTCACGGATGGAGGGCTGACATGACCTAGAAGGTTCAAATGGTCATACAAAATCACTCCCGAGACAGACGAACAGTACCGCAAGGGAGTACCGGAGCGGACCGGCCAAGGACAGTCAATTTCGACATCACTCCCAAAACCTTCGGGGAGTATTTTTGTTTTAACAACAACAACAACAGCAGAAATATGCAGAGGTGTACCTACTTCAATTGGTTCGTGATGGAAACAAAATAGTTGTCTCCGCAGATCGCTCTTGGGTAGAAGGATCGCGCAAAACCGCAATACTTTACGTCGGCCCATCTGACTTGTGTCCCAAAATTTGGCAGGGCTTATACTAAACCACTTTTCTGTTGTGAATCACAGTTGTGATCTAGTTGTGATATCAAAAATCGTAAAAAATTGCTACACAAAGGGGTTATGGTCCTTGTGTTTCTTGGACTGAATATTTCCACCTTATCAACATAACCCTCATGTAAAACGCACGAAAGTCTGGAACTGCTAGTAGGCATATAGAATATTGACTTCAAATACCCACAGCAGATGAGGAGCGATGTCTTGCCCAGAAAGCAAGTGATAAAAGACAATAGGATGGTTTTGATAGGGGGTTTCTTACGAACACTTCCAACAAAACATGAATAAAAGAACACTGCATAAAGAGTGTATAGAACACGTGATAGAACCTTGTAAACCGCCCTAAGTGGCAACACCCAAGTAGAAATTCTTATCATAAAGCAAACTAACCATATGGGAAAAATATTTAAGTCGTTCTCGAAATAGCGCGACTTTTGCTGAAGGCTAGACAATAGAGCGTTCCAAAATTGTATGAAAAAAAAATTGGTTCTATGTCGGTGCGGTTTAGCCAAAATAACATATGTGCGATATTTAACATTTCTAGGATAACGCTAGCGCGTACCCATTTTAGTTAAAGTTTTAGCTAGCAGCTTATAATAAGTTCGCAAAAAGTATATTAAGACTTTGAAAATTAAATCGTTTTAATATTTTGCCCATATAAAAAAGAACTGTGTAATTTAATAAGGTTAACAGGATCCCTTACGATGACTTTGAAAAAAACGTATTTACGAGAAAAGGATAGTTGTGTATATCTTGAAATTTTACAATTAAGGGGCACTTTTTTTATAGTTCATACACGGCGTATGAGTGACATTTAGTTCTTCAAGTAAGAAAAGTTGAGATAACCTTTATTAATGTTTTGGTTGATATCTTCGAAACCGATTGATATACCGATATAAAAAATGCATTACGTTCAGGCCCTCATGAACACTTTTTATTTGACACCCATTCTGTAAAATTAATTTTGGTTTATATCTAAAAAGCCGTGCATCCGTTATTATTTTTAAATACATTTTCAGATATTTTATTAGCTTACAACTTTTTAAAACACATCGAGTTTCTAAAAGATTATTAAAAAAAAAGTTTTTCCAAGCGGCAGTGTTTAGCAAACTCTCCAAAAGTTGGAAGAATGCTCGGTACATAGCCGCCATAAGTTTTTGTTTGTTATTTATTGTAAGGTCCCTAAACTGTAATGATACGGTAATAAGAGTACAACGATTATATAAATAATTAAATTCGCCAAAGTCATCACTGCCCAAGAAGTTATCTTCAAGCATTTTAGCTAAAAGTTAGTTCAGTGACCCCGAATGTACGCTCCCTCCCCTATCTACGCCCACGATCAAATGCGCAAACAGAAATCATAAAAAAAAAAACAATTCATACTAAGGAAATAAAGGAAAAATAAAAGTATCAGAGGAAGTTGGCTCTTTGTGGCAATTGGGGAAATGGGCGGGACGAGACTTTGGTGTTGACGGCGGTCAAGCTAAAATCAAAAGGACGCACTTTCCGGGCCACACTCGAGGGACACGCATAAACTGTTCTTTTTTGGTATGTGTCCGTGTTCGTTTTGGCAAGGAAAAAAAGCTACAAAAAAAGAACAAGACCTTTTGTTGCTAATAAAAGTAATGCCGAGTACAACATATCCAACCTTACTACGCTGCAATCACAATTTTTATTGGCTCTTTCGTATCTGAATTAATTTTTCTTTCATTCAATTTAAAAATTTTCGTAATGGGAAAAAGTTAATCTTTTTCGCATGAAAGCAATTCACTTTGAATATAATTTGAATGGCAATGTCAGGAGAACGCAAGAAAGGTACATTGTTTTCTGAAGCCCGAGAAGGTATAAAGGTTGAAAAACTGAAGATTATTTTTAAGTTTGCTATTATTACCCCGCTTTTGAGTACCTATTATACCTTTCTTGGTTGGGCTTATCCTGCATATTTTTGGCTGAGTTTAAGGCAGAGTGGATGTAGGTAACACTTCGAGAGCTCAAGGTTATTTTTACATGTTATCTTCTTCTAGCGGGGCTAGCTAGCCTCACTTTACCTCGAAATTATTCTAGATAGTAAAACTTACCGATTACAAAACCGAATGTAGGATATACTCATAAGGGATCCTTTCTAAAATCAGTATAAAGTTACCGGAGCATTAACGGATTTTTAAAGCCTAGGTTCGCTTCGCTTCGCTTTATCACGATCTACTCTGAATGCAACCAACAATCGAAGTTTGTCTCGGGAGCTAGCCATGTCTGACATCAATAAGAATGGGAGTAGGATGTTCGGGCATTTCTAGGCTTGTATTAATTGCAAGATCAGGACGCGACGTTGGGCGGTCTGAAGTTTTTAGAACTACTTTCGAACATGTATGAGGATACTCAATTGCCATAACCTTCAGGAGGTTGCCTACTGTAGACCATCCTTTCCCTGTGGCCTAATATATTTCGGGGGACGTATCGACAGTTAATTATCCACATCACACTCTTCGAATTTCATTTATATAATAATAGTAACAGCAAACTTCATAATGGGGCAATAATAACGCAAAGTAAATTAATATAATGCGCACTCTTTTATGTTAATTAGCCATTTCACATAAAATCCCAACGTAATTGCCCCGCCCGCCATTATACGTAGAAGCCAGATTATTGTTTCTGTTTTATTTGTTTTCAAGAACAGGCCGATTGTCGTTTTGCCAACATTACGTACAAATATTAGTGATGAATGGAATCGAGTAACCGAATACGGAAAACCGAGTAATTTAGTTGAAATTCTTCACGTGAAATAATGAAAGTTGTCCACAGGAACTATTATGAGGCCGTTTGTTATAAATGCTTACCCGCAAGCCCTCTAAAGAATGTACACACGGTTGATAAGATCGTTTGTCAAATGCCTTGTAAACAAAAGCAGTTTAAACCCCGACATACCAAAAGAACACTCTACTCACAACACTAACTGTCTTTTTAATTGCTCCACAGAGCAGACTCTTCGAGCTCGGTTCCATGAGAATGAAGCAAAATTCTAGTTCATCCGGCCTCCCTTAATCAACCGATTTTTAAGTATACTAAAATAAACAAAATCTGTCGTCTGAAGCGGCTTAAGAAAACTAAAATGTATGTTCAAGGAGCTTCAAATCTTTTTAAAAAGAACGGAAGGTCCTTGATTAAATTCCCGGATCGGATAATATAAAAACACTTCGGAAAATATTAAAAAAAAAAAAAAACAAGTAAGGAAGTGTAAGTTTGGGTAAACCGAACATTAAATACCCAGCGGTAGTTTTCATATGATTTTCGAAATATCCCATTTCGGAAGTAAGCGTGGTTGGGAAACAATTTCGTCCAAGTACATCATGTATACTCCCTACTTTTAAAAATTTATCAAAAATCATAATAGAATGACTAGGGGGTTCATCCTACCAAACAATATCATTTTAGTCATTTCCGTTACCGAATTATATCAATTTAGGTGATTTTCGAAGCTCTCGATATCGAAAGTGGGCGTGGTTGGAAAGCGCTTCTATCCAATTTCATCAGGTATACTCCCAACGATACTAGTATGCTTTGTGCCTAATTTTATCGTTCTACTAATGGTGGCGATATACCAACAGGTTATCATAACCTCTAACGAGATTTTTTAGCCGAGCTTCTCTTTCCAACTTGTGGTGTGTTGCTTTTTGAGTTTTTCCTACAAGTTGGCGGGACCTACAGTTTTTTGCCGACTCCGAACGGCACTTGCAAAGCAAATGAATTTTTTGCTGAGAAGCTTCTCATGGCAGAAATACACCCGGAGAGTTTGCCAAACTACTGCCGAGGGGCGACCCCGTTTAGAAAAATTCTTTTTCTAAATAATTTTTGAAGTTACTTTTGCCGGGCATCAAACCGCCACGACTTGGTGTTGAAGGCCGAACACTTAACCGCTACACCACGGCGGCCGCCAACGTTCTACCCTAATCAATTTAAAAGATACGACCAGTCGAATTTTCAAAAATGCCTTCCTTAAAAGTGGGCGGTGGCACGCCCACAATAAAAACTTTATGGAAAAATCATAAGAGAATGACCAGGGGGATTCACCTATAAAATTATATCATTTTAGCCATTTTAGCTACCGAGATATGTCAATTTATGTGATTTTCGAAATTTTCGATGGCCAGAAAGTAACCTGCGTAAACAATTTCATACAAATATCTCAATTTTTACTCAAGTTATCGGGTACACGGCAGACGGACATGGCTTAATGAACTCCTCTTTTCAACCTAAGAACTGTCATATATGGAACTCTATAGCTATCTCGATTATTTTGTGCCGTTACAAAGTACCTTTATGTGAACAAAATTATAATACCCTTGTACTACTACTAGTACGTTGGGTATTAAATGTATGAAGGCTCCGCATTTGGCAAGCCGTGTGAGTACATTTCTTCAATAAAGATTAACGAAGGTTATCACAACTGCTAAGGAGATTTTTTCCGAGCTTTTCTTCCAACTTGTGGTGTGCTGCTTTTGATTTTTTCCCCTACAAGTTGGCGGGACCTACAGTTTTTTGCCGACTCCGAACTGCACTTTCAAATGAGTTTTTTCTGAGAAGCTTTTCATGGCAGAAATACACCTGGAGAATCTGCCAAACTACTGCCGAGGGGCGACCCCGTTTAGAAAAATTCTTTTTCAAAATAAATTTTGTTGTTACTCGTGCCGGGCATCGATACTCGACGACTTGGCGAAGTAGTCCGAACACACTGCCGCTACACCACGGCGGTCGCTAATAAAGATTGCTTTCCAGAAAACACTGACTTAACAATTGCCCTTTGAGGTTTGGGGAAAAACTTAGTGACCCTGCAAAAAATTGGAGTAGTCATGTCAGTTTTGATCCTTTATATGGGTTGAACTGAGTCGAGTCGGACACATCCAATTGGCTTTGTCATATTCTAAAGTAAAATGTATTTTACGATGGCTTCAAAAACAATTTTAAAAGTATTTTAGTTAAGTATGTATTTTAATTTTTAAAGTTACCTGCCCTGGAACTAGCTGTTGTTGCAGTACTTCGCCCTGCTAAGTCGGACGACCCACTTATTAAAAGCTACATGACGGACCAGACAGGGTTGTACTGAATAGCACATTGTGGTTCTAGCCCGACTGTCTTGGGAATCATATCGTTGACCCCGTAGCTTGGGTCGAAATGGATTTCAGTCTCCTCTTAAGACAGGCATAAGTACCTACCTCGGGCATATTCTAAACCCCTAATCCACAGTTAGCAAGCACTAACCATTATACTGCATTTCATCAATTCCTTTATTTCCAAATTTTTGATTAGGATTGAAGGATAGACCACCCGGTTTTTTAAATACTCTAAGAATTGTACATCACTTTCAGATATGGAGTATTCGCGATAGCAAGTACAAGTATATTAAACAACCAGTTATCATAAATGTTACATGAAAATGGCTCCATAGTACGTTCACTACAAAAGAAGTAATATATTAACACGCACAAGTGCAGGCATTTTAAATGTGGTTGCAGGCTGTTCCCGCCCCACAACATTACCATTTCATAAATTAAATATGCCTCCGCAGAGAAAAAACTGGGGAAAATGTTTACTCGCGGATACGCTAAACAAATGTGTAGCATATTTCGGAGTGCTTTGAGTAGATACTGTGCTTTGCGCTGGACGTTTTAATATTTTTGGTAAGGCCTTGTACTGGCAGCACTTCGATTTTACTGCAATTGCAGGGCTGTGGAGAGCTGCCGCAAATCTCTAATCGAGATGCCTGAGCAACTATCAATTCATGGACGCTGTGGCTTACCGGGGAACGAGATGCCACACGAGCTAGCTAGGGGAGAGGTGGGCATATTCGCACATGGCCAGGGATTATCGCGAGCAGGTCGGAAGACGTACTCAAATTCAGAAGAGAGGAACTATCATAACTTAATTAGTTTTGGGACTTCTTACAGGGCATATACGAAGGCTTGGGAAGACATGCAGAAAGAGAGGAACTCTCATTACTTACGGACTTCTTACAGGGAATATAGGCTTGGGAAGACATGCAGAAAGGTTACGTATTCCCTTTAATGACTTCTGTAGAAGATGCAGAGACGAAGAGAAGCCTGAAACGGTGTTGTACAGTGTAATCGTTTACGAAATTAGTTGTTCTTCCAATTTTCAATCTTTTATTGCCGGCCCACCATTTTGGTTCAAGCTGAGATTATATAGCCAGCATCAATGGCAAAAGTTCATAAGTCTACGATATTGGCAGATGTGCTATGTAGTCAATTTAAACTCCCATCAATGTCCGGCTGCCATTATCGACAAATCACTTCCCCAATGCAACTTATGCACTTACAGATGAGCATACATACAATGTACCCTATAGGAAAATTTATTCGTGTTGCTGTAAATAATTAAATTTGGAAAAAAAAAATTAAAATTTGGATGAAACAAAATTTTTGGTTGGTCATAACTCAGTCAGTTTAACGTCAATTTTAAAATTTAATAATAACGAAATGAAAAATCATAAAAATCGAGATAGCAGTGGCGGAGATATTGACAGATTAGTCATCCTACTTTTTTTATCTCAAAAATAGAAATTTCAAAATATCTCGAAAACTGTTCTACTTTTAAATCAAATGTTTACATATTTGCAATCAGCATAAAATTCAACATAGGAAACATGAAAAAGTCTCACCATGATGAAATGACGATAAAGGCTCCACTAGCTGCGTCCTGTAATGCGAATGGACAATAAAAATGGGGCATTGAGGGAAATTGTAGGGGCATACGAACTTGCTAGGCAGGGCACGGCCAAGCAAGTTCTTTGGCACATGCAGGGTGCCAGGTATCCAAACAAACCTGGCCAAAATGGGATCATAAAAGATCTATACCCGGGTAGAAAATCTGTTAAATTTAGCCTAGGGCCTGACTAGATTTTCCTTTTTAAAATCATGGGCCTGCCAAGGAAAGTTTACACAGGCCCTTATCGGTTTGTTAATGCTTTTTAATAATGCTAATCTAGGCCCTGCCTAGTTTTTCCAAGGCAATGCCAGCTGAGAAATAAAATAATTCATTGCCTTGCAGTCAACATTGAACCCGGGCACCTTTACATCACAGTTGTCTTCTCTGTCCATTGGGCTATTCCAATCGTTGAAATATTTTCTGCAAATGAACAACTTGAATTAAATTTCACATACATTTAATAATCAGTTAAAAAATGTATTGCCCCTGAGTCAGCATTGAACCCAGGCACCTTCACATTACAGTCATCATCTCTATCCATTCAGCTGTTACAACTCATGAAATTTGTTCGGCAAATGAACAACTTTAATTGAAATTTATAATCGTGGAAAAACTATCCCGGCGCTGGATTGGAAAAACTAGGCCGGCCCAATATAGACAAAATATTTAGGCCCTGGATTGGAAAAACTGAGCAGGTGCAAGGTATGCAAAACTAGGCAGTCCCCTTACAGAATAATCCATAAATTGCCGGTAAATTTAAAAACATACGCTTTCCATTCCAGAGCCCTGGCAGACCCAAGGTAGAATTGTCTATTGTAGGAAAACCTAGCCAGCGCCTAGATTAAGAATAGATTTGCCTAGATTATTTTCTACCCGGGTATAGACACATTCACGCCCTAAGAAGAGAAATCTCCATATAAAAGGGATATTAATCGGGCACTGCCTTCTTTTCAGGCACGCACATAGGTTAGGTGTGCCTTACCGATGCTTTAGGAGTTGCAAAGATGATGATGAGGAGGAAACGGTGGAGCACCTTATGTGCTTTAAGCAGCGCTGGAACGCGCGTTTTGGGAATTTTCTTTTATAGCCTACGCCAGATCACGGAGCTGGACATAAAGAACTTTATGGCCTTCATGAAGTCATCTAAATGCTTCGAGGAGGAGTAACGGTGTGGGTTTAAAAGTGTCAGCCCCGGGACTCTGCTATGTGCAGAATTCCGAAAACACAGAGATTTTCTATATTACTGGGCCACAACGGGCCTTTTAATACTGGCCTCTGAGCATCTGCGGCTGCCACTTGAAACTAACCTAACCTAATACGAATGGACAAATGAGGTCTAGCCCAAAGGAAGGGGGAGGCCTCGACTGTGATGGAAACAATAGGTGGAGGGTGACTTGAACTCCCCTGCAGATTCCAATTGGCGTCAGTTATCACTATAATGGAATGACAGGCGTGCTTTAAGCGCCAATAAATGATGATAAGCTGTCAGCGGAAATTGTCCTGTTGATGGACCAGTAAGTGAGATGTAAAAGGGATTGGCGAAGAAATGGTATTTATGTATGCCGATTAGAGACTTTCCCTACAGGGTGCCTTTTTGTATTGTATTTATGCAGGTATATGCACCCTGCAATCAACAACAAGCGGCAAATCGCCGAACCACGAGCAACCAGCGGCAATTGGTGCTGGCGCAGCCAATACTCAACGTCGGTGATGCAACACGTACGTAACGTACAAATGATTTTTCGCATAAACGTTTATTTGAAATTGAAATTGGATTTCGAAACGAATTGCCTACCAAACTCATAATGCAATACAATAAAACCGACAACACCAACAACAACACAGCAACAAATAGCAATATACCTTAACAACAACATTAGAGTCGGTAACAATCAATTTAACCGCAAATCATTCAAAATGTTGAAAAACCTCATCATAAGAAATTAAATTTAACAGATGGAAAAAATAAAAAGGAAAATCAGCAATTGAAACGTCGTCGATGCAGCAATTTGCCCACAAATCGATGTGATTTAAAAGCAAGCAACATTTGTGTTACTACATACATGATTATATCCACCGGTGGTTAATATGGCATATTTTTGCAAAAGATATACAAATGAACAAGTGGTTAAGGCGAATTTATATAAATTAATTAAAAATTGCAAGTAGTTAAAAAAATAATTATTAACTTCATAAAAGTCTTCGTTTAAAGTTATTATTATTTTCACCTGTAGGGCTAAGAATACCTTCCGGGCCTGATAATATTCATTAATTCGACGTACGAGGGGGTATGGGTATGCTCTACTGTCGAAAAATATTTACTTCTCCTAATAATAATCTATAGTGCCTGGCTATATCTTTAAAAGGTTCATTAAATACCTGGCTCTTTCTTGATCGAACAAAGTTTGCCAATTCAGTCATGTCACGCCCTGGATATGCCCATGATGCGACATTACAAGACCGAATCGGAACACAATCTTGTTTCTCTTTTTCCAGATAAATGAATGTGACTCTATGCTTGGTGGGTGCCGACAAGAACACCTTCCGGGCCGGATTATCATCTTCCATTCGCACCATATGGCCAAGCCGACGTAGTCGTTGGGTTTTAACTCGTTGGACTAGATCGATATCTACATAAAGTTCATATAACTCATCACTAAATCTTCACAGAGCCAAAAATGCCTAATAAAATTAATAAGATTGTCTTCATGATCAGTTTTTAGGCAAAGGGGTAGTCGCAACGGTGGAAACGAAGAAAAAACTATAGGGAAATCTTTTTGGTTTTAAGAAGAAATTCTTATTAAAAAAACTATACATTTAGTACAAAGGTGTAGTTAGACGCTGGCAATTATTAGTATACGATGGCCGGATGGTTAGCAGCTGGGTTAAGCATTCGAAAAATTGTTAGTTCGGTTCTCTCTCTTTTTTCCTAATTAGAAATGTTGAAAAGAAAGCTTCTCAATTATATTTATGTGACTTTCCTTTGAAACATTAACAACTATACACATATCAGTAATTAGACGCTAGCAATCAAAAGTGAGCGATGGCCTGATGGTTAACAGCTGGGTTTATCATTCCGAAAATTGTAGGTTCGATTCTCGGTGAGGGCAATATCATTTTAGTTTTCATTTAAAATATTAAAAAGAAAATCTTCTAACATTAAAAAGACTGTCTACAATAATAAGAAGCACATCTTCTTGAAGAAAAACTATACAGATATCTTATCATTTTTGTTCTATTTTATTAGGTACCTTTGGCTCTGTGTTCTTCGGTAAAAATATCGCGTAGAAGCCCATAAATTCCTCGAAGGATATTTCTCTCGAATACTCTCATCGTCCATGCTTCTGCGCCATATTGCAGGGCAAGTAGATAGGTACCCTGTCTTATTTTCAAGTACATACCTGGGTGACCGAGTTTGCTCGGTGCTATCAATTTAGCGCTAATATTACTTACCCAAAATGATCCCAAAATGACCCCAAAATAATCCTAAAATGATCCCAAAAAGACCCTTAAATGCTTCCAAAATGATCCGAAATTGAAACCAAAAAGACCCAAAAATTATCCCAAAATGGCCCCAAAAATGATCCAAAAATATTTTCCAATTGACCCCAAAAACACCCTTAAATGTACCCAAAATGATTCGAAAATGACCGCAAAATTATGCAAAAATGACCCTAAAATAATTATAAAATAATCCTAAAATAATTCCAAAATGACCCCAAAAAGACCATAAAATGTTCCCAAAAATTATCGCAAAATGATCCAAAAATTCTCCAAAATTATCTGAAAATGACCCCAAAATTGTCCAAAATTAATCCAAAATTGAACCCGAAATGATTTAAAAATGATCCAAATATGATCCCAAAAATATGCAATACAAATACAATCCGGTAAAATGGTAACCCTGGGCGTCAACCCTACTTGAAAATATTTTAGTTGCTATGTCGGCGAAAATACCTTTCATGTGATACCCGTATTGGCATATCTAGCTCCATAATTTAAATTTTTTTAGATAGGTGGCAGCCCTTTACATCCCCATAGTGGATAGTCTTAGAATAAATCATACTATCTATATGCCAAATTTCATCCAAAACGGCCAAGCTATTCCCGAGATAGTACCGGATACATATACAAATATACTTCGGTAAGGTGGCAATCCTACTTGAAAATATTTTAGTTGGGATTTCGCCGAAAAACCCTTACATTTGATACCCATATCGGCAATATTAAAAAAATTTAGATAGGTGGTAACCCTGTAAACCCCCCAAGTGGATAGTCTTAGAATAAATCATACTATCTATATTCAAAATTTCATCCAAATCGGTCAATCGGTTCCCGAGATAGTCTGGATATACAAAGATACAGTAGTATTCGGCAGCAGTTCGATTGTACCTAGCTATTTCTGCTATGTAAGGCATCTCAGCAATTCTATGATATTCACGCTTTGCTTAAGTCAGTCGACCCCTAGCACATGCAATTTTGCTTGAAAAGGCCAACTGCAATACACCAGCCAAAAAAATTAAACATAAGACAATCGTAAAGTTTAAAGTGGTGCAAAAAAATGTTATTTGTAGCACCTTCTCTACATCTTTCCGTTCTCTGTTTACATTCAAGCTAAGGGTTAATTATTTTGTTAGCAAAGACACAAGTGTTTGCGCACTTGGTGGCGCGCTTACAGGATTGGCCCGATTCCACATAACCGATTCAATCTATACAACAGCTAATTCTCTACGCACCACATTCACTACCGCACCATCTGTTGGTAAAAAGTTGCATACGTTCCCATTTTCCGGTTGTTGTAGTGGCTAGTAAGAGGAACGGAAATAAATAGAAACAAATCACCCCATGAATATCCGTTATAATTTGTTTTCGAATAGTATTGCTCAAACAGCCCGTAAGGGTAAATATTGTCGCGGCGGACAGCAAAACGCAGATGTGTACCTGCCAAGAAGTAATAAAAGCCAAAGTCAATTAAAATTTTAGCTGATTGTTTTCAAAAAAATAATTGTTAGTCCGGTCAAATTAGACATTTCAAATAATCAAAATTCCAACCACAACAAATTTTTGTGGAGAGCTTAAGAGACATTGTGTGCTAAAAGAGAGATTCGGGTTCAAAGGCTAAAATTTGAGATTTTCTGGATTCATCTCAAGGGAAGTAAAATGATGTAGGTAAAATTTTTTGAAACTTTAGTTAGGAATACTTCTGTGGCAATAAGGGCAAAATTCCCAAACTAATTTTTGTCTGCTTAGAGATTTATGTACGGAGAACACAAGATAAGAGAGTTAAAGATGAAGAAGAAAAGGAGGAGTAGAAAAAATAAAAGAAAGAAAAGAAAGAAAAGGAGAAATGGAGAAAGACGAAAAGAAGGAGAAAGAGATGAGGGAAGAGAACAAAGAGAAAGAAGCAAAAAAAAGATGGAAAAGAAAGAGAAATAGAATGTATATAATAAAAAATGGAAATGAAAGAGAAAGATAAAAGGTAAAGAAAAGAAGATGGAAAAAATAAAAAATTGAGGGATGAAGACAAATTAAAGGAAAAAGAGAAGGAGGAAGAGAAAAGAGTCGAGAAGAAAGAAAAGGAAGAAAATAATGAAAAGGAATAGAAAGAGAAAGGAGTAAAGAAAAAAAAGATGGAAAATAAAGGAAAACAAGTAAAGGAAGAAACGACGAAAACAAGAAGTAAAGAAAGAAAAAAGTAAAACAAAGAAAAAGAGAACGACGTACAGAAGAGAAGGTGAAGGACGAATAGGTGAGGGAAGGCAAGAAAGTGAAAGAAGTAGGGAAATAAAAGAGGGAAAAGAAAAAAATAAGTAAAGAGAGAAAACAAAAAAAAGAAAGAGGAAGAAAACAAGAAAGAGAAGGACGAAAAAAAGTAAAAGAAGGAGAATGAGGAAGAGAAAAAGGGGTAGAATAAAGAGATAGAAGAAAAGGAGGAAAGGAGGAAAAGAAAAAGGATGTAAAAGGGAAAGAGGAAAAGAAAACAAAATGTAAAAACAAGGAGGAAGAGATGGCGAAGTAGGAAAGGAAAGAGAAAGCGAGATTAAGAGAAAGACTAGATGGGTTAGGGGTTTAGAATATGCCCGGTAAGAGGCGACCAATATGCACATTAGGGTGATTCAAATAAAAAAAATTTGTTTTTTTTTCGGTCTTCCCGCTCTAACATAACTCTTTCCCATACATTTTGTATGGGAAAAAATGGTATTTTTTCAAAGTGAATTTTCTTTTAATTTTTGAAACTTATTTGAAAATATTTTTACATAATCTTAAAGTTGAAGCTTTGAAGATTCCAAAATGGGTTAAGTTAGAGCGCAAATTTTTTGCAAGGCTAATTTTCTCATCAATACCTAACTTTTTACGGGGTAAGACCAAGTCGAAATTTTGTTTGAATCACTCTAATGCACCTACATAGGTAATGACGTGCTAACTCGAAGGTTAATCTACGGATATGATGCCTCTCACCTCTCATTACCCATCTTCTCCTTTCTCACGGATGGAGGGATGACATGACATAGAAGGTTCCACTGGCCATACCAAATCGCTACCATGACAGTCGGGCAGTACCGCAAGGGAGTACCGCAGTGTAACCTTCGGGGAGTATTCTTGCTGTTAACAATAACAACATCAAAAGGAGTAGAATTAGAAGCAGGAAAAGAGAGAAAAAGAAAAACATGAAGAGAAAGACATAACATATGTAAATACATAAAGGCAAATTGGTATGTGTCGTGCAATAAATTCTAAACGACAAAAGTTGACAGCTATAGAGACGTTTGAAATTTTATAACGCCTAATAGGGTCTATACACAGTGCGTCTGAGTCGCGAGTCAGCTGTGCGCGCGTTGACTCGCCGTCAGTCTACAAAATATCAAATTCATTTTGATTTTCTTGAGTCATGCTAGAGTCATGTCGGTGTAACTAGGTACTACATACACATTTTTCACTAATACACCTAAACTGACCTTTGACACAGACGCATCGTGTATAGGCCCTTCAATAGAATTCCGATATGTAATAAAGTCGACGGAAATTGTACATATGTGAACACGACTCTGATAGCTAGATACCTAATGAAAGTCCTGGGATGACAGAAAAGTTAATACCTTTTTACAACTTTCCGTCCGTAGGATTCTAAGCAACAACTTATAAATGGTCCTAGGTATAGGTAATCAAAACCAATATGTTGTGCGGGTATTTACCAAGGTGAAGACTCTTAGAATGGGGGGCAGCAAGAAAAGGATGGAGAGGAGAAAATTATCGTGCAGGACAACGTCTGTCTGGTCTGCTATTCAAAAAAGTCTAAATATTTTTAATACATTTCTACACCTGTTAGATAAGCAATGAACCGAATTCACTACTCATCAGGCATTATTATGCAAATATGCACAGTATAAATATGTATGTATGTATGCAGTTTGTAAATACATATTTACATGCATGCCTATCTAGGTAGGTACTCATATTTATTTATTAATGTATGACTGCAAAAAGTAAATGGGTTTTAATCTGATTGCACTAAATTGAGCGTTGCCGCAGTGCAATTAGAGGCGCAGGATGCAAAAACAACCTGATAAATACAAAGTTATCTGAGACCCCATCTGTAGACTCATTGCCATAGTTATTTACATATCATTGGGATGTAAAGCAAATGTGAGTGCAATTCATCCATGGACGTTTTCAAGCGAATGTGACGTCTGCAAAGCGTTGGCGCATTTGAGTGAATATATCGAGAGTCGGCCACCGGTGTTCGCCCATTTGATGGGGTATCCGTATGAAAGGAAAATGTAATTAATTTTTGGAAATACTCCAAAAATAGCATAAGCATCATTGAAATGTATGCTGCTGCAAGTAGGAAATGTACTATGTAAATACGTAAATTAGATTAGAGAGGATCGACGAGATTTTAAAATATATTACACTAAAAATATAGTAAAAACTATACTAAGTAATATACCTACCTATGATAAAAATTACACAAACGATATAGTAAAAGTTAGGCCTTAAATACATAAAACTTTGAAGTATCCGCCTGTCTGTCATTTCCATACAAAGTTTGTGGAACGTAAAAAAATTTTGTATGAAAACGGATCCTTCAAATTTTATGTATTTAAGGCCTTGCGGAAAAAATTTAGTAAAAATTACAGCAAACTGTCAATTGATATTTTGCGTTTGTTTGTGATTTTTGTTTATTAAATTCGTTACAAGATAAGACGGTATTGAATACCGTTATACACATGGGGTTAATTTTTAAACGATTTACATACGTGATTCCTTGAGTTTGACATTGCCCATACCAACAAATCGTTTCACTAATATAGAAAGGCCATAACTCATATTTTCTTAGCTCGAACGATTACTCGAAAAAACTGCATGTAAAGTAAACCATAGCGACGATGGCCTGTAATGTTTAACTACGATATAGTGTAGTACTAAGGTTTTTGGGAAGCTTCATTCAGAAGCTATTAATAAAAATCCATCAACTTGCTGATTTGAAATAAAAAAATGAGTTAGGGCCTCTCTATATTAGTGTAACGAAATGTAGGTATATATTTTTTTTGAAAAACAAGCATAAAAGGACAGCTTTGAGAAAAGGTAAATAAATAGTGTCCTGGAAAAAAAAATTAACCCCCCCTTCCCAAAATCCTGGATCCGCCACTGGATTAATTAATAACAAATTGATGAAATTTTGTAAATTTATTTACTAAACAGCGACTTTGAAACATTTTAGATAACCGTATCACCTTCCACTCCTGAAAGAAAGTAGTTTAAAGTTTTTACAGAGTATAACTCAAAAATCAATGCAGCTATCATGTTCAGGATACTTTTGATGTTTGTTTATTTTAAAAAAGTTGTAGTTTTAGCAGTACTTCGGTCTGCTTGGTAGTCGCATTGATTCATGAAATGGGAGGTGGCGAATCAAACAGAGTTATACTGTAGGTATTTACAGTCTTTTATCGGATATCTGGTGAATAGCATCTTGTGGTACTAGGCTGACTGCGTGGAATTAATTTTGTTGATATTAGTTGCCTCGTACGACAGGCGTCCCTACCTCGGGCATGTCCTAAGCCCATGACAACAACCATTTGGAAGTAGATAGGTACATACATATATACCTAGCATTGTATTGCAGGCACGGGGTTTATTTTATTATTTCTACATTATTTAAATACAATTTTTGCAATAACTCATTGGCCACTTGTACCCACCAAAAAATTCACACTTACTCATTTCTGTTTTTATTTGAAACATTTGAAAGCATTAGTTTCTTCCCTAGGTCCTGGAAAAAAAATCTCTGGTCAATGCATTAAAGTGAGGGTAATCAAATTATTACAAGATTTACAGCAAGGCACTACTTAGCTTTGAATTTCCTTGTAATGCCAAAGACCCATACCTAAATTGGAGCGTTGAGCGTTTTTTCATCCTGTTGCCCCCTTTTAACTTTACAAAATAGTATAAGTTAGGAGAAGACAACGTGATTTAAAACGCTCAAAGCTCCAATTTATGTTTTTGTGTAAGTTCTATCGTGTGCTGTTATTCCCTATACCTATCTAAAATTTTTTGTATGGTTTTTTGTTGGGCATGTGTCAACTAAAACATAGGAACCTACATACATTACAACGTATTTAAATTTATCAACAAAATAACGAATTCATCTGTTCATTTCTCGCTATGACAACAATTTATATTGAGTGCCAACAAATTGTCTATTTAAATTTGTGCACAAATACACAACAAAAAAAAAACTTGTTCACGAGCGTATTGAAGCGAATTTTTATGAGGCGTGTCTAATTATCCCATGAATTGTGCAATATTAATTTATTTTTATTTATTAATTGCCTGTTGTTTCGCGAACGATTTGTTCATGTAATTTACATTATTAATAATGAGAGAGTAGGTATGTACATGGCGTATGTGTATGTACCTACTTACCTACATTAGGGTGGTCCTTTTTCTTTGTAGGGCGACAATTTTATCATCAGATTTTCAAAGGCTCAACCCCTAAATCGTTAGCAATATAGCCCAAGATATAACACACAAATTTTGGTCGCGATTGGAAACGATTAAGGCGTGTCGTACGGGGTCAAAGTTCAGATTGCCTTATGGAGACTCAAAAAACTAAAACTATATTTCTTTTTATTTAATACCTACTCAAAATTGATAGCGCTATGGTCGGGGATATTACATATCTACAAAATTTGGTTACGATTGGAAATGCCCAAGGATTTGAGCAGATTTGGGAAACCGAAATTACGATTTGACCGCTACTGTCACCGATAAATAAACAAAAATAGCAAGAAACACTACTAAAATGACAGACTGATGGCGACATCTATCTTTAAACCGCAAGAAATGCATCCAAAACATTAGATGGCGACTAGATGTTGGATTGTTAATCTTCAATGTTGTGTGTATCAGGGTAAAATAACCATTTCTTGGATCCAAGTATTGGGCCGGAATAAGGTGGGTAGGTGCCTACTAAAGATAGCGTCGGCTTTTTTGACAGATAGGCCATTGGAAGTGGTGTCAAAAAGGAGACACTAACTTAAGTACCTACTTTTTTCTCGACTATGACTATGCCTATTGCTTCTAATTGTAGAGTTACAGAGGTCCAAAAATAGGTCATAGAAGAACGTCTAAAAACCCTTATGCTCAGAAAATTGGTTTAGTTTACTCACAGGTTATTTAAAAGGCCCCCTAACACGTCTTTGTCTTCTAGTAGGACATCTCGCAGTAACGAACTTTTGACCTTGGAGAGTAAAGACAAATGTGTGATTCAGCCTTACAAAGACTTATTATATCACATTATACTTTCGTCAAAAGTTGTGCAATGAATCTGCTCGTTCTTGTCTGCTATGAATCGGCGATTGTAAGAAGCCATTGTTGAAACGTTCAGGCTTTCAGAGTCATGAACTTTTCTCCAAATATTACTTCTAATTGCAGAGTTACAGAGGTCCAAGAGCTTAACAAAAAAAAAAAATTAAGAGTATTTAAAGATTCTAAGCAATATCATCTAAGAACCCTCATACTCAGAAAATTGGTTTGGTTCACTAACTGTTTTTTTTTAAGAGACACCTCTTCTACCTGCAGACGACAGTAAGTACGCCTATCATGTGCCTGAAGTACTTTTAAGCCAGTGGTTTCCAACATTTTCTTCGTTGAGGCTCCCCTGCCTAGTATCTAATAATCATGCCTATTACGGTATCCGACGAATGCCACTCCCGCGAATGGCATTCGATTCGCACTCCCCTCGCATGTTGAAGTTTGCCGTATTCCCATAAACGTCGGATGGCTGCTTTATCGACTCACGCAGCGGATTGTGTCAAACGCTTTTTGACATTTTTTGAATTGTCATTTTTAATTAATTTGTGTTTGGAAAAAATTAAATTTGTGTTAAAATGGATTCGATTGCTTTTTATTTTAACAATAATGAAGATGAAAGTAGTTCCGCAAGTGTAAGAAGGTCCGTGAGGGATAGAGCACCTAACATTTTTAAACTGACAGACATAGAGTAAGCAAAATAATTATAAAAGTTTGATCACACATGCGAATATACACTTTTGTCTCCAACAGGTTTATTAAACAATTTCGAGTAAATAAAAATGCATATAAACATATTTCAAGCATAATTTGCGGTAAAATTCCTCCCGTGATAAAATCCACAGCAATTAGTCGGCAACAAAAGCTATCTTTATGTCTGCGAATCTTAGCAGAAGGAAGCTACCAAAATGCTGTTGGCAAAGACTACATGCTTGGTATGGCTCAACCAACAGTTTCTAAGATATTTTCAGAGGTTCTTGATATTCTGGAAAACGAGTTGTGTGATAAGTGGGTGAATTTAAAAATGAATGACGAGGAGCAAATGGAGTCTCGGAGTTACTTTTACAACAAATCGAAAATTCCCGGGATTGTAATGTGCATTGATGGTACGCACATAAGGATAGCAAAACCTACAGGCTCAAACTCTCACCTTTTTTATAATAGAAAAGGCTTCTATAGTCTCAATGTGCTTGTTGTAAGTTTGTACATTTTTTTGCAATAGTTTTATATAATTTTTTTTTTCATGGTTTAGATATGTGATCATAAACAGCGCATAAGGTACGTTAACGCGAAATACCCAGGGTCAGCACACGATTCATTTGTTTGGTCTAATAGCGACGTATCACAATACTTCCAAGCACAATATGAAGGTGGTAATCGAAATCTGCGACTATTAGGTATAACTATAAATTATATAATTTACTATTCAACTTCATGTTCTTTACATATAATAATTTTTTATTTAATTCTTAGGTGACGCAGGGTACGGTCTCGCACCCTGGCTTATAACTCCTTTTCGGAACCCTGCACCTAATACTCCTCAAAGTCGCTTTAACAAATGGCATAGTTCTGGGCGAAACATTATAGAGAGAACTATTGGTGTTTGGAAAAACTGGTGTAGATGTCTTCTGTCTGCGCGCCAACTTCATTATTCTCCTGAGAAGGCTGTGAAAATAATCAATGTAGCTGCGGCACTACACAATTTACGCATTCACTACAATATCCATGATGACTATCTTGATCACGTAACTAATGAGGAAGATTCAGACACCGATTTCCAAGAAATCGAGCGACCGGAGAGGTATTATACTGAAGCAGTTCAACTACGTAATCAAATGCTCCAAAGTTTTTTGTCATAAGTTTTATTTTATTATAAATAAAATTGCTGCCTTCATGGCTAAAGCTAAACTAAATCTGTATTGCTGCCTTCATGGCTAAACTTAAACTATATCTACTACTTCTTTAGCGCATTTTTCAATCCCTGTATCTCCAATTCTAAAAGTTGCTCCTTAACTTTGGTCTTGTGCCGCAATAATTGTTCCGTTACCAAATTATGTCTTTTTGTCTCGGCAACTAAGTTCCCTAGTATGGAGCGCATACCCTCAACGTTGTTGTTGAGACTGCTCATTGTTTTTTGCATTTTTTTTTAATTATTTGCTACATCTTCCATTTTTCTTTTTTGACTTTTTAAATTACATACGACGTTGTCGTAATATTTTTTTTGCATATCCAACTGAGTTTGAAGGAGCGTCAATTGGGTTCTCCTTTGTGGCACTCTCTGTTGGGGTTGCGGAGACGTAGGTGAAGAACTGTTTCCATTTGAATTTTCAGCATTTTCCATATTATCAGCTTCTTCCCTGTTTACTGCACCACTGGTAGATGGCTCGGAAGCTGCGCTGTCTGTGTGGCTACCACGAGATGGGCCTTGTGGCGTACCACAGTGTCTGCCGGAGACTCCTTCAACGGCGTCATAAATATTCACCAGCTGCGCAACTTCCTCTTCCAAAGCAGTCAATTGTACCTCCCTATTTGGACCTCCACCTGTTGCTCGCATTTGTATTCGGTTGTTAGACAATTTTTTCTTTATGGAGGATTTAAAATCTGACCATACCTGAAAATAGTTCAAGTTTAATAAAATTGGTTTATAAATAAACAACTTTCTTACCTTTTTCCACTCGGCAAGGGACTTTGTTGGAGGTCCTATCGCATTTAAGTCCGTGCTAAGTGATGTCCAGAATACGGATACTACCTCTGGTGGCTCATTGGACATACTTTTGGCAATGCCCCCGTTGAGCTTCATCCGTTCAACCATTAAAGCGAATTGCTCTCGGTTTGTGGTACGACTTCTGTTAGAAAACATAATAAGCACATATAATTTACTAAAAAATGTTAAAAATAAGTCACCTTTTATTGAACTCCATCTTATTGCGTGATGTTTTCAATTTTTTTTTTTAAATCCGCAACAATTATTCAGCGAATGACACTTAGAGCAAAAGACACTTATTGCGTTTCGATTATGATTATGGGAATACCGTGAATCCGCGAACTGCTTTATCAACAAATTTTTATTCGCGAACTCCATTGCCGATCGGTTATGAGAATACCAAATCTTCTCAATTCGATTCGCATTCCCCGCGGATGGCATTCGTCGGATACCGTAATAGGCATGAATATTTCTACCTAAAATCCGCTATTGATGTCTTTCGTTTTTTGTTTATTCTTGAACATAGACTTCTGTCTTTTATAATGCGCTCCCTTGATAATATCCTATGAATTTTTATAAGTGTATGCAAATAATGGTATTCGGATCTCAAAGAACCGCGGCAACTAAGTTAAGAAAGTTGCATCCGGCTTGTCTGTGTCGGTATAACAGGTGCAATGAGAACGTGTCCTGCTGATGCTTTATGCTCTAGTGGGAATACCTCCTTTCCCTATTCTGGTAGAGAAGGAGGTCACACTTGCTGCATTAAGACTTCAAAACATTTCCGATCCAAGGCCCACGTAAAGGAGACCATAAGCAACTGGAGAAAACAAACAGTTTAGGCAGCATTGGCTTAGCAGCCTAAGACAGAGGCAGGCCAAACTCTTTATAGAACCCTCACAAAGAGCATAGGCCAGGCTCAATAATCTAAGGAGGGTTGATCTAAGAACCCTCACTGGGTATTTTACGGGACGTTGCGGTCTGCCTTATCACCTGAGTAAGCTGAATCTGTCAGATACAACAATTTGTCGGTTTTGCGAACTGGACGATGAAACACCGCTTCATAACTTACTCCGCGAATGCATTGCCTTAGCAAGAAAGAGATTTTGCTACCTAGGTGGGGTCACTCTCAATCCATTCGTGATAAGGAATAAAAAACCTGAGGAGGTGCTCAAATTTATAAAGAGCCTCCGCATACGGCAATAAGCTGAAAGGTCACACAATAGATCGTGTAAATGGCCGCGGTGTAATAAGCCATTATAATAATAATACACCCAGAAAAATTTTCATTTAAAATCAACACTTTTTCCGGTTATTATTTTTCAACACGATCGATCATGTTATTTTAACCTGAAGTTCATGTTGAATAACTTCACTTCATGTTAAATTAACATGACTTCCTGTTAAATTAACATGAACTCCTTTTAAATTAACATGAACTCCTGTTAAATTAACATGAACTCCTGTTACATTAACATGAATTCCTGTTAAAACAACACTATCTGCCTCATTATCTCATGAAAATTGAACATGATCTTTCTTGTTAGTCTAACATGGTTCATGTTGACAAAAATTATTCTGAGTGTAATAATATTGGTATTCGGATGAGAAATCACTAGGTTTAATGTGTTACCAGCTACATCCTGTGTCGACTAAGAAAAAGTGAGGAATTTTCGAAAAAAAAAATGTAAGTTATTGACATCACACAAATTACTAAAGCTTCAAATAACCATTAAGTTATAAGTGTATATCTACCAACCAACCTGGCGTTTTAACCTTTTAGTCATAAACATACCACATGAACTAACTCCTCTTAGGCTGCAGCTTCTGTGAACAATGAAGAGTACAATAACTTACATACTTACATTCGAGTTCATCTCCTCGCAATCAACCACAAAAGCCACAAATGTAAAAACATAAATGTTGACTATTTTATGAAAGGCCATAAGAAAAATGTTTGACACGACTGATAGGAACAACGAGAAAGCTAATGATTGGGGTCTAGTTTGAAAAGTTATGCGTACCAATTTGGTTATGTTGACAAGTCGTTAACGCGTTGTAGCCCGGTTCACATAATTTGCACATTCCCATTGTTGGCGCTGCGGCAAATGCAACAAAACTGAGCATTGATGTGTAAGGAGTCAGCCATTAGCACCTTATTGAAAGCAAAAGAGTAACTAAATTACTTCGCACCATTGTGATGCCTGGAGATATTTACAATGTAACTGTGAGATGATGCGGCAAGATAAGCAATTGGACATTGACTTTGCTTGGCTGCTCTAAGGCTTAAACATGCTTTTGTGGTTAAACTATAACTGTATTAAAAATATATGTTTGTATGTATACGAGTATATCGGGCGCTTTTTATTCTGTTTAAAATGGCCCTACTATTTTTCCTAAAATTTATGGAGCGCCAGACATTACTTATTTTACAATATAAACGCCATTTTTCCAAGTAAACTTTAAAATTTATCTGCCCGATAAAAAAATGTTCATACAAAATGTCAAATACTATATTAGGGCATGTACCTGGAATGTCCGGACCCTTTCCAGGGAAGGTACCGCTGCCCGACTGGTTGATGTCCTCGTTAACGGAAAGGCTGACATCTCACCTCCCTGCAGGAAATGCGATGGACGGGACAAGGAAAGTCGACCATCGGACCTTGTGACGTATACTACAGTGGCCAGACAAGTGGCAAATCGCGTGGTGTACGGTTCGTGGCCGGAAAGAGACTTCGCCGCCAAGTACCAGCGTTCACTCCCGTGGACGAGCGTCTTGCTACGATCCGCATCAAAGCGGGGTTTTTCTACATAACATTTATCTGCGCCTTTTATCCGCCGACTGAGGAGAAGAATGACGCAGAGAAGGACTCCTTCTACGATAAACTTGAATAGAGCTATGATCGCTGCCCCAACATGATATCAAAATCGTGCTCGGCTCAAAATCGTGCTCGGCGCTGGCTGGGTCATGTTATGCGAATGAACAAAGAAGCTCCAGCATAGAAGGTTTTTCTATCGACACCCGAATTCGGCAGCAGAGGAAGGGGGAGGCCTCGACTGAGATGGAAACAACAAGTGGAGGATGACTTGAACTCCCTTGAGGTTTCCAATTGGCGTCAGTTATCCCTAAAAAGGAATGACTGGTGTACTTTGATACGAAATGGCCAAAAATCGCCTAGGCGGTTAAGCGTCAATAAATGACGCAAGCCAAGATTAGATTAGTCAGCAACAAAGCGTAAAAATATCGAATGTAGCATCTAATACGCGTCTATGACGCTGTACTTCGTGTGCAGACTCGCTAAAGGTAATTTTTTTGGCGACTTGGCCCGTGGTATATACCTAGGTATGATGAAATGTGAGAGGGGAGCTTGCGTTGGCCTATATAATTAAGTTAGTCCGGCCCTGTAGAGACCCACAAACATTGACTTTTTTTGAAAAGTAGAAGCACCTATTACTTAAAATTTATTTTTATTTTATTTATGTATCTTTATACATATGAACCCATGTTTAGAGTAGTTGTCGTTGCTCATTAAAATAAATAGTTATTGTTAGCGAATTTGTTGTTATTTGTGTACATTTTCCTAAGACTAGTGTCGCACGTTTAGAGTGGTAATAAAAATAATTGGAAACCAGCAACTTTGTTGCCAAAGCAGCTATGTATGTTTGTATGTAGAGAGTACACTAATTAAAGCGACAACCGCAATGCCTACAAATGCTTCAATAAATATGTGTACGATGGCAGTGACACCAACAACAGCAATGACAATAAAACCACTACGGAAAGGGCGTACCTACAAATGTATGTTGTTGCTTGCACAAATGGTTTTAAGTCTCATAACAAACAGTTGATAGCAATAACAACAATGGTGACAAATTAACAGTAAACAAACATGGCGTCGAAATTTACAATACTAACATGGATAACAGGGCTGATCGTAAAATTTGTATACCGTTTTATGTGAGTAGAGTTGCCAAGTGAGTTTTTTTTAATAAATGTAAAAATTTTAATTTTTACAATGTTGATGTACCTACCATTCCATACCCGTTGTACCTATGCACCTACTAATAAAGTCCTACAAAAAAATTAAATATAAAATTTGTGAATAATAGATAGAACAATTTAAAGCTTAAAGAAAATATTAGTTTTGTTGTTAAAATTTATGTACTTTTTCTAAAGCAGTCACGTCCGAGCGATTTGATATCGTAGGTTCTTTGAAAATGTTTATGACCACCAAGGACTGATACTGAAACCGATTAAAACGGATTCGTTCTTTTCGAAACTGTTTCAACTTTTTCTAAATTATTTTTCATGTTCGTTTTACCGGTATCGATGCCAGAATACTTCGTGTAGTAGGCCTAACACACTACCGTTACACCATGGCGGTCACCCGTGTGTCCTTCGCCATTATTTTTAGAAGAAAGCATAAGTAGGCACTGGCATCATGGTAGCCACCTGAGCTCAGCGTTCTTATATGGTGAGTTCGATTCTCAGGAAAGGCAATATAAGAACTCAAAAAAAATATTTTTTTTTTGTATTTTATTTAAGTTTTTTTTTTACTTCTCCTATGAATGAAAAGCCATGAACTTGATGGTGAGCCATTGGGTTTTCGTGAAATTGTATCAAATATTTTACTAATAGGTTTATTTATTGGGCTGCTCTAGCTTACGCCACATTGAGATATAGCATTTTCAGGTCGAATGAAACCTTTTTCAAATGAAATGAAACCTTTTTCAAGTCAAATGAAACCTTTTTCAAAGGAATTCATTTGAAAAGGGTTTCATTTGACTTGAAAAAAGTTTCATTTCATTTGAAAAAGGTTTCATTCGACATGAAAATGCTATATTTCACAAAATTGTGTTTAACGAACACTTTTCTTGCTCTAGGTTGCTCTATCTTTTGTTTCATGAGTACGCTCAAAACAAAACTAGAGTAATTCAGATCACAAATTTCTGCTCTAGCTTTTTTTATGGAGTAAGTTAGAGCAGAGAAGCAATTGTCAGTCAGGAAAAAATAAAATTTTGAAAACTTCAAAACAATTAGCTTGCAAGAAAATCGATGTTTTTTATACGTGAATTTGCATTAATTTTGAAGATTTTCACAAAAAAAAAACCAAATAAAAGGAAACTATCGAGATTCAAGTGTTTCATGGCATTTCTGCTCTGAGTTGCTCTATTTCTATTTTGACAGCTGCCCTGCTCTGCTCTGCTCTAACCTGCTCTGAACTTTTTTTTGGTCAGTAAACAAACCTAATGTTAATGAAGCTATAAGATATAAGGTTTGTTTACTGACCAAAAAAAAGTTCAGAGCAGGTTAGAGCAGAGCAGAGCAGGGCAGCTGTCATAATAGAAATAGAGCAACTTAGAGCAACTCGGAGCAGAAATGCCATGAAACACTTGAATCTCGATAGTTTCTTTTTATTTAGTTTTTTTGTTTAAATCTTCAAAATTAATTCAAATTCACGTATACACAAACATTTATTTTCTTGCAAGCTAATTTTTTTGAAATTTTCAAAAATTTATTTTTTCCTGACTGACAATTGCTTCTCTGCTCTAACTTACTCCATAAAAAATGCTAGAGCAGAAATTTGTGATCTGGATTACTCTTGTTTTGTTTTGAGCGTACTCATGAAACAAAAGATAGAGCAACCTAGAGCAATAAAATTGTTCGTTAAACACAATTTTGTGAAATATCTCAATCTGGCGTAAGCTAGAGCAGCCCAATAAACAAATCTATAAAGTAAATATAAACTTAACAATGTAATTTTTGTGTTCGTGTTTTTATTTTGAACTCAAAGTCGGAAATGAAATAAATTTTGAATATTATGCTCACAGTACCAGATTTCAGAAAATTTTTTTCTGAGTGTACTTTTTATTTGTCGAACACACCTGTATGAATTCGCCTTGGTAGGTCCATACACATTTCATATTTAAAAGAAAAGAAGTTCCACATCAAAAGTGATTACACATTTTTTATATGAAAAGCCCTTCTTCCAAGTTCACAAAAATGAGACTTGAAGAGTAGGTTTTTGTATCAAGACAGTGATGTAACTTGAACGACGGTAAAAGACTACCAAAATTCAAAATGTCCTACCATCCTATAAACAGGAAAAAAATTATTAGGAAAAGCCCACATATCACATCCCTGATTGATTCTTAATTTGGACATGAATTTGAAAAAAGGATTCGAAATCACACAACCCTGCTTCACTGCCAACATTTTTTTAAATCGGTTGAAAAATTTTTTTTTTTTCAAATTTCCCTTATTTTGTTTCGGGACCCTCTCGGCGAGCCTTACTGTTCCTGTTTATATTATTTTTCCTATTCCTTTTCCTCTTCTCTATCTTTCCTTTTCCTACAATTACTTAACATAATCACATTTAGTTACCTAACCTACAAAAAAATGCAATTAACCTAGGGTGAATCCGGGATCCCCGCATAGGAGCATGTGAACAATGCTAGTATTGATCTCTTTATATGGGTTGAAGTGGTCGCTCTTGTCTGAACACATTCTATGAAGAGACTAATTGGTTCCTCATATGTACCAAAGCGCAATGTCGGACAGATCCCCTTTGTTTCCTTACGGGCACAGTCGGAAAAGTTTGCAGGTTGAGTACATTTACATACCTAAATATCTTTCAGGTGGTTGTTATGACTCTTTGGACTGTTTCTCCCACATTTTTTGTTTGTTTTTTATTTGTCTACGCGCCAGTTAACTTGAGTCGTCATCGTGAATGACCAAAATGCTATTTCATTACCCCCTCAATTGTAATAGCGTGGCCTAAGGCCAAATATGTATGCAATATGATGTAAGTGGAATAAGGTAACCGGTAAAAGGGAGTGTTAACGATGGCCGCAAATGGCGAAAAAATGAAAAGATACCTTGGAGCAAAGTTAATGACATTCACTTTATGACGGCACCCGCATTGAAATTGTATTTTTATGCATTTTAGAATTGATATCTACGAATATACTTACATATACCTATGCATAACTACATTAGTATATGTACGTATCTAGGTAAATATGTATTAATGATTACTTATGGCGTCTGTATTTACTTTGTATATGAAATTGTACACACCCTCACTTTTGTGGCATTTATTTGGTACTGCCTTTGCTATCTTACCCATATAAGGTTTCACATTGTAATTGATGATACCTCAAAGTACCTTAAAAAACGATGTTCGCCAATTTCAATGTAAATTACATGGTATAAATGACATAAAGTATGCAATTATTTTGAGTACCTATATAGTATTTGTGTTTACAGACGGAATCTAGTTTTGAAGATGGCTTTCAAAAGTGCCGGTAGTTGTACGGCGGACGTAATTCGGCATTTCCACCATCTGCAATGAGCTAACGTAAATACCCCATAGGCCCAGAGAAACTAGATCTTGTACGAAATAAACTCTTATGTACATTAGGGTGATTCAAATTAAAAAAAAATTGTTTTTTTCGGTCTTACCTCTTGAAACTTTAGGTATTGATGACAAAATAAGCCTTGCAAAAAATAAGCGGTCTACCTTAACCCTTAGGGGTGGTTATTTTTTTCGCCCTTTCCCCATACATATTATTTTTTTTTTAAATGTTTGTTATTACTATTACTTTTATATAAATTTATAAAAAAATATTATATAGTTAAAATTTTTTTTTTTTTCATTATTTTGTGAAAATTTATGACTTTTTTCAAAAATTAATATCTCAAAAAAGGTTTTTTTTGTTTTAAAATTTGTTTCATATTGAGTCAACAGTTTATATTTCAACTTGCCTAAATGCCTATTAGCCAAAATTCGTTGTTTTCGAGATATGAATTTTTGAATATCAAACATTTTTTCCCCCATGTATTAATGCAATGCATATTATCTTTGTCAAAAATTAACCGATTCTCATGATTTTTTCTTTGAAATGTTCGTTTTTACTTTTACTTGAATAGAAATTTATAAACAACAGCATATAGTTAAATAAAGATAATTTTTTTTTAGTACTTAGTAAAAATTGATGATTTTTTTCAAAAATTAATATCTCAGAAATGGTAATTTTTTGTTTGTTTAAACGTTTTCTGTATTGAGTGAGCAGTTTATATTTCAACTTGGCTAAATATCAACTAGCCAAAATTCGTTGTTTTCGAGATATGAATGAGGGGAATCGGTTAATTTTTGACAAAGTTATTGCGAGTTGAAAAATTGGGCGAAAAAAATGTTCATTGCTTTTTAACGATTTCAACGGCCGATAAATCCGAAAAAAAAATTTTTTTCAGGAAAAAAAGACACGTGTTTCTTTATTTTGATCAAAGAACAACATATTAAAATTTCATCGAAATCAAAAATCATGTCCCGCGCGGACCGGTTGTCTTGAAATGGAATGAGCCTATTTTATTTAGGTGCACAATCGTGATATTAATCTATTTGTAGAAAAAAATTCTAATAACCTAGAACTAGCAATTTTGAGTTAAAGATTCGAAAATGAGGTTTTCTTTCATCAGAGTTAATTAAAATTTCGAATACTTAGGAAACTTTTGCAGTACATAGATGAAATCGGGTTATCGAACCTTATACGTAATTTCACGATCTTCAAAATAGCGGGGGTTTCCCTGTATCTCGCACCGATTCACCAATAGGTAGGGTAAAAGCGGGAAAAATGACCCACTTTTTGGAAAAGCCGCCTAAATTTTAAAATATTACTTTTATTTGAACTAGTATCGCTTGTGATCGAAAATTCGACCAATAAAATCTTTAGGGGGTCGTGGGGTCCCTAGCCCCGCACCCGTGGCTCCCACCACGGCGAACAGTTTTTTGCACGTTTTTAGGGACAGTCTAATGTAATTACAACAACCACATGAAAACTTGAAACTTTGATTGCAAACTGTTAAAAGAGCGCTTCCGGATTTGTGATCCTGGGGCCAACACTCGTCTTTTGAGCTCTCTCTCAAAATTTTAGCTAATTTTTTAGCAGTTGGATGCTGGACAGTTCCTACCTAATGGATAGATGCCCTAATAGCTCACTTTTTGGAAAAGTTATATAACTCCAAAAATTTACCTTTAAAACTTTTAGATGGTTTTGAATTTCTTCGCGAATATAATTGTACATATCTCCGAAACCATCCACATCAATGTCCTTTCGTAAACAAAATGCGGTATGACTAAGCCTCTAAATAATTTAAAAAAATTTAGTCACGACTTCGGGAAGTTAGGTTTTTTGAATATTGGGCATCCCAGGGGGACAGGGGCACCTATCTTGGCATTACCCTATGGTCAAATGCAGTTTTCTTTTACATTAATATAATTTTCTATAACTATATTTATAAATGTATTAATAAATAAATAAATAAAATGAGCACAACCTCCTTGGAATGAATTACGCCATTAGTAATAATATTTTTACGATTCAGAACCGGGTAGGGAGGCACACTTAAGTAATAAATATTTACAATTTGACTTTTCACACCTGCTTTTATACTCATTATAATAATCATATACACTCTTGTATGTAAATATATGCTATATTTATCCTTGAAAGGTTTAATTGAAAAAAAAAACATTCATCTGCACAAGGAACATTCAAACTTACTGAAGTCCGATTCATTGCATTAATTTTTAATGTTGAAATACGAAGTGACCGACAAGTTCAGGGATCATGTTTCTACAATCATACCTTTTACTTTAGATACGCTTATATAATTTCAGTTTAATTATCTATGTTTATTTTGCTGAACCCTTTCAGCAAGCGCCGCAGTACTACGTGCTACACCTGTTCTTCAAATATATATTAGAATCTACAACATGAAGTTTTTTATGATACCAATTGAGGATTGAGCTGTACAGCCATTTTTTTGTAGCTCTGAATAGTACATACATACATGCATGCACACAAGCATAGGTATTCACTTAAGTTTATTGGTATATATCGTCGCTCGGATAAATGACTGTCGTATATTATATGGGGCGTTCATAGGGTACTAGGGTGGGCCAAAAAAATCGTTGTTTTCGAAGGACATTCAGAAATTCGAATTCCCGACTATAAATGGAGTATAATGACCAAATATGTCGCCATTTTTTGTTTTCGTGAAAAGCTTCTATGTAAATGAATAAATCTTTTCTCCCAAAAATCGAACAACCAACTTCTACCCCGTTATTTGTTTGAATTGCATTAATATCTTGAATCATGGTAGAAAAATATAGAGGTAGTTTCACTTCTTCTTCTTGGCAGCCATTGCCTTCATTTGACATAAACCGTTTTTTTGACGTTTTCTTTTAAAACGGAGCTACCATAGGTATGCCTAAAAAATTAAAGTACCGAAAAATAGTTTTCCAGTAATTTTACTTCATACGAAGTACACAGTAAAAATAAAAGTCTAACTTTAATACCTTTTTGGTGTTTATATATAACAACGCCGAAAAGTATTAAATTAATACCACGCTGAGAGAAATGCCTTGAATGTTGTGACAATATCACTATTGATAGCACCGAGTTTGATGCAACATTCATTCAGAATGTGCGAGTTATCAAATATTATTTGCTCCCAATAAAAAGTAAAATGACATGTCAACCATTTCGATATGATGTACTATTTTTTATATTTATGGATAGAATACTAATATATTTGAACGGCATGTCAATATCTATGGTCGTGATATGAATTTCTATTGTCGGTATATCCATATCCATATTTACTGCATAGTAATAATGGTAGAGACAGCGTATTAATATATAATGGACGAAATGTAAATTTTTCTGGGACGCATAATCATAATAGTTCAACAATTTTTACTATGGATTTTCTAACAATATTACAACTTGTTGGAGCGGTTTTTTTAAATTCAAAATTTTTTGAATTTCTTATGATTGAACATTTTTCTAAAAATTGTATAATATGCCGTAGCCGAATGGTAGAATACTGGGCTAACGTGCCAGAGGAGCATGGTTCGAGTCTCACTGAAACCAGATGTCAAATTATTAAAAATTTTGTTTTTTTAAACTATTTAGAATTTGGATACCATTTCAATAGTGATTTATCAAAAATGTATTGATGAAACATCCATATTCATTGATGGGACAGAAATATCAATTTTTATTTAATGTGATATCAATAATTATGGATGTTCGATCCATAGATTTCCCTCCGTGCATGTTCGGTCTAATTAAGAGAGAGAGGAATTCAGTCGAAGATTTTCTCAGAACTCACAATTTATGCTGAACGGAGATGTCTACTATAAAGCCATCGAGTACTTATGCTTGCCCTCGTCTAATTGCAGATTTGTTCTGAATGATTACAACGAACCGCGTGCTCTGAAGAACAAACCACCGGAATGGATTTAATGCTAAAAAGTAATTAATTTAATACTTTTCCGGCTTTGTTTTAAACCAAAAGTACTTAAAACATTATAATGAGAGAGAGCGCTTTAGTATTAAATAGTATTAAAACTCAAATTTAATTCCAAAAAGACTTAATTTCAATAGCGACTGGTATTAAAAGTAAACTTTAATTGTTTACTGTGTAGAAAATAGTTAAAATATCTGCCACGCCATGAACAGGATTGAAGAAATAAGTTGCGACGAGAGTCAAATTTTTTTCCAACCCTGCGGTGAATAGTGAAGGCTTTTGTTCTACCCAAAATATCTCTAAAAAATTACTAAGACAACTGTCTACAAGTGTGATGTCTAAGGGTAACTTGATTATTTATATTATTTTTGTCAAGAGATGTTTGAACTCCGAAAGGTTTTCTGCACGCAAATACCATGGATTACCGCCGAATTTTGACGGACGCTGTAAAATTATTAGTTTTTTTCCAAAAACTTTTCACTGAATCAAAAATTTTAATTTCCGCTTTCGGATCATTGATATCGAAGTCAAAACGCTGAATCTCCTAGTTTTTGCTTTTCAGGCTCTAAAATTGTTCTGTTACGACCAGTCGAACTTTCAAAAATGCAGTGGCGGGGCCACGCCCACTTTAAAAAATTTGGTTCAATTTATGTGATTTTCGAAATTTTCGATATCGAAAAAGGGGGCGTGGTTATCATCCGATTTCGCCCATTTTCAACCTACCTTGGCCAGAAAGTAACCTGTATACAAAATTTCCTACAAATCTCAAAATTTTTACTCAAGATATCGTGTACACGGACAGACGGACGGACGGACATGTGAAGACATGCAAGGATGAAGGGGGTATGTCGCATTCTCACTCAATTTCTGTTTTTGGCATTGGTGAATAGTGTTTATGCAGATCTATATTTCTGTCTTATCAGAATCTGCCTATCGTGAAAATTGTAGAAGATAATTCATGGATGAAGGGGGTATGTACACAACTTTTCAATATGAATTGTGGAAGAAGGGGGTATGTTCCGTTTTTTTCATATAAAACACTAAATATAAACTTATGCTTTTTATTGCATATTATGCAACGTCTTTAATGGCTTTGCATAATTTTTTTTGTCAGTTTTCCATAAAGATTCGAAAAAACCACAAATGTTTAAGCAAAGCTTTAAAGCCGATTTTCTCGTTTCACTCAAAATGCAACATACCCCCTTCATCCATGCATGTCTTCATGTCTTAATGAACTTTTTTTTTCAACCTAAGAACTTTCATATATGGAACTCTATATCTATTGATTATGTTGTGCCTTACGTAGTACCGTTATCTTTTGAAGGTATATCTAACAAAATATGGAAAAAGTAATGGAAAACTTATATTTCAATAAAGACCTCTAGTTATGCCTCAATTTTAAAAGCATTGAGTTCAGTAGTTATTTAATGATGTGCTTTAAAATATATTTCTTAATATATCTTTTTAAAAACTGTCGCGCATTATTTACTCATGTTTATGGTCACCGTAGGTATACCGTTCTAGACAGACGCTGTCTATGTATCTACATTTGCATGTATGCAATATGTAAGTAATAGGCACTAAAAAGTTTTCAGCCATAATCATTTCGTTGTTTTATGACACGGGCACTTTTCTGTCATCAATTTGTTTAATGAGCGGTGAGAATGTACCTACCTGACATCGCATGCCTGCATATACCCGCCCAATTAATTTACTGCCAACTTTTATGGTAGCTACACAAAAGTGCATGTATGTACGTACATATTTTCATGTATTCTCGTACATTGGTACATTTGTATGTTTGCATGGAAACAATTACATACACGATTCCACCAACAGCAACGAAATAACAGACCCCAAAACGGTCCCATCGTCGTCGATATTAATAAAAAACAACCTGCTGAAAAATGCATAAACACAAATTACCGCATTTGAATGGTACGCACAGTGCACAATGCAGTACATAGCACGCAATGTCACCTCACTCACCGCAACGTCGCTAACGTCCAATTGCAACAATGCATTTGCATAGATATTTACATGTACATACATACATTTATACTTACTGCACTGCGTTTTTACATGTTGTGCCTATAAAACGGTTGACTTTGTTGTACATTTCTAATGACATGCTTGGCACCTTAGCATGCCCCGTGTGTCGATGCAGTAAGTAGTTCGGTATTTGAGTTGAGGTACATACATATGTATTGACATGCCATTGGCAACGCGGTAAAAGCTGCTAACTCCATTCATAAAAAATTTTCAGTATGTATACCAAAAAAGTGAAGTACAAGAAAAGTAAGTGAAATGTGAACTTAACAGCTTTTACCGCCAAGCCGACGATATACATAATATATATTAGACTGCCCCAAAAATGTATGGAAAAAACTGAAGGTTCGAAATTTGATATACATAGCCTCTACATCGGTGCATTTTAGCCTAAATAACATGTGTGCGAAGTTTTAATGTTCTAGGATAACGGCAACCCGTGCCGATTTTGAGTTAAAGTTCTTCCTAGCAGCTTACACTAAGTTTGCAAAGTAGTCCAATAAAGCTTCGAAAATAACATAATTTTAATATTTGTCTCATATTTAAAAGACTGTGCAACAAACTTTCAAAAGGATTAAAGGATTCTTTACAAGGATATTGAAAAAAAAAACGTATTCACGAAAAAAGGACATTGGAATTTCAAGAGTGTTTAGGTAGTCTGTATAACAACATGTTTTCTATCAAAAATAATTGAGCACATCTTTTTATAGGTCCTACACGGCGTATGAGTAACATTTACCTGTTCTTTTATACTTGTATATGAAAGGAACAAGTAAATTGTATGCATTAAATTGGTCGATATCTGCCAAGCGAATTGAGATATCGAAATAAAACTTACACTACTTTCAGGCCCTCATGAACACCTTTCATTTGATACCCATATTGTAAAATCAATTTCTGGGGCATGTTCTGCTCATCTCCTGTGCATCCTTAAATATTTGTATAACTACACATTTTCAGAACTCTTATTACAATGCAATTTTTTCAAACACATACAGTTTCGGAAAAGTTGAACGATATTAATTTTATAGGACATTACCTTCATGTCCTTGAAGGATAATTCAAAAAAAGTTATATTTAGCCTATATTTAAATTATCCTTTAAATAAGTAACCACATATCCACATTTTGTTGACATTTTTCGGGAGGCCCTACAATCTTTGATCCTCTAAAGGATATTCTGAGCATCTGGTAAAGAAAAAAAAGACCGATTTACTAATTACGAAGTCCTTAAAGGGTGAAAAGTTAGGTATTGATGAGAAAAAAAAGCCTTGCAAAAAATTTGCGCTGTAACTTAACCCTTAGGGGTGGCTATTTTTTTGTCCTTTCACATACATTTTGTATGGGGAAAATGGGATTTTTTCTAAGTGATTTTTATTATAATTTTTGGAAGTTTTTTCAAAAAACTTTTAAATATTCTTAAAGTGGAGACTTGGAATTTTTCAAAACGGTAAGCCGTGTGCGATTATATCATCTATTAAAATAATTACAAATACATAAAATTTAGTAGATTTTGTATGTGTTACTGTTTAAAAATGACTGTAATTATTTTAATAGTTACATAGATAACCGCACACGGCTTACCATTTTGGAAGATCAAAGCGTCCTCTTTAAGAGAATGTAAAGTTAAGTATTCCCATACAAAATTTATGGGAAAGGGCGAATAAAATAGCCACTCCCAAGGGTTAAGTTACAGCGTTAATTTTTTGCAAGGCTTTTTTTCTCATCAATACCTAACTTTTTAGGGGTAAAACCAAGTCGATATTTTTTTGAATCACCCTAATATGTATAACAAGAAACATATCGACAGTTAATTTACGATATTTCGCCGCAGGACGACCTTGTCTTCACAATTAAGAAAGTCTAAATAACCATCTGTGTTTTTAGTAACGTTCGATTTCAGCTCACAAATATGCGTTATATGTACCTAACCTTTAAATTTGAAGTTCAGAAGTTCATCATAGCCATGTATGTAAAATTCTGTTATAATTAGTATTCATTATTATTATTGTCGTAGTTACGCAATTATAATGTTTACATATTTTGCAAGTAATGAAGTATGCCTGCCACACATATGAATATACATTTCATACATATTCCTTCCTTAAGGTTCTAAGGATGCGACTGTTAAGAAACGTGCTTTATTTAGCAAAAAAAAATTACACGTATACCTACATTTGTTTGCTTGTATTCCACCGCGTATGTTAACTCATCAACCAATTATTTTCTACAAAAAAGCTATTGATTTATCCCAATTAAAGTATTGTATCCTGGGAACACGCACATGTTTTAAAATTGTAAATGAAATTCTATATAGCACACAATTATTGAAACAAATTAAATATGCATAGGCAGGTTCTTTGTGAGCTATTCTTGAAGAACATTGAGACATTTGGGCAATTCACAAGCGGTGTCGTATTCGTCTATCGTTGTATGTTTCCATGGTTTCCAAAATAATTTTTTTGAAAAATAGACAAATAGCACGAAATACTAGGGGTTGTGAATTGCGTAATTGTTTAATTTTTATAGAAGCAAACTGGTATAGAAGTATATGTTGAAATAAAGCAGTCTTAGTAGTAGGGCGAAGTACTGCCAAGTTATCCGCCACCTGTCTTTTCCATATCAGTCGAACCCCAATTTCTCTGTTGCCGGATTGGGGTTTTGATATCTACGAAAATCTTCTGGTTTGGATCTTCTTTGTCCATTTGACCCAGTCAGTTTATGGGCTTTCAGGCCACAGACATTACAGAGAACCCTTTTCTGGATTGCATCCAATCTATGATGAGTAGCTTATTAAGCGCGGTCTTTGTGAGTCAAAATTAGGAGCTGTTGGCAAGAGAGGAGTTGTTGGCATGAACCGTGACAAGATAAACTTTTTAGGGTTTTAATTCCCTGTGGGGTTTAGTTTTGCTGTTCGAATTATAATCTTGAGCATCATATTAAAAAAAGCATGACCCGATGTTGTCTTGTCTAAAACCTGAGAAGAGGGTCCTTTCCAAATCTGAGCAGCAGTTGGTATTCCTCAACGGTACAGATTCATAAGTCTTCCACAGGATTTAGCGGCAGATGATCTTGACTGCCAAACGATTTTTGGGACTTGCAAAGCGGATGAAATTTCCCTGAGAAGACTTCTTCGAAGAGTTAGGCAAACCACTGCCGAGGATGACCCCGTTTAGGGAAATCATTTTCTTATGAATGTTGATGTAACTTTTTTGGGGTTCGACCCCGGACTCGTCTGTTTTGGTAGGCCCAGCACAGCACCTCTACATGTTGTTGTTGTAACGAGTTGTAGCCCTGCCCAAATGTCAGACAGGGTCACCCCGCGTGTATTGCTCTTGGCCGGGTCTCTTCGGCCGACAATAACGACAAATGGGTCTCACTCTAACCTAAACCAACCTTTTTTTGTATTATTGGAGTACTCTACAGAGTATTGATTCGAGTATTTGCCTTTTTTCAGGGATAGGGTTAAAAATTATAAAGTGCCTAAATATTTAGTAAACTGAAATGCTTTCTACACATATAATAGTATTTTGATTTCATCTTACATTGTGCTCATAAAGTCGCAAGTTCGTATATGTGTATAAATGCAAATATATGAAAAATTCGACCACCAATTCCAACAAATTTGATAGACTCGGCGAGACTATATAAAAGTATATCAACATTTACGTTAAAGAATTACTGAAAAGGTTAAAGGACTACCATCTATAGAAGTGTCGAAAGGCAGCCATTTGACTGTACGAGTAGACCCAAAATATATAACACCTAAAATTCTAAATATACCAAATAATAAACTGAAGATATTACATAAGTATTAACAGTGGGTCAAAGAAGCAAACAACGTAATAAATATGAGAAAACCATAAAATTGTTGGAACTGATTTATTAAACCAACGGAAATAAAGCAATTAATTATGCAAAAAAAAGATACTAGAACTTTCCACTTTAGTGACTAACCCATTAATCTTTTAATATTCCCCACAATACCTATATTAATTAAATTGTTCCGCTCTAGCCCCACTGTATTTTTGGGGTTGTTCTTAACGCAAAAAAACAAACACAATTTGATGCAAACAATCAACACACCAGAAATCCTAATCCTTGGTGTTAAAATAACGCCATAAACAAAACTTTTTTCATGGCAGCATTGTTATCCTTACGCATCACAGGATTTAATGCAGATAAATGATGTGACAACTGCTTTTATGTCAACAAATGTTATAAAAAAGTGGCTTTGCTGAGCGAATACTATGGATGAATGTGTTTCTGATGGCTGTTGTTACTGCAGGGGAGGTTTAAGGATGTTGCAAACAAAAACAAACATAGCTAGAGGTTCACCATTTTGTAATAAAGTGCCGCCGATTAAATGTAATTTGTTCTACCTATTATTTATATAAATATGGAATGGTTTATATAAATTAGTTTGTTGTTTCCTTTTCAAAAGTGCCTGCATGCATCCATGCATAAAAACAGTATACAATGGGAGCAAAATATGTCCTATATCTCAAGATAAACCTATAAAAAAACATCGGTACGCAATGCTATTATTTAATGCTACACGGCCCAAAATTTGAGAATAAATTTTAAAACGTTCATCGGGTGTAAGCAATTTCCCCACAAACACAGTCTCTAACATTAGAGAAATGTTCTTACGTTAGATAACTAGGGCTTTTTCTAACTATTCTCTGTTCCAAGGCCACAGTAGAGAACTACACTAGAACTCGATTCGAGATAGGTTAGAGAACTAACCAAAAGGCGAGCATTTTGCACCATTTGCAAATTCACATTAGAATCCCATTAGAGAATGACATTAGAATTCGATTCGAAAATTATAGTTTTTTCGATTTGATAATTATGTGCCATTTTGTTAGAGAACACTGTGTTCCTCGAGTATTTCTCGAGTCGTCCTCTAACGTTAGAGATTGGAGAATGGGGCTAGTTCTCGAATGTATCGAAATCTAGGTTGAAGGTTTGTTGGGTTTTTAATTTGAACCTTACGGCCTCATTCTCTATGGCGAACGATAATCCACACGAACGATAGTTGGTCTTGACGTTTCGTCTAGCAGTCACATTCTAATTAGATTTCGAAACTATTAGTCAAATAAAAGTGCTGCCATATCTTATAACTTTAAACGAGCTCGTTTTGTATATTTGTATATCCAGACTATCTCGGGAACGGCTTGACCGATTTGGATGAAATTTTGAATATAGATAGTATGGTTGATTGGGATATGCCACTTGGGGCGGGTTACAGGGTTGCCACCTATCTAATTTTTTTTTATGTTATGGAGCAACGTATGCCAATATGGGTATCAAATGAGAGGTATATTCAACCGTTTTCCAAATATGACAATTTCAAGCAGGGTAACCCCTAGAATTGCCATCTGACCGCGTTTTATTTATTTCACCTTATGTATATTTGTGTATCCAGACTATTTCGGGAACCGCTTGATCAATTTGGATGAAATTTATGATATATATATAGTATGATTGCTTCTAAGACTATCCACCTGTGGGTTGCCACTTGGGATGTACATTGTTGCCATCTATCTAAATTTTTTTAAATTATGGAGTTAGATATGCCAATGGGTATCAAATGAAAGGTATTTTCGCCGACATACCAACTAAAATATTTTCAAGTAGGTTAGCCGCCCAGGGTTACCATTTTACCGTATTGTATTTGTATTGTGGGTATATTTTTGGGATCATATTTGTATTATTTTAGGATCATATTTGTATTATTTTAGGATCATTTAGTGGCCACTTTGGAATAATTTTGGGGCAATTTTGAGATAATTTTGGGTTCAATTTTGGGACAATTTTGGGGAAAATTACCCCATCATTTTGGAGTCATTTTGAAATCGTTGCGGGATCATTTTGGAATAATTTTTGGGTCATTTTCGGAACATTTGAGGGTCTTGTTGCGGCCGTTTTGGGATTTTTTTAGGATTATTTTGGGATCATTTTGGGTAAGTAAAGTTAGCGCAAAATTGATATTACCGAGCTCGGTCACCCAGGTACTGTAATTTATGCAAGAACTTATAAGAATCAGTTAAGTTTTTTTAAATTTTTATTTGATTAACAAATTTTGGGAACAGTCTTTTTGGCTGATTGACATATACATTTTGGACGAAAGTCAAGACCCACTATCGTATCATAGAGAATGGGGCCCTTAATTTTAAACCTTTCAACTACTTATTAGACGTAGGCCAGTTAAAGGCTCTTGAATCTAGTTTTCCCGAGGTAATAACATCATGTTTTTTATTCTTGACCCTTCCAGTTACAACCGCAACTGCTGAAAGAAGTTTTTCAAAAATGAAACTGTTTTAAAATTACTTACTAAATTCGATGAGGCAGGAACGCCTGTCCGACCTGTCACTATTGTCCATAGAGGCAAAAGTTAAGAAATACTAAAGTTATCAGCATAAATAATTTAATAAATCAGTTTGCCGAGAAAATCAAGAAGAGTGCATAGATATTTAGTTTGAATTGTTTGTAAAAATTTTGGAAAATGTGATAGATGAATTGATATTTCTCTTTATTTTATACAATTTTTCTTTTCTTTTTTTCAGAAAACCTAACCCTTGCTAAGGGCCCCCAAAACAATATTTTATACGGGGCCTTGCCAAGGCACGCTACGTTTCTTGACAATCACTCATCATGGGCGTAGCCACAAATTTTTTAGGTCTTTTTTCGAGCACAATTTCCCAAAAATCAATGAAAAAACGAGGAAATTTTTTTGAAAAAAAGTATTTGAGAGATACTTTAAAAGTATCATTTTTTAGTTTCTCAAAATAGAGAAACATCGTTAGTATATCGTTAAAGATTACAATGAACTTATAAAGTGTTACATTTCTTTAATTTTTTACGTTTTAGTTGATTTTCTTCTTAAACAATAATAAAAGTTAGTTTTTTAAAGTTTTTTTTATTTTTTTTTTATAAAAATTTTTATTGATACTAGTTTTCTCCGCTTTATTTCTAAATTGTCCTCGTTTTTTACGAGGATACTCTTTGAAATGTCCTCGTTGTTTCAACATTTTCTCCAAATGTCCAAATGTAAAATAAGTAGTCGTCTTGAGACATAGCAGACGACTGCAGCTTAAATAGTTTGGCTCCCCACAAACCGCAAATTAAATGAACTCTTTGAATGCCTAATAGCATGTTTGCCACAAAGACAAAGTCAAATTCAATACAAGAATCCATCAGTAATCTGCCAATCCAAATGTCACATAATTGTCAAGCTTTCTTCGTGTCTTGTTGAATGTTGAGACATCGCTCGTCACGTCAAATCGTTTTGCGTTTTTCGTGTTTGCAACACAAATAAATACAAATCGCCGACATCAACACCGACTCCGACACCGATACCGATACCGACACCCAACATCTTTTTCATCGTTGTTGCCGCAACGGACACATGGTTGACAACTTCAAAGTGTTGCAAATGTACGACATGCGTGACAATTTAATGAGGATAAATATGAAGGCATTTATGCGATGAATTTTCTTAAAAGTGCATAATACTTTCCGAATTTTTTTTTGTTTCTTCGTGAATTTTTCACTTCTTTGCCGTAGGCGAAGTGTATCACTTGTTTGTTGTTGTACTTGGTTAGAATCAAGGCGTATATTTTTAATCGAAACGATTTGTGCGCCTTAAACACTTGAACGCTGCAGACTAATTAAGCAGATTTTAAAAGTTTCGCCCCATCGAATATGGCACGCTAACGTATGTAAATATGCGTACATGTGAGCTTTTGGATATCGCGAGTACCCTACGAAACTCAAAACAGCTGGAGTGGGTTTAAAGTGTTGGCATATGCATGTGCCAATAGTTTAGTGACACTGATACGCTACGTTCGCCTTACAATTTGCCCAAAAGATCCGCCCCAGCTATTGCCAATACCGTACATGACGACCAATATTCCACATAATGTTGAGTTATCTAACACTTCGGGCATTGCCCTAAACCGTGAACAATCTGGACACAGAAATCTCATATTTTAAGGTTATGAGAACGAGTACCTTTTTTGCTGGGGTTAACAACCAGTCCACTAAACTTTGCCAATCTAGCCGAAGTATATATACATGTGTAATCCTTCAGAAATGGTCGTGAAGTTTTGATAAGACAGTTGTTGTTGTTGTAACGAGGTGTAGCCCTGCCCAAATGTCAGACAGGGTCACCTCGCGTGTATTGCTCTTGGCCGGGTGGATATAAAAAAAAAGCGGCCCGATCGTTTCGGCACGATGGATACAGCACAAGTACTGGTACCGTTCTCGTAGAACCGGCAATACGTAGAAACTAGCCGCGTAGTCCATGTAGGTCATTTAGCGTTACCCAGGGTGCACCAATGTGGAGGCAACCTACTCTTACACCCAGTCTTCTTGTTGAGATGATCAAAAGCCCTAAGCGAAGCTCAGCACCTTCGATACTAGATGATATCGAACTCCTGGCGCAGAAGATAAAATGTGCGAAATTCGATAACTGACGTGATGTAGTGTGTGTCGGCTGTTAAATCAGTTTAATCAGTTTAATCACAGTTTGGCCACTTTTCCATATCATTTAGTATCGTTGCGGCTTCATAGTTGGCTGACTTTCATATGTTGGATTCCCTCATTAATCGGATGGAAGATGAAGTTTTGACTTTCCTAAGGTGTGCTGCTGGTCGCGAATGATATACCAAAACATGCTAGTCACTTGAATGTCTTTTTTATAAGAGCACATTTCCCCATTCTAGGACTCCATAAAATAGTATCAATCTGGACACAGGCTGATTTACACTGATCGAATTTTCTAGTCGATTTTTGTCGTTCCACCGTGTAAATAGCCATTCGATTGAATCACACCTTGTATTTGAAGATAGAACGCAGCGGAACTACAAAAATGACCAGAAAATCGACCGTAAATCATCCTTAAGCCTGTTTGGCAACTGCCTCCTTTTCCACAATTCACTAAATATCGCAATGTGCTATCTACCTAAGTTTACGAATCCATCGGCGTATTCGACTACCTTCATAATTTTCTTTACAAGATTTCGTTAACTACCATCATCTTTGCGGGGTACCTCTGCTTGCCATGCCGAAAGGCATATTCAAGTACATATTTAGTCCAGTTGAGATCAAGTATTTTTGATTTGAACTCTTACGTAAAGAGCTCTACAAATAAACACAGACAAAAGAGCAATCCTTAAATATTAACTAAGCCAGGCGCTTTCGAGCTGGGAGCTAAAACAAACGGAGGTACCATTCATCCATCGAGGTGTGACAATTTGAAAATGCCGACTATAGCGTACGCAGATGTCGTGTTAAATTGACTGTTTATGATTTTCCGTATTTTCGTTTCACAAAGTTGTCCGACACAGATGAGCAAATTAGTTTACATACATACATACATACATACATGTGTAAACACATACTTTTTTTTTTACAAATTGCAAAGTGTTTATTTGTCGTTAATTATGTTTACATCCTTAAAGTGCAAAAATTTATGTTTGTGTTATTCAACCAACTGCAAAGCAATTAAGCGCTTTCAAATTACTTATGTATGTATGATAATTTCAAAATTGTTTCAGATAATTAATAAATTCAACATAAACATATAATTGCAACTTGTCTCTTTGAATTATAGCAGCAATATACATACGTACCTACAAAATATTTTAAAATAAAAATAGAGTTTTAGGCCTAGTTTCCACTGCACAGTGTCGTGCACTTCTCCATCCAAGCTACACCCCTGTTCAGGAAATATTACGTGTCCAGAATGAGCGAAAGTACAATCGACATCCTGATATCCCCCTGCTTGCTGGTTTTTGTCGGTGGTAAAGCGTAGAGGGTGTCCTTTCTAGGGATAGATCAAAAAAATATTTATTTTTAGACTAAAAACTATGGCCCGTAGTCATAGTCGAAATAAAGTAGGCATTAAAGTTAGCGTCAACTTTTTTGACATATAGTCCGTTGGAAATGGTGTAAAAAATCTGACGTTAACTTTAGTGCCTACTTTATTTCGACTATGACTACGGCCTGTGATTTAATTTCTCTTCTGTCTACATAGATTCTTCACCACGTAGAGCTTGTCCTGAAAATTTGTGTGTGGAAAATCGGACCATTAATGCAAATAAAGCGACCCAAGCGCCACCTATCAGAATTTTCTCCCTGCATTGCATGGCATCGTGACCTGAACTATGGTGAACATTTCAGTTTACAATCGAATGTAAAAATCCTTACCCTAGATACCACCACAGCTACCTCATAATGAAGACATTTTAAAAAGAGAGAGCCGTGGGTGACGTGGGGAGCTTGAGGTTAGCGAAGATTTTATTAACTAACTCGACAAAAGGCAGCTCCATAGAATACACAGATTTAAGTAGGGAAAGCCTGTAGGAGAATCGTTGGATAACTGTCACGGATTACTAAGTACCGAAAGAGACACTGGTGAACCGGATACAAAATTACTTAAATAGCTATGTATGACGAAATGAAAATAGCCGTTAAATGAGAATTCACCCTCATTTAAGTTTCGGCAAGCTGACCTTAACCTCTTCTAGTCTCGATACACCGCTTCCATCTAAAGTTAGCATTCTAATACTTAAAGCACCGCCTTTTATTCCAAATTCTCATTCCAAAAGGGTTTAACAATTTGAATTTAATGTTGCGAAACATTATACGTCTGGGAAAAAACAAAAGAAATAATACACATTTTATAAGAAATTTCTTAGAAATGTGTCATAATTTAATATTAAGATTTCAAGCTTTTATTATAAGCTGCCGCGCGATTTACGCCGCTACATTGTATGCTTCAGTGCTAAATACCGACCGCAGACATAGCGCCCACAGCGGACGCAGTGATGAGGTTTTTGACAGTTTTGTCGTCTTATTCGAGTTATGTCAAAATGAGGGGGCGGCTTTGTTTAAGTGAAATTTATTTCCATTGATGCCATTTAAAATTGGTTGATCAGTAGCGCCGCCAAATGCGCGTCAACAACAAAAACGTCAACCTATCTAATTAGCAAAATTAAAAAACAAAATAAAATATCGCATTATTTCCCGGATGTGTAGACTGTTTTGTGGCAGTTTTACTCTGCCGCCAGAGTCGTCAGTAAGCACTAATATTTTTATACCCAATGGATGAATTTCGATTTCCATCAAAAATTACTTCTTTTTCAATAACTTTCGTAATCTATATATATAAAAGTATACGTAAGAATGCAGTTAGTAGTGGGAAAATTTTCGCTTCAAAAAATTCGAATAGTATTCCAGTATTATTATTCGAATAGTATTATTCGAATAGTTGTATTAAACTATTCGATGAAAAGCGAATAATTTGCATGCAAAATGACCCCAAAATAATCCAGAAATGATCTTAAAATGATTCTAAATTGACCCAAACATGTATGAACCCAAAATTACTCGAATATGACAATGATCCCGAAATGATGCGAAAAAAATCGAATTATTCGAATATAAATAAAATCGTATTAAAAAATATTCTAAGCAACTATGCATTTTTGAACTTCTGAATTTTTATTGGAATATTCCCAACCCTAACTACAATATACATTTAGATTGTTAGTGTCAGTTTTCAAATTCCGCTATATGGAGAATCCCGACAACGCAGGAACTGACTTTCCTAGTGTGAACTTTACCTTTAGATTGTATAACGATTGCTTAGTGGAAGATCGCCCTATTTCAAAATATGGATTTTTCAAAAACGCACTATGTATATACACTAGACTGTCCCTAAATTTCAAAGTTACTTTATTTAAACTCATACCCCGTAATTTTGACCCTTAAGCATAAAGAAGTATCTTGACAAAGTTTTATGCAATTCGGACCACGGCAACCCGTGCCGACTTGCAGTTGAAGTTATCAATAAAATCGGACTACACTACACTGCTATTCGCTAATTTAATGATTTATGTACCTACTCGTTTTTCATATTTCAGTATCGTTACCCTTTAAGAACTTCGTAATTAGTAAATCGGTATTTTTTTCTCTCTACCAGATGCTCAGAATATCCTTTAACAAAATGTGGATATGTGGTTACTAATTTAGAGGATAATTGAAATATAGGCTAAATATAACTTTTTTTAAATTATTCTTCAAGGACATGGAAGTAATGTCTTTTAAAGTTATTATCCTTCAACTTTTCTGAAACTCTATGTGTTTTAAAAAATTGTATTGTAATAAGAGTTCTGAAAATGTGTATAAAAATATTTAAGGATGCACAGGAGATGAGCAGGACATACCCCAGAAATTGATTTTAGAATATGGGTATCACATGAAAGGAGTCGATGAGGGCATGCAAGTAGTGTACGTTTTTTTCGATATCTCAATACGATTCGGAGATATCGACCAAATTAATTAACACAACTTACTTGTTCTTTTCATATACAACTATGAAAAGAACAAGTAAATGTTACTTATACGCCATGTAGGACCTATAAAAAGTGCACTATTATTCAAAAGGTGCTCAATTATTTTTGATAGAAAACATATTATTACGCAATCTACTGAAACACTTTTGAAATTCCAATGTCCTTTTCTGAATACGTTTTTTCAATATCCTTGCAAAGAATCCTTTAATCCTTTTAAAAGTTCAAAGGTGGAGATTTGTTGCACAGTCCTTCAAATATGAGGCAAATATTAAAAAAATGTAATTTTCGAAGCGTTATTGGACTATTTTGCCAAATTAGTGTATGCTGCTAGCAAGAACTTTAACTCAAAATTGGCACGGATTACCGTTATCCTAAAACAATGAAACTTCACACACATGTTATTTAGTTTAAAACGCATCGATATAGAGGGTAAGCATATCAAATTTCGAACCTTCAGTTTTTTCCATACATTTTTGGGACAGTCTAATGTACATATACATATACATTTTATCTAAAAAGGTTACGAATTTTCATGGAGATTAGACGTTTTTGAACTCGTTTTGAGATAGAATGTGGGTTTGAAATAGGACGTTATTGAAAAAAAAAACTATTTCAAACAAATTTTGAGATAGGGCGTTTTTGAAAATTATTTTGAATTTGGGTGATCTTACAGTCAACAGTCGATATGGAATACAATGATATCATGTGAAGCATTTTTTTTTCAATTCACTAACGGTTATGTACATTGGGTATACATTTTTAAACACATTTTTTTTATTGTTATTTAAATTCAATTCAAATATTTACTAAATAAAGAAGCTTTTAAAGCCGCGACAGCTGCAATTTCAACGTTTTTGTATTTTGACTGCGAATCAATGCTAATAATTTCCTGGAAAATTTATTAACCATAAATATATGAAGGGTCAGAGTCATAAAAGACCCAATAAATGTATATTACTGGCACAAACTTTACTCAATTCGCTTTTGAAGCTTTATTTCAATGTTTCGTCAACCATGAATTGGGTATACAATTTCATTTAGCTTTAACAAGTTCAATTCAAGTTAAACTGGTACAATAAATGAATGTGTATATTTCTGTGTATTTATTTAAGCAATATGCATACATTTTTTCTTGAATTGCCATTAAACGATCGTGCTTGACAAATTGATGTTAATTGTACAAACACGCAATAATATCCAAATAGATCAATATTGAAATTTGGGATGATAAATTGGAAAGCGATTTATATACGCCAAACAAGCTTTAAGTCAAATTACAGCGTTTATGCTAATTGAAGTTATATTTTTTGAGACCGTGAACCGCAAGCTAATGAATTTGTTTTTATTTTAATTAATTTACTTAAACAACTTTATAAATTGTCCTTAAATTCGAGCACAAATTGACTCTATCTGAAAGCCTGTTTTGTTGCTTCGTCGAGTATGCCGGTCTTTTCCAGGCGCTTTGTTGTTTTTGGTCCGGGATATAGCTATCCTCACTTCATCATAGTCAGGTGGTGGGACGACTTTTGCATCGTCAGGGATTGGGACATCGGGTTCGACGTCTCCCTCGCAATTTAGCAGTAACGAGAAGTGCTCACTCCATAATTTTAGTACACTCGGTTACCAGGTCGCCATTATTGTCCTGACTGGAACTTGCCCCGGTCTTAAAACCTTCCGTCATCCGCCGGATCTTTTTATAGAATTTTCGGGCATCATTCCTGTCAGCCAGCATCTCAAGCTCCTCACACTCACGCCTTTCATCCTCACTTTTCTTTTTACTGAATAGGCGTCTCTCTTCCTTCTTTGACTCAGGATAGCGTTGCCATACACTGCGGGTTGCGCCCGTTCGCAACATCTCCCTGTATATGGCGTCCTTTTTGTCCGAGGTAAAGCTGCATTCCTCATCGTACCAGTTGTTCTAGCGGGCTCGCTGAAACCTTATATTGGCCCCAGCGGTGGCACGTAGTAAGTGAGAGATATGCTTCTATTGCTCAGTTACATCGTTAGCTCGAGAATAGCTCTTCGATAGCAGGTGTGAGAGTCGAGTGGAGAAATTATCAGCTGTCTGTTTCGTGCGCAGCTTCTTGGCGTCAAACTTTCCTTCCGTTACTGTGCGTACTTTCTTCTCTGCACAGAGGCGTGTGCGAATTTTGGATGCAACAAGATAATGGTCCGATTCGATATTGGGACCACGTAGGGTACGCACGTCCAGAACGGTGGAGCTATGTCTGCCGTCGATCATGACATGATCAATCTGGTTTATTGTTCTTTGATCAGGGGACAGCCAAGTGGCTAGGTGTATTCAATTATGCTGGAACCTGGTACTTCTGATGACCATATTGCTAGCAGCGGCGAAGTCAACCTAGTGCCGTTGGGGGATGTTATATCGTGGAGACTAAATTTTCCAACTGTAGGACCAAAGACTTCTTACTTGCCCACCTTGGCATTAACGTCGCCGAGCACGATTTTTATATCATATATGCCCTAATATCCTTCTCATTGTCCTTAGTTCGTTTTGTCGGGTCGTCAACATTAAAGGGGTTCTCATTTGAGACTTTGTTTTCTTTTTCATTCGAGTAAATTTTTTACGTGGCGGGTCCCAACCCCAGCTCACAACCCGTCTTCGGGGGTTTAAATCAAAATATTCACACATTTATATAGCGAGCCGCTTGCTACAAGACAGACACCCGCTTGCAGCCGCACCACATGGTGAACAGACGCTGCGAAACCAGACCTCGGTGAGCCCTTAAACCGAATATATCAGAGTAGCCCCACCGGGGCTCCCTATCTTCCTGTCGCGAGCATAAGTAGTTCACGTTGCCCAGAGTCAAAAGTCGGGATTGAGCAAAGTCCGTTGGAGCTGTTTGGCTAACTATACAACCACACCCCATTACATTGGTCGGTATATGATGGAATAAAAAAATGGGGTTAGGTGGCAACCTTGCCTGAAAATATTTCGTTGGTATACGGAGGAAAATATCTTTAATCTGCAGAAACTTCCACTTATAACTGAATTCTGGCCCAATCATATACAAATACAAAAGCATATAAGTGTTCAGCAAAATCAGCCCGTCAGTACGTTGAAACAACTGTCAGCAAAGTAGACTGCTCCTGTTTGTATGCGTAACAGCAGATAGGATGAATACGGCAAAATAGAATTTGCTCTAAAATTGACGTACGTCACGTAACTGATGTATTGGCGCACCTATTCTGCTGAACGCTATAGGCAAACCTTTAAACCGTAATGGAAATATGAAATAAATTTCCTACTAATAAAATTAAAATCGATAAGTACAGTCTATTAACTAATTAATGTGACCTGAGATATTAATAATATGTATAAGAATGAAATTTTGTATCTAATTGATTTTCTTAATGGAGTTTAATTGATTAATAATGACTGCGAAATATTTTGCCTGTTTGTTGTTGTGATAGCTAATTACAGCCTGACTTTTAACTTTATTACGCTTTATTTATACTAAATGTTTATTGATTTATACTAATTAATTATTAGCTTCATTTTACAAAAATTAAAAATTCATTATTCTAATTGTACCATTATTAAGCAAAATTAAACTCAATCAATTAAAAAAATTAAATACATATTGTAAATAATCTCAATTGGAGGCCCTTGTAGATAAAAAAAAAATGAATATATAAAGACTACGTAGACATACAAATAAATTGTATCTCTCGTGATATTTGCACTATATTTATGAGACATAACTGTGCACATTGCCTTTTCAAATGTGTGAATAGTTTATGATTGAGCAATATAATCGAAGCTATGTATATCGACAGCCCCACTGCAAAACCATGTAAGTCACTATTTTTTCAAAAAATAAGGTTCCCCTAGATAATGGACTTGTGCGCATTAAAATGCAGCCAAAATCGGATTACAACTTCCCGTTTCTTTTCAGTAGTGAAATGTAATAATATTCATATGATAAAATTATTATAGTTTTTTTTTCTCTCCTGAAACCTTTTTGCTATTGAACATACAGGGTTTTGTAGTGGGATATATGGGATATTTTCAAGAAACTTTTCCAAACATCATATTTCTCGGCAAAGGCAAAGTATACTATTATATGTATATTATTAATTTAAGCTTGTTGTTGTTGTTGTTGGGAGTGTTGTCGATAGTGTTGTCAATAGTGACAGTCCTTTGTCCGTTATGAACCCGGTACGCTCCGATATATGTCCGACTATCGCGGCAGCGATCTGGCATGACTAGGCCATCTCACCACCTCCTTCTGTTAGAAAGAAGGTTGGTTATGAAAGGTGAGAGGCATCATTACTTTTTTGCATTTAAGTCGCCTCTTACCTATGCCTACCTGCCTAGTCGGAAGATCCAGTTATAAAAAGTTACATGACGAACCAGAGAGGGTTATTTTAATGTTGACAGTCCTTTGTCGAATATGAATACGGTTCGTTCCGGTTAATAGCGCCTTGTGGTACTAGGCCACCTGTCTTGGGAACGATTTCGTTGGATTTTAGTCGCTCTTACTTTAGGCATACCTATCTCGGGATATTTGAGTTATTTAGGGCTTTTCTTATCAAACTACGCCAGTAGCCAATGGGCCTTAAAAATCGTAGAGCTCTTCACTAAAATTCCTTCGATACATATGTACCTTTGACATCGCGAGACGGACCATAAAACTTCCCTTTCTCACAAATTCGACACAATATATGATTCCGCATGAAATTAGCAGTTGTCGGCAAGAGTAATTCTCCTTGAATTTCTCGGCTGACATTATTTTCGGCGGAAATGCCGATTGCCAAATATACGAATAGCTTCAAAGTTTCTTGTTGACAGCAAATCTTGTCTTGACTTCGTTTACCACGACCACCACTGTTTTCGCGTCTTGATCCAGGCGAAGAAGACAAAAATAATGATAATGACTTGTGCGGAGTCCATTTTGATTTAAAAAGCTGTTGGGATTGCTCAAAGATTTTGACACAGCTGAATAGGCTTTCATTCATTTGCAGATTATTAGATTCAGACATATCCACATACAGGAAACCCTTTTTCGCAAAAAACTGCTACTAAAATCGACAAAGAGGTGGTGCGTGTACATGCAACTTATCACGGAATTTTCCTAGAATTTCTGAAGGCATGCTTTCTTCGTATCTCTGGATCTTTGTAGCCTCCGTGTTTAAACAAATTTCGCCATCTCCTTAGCCTTTTACTTAATAAGCCGGAAACATGGCATCCTCGTTTCAATATCGTCGGGTGGTCTTGTGATTTTTCTATTGTTTGGCGTTAGGATATAGGGTTTGTGATCCCCTGGCTTATTTCACATAAGTCAGTTAAGAGGCTGATTTCGCGCCGGTATTGAACTCTTTCTTCATATTTCGGATATATAAGAATATTTTTTGGATCCTATTTGTAACGACGAGCATCTCAGCTGGTTTCCGAAAAATGAATCATACTTATAAAGTCAAATACATATCGTCGGCGACTCTGTAAAAACGTGAAAGTGATATCTCAGTTTGGCAGTTTATAGAAAAAAGTACCAAACACGATCGTTTTTTCATTATTTTGTAAACCCACACGTAGTTTTCTTGAGAATAAGTGAATTGATCTGAATGATAGGCGCCTATAAAAGTTTTTGACACAAATGTTTCTTACGAGATTTTGCAAAATGTGCATTAAGCGATTTTGCAGAGTCAATGACGATATATATATACATAAGTATAAGTAAATGCTAACACACGAATATGTCAATACTTAAGAAAACCTCTCCTTTCCATGGCATTAAATAAATCGTGAACATGGCTGCTAATGATCTTTGTCTTAATAACTCACGGCCTGGTATCCAGTCAGCCACTAGCCGCTAATTCAAATTGCTGTTCAACACCTTAAAACAACGATGCTTTTGACGTGCCACAAATGAAATGGCACCAACTTGTTTTATCTCCAGCAGGCAGATAGTAAATAATTCCTTTGATCTTCCACCGAGATCTCCACCTCAACAATGTCGGCGTACGTTGGTGACCAATCAAAGCGCTAGACTTTCAAAGTATGTCTTTCATTTTTACCAGTTTTTGTTATGGCTTTTTTGTTTTAAAGTTGTTTTTGTAGTCATTTCTGTTACCACTCGTTATAGCTGTAGTGGCAGCTATGGTGATATGTATAAGATTGTTGTTGGTGCAACTGCTTTTGGCTACGATGCATTTATTTCGTGCTTTTTTCCCTTCTCCTATTCACCTTGTGTTTTTTTGGTTTTGTTGTAATTTTTTGTTTTTGTTTTGGTCATTTTATAATGGCTTGTGCCTCTGCAACACATTCACCTATACAGCTGTCCAATATAATAAAGTATAATTTGTTATTGTGGCTTATTCTTTTTTCTGCAGCTATTTAAGTATGGCGGTGGTGGTGGTGATGAAGACCACCTTGTCAGTTTGGTGGGCATATGGAATGGATAGTGAACGCCATACAATTAGGTAAGCTTAGAAGTTTGTAGATAAATACATATATGTATATTGATGTTTCTTTAATATGTGTGCGTAGATGTCATGTCGCCTCGGCTTAGTGGGTTGCCTGTGATGAAGGATCGTGGTTCAAAAATCCCTGGTATCCTCGTATTATCAAAGAGTAAATGAAAAAATTTACTACCAGCCGACTAAGATTGCAGTTCGCAACAAAAAGCCTGAGTCTATTAGAAAAAATTATCTGTCTTAATACAACAAAGCGGGAACCGGTTCGAAACGGTTCTGAATTTTTGTATGTCTTATGTGCCCACAATATTTTATTTTTATTTTTCAGGGTTCCCAATCATTTTTATGGAAGATGGTCTAGCAAGCTTACAAGCCTGCAAAAATCATTGGATCATGTGTTTCAATTTCGTGTTATTGGAGTACTCCAATTGTAATGCCTCAGCGGAGTACCTTCAGCTTATTGAAAGCCGAACATTGCTCGTGCTTTATCGACAAAAATTATGACATGATCGCTCTGACAGTAGATACTCCAGAGAGAATACACATTGGAGTACATTGCGTGGCACTGCCCACACTCCATGGGTCGGCAGATTTGTAAATGCAGGCGTATAACGTAACGTGTCTGTGTGATGAATCCAACTTGTTTGACTGATATTAAGATCTATGGGGCGCCGATGCTTGTTTTAGTATTTCGTTTAGGCTGAAACTATAAAGTATTATATAAACACTTTATGCAGTTATGAAAATCTGCATAAACAAATGCTTACATGTGGATAATAGTTACTAGTTCCTTTTTAAACATGATCGCATCTTTTCTATGTCCTTTGGAAGAGTAAGCACGTCAGCTGCAACAATTTAGCGAAGAAAATTTTTAAGTGATCGAGAAATTGTAATTCATCAAACAAATGAAATTAAGTACTAAGCGAAATGCAATTAAGAATTTACCTTTCCTTCTGGTAAGATTGCCTCCATATGTGCTCAATATGCTAGATCTTCATTTCTTTTCAGTATAGACGTATTTTGTTTTTTTAATAAACATTTATTTGTGGTTTACGGCTAATTTCAAATTGATTGCTTTAGAAAAGCGGAAAATCCTTTTACGTTAATAACACAGCAGAAAGGAAACCATTAGCGTGAAATGGCAGGAAAGGATCCTTTATTAAGGCGAAGGGCTGCATCAAAAACATTCAACACTCCCACACATTAAAAAAAGGTATTAAAAAGAGAAATAAACCAACAAATACTAAATTTGTAAAAATTCAGAAATGCGTGACAAGAGCGTACAAGCATTATAATGTTTGTATATAATAATTTCATTAAAGCCGATATAATCGACGCGATAGGAAGTCAATGCAATATTGCGTTCTTAAATGAATTTGTACGCATCTCGCAATGATGACGAAAATAAGCGTTAACTTAAATATATTTATGTATGAATGAATATATTTTATCTGCATGTATAAACGAATATGTATATGCAATAATATTGACTCATGATTACCACCCTGTAGCGCTGCCAAGAACATATTTGTAAGTGTACGAGGGTTGTCCGAATAATTTCACTGAGCCTGATTAATTTTACTTATCTTAATATTTTAGTACTTAGCTGACTGAGCTTCCTCGGTGTTTTCGATTTTGAGCAATAGTCTTACTTACCAACATAAACTTTTCAAAATAGATTTCCGAAAAAATATCAAATAGGTGGCAACTTTAAAAATCTTAGAATGGAGCATACCATCCACATCCAAAATTTCATCTAAATCGCTCAATGTACAAAAAAATAAATAATTAAAATGCAGTTAATTAGGTGCCAACTCATCTTAAAGTTGGTTGGTAAACAGCTGAAAGAAATGTTAAAAACATGTGATAGGAGGCAACCCTGTAAACTGCTCCATGTGGCAACACCTATCTCTAAACGAAATTTGATCGAATTCCCAATTATCCCAAAATTATACCAAAATTTCCCCCAAACGATCCCATAATAATCCTAAAATGATCCCAAACTAATACCAAAATTAACCCAAAAGGATCCCAAAATTACCGCAAAGTGATCCCAAATCGACCCAAAATTGATCCCAAAATGATCCCAAATTATACAGTACAATAAGATAAAATGTCAACGCTAGGCGGGAACCCTACTAATATTTTAGTTGGTAAAATACCTTTAGGTTAATACCCATTTTCGCATATCTTGCTCAATACTTAAAAAAATTAGATGGATGGCAACCCTGTAAGCCGTCCCAAGTGGCAACACCCAGGTGAAAAGTCTTAGAGCTAATCGTATTATATCCATGGCAAATTTCATCGAAATCGGTCAAACGGTTCTCGAGATAGTACCAAATATACAAATATACCAATGTAATGCGGTTAGGTGACAACCCTAGGTAACTCTACTTGAAAATATTTTATTTGGTATGTCGCTGAAAATACCTTTCGTTTGACACCCACATTGACATACTTTGCCCAATATTTAAAAGAAAATAGATAGGTGGCAACCCTGTTACCCGCCTCAAGTGGCAACACCGAAGGTGAAAGTCTTAGAATTAAGCATAAGCCAAATTTCTTCGAAATAGTAGCGGATATAAAAATATATAAGTATACTGCGATAAGGTGGCAACCGTACTTCAAAATATTTTAGTTCGTACTACCTGGTGCCCGCGACTTCGTATGCGTAGCTTAGGTATTGAAATTAATCAAATGGTTTATGACAGCATTCATAAACACCTTTTGTTTGATGCCCATAATGTACTAACACATTTTTGTGGAAATATTCTTCGATACCTCCGAAACCGGTCGAGCTATCGAAATTTCAAGATATCTCCCAAACCATTTCAGATATTTCAATGAATCACATCGCATATTATAGCACTCATTGACACCTTTCGTTTGGCATCCATATTGTACTAAGATATTTTTGGTCACCCCTGGTCCACATATTGGGCGATAACCCCAAAACCCGTTGAGATATCGCAAAAAATAATATCTTAAACTTTTAGTTGAGCGTATAGCAATCCAACTTGGCATATCTTGCTGAGAGTACCAAAAAATCTACAAAATCAAAGTTCACAAATCAAAATCCAAAAAATTAAATCCACAAAATCAAAATTCCCAAAATCAAATTCCCCAAAATCAAAATCCCCAAAATCCAAATCCACAAGATCAAAAACCAAATCACAGAATCCACATCTTCTGCGTGAGATAAAAAACCAATTAGGTTGAAAATCGCCGCATTTTTTGTAGAAATGCAAAATCGTTCGAAAGGCAATTTCACAATTCATCAGCATTAGCTGACCATTCGAAAAACTTTCATATTGACCCTCGTAAAGTGAAATGTGGTAAGTGAAAGGCGTAGAATTATGTGGCGAAATGCATTAATTTATTTAATACAATAAAGAATTACAAATATAAAAAACAATAAACGAAACGAATAAGGAAGAAACTATAAAGGTTTCCATGCCTCGTCTAAATAACATACATACTTATATACGCATATATGTACATGCATTAGACGGGCCCAAAATTATTTGTTTTTATACCCAGCGTACTAGTACTAGTACAAGGGTATTATAATTTTGCCCACATAACGGCATTACATAACGCCACGATATAATTGAGGTAGAGCTCCATATATGAAAGTTCTTAGGTTGAAAAGAGGAGATGATTAAAGCATGGCCCCTCGTCTGTCTGTGTACCAGATAACTTAAGTAAAAATTGAAATATTTGCATGAAATTTCGACTGGTCGTAACTTTTAAACTGACTACGGTAGAACGATGAAGCACAATTCATACTAGTATCGTTGGGGGTATACCTTACCCATTTTCGATATCGAAAATTTCAAAAATTACAATTGACATAACTCGGTAACAGAAATGGCTAGAATCATATAATTTATTAGGATGAACCCCCTAGTCATTCTCTTATGACTTTTTGATATATTTTTAAAAGAAGGTGTGGCACCGCCCACTTTTAAGGGAGGCATTTTTGAAAATTCGACTGGTCACAACTTTTAAACTAATTACGGCAGAATTATGAAATTTGGCACAAGGCCTACTAATATTATAGGAAGTAAACCTGATGTAATTGGACGAACGCGTTTCCCGACAACGCTCACTTTCGATATGGAAAGTTTTGAAAACCAAATAAATTGACATAATTCGATAAGGTAAATAGCTAAAATAGTATAATTTGGTCGCCCGTTCTGAAAATTACCGCTCTGTATTTAATGCTCGGTTAACTGAACTCAGACTTTCTGACTTGTTATTATATATATTTGTGAAGTTAACTTCTTAGGCGCCGATGTAAAGTGTTAACGGAGAGTGAAATTTGAATGAAAAAATAGTGGCAACAGTGTTCGGACTTGACGCACTAATAGTCGCAACAGACTTGAATACTCGTTATCGACCAATATCTCTTGATTTGGCACATAGATAGTAAGCTTTATTCTGAGACGTTCTACTCTGGTTTTGCCACTTCGGGCGATTTACAGGGTTGCCACCTATCTCAGTTTTCTTTAAATAATGAGCAAGATATGGAAATGTGGTTATTTCGCCGTATTCCAACTAAGATATTTCCAGGCAGGGTTGACACCTAACTCCATTTTATTTATTACTTCATATATCGACCAATATCTTGGGAACGGCTAAAGCGATTTGGATCAAATCATCGATAGTAAGCTTCATTATAAGACTTTCTACTTGGGTTTTGTAATTTCGAGCGGTTTACAGGGTTGCCACCTATCTACTTTTTTATTAATTTTGAGCAAGATATGTATGTAAATATGGGTATTAAATGAAAGGTATTTTTGCCGTATTCCAAAGAAGATATTTTCAGGCCGGATAAAATTTGGCATATATGTAGATAGTCGGCTTCATTCTATGACTTTCTACTGGAGTTTTGCCACTTTGGGCGGTTTACAGCGTCATTTACAAACGCGGAGATTTTCAGACAGCTTTGCCACCTAACGGCAATAAAATTATTTCTTCGTTTGTATATCAACAAAAGTCTCGGGAAACCATTGACCTTCTGGTAGTTTTCTGGGTGGTCACCTATCGAAATTGTTTTTGAATAATGAATATGGATGGCGTTATCTAAATAAATTTAAAACTTTAGAAGCAATTATTCTTAAGGAAAGAAGTTAACTTGTTTCATAGGTACTATGCTATACGCTGTTTTTTTTATTAAAGGTATGTTTTCTGACTATTTTGGTGTTTGACTGCAGGGAATGTTTAAAAGTGGATTACGCTTGACGAAAATTCTCATTTAAAACTTGTTATGCAACTTAATCTATTTAGTTCAATTCATGGCAGTTTTATAGCAAGAATATGATCAGATCCCATCCACCAATGATAGTCCTCAAAAATTTAGTATATACCCAATATTAAGATCTGAAGCATTTATCTACATTTTTCTTGGCCTAGTCTAATATACTTATATACATACATTTTTATATAACCACACCCAAAAACAGAGCAACCGCGTGCCCAATTGGCACATTGTCTCGCCTTTCGTTTTGCTATTATTGCTTCCATTATTATTAAATAATGGCTTCGAAGCATACAACAACAAACAATAAAAATATTAATGATTGCCTTTTAATGGAGACGAGAAAGGCAGTAATAAGAGCTGCAACAAAAATCAACTGTCATTTGGCAACTCTATTAAGTTGGAAACGCTTGGCCACACAGCCACACGTCCACAAACACCGCAACGGTACGCCGCAATGCAACAAAAGGGCTGTCTAAGCAAAGGAGCAACAACAAAGCGCACAACGAACCAATGTAGCAGTGACGGGTTAATTGAGTAAAGGGAACAAATTGCCGGAACACCCAGAATACAAATAAAATACAATTCAAACGGCCAATCAAGCAACAAACCAACAGCCGGCAACAAACACAATAATAATATCAACAACTACAACACCATCTATTGAACCAAGCAATGAAGCGCTGAGCCACTAAATTAAATCGCTGCTGCCAAACCCACTCGCACGACGTTTCAAGGCATAACCGTAGCTGCCGAGCTAACTTTCAAGCGTGTGTTTGGTTGTTGTTTTGTTTGTAAACGCGTGAGGCGTCGATGAAGCAATTTACCACCACCATTGCTGACACGTCCGTCCGCTAAGCAATCAATCCAATCGCCCAGAACCAGCACCGAATAAATACGTAAGTAAGGCATCCACAGCATGTGTTTTTACTTCCAAAATTACTTATTTGAAAATTAGTCAGCTTGTCTTGCTGTAGAAATGTTTGTTCTTTTGTACATATATGTGGTACTACTTACGCCCATAAGGCCACACACAGCAGCCACCAACAACGACAACGACACCACCAACGCCATCAACAGCCACTGGGCCACCATCAGCCATTGCCACTGGGCTCGCGCTCGCGTTATAGAACTATAATTGATGACGACGATTATAAACGAATTTCCTTTTGACGCATGTTGCGGGCCAAAAATAAGCGGCCACATGCACATACTTTCACATTTATAAAAAACCAATAACCAATTTAGAAGCAATTGGCAATCAGCGACTATGAAGAGTGAATGAGTCCATTGGAAGAAAGCCTTTTGGCATTTGGGGCAAAATTGTGGTTGGTTCATTACACATTCAATCAATATGAATTTTTACGAAAATATACATATGTATATTGTACCTTAGTGCTGCAATTAACAACAAATTTTTAGAGCTAGCCTGCCCCCACAAATAGCAAGCTATTAGTGAGCGTCACATCAAACACATTTTTGGTTGTTAATTTGACGTAGCAGGTTACGTTAAGAAATACTTGTACTGCCAAAAGTTGACCAAATCTTACACTAGTCTAAAAATTTGTTTTTTAGGATCTTAGCAATTTTTTTTTTAAATCTGCTTTATTGGATGCCTTTCAATTCCTAGAGATCCATGGGTGAGCAGTAAGTGCATATTTCGAATTCACTCTGTGCCTTCGTTGTTGAAAAGGCTGGGTTTTTGCGAGATCACAGCAGCTCGTTATGCGGCATGAGGATCCAAAAACAGAAAATATTATAAATGTTATAAAGCAACCTCATATAGGGTTGCCACCTATTTCAACTTCTTGATAATAGTACCTGGGTGACCGAGCTTGCTCGGTGCTATCAATTTAGCGCTAACTTTACTTACCCAAAATGATCCCAAAATGACCCTAAAATAATCCCAAAATAATCCTAAAATGATCCTTAAATGTTCCGGAAATGATTCGAAATTGAACCCAACACGACCCAAAAATGATCCCAAAATAATCCCTAAAATGATCCCAAAATGATCCAAAAATGATTCCCAAATGACTCCAAAAGCAGCCTTAAATGTACCCAAAATGATCCGAAAATGACCCCAAAGTAATCCTAAAATAATCCCAAAATTATCCCAAAGTGACCCCTAACTGATCTCAAAATGGTCCCAAAATAATCCAAATATGATCCCAAAAATATACCTACAATACAAATACAATACGGTAAAAAACCTGAGAGGAAGCCCTACTTGAAAATATTTTAGTTGGTATGTCGGCGAAAATACCTTTCATTTGATACCCATATCGGCATATCCAGCTCCATAATTTAAAAAAAAAATTGAGATAGGTGGCAACCCTGTACACCTCCCAAGTGGCAACCCCCAAGTGGATAGTCTTAGAATAAATCATACTATTTTTATGCCAAATTTCATTCAAATTGGTCGAACCATTCCCGAAATAGTCTGGATATACAAATATACAAGTTTAGCTCGTTTAAAGTTATAAGAATATAAATATACATTTTTTTTGCTTAGCTTTGTTTTGGGTCCAGTCTGTTATATGTATGGGAAATTTTCTTTTTTTGAACAAAGAACGAATTGATAATTTTAAATCACTGAACGATTCGTGAGAGAATAACCCATTTATATGTACATGTATCTTTAATGTTTAGCGTTCATGGTTCTTATTTACATACCTTGACATTTTATCAGTAGAAATCCGGCATTGGGAAGGAAATGAACTAAATATTCGTTTTGCTGTGCTTAAATAGTTAAAGCGAAAACAAAAACGACATATTTTATTTAGTTTAATTTGCTTGCTCATACATGAACTATTTCAACACAATTAAAAATTTAATATTCGTAGAAATAAACTTACTATCTCATCATGGTAATTAGCCGTTAGTACTTTGGCAAACAAATTAGTTGAAAAGATTAAACATACATATGAAAATTTGTATATGCATGTAGAAGCACGGAGACAATTTATTGTACTAAATAGTTCTAGCTTCTGTTTTTAACCAGTTGACACGGAAAGCTTTTTAAATTTGCTAATGTACTTGTCGCAATAATAGGAAAACGTGTTAGCTAATTTCATTTATTTATAATTAAGTTGCATTTATTGTGATGCAAATAAGTTTTGAATTTGTCATTTAGTTTAATTTGAAGGCTAATGGAAATAGTTATACAATTTCAAGGTGATCATTCGAAGGCATATGGGCATTTCCTAGCGTTGCGGACTTTACGTTTAAACGATTTTTTTTTAATTTTCAGTAAGAAGTATAGTAAAAACTGGAACTGATGTGATATACATATATGTATGGGCGTATTTGAGGACCTGCTGTCGGTAAAATAATATATTTTAGACGCGGACATAGTATGATGTCGATGTTATAGCGACCTTAACTCCGTTGTGGACGTTACTCAAAACGGAAGCCGTGCTCAGGCAACCAAGTAAATTAACAATTTTCTGCTAATGTTTAAGTATTAAGAAAAAACCTTTAAGGATAAATTAAAGATGAATTGGGGTACTCACAGTCCCCTTTTAAATTTAAAACGTTTCAAATTTAGCACTTTACGACGACGGAACTGTGAGCATCTCCACTCCACTGCTTGAATGGTGCTTTGCGAATATCCATTTTCGTAGTCAGGAAATAGTTCATAATGTTCAAATTAGCATCACTGGCAATATGGGACTGTGAGTACCCTAAATGTAATGAATTCTTAGAAAACAACACAAAAAAAAAAAATAAAAAATTGTAATCGTTACATATATATCGTCGCCCGGATAAATGATTGTCGTATGTTATATGTACGCCCCATACATACATACATATTTTATATGGGTCGTTCATATAACATACGACAATCATTTATCCGACATCTGTTGCGATTTTTCCATACAATATTGAAATTTTGGTTGACTTCTTCTAGGAAATACCCATATGTTATAGGTATTTATATATATTTATGTATGTACAGTTGCTATTTAGTGCAAAAGACACACGACTTTTCAATAAATAAATTTTGTAAACATGTGAGCTAGCCTGACTTTAATTTTTGTAACTAATTGAATACTTTTAATAAAAGTCGTGGTATGGATTGCCATTTACTTTTTGTAGTAATAGGCTTCCCAAATACCTCACTTAGACCTGCTATGGTATTTTTTCCTCTGGCGTTCGTACACCATCTATACAAAATTAAATAAAAAAGGAAATAAAAAAATGGAATAAAATTAAGGTCGAAAAGGGATTTTGATGATGATAAAAAATATAATTAAAAATAAAAAAATCCAAAAAATATGTATGTATATAAAAAAAAATAAAATAAAGAAAAATTAAATTAAGTAAAACAAAATAGAAAAAAAAAACGGGAAGGAAACAAATCAATTGCCGTTGAAATTTAAAAATGTTTACGTAAACATGGAGGGAGGGGTACCGCTTTCGATGACAAGGGGGGTGTAAATAATTGTAATAAATCTGCTTACGTAATACTTGAACGGCCCCAAATAAAAAAAATTTTAATAATAATAGAAAAAGAAGTAAAGTAAATACAACAATAAAACAACACAAAATATTAAAAAAAAGCTAAATAAATTAAAATTAAATAATAATTAAAAAAATTTAAAAGAAAAAAACACCCTAAAATAAAATAAGATAACAAAAAAAAAAAAATTAATAAAAATAAAACATAATAAGGTAAAATAAAATAAAATAAAACACATATTACAAAATAAAAAATGAACTAAAATAAAAAAAATTTAATAAAAAAATATTTTTAATTTAAAATGTTTTTAAAATGAACTAAAAACTGCGCACATAGATTCTTCACCACGTAGAGCTTGTCCTGAATATGTGTGAGTGTGAATTCTTATAGTCATTAAACAGTATTTGGCAAGATTGATATGTATAAAAACATTTGGCGGTTGCTATGTCATGAAAAGTGGATCTTTTTAGGAAAGCTCAAATCGGAAATAAGATTTTTAGAAAGTTATGTGAACCACCTATAGTGTGCGCCAATGTTCTTATACATATTTATCTTGCCAAGTACTGTTTAATATCTATAAGAATTCACACTCACAAATGTTCAGGACAAGCTCTACGTGGTGAAGAATCTATGTAGGCGGAGGAGAAATTATTTTGCAGTTTTTAGTTCATTTTAAAAACATTTTAAATTAAAAATATTTTTTTATTTTATACTTTTTAGTTGGGAGTCTGTGAAAGATTTTTAAGATTGTTATCGGATATTCTGTCAGGTTTCATAAAATCATTTTTTTATTTTAATTGTAAATTTATTAACATATTATTGGTATTCATGCATAACTTACGAAATGCGTAAATCTATGCAGCACAGTTAGATGAACGCTATAGATTAATTAAAACTTTATGTAAAACAAATACATTTTATTTCAAAATTCCCTTTAAAAAGGTAATTTTTTAGCATATTCTACTTCTGTCTAGTGTGCATTGAATGCATTAAATAAATTTCATGTCGAACAGCTTCATCGAATTAGGTAAATTTACGAGCTTTTTCACACGAAAATTTCACCAAATTTGTGTTAACTTCGTTCCCTACAAATTTTGACAGTTCATTTACGCTCTTGGAAATTTTCTATATTAATAGATACGCTTTACGCGATATTTGTATGGTTACATGAATACCATTATTCTATTTAGCGAGAAAATATCAAGGACTGCAACCGAAACCGTAACCGTAACCGATTAAAACCGTATCATTTTTCAAAACCGAAACCGAAACCGTAACCGCTATTTTTTTCTGAAAAAGAACGAAACCGAAGCCGTTCCAAAAGACGGAACCGGTTGCAAACGGTTTTGAAGTTTTTTTTTCTTTTCATGGGAACATATTTTCTTTTACCAAAGGGTACTCTGGAAAGCTTTCATAGAAGATTGTCGAGCAATGTTACAAAAGACACGTTTTGACCTCAGTATCAAATTCCTAAAGAGGAAATTTAGCTACATATAGCTGTATGTACGTAACTTTTAATCTGCTTCTGCGACCTCCGCCTATGGCGGTTTACAGGAACAGGAGACGTACGGACTGGGACCTTTACAAAGTGGTCCTGTCCTCTACCCTCCAAGAAAACGCTTCTCACGGTAGGTCTTGCCTACCGATAAGATCTGATGAAGCGCCTCTCTCAGACATATCGTTTGCTTCTCTCGGTGAGCTAGACTCACCGTCTAAGATAGACGAAGCAGTAGATCTTGTCACCAATTCTTGTAACGCTGCCTTCATAGCAGCCTGCCCGGAGATTAAAAAAAGGGGTAGAAAGAAACCGTACTGGTGGACCCCTGAAATCTCCGAGCAAAGGAAGAACAGCAGAAAACTCTTTAATCAGGCAAAACAGACAGGGATCTGGTCCCCCTACAGGGACGCCTTAAAATCTTTTAAGAAGTTAACCAGGAGGGCCAAAAGGGAATCCTGGAAAAACTTCACAAGCAATATTGAGGAAGTCTCGGAGGCAAATCGCCTACGTAAGGTCCTCTCCAAAAACCCTACTCCTCTCAGCTGTATTCGTACAGCTGATGGAGAATGGGCCTCATCTAGTGCCGAAATCCTGGATACCCTGGTCACGGCCCACTTTCCGGGCAGCACCTCTCAACCATACCTACCCTCGAACTCGCAATCTAACCCAAGGCCGTCGAGGCCCTTGGACCACATAGTCAGCAGAAAAGGAGTTAACTGGGCAATCAGGTCCTTCAAACCCTTCAAATCTCCGGGACTAGATGGTATATTTCCCGCCGAACTACAAGCAGCGAGCGATCTTATTAGTCCGCTGCTAACTCAAATCTACAAGGCATGCCTCAACCTGGCCTATATCCCCACGGAATGGACCAAGGCAAAGGTAGTCTTTATACCGAAAGGAGGCAGGACATCCTGCAATAACCCAAAGGATCTCAGACCTATAAGTCTGACCTCTTTCCTCCTAAAAATTCTAGAAAGATTGCTAGATGCCTACATTAGGCGAACGGCAAATCCAGGACTAATCTCCAACAGCCAGCATGCCTACTCCAAGGGCAAGTCCGTAGAGACGGCTCTACACGCTATCACCTCTGGGATAGAGAAGGGACTTGCTTTCAAGGGGAGTGTAATGGGGTGTGGTTGCTGAGTGACCGCGCTCAATCCCGACTCTTGCGTCCTCGTTCGTGCACTCTGGGCAACGTTGAGCTACCTAGGCTCGCGGCAGAAAGAGAGGGAGCCCCGGGGGGGCCACTCTGACATACTTGGTTTAAGGGCTCACCGGGGTCTTTTTCGCAGCGTCTGTACACCAAGAGGTGCGGCTGTAAGCGGGCGTCTGTCTTGAAGCAAGCGGCTCGCTATATAAATGTGCAAAACTTTTCCCTCCCAATCCAGGGTGTTATGCGATACCGTGCCCATTGGACGTTTGCAGCCGGGAGGCAAATCGTGGCTGTAGTCGAACGGAGCCTCACTGATACCGGGCCGCCTCAGGGAGTAACTATGGTCTTACCGCGGTATGGGGCTCTGCCGCGGCGGACGACACACTTCCCCTTACACTACCCTTGACCCTAAGCTGGCCTTGTCCGGCGAGGGGTCGTACGAACAAGATGAAGAACACACAAAATACAAAGCAATTAACGACTTCGTTTACTCCGCAGCAGAGAAGAACTATGCTGGAGCAAGCGAAAACACAACGCCGGAGGACAAACTCCGCCTCAAAGTTAACTGGGAGGCCGACAACGATGGAAACTACGGGTCAGTCATCCCCCAAACTGCTATCAAGTAAGAGTGACTTGATGGGAGCAAGCAACAGTGCGGCTGCCTACGCAGTCAAGCAGAAAACGGCGGAAGCTAAGCTTCCATCAAGCGCTGGTACGAAACCCAATCTCTTCACATCTGGGGCAATGGTCTCACGACCTGGTTTCAGAGTTTCGAAAGAGAAGGACGACGCCGTAAAGGGAGAGACCGCGATGGCAACTACGAGTCTGAATCCCCCCAAAGAGGCATCTCCCCGACGCTTTGCGTACTGGGATAAAAGAAAGGCCGCAAGGATCCTTAAAAAATATGAGGGAGCATCGCAGGAGAAGCTGTCGCCGGAAGAAAGGAAGATGGTGGAGGAAGCGAAAGCTCTGATACCAAATTTCCAGAGGCCCTATGTGCCTAAGAGGGTGAACGGTAATCCCTTCAAACGCCAGAGATCGGACGGAGAGGTAGACCCCCATCCGAAGCGGCATCAGGTCAACCCCGTAGTGGGAAAACTCAGCTTTGCTGAAGTAACCAAGGACAGAATCCTTATAGGTTTCATTGACCGAGGTAACGACCGTTGGTCCATCCCCAAAGACCAGTGGCTGTATGTCCGGAATGAAATGGGCAGGGCCCTCCTCCACTTAATGCGTGAGTCTCCGGGTAGTCCGCCGCGAGGAACTGACGCGGGCTGGCACCAAGGTCAGATCAAAATATTCGCGTGCGAGGATGCAAGAACTGTCGCACTGTATAAGGCAGCAGTTGCAAGACTGGGTGAAGTCTATCCAGGGGCAAGACTAGATGTCGTCGACTGGAAGGACATTCCTGCTCGGCCAAGGGCAAGGGCATGGATTCCTGCCGTCCCTGCAGAACCCGAGAATATTCTTGAGATGCTGCAGGTCTGGAATCCGTCTCTCCCGACGCAGGATTGGGGCGTCAATCTGGTCGATGATGTGGTTGGGCCCAATAGACAGGTGGTTATCACTCTGAATAAGGAGGCGCTCGAGCCCCTTAAACGGTGCAACGGACGAGTGCATTACGGCTTGGGTCAGATCGTGATCCACGTATACCGTGGCGATGCACAGCGCGCTGCTATTCCGGACGCTCCGGAGGACTCGGAGATCGAGGCATCGGAAGGGGAAGCAGAGGAGTCCGACGCGGAAAGTATGTTATCCGCCACGTCAAATTGCGATGGTGCTGCGAACAACTCGGCGATAGAAGAAAGCCTGCTTGACGAAGAAGGCCTCGACGTCACGATCGTGGCTAAACCTGAGCACACTAACGTTGATGCTGCTTCAGACAGCAGGGTTCCCGCCACGCCAAATCGTGCAGGTGCTCTGAACAACTCCTCGTTGAGAGACAGCCCCCGGAAGAGGCCAGACCTCGACGACACGCTGGCGGCAGGGATGTCTGAGCTCTCTCATGTTGGTGGTGCTTCAGATAAATCTGCACAAATCTAAAGCAGCCTCGGCTGTTTTAAGCAGTCGTCTTTCTAAAGGCGACGTAGACGTGGTCCTTATCCAAGAGCCCTGGGTCAATAGCTCTAGGATCTGTGGATTGGGGACTAAGGGGTACAAGCTCATCCAAGCCAATGATGAGGGCAAGGTCAGAACCTGTATTTTGGTAAAGTCTGAGCTAAGCACCTTTCTATTACCCAACTACTCAAATGGTGACGTTACAGCTGCCAGCTTAACAGTCGGCAGCACCAGCCTAACGATGGCGTCGGTCTATATGCCCTATGACGCCGAAGAACCTCCTCCACAAAAGGAGGTGAAAGATCTGGTGGATAATTTCTGTACGGGCCATCTTATTATTGGAGCTGACGCTAATGCTCATCACGTCCAGTGGGGAAGCTCCGATATTAACGCTAGGGGCGAGTCTCTGTTTGACTACCTACTAACAACTAACCTGGTGGTTTGTAACGTGGGTAACGAGCCTACTTTTATAACTAAAGCTCGTAGGGAGGTTATAGACCTCACTGTTTGTAGCGAAGGTGCTTATGAGTGGGTCAGAAAATGGCGTGTTCTTGATGAGCATTCATTTTCTGACCATCGGTACATAGAAATTGTGTTAGACTTTATTGTTGAGCAGCCAGTTATGAAACGAAATCCACGCAACACTAACTGGCAGCTACATAACCAAATATTAGCTAGGGACCTACCAGTATTACCTCCACAAGCCCCCTCATCAGTGGGAGAACTGGATGATCTGGTAACGACCTTTACAACGGCGCTCTCAAATGCCCTAGAGCAGGCTTGTCCAGTACCAAAACCACGCGGCAAACATAGACCCCACTGGTGGTCTTACGACCTGGATTCGTTCCGTATATCATGCAGGAAGCAATTTAACAAGGCCAAGAGCATCGGTACGGAGCCTGAATGGCTCGAATATAAAGCTAAACTGAGGGCCTATAAAAAGGCTCTAAGGCAAGCGAAGAGAACTTCGTGGAGAAATTTCTGCACCGGGGTCGAAAAAGTCGATGATACAGCGAGACTTAGACGAGTGCTATCAAAAACTCAAACAGCCATTAGCTATTTACGGAAGCCTGACGGATCTTGGACCAGCACGGAAGGGGAAACCCTGGAGCTGCTCCTGAACACACACTTTCCGGGGAACTTGTATGATGCACCTGTAGCATCTGCAACAAACCTGGCGGTAAACATACCCATTACGGAGGAAAGGGTAAGGTGGGCAATCAAAAGCTTTGAGCCGTTCAAGGCAGCCGGGCCAGACGGGATTTTCCCCGCACAACTTATAAACACGCTGGAAATATCAGCTAAATGGCTGGTAGTTCTCTATTCAGCCTGCCTGGCTCTTAATTACATTCCGTGCTCCTGGAGAAGCGCCACGGTAGTCTTTATTCCAAAGGCTGGGAAGGCCTCACACTATGAGCCTAAAGACTACAGACCGATCAGTCTCTCGTCTTTTGCACTTAAAACCTTCGAGAGGATAATTAGCGATTATCTCTCCTCTACTATTGATAGCAACCTTATTTCTAGCTATCAACATGCATACACCAAAGGTAAATCAACGGAAACTGCGCTCCACAGCCTAGTCTCTATTGTTGAAAAATCATTGCACGAAAAGGAGTACTGTCTCGTGGCCTTTCTGGACATCGAAGGGGCTTTCAACAATATACGGCCGGAGGCTATTAACACTGCTTTAACAAACCTGGGCATAAATAGGTCTCTTATTGGACTAATTGATCAACTACTAAAGGGAAGGAAAATAGTTTCTTCACTGCACGGAGGGAAATCTATGGATGGAACATCCATAATTATTGATATCACATTAAATAAAAATTGATAATCCTGTCCCATCAATGAATATGGATGTTTCATCAATGCTTTTTTGATAAATCACTATTGAAATGGTATCCATATAAACTATTGATAAATTCTAAATAGTTTAAAAAAACAAAATTTTATATAATTTGACATCTGGTTTCAGTAAGATTCGAACCCTGCTCCTCTGGCACGTTAGCCCAGTATTCTACCATTCGGCTACGGTATTTTATAAAATTTTTAGGAAAATGTTCAATCATAAGAAATTCAAAAAATTTTTAATTAAAAAAACCGCTCCAACAAGTTGTAATATTGTTAGAAAATCCATAGTAAAAATTGTTGAACTATTATGATTATGCGTCCCAGAAAAATTTACATTTCGCCAATATATATTAATGCGATGTCTTTACCATTATTACTATGCAGTAAATATGGATATGGATTTACCGACAATAGAAATTTATATCACGACCATAGATATTTAGGTGCCGTTCAAATATATTAGCATTCTATCCATAAATATAGAAAATAGTACATCATATCGAAATGGTTGACATGTCATTTTACTTTTTATTGGGAGCAAATAATATTTGATAACTCGCTCATTCTGAATGAATATTGCATCAAACTCGTCGCTATCAATAGTGATATTGTCACAACATTCAATGCATTTCTCTCAGTGTGGGAACAGTTGATCTTTCACGCTATGTCACAAGAGGAACGCCTCAGGGTGGTGTTCTCTCCCCGCTCCTATGGAACCTCACCGTAAACTCGCTGCTACGAGACACAAGGTGGGGGGGCGGGAAGATAGTGGCATATGCAGACGATTTAGCTATTGCATATAGGGGCAAATTCCCACAAACCCTGTGTGACTTGATGCAAGTAGCACTGCGAGAAGTTTCTTCATGGTCCTCTCGCTGCGGACTTAGCATCAACCCGGGAAAGGTGGAGCTTGTCCTTTATACCAGGCGGTACAAGATACCACCGCTGAACCTACCAGAACTAGATGGCGTGCGCCTGAACTTAGCTGATAAAGCCAAATTCCTAGGCACAGTTCTAGATAGAAAGCTTAACTGGAAGGAGAATGTCATCCAGCGCCAGAGGAAAGCGTGCATTGCACTTTACACGTGTAAAAGAGCCATTGGCAAAAAATGGGGGCTCAGCCCCAAAATTTGCAGATGGATCTACACTGCGATAATCCAGCCAATTATGCTGTATGGAGTCGTGGTATGGTGGCCTGCGCTAGGAAAGGCAACAAACCTAAATCTGTTAGGAAAAGTCCACAGATCGAGCATGATCTGTATAAGCGGGGCGTTAAGAACAACGCCCAATGAAGCTCTCCAGGCCATTCTTGGCTTTTTGCCACTCGATCTGGAAGGGTACCGGGCAGCAGCGGCATCGGCTCTGCGTCTAAGGGAAACGTCCGTCTGGGGCGCAAGCACTATTGGACACTCCTGTATTCTAAGATCTTACAGCTTTCTCCCTCTGAGCACAGATCGGTGTGCGACCACAACAGTCGGAGATTGTTGTTTTAGAATAAACATTCCCAGCAGGGAAGACTGGGAGAACATAGATCGGTGTCCCGCTACTAATGGCGGCACTTTTATATACACCGACGGCTCGAAGTTAGACGGCAGAGTCGGAGGAGGGGTTTACTCAAGGGATTTGGACCTAGAACTATCCTTTAGACTACCTGATCACTGCAGCGTCTTCCAGGCTGAAGTTTCTGCAATCATGGACGCCGTGACTTGGATAGGTAAACGCACCATCGGACAGGATATCTGTATTTTCAGCGACAGCCAAGCGGCCATCAAATCCCTTGGCTCTTACTCGTTCAACTCTGAACTGACGCTCAGCTGTCGTCGATCTCTTCAAGAGATGGCCCAACAGAACCGCGTGAACCTCACATGGGTCCCGGGACACAGGGACATTGAGGGAAACTGTAGGGCAGACGAACTTGCCAGGCAGGGCACGACCAAGCAGATTCTTCAAGATAAAGAGCGCATAGGTATGCCGTTTGCCACGTGCAAGCTAATGCTGAAGGAGCATACACTCCGCGAAGCCAACGAAAGATGGCTACAAGCCCCAGGGTGCCGGATATCCAAGCAAACCTGGCCAAAATGCGATCTTAAAAGATCTAGACACATATACGCCCTAAAAAGGAAGGAAATCTCCATATTAATAGGTGTTTTAACCGGGCACTGCCTTATTGGTAGGCACGCAGCAAGGCTAGGCGTTCCCTACCGACGATGCTGCAGGAGTTGCAAAGATGATGAGGAAGAGGAAACGGTGGAGCATCTCATCTGCAACTGCCCGGCCTTAAGCGGAGCGAGAAGGCGCTCTCTGGGAGTTCCCTTCCTGGTTAGCTTAAGCCAGGTCGCGGAGCTAGACATAAAGGACTTGATGGCCTTCATCAAGTTATCAAAATGGTTCGAGGAGGGGTAGCGGTGTCGGTTAGGAGTGTCAGTCCCGGGTTTCGGCTATATGGAGAGTCCCAACAGCACTGGGATTTTGGGATTTTCCATATGGCCGGGCCCCGGGACTGACTTTCCTAGTGTTTGGTGGTATCACAACGGGCCTTTTATTACTGGCCTAGGTGTGCCTTTGCGGCAGCCACTTCTACCTACCTACCTGCTTTCAAGGAGTTTACGCTCGGCATTTTTCTTGACATAGAAGGGGCTTTTAACAACGTTCTTCCAACAGCGGTAACGAGCTCCCTGCGTTCGCTGGGAGTGGAAGAGCCTCTAGTGGAGTTCGTTGAACTCCTTCTCCAAAGAAGAACCATTATTTCCGAAATGGGCAATTCTTCACTTACAAGGTATGTCAACAGAGGAACCCCCCAAGGGGGTGTTCTCTCTCCTCTACTTTGGAACCTGACGGTGAACACTCTTTTATCTAGACTAAAGCACACCGGCTGCCAGGTCATTGCCTATGCAGACGACATAGCCCTGACGGCTACTGGCAAGCATCCTTCGGTGCTTAGCGAACTCTTGCAAAATGCGCTGAATCTAACAAAAACCTGGTCTGAGGAATGTGGACTAAGCATCAGCAGTGAAAAAACTGAGATGGTGCTCTTCACCCGCAGACGCAATATACCAGATTTCACCGCCCCATCGCTGAATGGGAGGGTGATCGAACTCTCTACCGAGGTTAAATACCTTGGCGTAATTCTTGACAAAAGGCTGGACTGGAGGCGTAATATGGAGGAACGCTCCAGGAAAGCCACAATGGCGCTCTACGCCTGTAGGTCGGCAATCGGAAAAAAGTGGGGTCTTCAGCCCCACATTGTCCACTGGATCTACACGGCAGTGGTGCGACCTATACTATTCTACGCCGTCACCGTATGGTGGCCGGCTCTCGAGATCGAATCTAACAAAACCAAAGCCACAAAGGTGCAACGGATGGCAGCAATGCTTATTAGCGGTGCCCTCCCCTCCACTCCCACCAAGGCTCTTGAAACCATACTTTTTCTTCTTCCCACTGACCTGTATGGGAAATTTACTGCCAGTTGCAACGCAGCTAGGCTCAACGCACTACAACCCTGGAGGGACTGCAGGTTTGGGCATACCCAGATCCTGAAGCAACTCCCCAACTCTTACTTAAAGCTGGACTACGCAATACCACGGCCTTGCTGGGATAACAAGTTCGAAACGTGGATCCCAGAGAGAAGCGAGTGGAAAAATTGCGTGAAACCGGGAGGTCAAGAAATCTCCGTTTTCACGGACGGCTCTAAACTAGACAACAAAGTCGGCAGTGGAATCTTCTCAAGTAAGCTCGACATTAATATGAGCTTACGCCTTCCAGACCACTGCAGTGTCTTTCAGGCTGAGCTTATAGCTATCTGGGAAGCTGCTCGCTATCTGACTAACCTGCCAGTGACTAACTCTATCTCCATTTTTTCCGACAGCCAAGCTGCCATAAAATCCCTGCAAAGTAGTAAGACGTCGTCACTAGTGGCGATTAAGTGCAGGGAAGCTCTAAATAAGCTATCCGATAAGTGCAGCCTGAGTATAATATGGGTCCCAGGCCATAGTTTTGTATCGGGTAACTGCGCTGCCGATGAGCTAGCAAGGAAGGGCACCTGTCTACATACAATCACCTCCGGCAGCTGGGTGAGCCCCCCTCTAAATACATGCAAGCACTGGCTGCGTTCCCGGTTCATAGAACAAGCCGACGCAAGATGGGCCATGGAGCCGACTTGCAGAACGTCCAGGCAAATTTGGCCCAAACTTAACGAAAAAAGGTCGCAATCGGTAATTCATCTGAATCGCCTATTCATTAGCCCACTAGTGGGCCTTCTTACAGGACACTGTCTTATGGGAACCCATGGCGCTCTCACGGGCCTCTATACAAATGACTTCTGCCGCAGCTGCAGGGACGAGGAGGAGATAGAAAGTGTAGAACACTATCTATGCCACTGTCCCGCTCTGTCGAAAACCAGGTACCGATGTCTCCGCAAACACTCCTTTGGATGCCTCGCGGAGCTAGAATCTGCAAATATAGATGATTTTCTGCGCTACATCAGACAAACGCGCTGGTTTAGCTTCATGGGTGTATGAACTCCGGCCCTAAACACATCGAACCTTGTGGGATCCGTCTGTCCGTCATCACCGTATAGAGTTGCAACGTATACGTTGCACTTTGTATGGGGGTGACGGGCGGACGGATCCCTTCAAGGTTTTTATGTGTTTTTGAGGCCTCCTGCCTCGACCCGTCCCAGCGGAGAGGTCGTATGTCAGAAGGTTTCTTACAAAACTTTTTGGGGGATGCGACCTTTCTGCTGGGTCAGGTAGATCTACAGAAAGGGAATTTTTAGGGCTCCTTTCGTGGTATCACAACGGACCAAACTAAGGCCCACGTGAGCCTCCGCGTGGACTGCGGAGGCAGCCACTTTAACATAACATAACATACATATAGCTGAATGATGGCATGGAATAGTGGCCCGTATCATATATTTTGACGATTTATTTCATTTAGTTTCCATTCTAATATTTTTCTATTAGAAAAAGTAGTAATTTTTTTAAAATTATATTGCCGAAATTTCATCCATACATATCGTTAATAATATTTATTACAATGCACAGCAGCCGGCTGGATATTGGACCAAACCAACTTTTTTAAGTTTTCCGAAGTTAGCCTCCAAAACTAAGTTACGGGCTTTCGAAGTTGGACCCTTCGAAAATTTGGTTTTTTAATTGTTTTGTTTAGGACATTAAAAAAATACACTTTCAAATAAAAAGAAAGTGCACCAATCAAGTAAGAGGAGCAAGAAGGCCACCTCCACATTTAACTTTTTTCAATTTTTTGCACAAAACAATTAGAAAACCAAATCTTGGAAGGGTCCAACTTCGAACTTCGAAAGCCCATAACTAAATTTTGGAGGCTAACTTCGAAATTCAGGGAACGCTATTAAGTAAAAATACTTATCTCATAATCTCTTACAAAATTTGATTTAGTCCAATATCCAGAAAAAAGTGGATTATGTCGTGGAAAAATGTTATAAAAACTCAGACCTATTTTGCAGCTACATACTCAAGTTTTGTAAAATTTTTTGGCGAAACCGAAACGTTATTTTAATCGGTTGCATACCTTGGAAAAAATAAACAATATTAGCACTTTTTTGCACGAAATATCGTTTGCATTTACACTTTATTCACGTTTGCGCATTTATCGTTTTTGGCAGCGTTTCCTTGCACGCAGAATAGCGGTTCCATGAACTACATTACCGACGATGTGCGCGTAAATGTAAGCAACTTTTTCAAACACATTCTATTGTGTAGACTGTAGACATTTTATTAGACATTTTATTGTGTGGACAGTTGACATTCCATTGTGTAGTCTGTTGATTGTAGATTGATATGCAAAACGACTAAACTTAATATAGGACGACAAATGCGATATTTGCAAATAAGCAAAATCTCTGGAAATGAAAATTGGGGTAGAAAATTAAACGATGATTAAAATTTCAAGATCCTACCTCAACGGGAAGTTCGTTGAAAAACGAATTAATCGACACCGAAAACAGACCTTCGCATTTCTTAAATAGGGCGACTCACGTACCACCTAGCGAGTCCAATTTCATTTTGAATATTTGAAAATTGATTAAGTAATACACACGCTAAATATCAGCCAAATCGGTCCATAATTAGGATTTTCAGTTTTTACTACCCATAAATCCGATTTTTGGATATACGTATAGCGACCCACGCGGCACCTATCGGATTTAGGGATAGGGATAGGGATAGGGATAGGGATAGGGATAGGGATAGGGATAGGGATAGGGATAGGGATAGGGATAGGGATAGGGATAGTGATAGGGATAGGGATAGGGATAGGGATAGGGATAGGGATAGGGATAGGGATAGGGATAGGGATAGGGATAGGGATAGGGATAGGGATAGGGATAGGGATAGGGATAGGGATAGGGATAGGGATAGGGATAGGGATAGGGATAGGGATAGGGATAGGGATAGGGATAGGGATAGGGATAGGGATAGGGATAGGGATAGGGATAGGGATAGGGATAGGGATAGGGATAGGGATAGGGATAGGGATAGGGATAGTGAAAAGTATTGAAAAATATTTTTATTATTTTGACCAAGCACCGCGAAGTGCCGAATGTCAATGATTGATTTTATTGAACTTCAGAAGCTTATTTATACTCTAAAACTCTTATGTACTACTTATTTACTACGTTACATATTTACTTATAATCCTTAAAGCTAAATGAGACTCCAGCCATGCACATATTTACATGCATTCATATGTGCATGGCTCGGTGTCCAATTCAGTGCATACTCAGTGCGATCATACACACATGCATACATACCAAGCGTGTAGCCGCTTGGCAGTGCAATTGCACATATCTACATATATAGATCTTTGCGTGGGACAATAGGTGAAATTAGAAACCTAATAAACTGTTTATGTTTCACAGCGAACATTTAGAGTACTTGCTCTGATACTCTGATATACAACAGATAGGGATAGGGATAGGGATAGGGATAGGGATAGGGATAGGGATAGGGATAGGGATAGGGATAGGGATAGGGATAGGGATAGGGATAGGGATAGGGATAGGGATAGGGATAGGGATAGGGATAGGGATAGGGATAGGGATAGGGATAGGGATAGGGATAGGGATAGGGATAGGGATAGGGATAGGGATAGGGATAGGGATAGGGATAGGGATAGGGATAGGGATAGGGATAGGGATAGGGATAGGGATAGGGATAGGGATAGGGATAGGGATAGGGATAGGGATAGGGATAGGGATAGGGATAGGGATAGGGATAGGGATAGGGATAGGGATAGGGATAGGGATAGGGATAGGGATAGGGATAGGGATAGGGATAGGGATAGGGATAGGGATAGGGATAGGGATAGGGATAGGGATAGGGATAGGGATAGGGATAGGGATAGGGATAGGGATAGGGATAGGGATAGGGATAGGGATAGGGATAGGGATAGGGATAGGGATAGGGATAGGGATAGGGATAGGGATAGGGATAGGGATAGGGATAGGGATAGGGATAGGGATAGGGATAGGGATAGGGATAGGGATAGGGATAGGGATAGGGATAGGGATAGGGATAGGGCCTAGTATTGAAATATTTGCGGGTAATCCTACATGCCGACATACCTACAACTGCTATACATACGAATGTTTAATTTTAAATTTTAGTAATTTTCTGTAAAGTTTCAACTTAAAATCAAACACCCTAATGTGCCTATACATTTTATCCTAGTTCTGTTTATCTTAAATTTCTGCTGTTAAGAAGGTGTATTTCTATATCGCCTATTCTTTCTTTAATGATGATTACAACATATCCAATAAATGAAAAACACACATCGCATTATCCTCCTTCTTGTCGTGTTGCCTTTGTTACTCCTACCTTGCGCCTTAACCAATTTTGCATGATAACTGCTTTTTAATACTACCTACATTGTTTGCTATTTTTCGTTTTTTTTTTTTTTTTTTTCTGTAACATTTTTCGCCTTGCTTGCCGCTTTTCAACTTAGTTCGATACGGCGACGATTGTTGCATTGGTGCGGTCAGTTTGGAGTCGTCAGAGGATAATGAATGAATACCATTTAAGATTTATGCGAGTTTGATGATGCCGCCTCAGAGGATCACCATGCCATACAAATTTGTGTTTCCTTGTCTTATCTTTTTGTTTCTTTTATGGCTTTTGTTCACTCTTTTGTCCTTTTTTTGCCTTCTTTTTGATTTTGCACAATCGCGCTAATATGTTCTTATTGTAGTAAAGTGTGAAGATTGTGATTGTTGGTGGTGGTGGTGTTGTTGTTGTTGATGCTACTGATCCTTCAAATATAGCCGCGAGGCTTAAGTGTAAGGGTGTGTGTGGAATTTATGCGGTGGCGGTGCGTTTAGTGTGGCTAAATTGATTGAATACAGTTTTTCACTTTTATGAGTCTGTCGGTGTTTTTGTGTTTCGTTTTATGCTCGTTTTTATTGTTTATCCCCGACTTTGTAAAAAGATTAGCACACGCGTTTAACACGATCGTCAGTCGAGTTGATTAAGTAAAAGGAACTGGCACATTAAATGCACGCATACATTCTTACAGATGTGAAGGAGATGAATAAGGTTGGAATTTAATTTATTTTGACAGATGACAATTCAATATCTTGTAAACTGAATAGGTTATTACGAAGGGATAATGGAACATGTGATATGGTATACTTTTTTCGTATGTCTGTCCCTGCTTCGGTATTTTCCGTCTTTTTTATCTTTTTCCTATGACTGTTCTTAAACTTTACCTTATTTACTTTATTTTTCTAATACATTTAATTTAATTAGCTTTATTAAAATTTTATTTTATATCATTTTTTTTTTGTATTTTGGTTTATTTATTTTATTTATTTTACTCTGACGGTGACGCCTCAGAGGAACACCATGCCATACACAATCTTGTTTCTTCGCCTTCCTTTTTTGTTTCTTTTATAAAAATCTAGTGTCACGGTGTTCCTAAGCTTAAATCTTTTAAAGGGCTTGGTCGATTTTTATGAAATTTTCTATGTATATTTGGGGGGTATGAGAATAGGACCAGCTGTGACCCTAGAATTAATTTCTGAGATATTGGTATCAAACGAAAGGTCTTAATAAGAGTTTTAAGGAGAATTTGTTTCAAGTCCCATGTGGGAACCTGTTTCCGAGATATCGACCAAAATGTAGACCAGGTGTGACCCTAGAAAGTGTTTGGACAATATAGGTACCAAATGAAAGGTCTTGATGAGGGTTTTAATAGGGAGTGGTTTTTAGTCCCATGTCCGAACCCGTTTGGCAATTATCGACCAAAATGTGGACCAGGTGTGACCCTAGCAGTTGTTTGTACGATATGGGTATCAAACGAAAGGTTGATTAGAGTTTTAGCAGAAGATGGTTTTCAGTGCCATATGGGAACCCGTTTGCGAGATATGTATCAACTAAAATTTGACCCTTAAAAGTGTTTGGACAATACGGGTACCAAATGAAAATTGTTGACGAGGGCTTTAAAAAAGTGTGATTCTTAGTTCTATATGCGAGCTCGGTTCCAAGATATTGACAAAATAAGGAGCACATGTGAACATGGAAGGCGTTTCTGCAATATGGGTATAAAAACGGCGTTGATTAGGGTTTTAACTGGGTGGGCTTCTTAGTTCCATATGCGAACGCGGTGTTTGTACGGTATGGATATCAAACCAGAAAAACACCCCGTGTACCCGCCCCTGACCACAACATAAAGCTCACGCTCCTATCGAAGAATAACCAATTACATACCTATCTTAATAGTGGTTTCAAATTAAATTAAATCAACACGATTAATTTGCTAATCATTAAACTCAAACTGTTTTTTCTTGGTCGTTTTAGTGAAGCTCTGACTAACTATTACCCTATGTTAAAAAAATTTCATTTTATGTAGCCATAACATTGGACACACCTCGCTGTTGAATGCCATATTGTCACACATTTTGATAGTCTTTTGTTCTTTAACTGCGCTTGATCATGGGCGTTACCTGACTGCAAGTGGGAGTGGGGCTATAGAAGAAAAATTACTGTCACAGCCGCTATATAAGGCTGACATGGTCTCATTTGGATTGCTCTCGTCTCATTTGGATTGCTCTCGTCTCATTTGGATTGCTTGAACTTTTTTTTTTGCTAATTAATCTTGACTGCCCAGCTGAAGTGCTTCAAACTAGTTCTAATCAAAATCTGGAAAAATATATGAGAAGCTTTGGCGTTAGACCACCATCTCAAAAGCAGAATGCGCTGTCTTCTTACGTATTTAATCTAGTCCGATACCTCATTTTATATAAGGCCAACAAGTCTAAGGGCAGGGTGGTAGTTGGAACAAATAACTCCGCCAAGTAATCAATACTTTACCTATTATAGAAGCAGATTAGAGTCCTCGATCTGTTTTACACTTCTTATTTTAAATCTTTATTTCTCTCAACGGCGCACCTTAGTATATCTTGCAGTGTCATCAAAGCTCAAGCTTGTGGAAGTGCTTATTTCAATCAGCGCTTTTCTTGTACCCCCTTTCTATTTAATAGCTATAGTCTACGACTACACATATCCGGTTTGGCTTGAAAAGCATATCGTCGGTGATTATGCAAAACAACGTAATGGACATCCAAGAGACAGCGTAAGCGCCATTTGTAACAAACACTTTTTTAGCCCCTGCCGTTAAGAGTCATTTATTTTTTTTCTCAAGAAACCTACTTTTGAGTTGAAAATTAATAAAAAAGGATCGATCTTATTCGGAGTTGTGTAAAAGTTCAGTAATTTCTAGCTGTAAAACCTCCAAATCGTTTTGCATAAGCATCGACGATATTCAGCATCCATGCTCCAAGCGAAGTAAGAGGACGTTTCGGCTTTTTGGAAAACAGTGACTGTTTTTAATAGATCGTTGACCGTTTGGAAGTACTGACTTTGTGAAAACCGGTTACCGTTCCGGCAGAAATTCTCAGGTCAGATTTGAAATCAGTGACGTTTTAGGAGACAGTGGCTTACTTAAACCCCAACAATTTTTTTTTTTTGAAGACCAGTGATGTTTTTAACCCTATCACTTCTTGGCGGCCACCGTGGTGTAGCGGTAGTGTGCTCGGCCTACTACACCGAGTGATCGGGTATCGACTCCCGGTCAAGCAACATTAAAATTTATTTAGAAAATGCTTTTTTTTTAAACGGGGTCGCCCTTCGGCAGTGGTTTGACAAACTCCCCGATTTTATTTCTGCCATGAAAAGCTTCTCAGCAAAAAATTCTTTTGCTTTGCAGATGCCGTTCGGACTTGGCAAAAACTGTAGGCCCGAGCAATTTGTAGGAAAAGCTGAAAGCACAAAAATCTCGTTAGAGATGACAACATGTTGGTACATATATCGCCACCATACGTTTTTTTTTTAAATCAGTTCTTCGGAACCAGTGACTTTTTTTACAGCCAGTGACTGTTTTCAACACAGTTATGATTTTTTAGGCGGTGACTATTTGGAATCACAATCGCTGCTGTTTTAAGAGCCAGTAACAGAATCAAAGATTTTCTAAAATGTCCCCATAATAAAATAGCATCGAAACTTTTGAAACTGATCCGTAGTATCGAATTGATGTCGTCCCCCAAAAAGCAGGGGTGGGCAATCCAATGACTGATTCGCTGAATTGACAGGCTTAACGCCATATTGAAATTAAAATGAGAAACCTTGATCTCATTTAAAAAAAAATTCATATACCCTTGTTTTAAAGTGATTATTCGGACTTTCAAATGAAGGCGACTTATTTTAAACTCAAGCTTTCCCTGTTAAATTGACTACTCTGCATTGCAATGATTTTTTTTTGTTTTGAGTTAAACTTTTCTCATTTTAAACTGATATATTCTCATTTTCAGCTGGAAAATCTGATTTAAATTGAAGATTTCTTATTTCAATGTGGAAATGTTTTAGAAAGGTAACTTTTTAGTATTCTGTGAATGATTTTAAAAAGGTACGGGGAGTGTTTTACTGGTCCAAGAATACCAAGATTTTAAGTTCCGAGAAAGCTAGTATCAGAACAATGATAACTCAGATCGTCGACGTTTATGCAAAACAACGCAACGGACGAATGCAAAACCACGTAAAGGACACTTTGGTCAAAAATAAGTTTGCTTACCAGGGCTTCTGGGCACCCGGATTCATTCATTAGTAACAAATAATTAGGGGTTTGTGCAATAGACCCTCAAAACAAGTAGGGAAGTCTTCGGGCGAACCGAACATTAAATACCCAGCGGTAGTTTTCCGAACGGGATAACAATGATATAGGCCCCAGGAGAATTTACCTAAAAGTTTATAGTATTTTAGCTATTTATCTTACCGAATTAAGTCATTTTCGAAATTTTCGATATCGGAAATGGGCGTGGTTTGAGGGCGATTTTATCCAGTTTCATCAAGTATACTCCCTACGATACAAATATGCTTTGTGCCGAATTTCATCGTTTTACCGTAATCAGTTTAAAAGTTACGACCAGTCGAACTTTCCAAAATGTCTCTCGAAAATGGGGTGTGGTTATCATCCGATTTCGCCCACTTTCAATAGCCACCTATCTTGGCCAGAAAGTAACCTGTGTACCAAATTTCAAGCAAATTTCTCAATTTTTACTCAAGTTATGTCAATTTAGGTGATTTTCAAAATTGTCGATATCTAAAAAAGGGCGTGACTATCATCCGATTTCGCCAAATTTCAATATCAACCTACTTCGGCCAGAAAGTAACGTGTGTATAAAATTTCATGTAAATATCTCAATTTTTACTCAAGTTATGTCAAATTATGGGGTTTTCGAAATTTTCGATATCGAAAAAGGGGGTGTGATTATCATTCGATTTCGCCCATTTTCAATAGCAATCTAGCTTGGTCAGAAAGTAACCTGTGTAAGAAATTCCATGCAAATATCTCAATTTTTACTCAAGTTATCGTGTAGACGGACAGACGAACGGACGTGCGTTAATGAACTTTTTTTTTTAACCTAAAAACTTTCATATATGGAATTCTATATCTATCTCGATTATGTACCGTTAAGTGGACAAAATTATAATACCCTTGTACTAGTACTAGCACGCTGGGTATAAAAAACGACATATGAATTTGACCCACTAAAGCTAACAGTCTCTCCCGTGGAAGTTTGTACGTGACGTTGTTTTGCATAAACACCGACGAAATGCTATCATCGCGTCAGCACTCTCAGCACCCCTCTTCAATACGCCCGTTCACACTTACTACTGTAGTATGCACCTAATGACGAGCAATAAAAATCGTTGAGTATTCACTACTCCCACATTTGGTTGACTAACAAAAACTGATGTTCGCTCGCGTCATTTATCCACGTGTTCATCCACCATAAAACACTTGAAATTGAAATTCCTTAATAGCCATGAGTAAATTAACAACGTTTTGGTATTGTCGCGCCCAGGTCAGTAGCGATGTCATCAAAAACATCCCTGCTGGTAAAATCGTATGAATATATGTATGTATGTATGTGTTTGTGCATATCCCATTTTATTATCGTGTCATTTCATATGTTTCAGTGTTGGTATGTTTGACATGTTTAGTATGCGCGCCAACACTTTATATCAACTTTACAACCCCAAATTTAAGTTTACTTTTATACCGACCCACCCACATTGAGCGGGTGTTGGGCGTTTGGCATCAAGTAAATACTCATAAAATGTGGCATTCACACTTCCGCTTTTATACTTCCGAAATTTTTTAAGCGTAACTAAGTTTTATGTATTTTGTAATCTGTTTCACGTCACATCCCCAAATTGGTAAATACTCGAAGGCTGTTGGGATGTGTATGTAGGTTGTATTTTTGATGACTTTTGTCGTATAACAGGTTTCTTTGGTTAGACCGACGACCACCAGCTGCAGCATGAGGCAGCCTATTAAGGTACAATGTATTTAGACTTCAATGCGCACAGATTTAATTTAGTTTGGCGTACAAGTGTGCGTGGCGAATGCAATTCTTTACACACTTGATTTTATTAAACGCTGAAATAGCAATCATGGAAATCTATGTTCGAATGGAAGCGTATAATATATACCTAGGTGCGGAGTTTAAAAATGGCTCACTTGCAGCAGAAAATGAAATTTCGGTGCCAGGTAGATGGCGCTCGGTTAATTAAATGATTTCGTCTCATCGATTAGTCGAATCATTAATTCATTACCAAATCCAGTGAACTAAAACTGGATATTATTCAGAATTTGCTGCCACTCACAATAGGATGTTCGTACCATATTTTGCTTCAAAACTATACGCAAATGGCTAGGGTGCTCGTACACACAGAAAAATCTGCATGTAAAATCAAAACTTTTTTAACACATTTTCAGGTTATTATTTCTCAACACTATCGAGCATGTTATTTTAACATGAAGCTCATGTTGAATAACTTCACTTCGTGTTAAATTAAAATGACTTCTTGTTAAACTAACATGAAGCTCATGTTGAAAAACTTGACTTCCTGTTAAATTAACATGACTTCCTGTTAAATTAACATGAATTCCTGTTAAATTAACTTTGATGCCTGTTAAAACAACACTATCTGCCTCATTATCTCATGGAAATTTGACGGGATCTTTCTTATTAGTTTAATAGGGTCTGGTACGATATGTCGAAAAAAAAGAAGTCAACACTAAAAATGTCGAAAAAAAATTTGCCGAAAACACAAAAGGTCGAAAAAAATGTCTTGAAAAAAAATATATAAGATGTAGAAACAATGTAATGAATTCGCGCGAATTTAACACATCATTTCTACATCTTATATATTACCGTTGAGTATTATTTTTCTAGCGTTTTGCAATAGCTCTTGCAAGCAAATATAAAACCTGACGGTAAAGTTACAAACACCTTAAGAGTTTCTCAACATAATTAACAACAACCTCTCAGAAACGAATCTACGGTTTAAAGATGACAGAAAAATTTCGATTTTTGGCGACTTTTATAGTCACGTAAATATTTGATGTATCGATACATCGATGTTTCTATAAAAATTGTGAAGTTTTGAAAGTTTAAACGTTATTTCGGTTTCTCACTTGTTCAAAAACAAAAGTAAATTGTTCAAAAATATGCACGTAATTAGAAAAATATACACATATTAGAAAACTTCTAACCAAATCGAAGCATCGATGTACATATATAGCGAAACAAATGTACATAGACTTCGCATCAAAGACACATCGATTTATTTTTGCCATTGGTGACTCCAGCATAGTTTAGCTCAATAAGATAACGGTAACTTTCTCGAAATGATCATTACCAAATGGTTAGTGTTATGCTTTTAATAAGCACAAATCATAAGTCATTCTCAATCGTAATTTTTACATGTGCAGTTTGTAGCCCGAAAATGTCTGAGAATATTTCTGTTGTTACCTCTAACAAGGGGAAAATTTGAATAGGCTTTGTATTGGAAAATGGTTGAAATGTTCTTGATAAGAGGTAAGGAAGTGATAAATAATTGTATACTGGCATAAAACACGTTGTTAAACTCAAATTTCCGAAGTTTTACATTAAGCATCCAAATTTCGACCTTTTTCGGTCATTTGCATTTTTTCGACCTTTTTTTTTTCGTCAAAAATCTCTTCGGTATAGTAAAATTTTTTGAAATTCGGTCTTGGAAATTCGACATATCGTACGGGACCCGTTTAATATGGTTCGTGTTTACAAAAATTATTCTGTGTGTTAGTATAAAGACGAACCCCTGAATACTGATCCATATCCTGAAAATGCTAAGTTGTTAAAGGCTTCATAACACGCTACAGTCGGATATAATAACGTCGATCTACTAGGCCGACTGCCTTGTGAATTAGCCTGCCCACAATGAAGACGGCGGCTCCAAACACTACATCTACAAAAAAAAAGAAAAAGCTTGACAACAACGGTAGTCAATAATTAGCTACTTGATTATAATGAACGCTGCTCTCTGTCTGTTGGGAGAGAAACACTTGTTGGTTCTGTCATCCCGGGTTTTCTTCATGTTTTGGTTTACCGCGAAGATCTAGTCGATGGTAGGCTTACCAGGTCTACTATGGGCACGAGTCTTTCTCGCAACTTGGTAAATGATTCCCCGGTTTTGCGAGTGGGATCAACTTTTTAATAGATTGGCTAGGGCACATGACAGGGCTTATTTTGACACAGTTCGGAAGCATTGTTTTGAATATAATGTTGGGCCGGAATCGTCCAAATCTAAATCGTTATTCATCTTTTTTCCTCCACCGTTCCCGTTGTTGGCGGCAATGATGCTAATCTACAAACTACAGCTGGGTATAAAAATAATTTCGTACTACTGCGTATGCTGAATGATATTAGCAAAATAAATGAACTCGAAAATACAACATTCATTATTCATTTGTGGCAAGATTAGAAATTGTGTGATTTATGATGAGGAAAATTATGCAATTGATGTTGCGATTGAAGTACCGGAAAGATTGAATTTAGCAAAAATTGTGCTTGACATATTTAAATAGTTTTCTGAGGTGTTAAATTTTATCAGCATGGTAAAGGGATCTCATCCCTGTTTAAAATTAAAATAAACGTACTCTTTTATAGGTTTCCCTACTAATTAGTTATAAATCAGTTGAAATAAATTCATTGAAGTATATTTTAATTTTAACATTTCCTTATCCAATCGAAAAAGTATTTAATGTAAATGTTTTATGTTTCATCTAAACTATTAAGTATATAAAATTATACTATTAAATATACCCCAGATATTATAATTTAATGCCACTGAAACTAGAAACTATCAATTAATTTATCGCGAAAACAATCTCATTAAAAGCGCTACTACGATTCAGCCATTGAGCGAATACATTTTATGGATTAACAAAAACGGTTTGGAGCGGTGGCAGTAATTGTAGCTTATTCATTTACAAAGTGGTGTTTATCTACGGTCACAACACATGCATACTTGCACCTACGTAAAAGCATAAGTATTGGGGATGAGACATTTTTGAGTCTTTAGCAATGTCGGGATCGGATTTGAAATTGTATACACTCCTATAGTTAAGGTTACGAGTGAAGCAGCTATTTCGGAATTTATCTAACCTTAAAATACAAATATAATAGAGCGTCTAAAAAGTGTATGGAACTAAATTTTGGTTTGATATTTGATTTATAAGGACAACAGGATCCTTTACAAGGATATTGAAAAAAAAAACGTATTCTCGAGAAAGGAGGAATTTGAACTGGAGAAGTATTTTAGTAGATTGTTTATCAATATGTTCTAGTAAAAATAATTTTGTACACAGATGAGCTAGTCATATAAACCAAAATTACGGTCAATTCTTATCCATTATTAAATGCTGTTGATTCAGCTGCATTGAAACTGTTAAACTGAACTTTTTAAATGATTTTTTTTAAGGTGTTGCTCTATATACATACATATAAACTAAAATAAATGTTGTTTTAATATCTAAAGGAGTCAAAGTAAAAAAAAAACATAAAAAATAAAATTATTTTTCAGAGTTCTTATACTGATTTTCCCGAGAATCGAACTCAGGTGTCTTTAACGCTCAACCCAGGTGTCTACCATGATGCTATCGTATATTTATGCTTTTATTACAGTTTTTTTCTAAATGACACCGCACTTTATCACGTTGGTTTGTTGTCTTCACCGAGAATCGAGCTCACACTATTTCACTGCTGACCGGAGCTGTCTACCATGATGCCATCATATACTTATGCTTGCCGGTGTCCAATTACAGCTTTGTTCTATGACAGTAATTACAGTTCCTTCGCTGATGGATTAATGTTGATCATCAAAAACTCCGTCAGTTCTACTAAATTTAATTGGATGATGCAATATATTTAAAATGATTTCCTTCGCTGTTGAATTAACGAGAAAAATAATTGTTCTAAGACAAAATTTAGTTTGATCAACAAAAATTCTGTCAGTTTTACCAAATTTTGGTAATTAAAAATTTACAGATCTGTTCAATTAACAATTTAATGCAATTACTTCTACAAAAAATTCAAATAACCAAAATTTAATCAATTTAAGAATTTGGTCACCTTCAGGATAACAGTACGAGATTGTTGATTTTACCAATACCATTTGTTTCGGGGTATATCTAGAAATGTTGCAAGTTATAGTAAGTAAGTAAAGTTCAGTTAAATTGTATTCATGTTTTGGTTGATATCTCCGAGATGCATACAGATATCGAAATAAAACTTACGCTATTTATGTACGTTTAGGCACTCTGGAGCAGGTTTCTTTTGATATCCCTATTGTAAAATCAGTGTCTAGGGCATGGGTCGGCGGATTTGTAAATGCAGGTGTATAAGTGAGAACGCTTATACACGCGCTGTGATCGTCCGAACTATATTTTTAACATTCGCTGACCAAACAAACGACACCCCCACGCGATGTGGTTTCGCCCCCTTGCCCAGCGACGACTAAATCATTTGGTAAACAAAGAGCGCAACGTGTCTGTGTGATCAATCCAACTTGTTTGACTGATCTTAAGATCTATGGGGCGCCGATGCTTGGTCTAGGGCATCTCATGTCCATATTTTGGTTTATATCCTTATAACATTATATAGTTTTATACATACCATCGGTGTTTATGCAAAACAATGTAACGGCCAAATGCAAAAACACGTAAGAGACAGTTTGCTCAAAAATATGATTTGCTTACCAGGGCTTCTGGGTACCCGGATCCTTTCATTAGTAACGTAAAAATAGTATTTTGTGCAATAGAATTTAAAAAAAAAACGACATTTGAATTTGACGCACCACATAGTGGCTCGTACTAAACAGTTTTTTGTCTCTCCTGTAAAGTTTGAGTGACTGCATTTACGTGGTGTTGCTTTTGTTCGTTACGTTGTTTTACATAAACACCACGACATACAGTTTCAGGACCTTTATTAGATCACAACTTTTTAAAACACATCAAATTTACAAAGTTTTAATTTGGCATAACCCCGAAAACCGGGATCCCGAGATTGGTTTGTCAATAGTTCGCATACCTTCTTTGTAATTATTTCGTAGAAAATCTCTGTGGAGCAACAAATCCATTCTGGGGTATTCATGCAGATAAACATAAATAGATATTGGTCACTTTCTAGAACATGTTATTAAGTTTTATTATTCAGACAACAATAGTGAATTGAATGAAATTGTCAATCAAATAAATTAATTTTGATTAAAGAGTTTCGTGACCGCTGCCTCATATTTCATACATTTAGGTAATCAACAAAGTTGCCACTTATTTTCAAAATTCATGTAAACTTTCACAGTAAAGTACCAGTACCATTTTAGCTGATTTTGAATATTTAAAAAAATTGGGAGAAAATCAATGGGATGTATTTAGTTTTTTTTTTTTTTTTGAGTCGTTAAGCTTTGCATAGTGTAGGACAAAAGGACAAGACGAGAAATCCATTTTGCTAATTTGGTAATCCCTTTAGAACAGAAATAAAAGTAAGGTTGTATTAGTAAGAAAGCGGTCATCGCACCAATGCAATTATGTTATCTGTTTTTGCTCCGTCGTCCACTAGCAAGCACCAAAGCTATAGCGTATGTTAAGCTTTCGGCAGAATCAGTCCGTCACGTACTTGCCGGAAAAGAAAGAAACTGACAGCCGAGTAGGATGTGTGTATTATGCATGTAAAACGCTAGATTGACAAAGTATCAGTCAACGGATCCGGCATCCTTTGCCAATTTTCTATTTTGACGGAACGGCAGCTGCGTGAAAATCAATTTTACCACCAATTTGACAACGCGTTTGTGAAAATTGTGAAAAAGCAAATTTAACCAAAGTAATTGCCGATTTATATTTTTATTTATAGATTTGCGGTTTGAAAGCTTGGCTAGTTTTTCCCTAAGCAGGTTCAGCAGTAGATCAAATATGGGCTTCTCCATTCTAATATTAGTTCTGAGCTCCTCAGGGAATGCAAAATTCACATCAAAAAAGACGTGGATGTTCCTGTCCTGTAAAGATGGACGTACCCACCATCTGCGGTTGTAAAGCCGCCTGAAAAGCTCCATTGCTTCTATTAGCATCACTATAACAAGCATTACTTGTATATTTTCCTTGTTTTTAACCGAAATTTTGCATTTGTTATGTTTTTTTTTTAATAATTTTCGTTTTGCGCCAATTACTTTGTTGACATATCTGTGTACTTCAACATGACGTGCGTCAATCGCTATGTGCCATCCATGTGCGGCACGTACGCTTTGTCACGACGTACGTCACGTACATGACGTATTGACGGACTGATTCTGCTTAACGCTTTAATGAGTCCTTGCTTTCAAAGTGGACGACTGAGCATAACCAACGACAACCATTGATTGGTCAGTGTGATAATAGCGCTCTCACAAGCGCAGCAATAGTTTCATTGTTTGAGAGGTCAGACAAAGAGTGCAAAAATCTGTGTGAATTTGGTTCTCAGATTTTCAGAAAATTGTCCCACTAGTTGCCGGGGCTTGCTTTAGAAGCAAGAGAGTCCTATGAACGTTTTCAGAACTTCGACGGCTGAGTGGATAGGGAAATATTATATTTTTAAAATGCTCTTTCTGGGATTTTTTTTTAAAACACGTTCTATCTTCGAACCTTTCTAGCACTGTCATATCTCAGTTTTTGAAACTAACTGTGAGTTATTTTCTATAAGGTGAACATATTTTCAAAGAAGCTGATATTCCACTAAGCCAACAACTTGGTGTTATTAGTTTGTGTATTGGCCATAGCACCTACTTCGGACTACTAGGAGTGTTACCGATGTTGACAGTTGATGCTATCGACAAAGCTCTGAATTTTTTTTGTAGTTTGCGTTTTTTGCATGTAGTTTGACGGATATGCCATTGCGGTACACAGATATCATCAGAAGGTAGATTTACCGGTAAAATTATTGAAATATTATATTCTTTTTTGGCATAATTTCACTCCATAAATTCTTCAAATGTTTGCTTGACAGAAGTTAATGCGCAATAATTTAAAATCATCTTACCTACACTGTGCTTAGCTGGTAATGGTTTCCTTTAGCCGCTATGACGACATTAGCCACCGTTGTTGGTTTGGCGGTGAAAGATAAAAGAACTTCCAAACTATGCTTATATGATGATCTTAGCTTTGAGGTGGTAATTATGTCTCACGTCCGCTGCCACATTGTTTGCTTTATTGTACATGTGCGAGTACATTATCTGCAGCTTCACGTTTACAGATTCTTTAAGAGTGTAATAACTTTAAAATTTGCATGGAATTTTAGGCTCGGAAAAGGCCTTTACCGTTCTATACCGAACACACACACATGTATATAATTTTAAGTAGATTTTAGTATGTTTTTTCATTTGAGATCAAACTGGAATTTTTCTAATATGGGCATTTTGTTGATTCTCCAGTGGACAAAGTAAGGATTCTTAACTTGCCTCTCTAATTGGAATCAAAGACTTAACTTGAGAGTTAAGGATTTATGGCGTGAGCTGTATAAAACGGCAAATAACTGATTCTCCACTGTGATGCTCGAGGATGGTGTTTGCCTTTTGGTTTTTGGTGTCAATAGTTTGATAACCATAGAGCGGAGGGGAATGAGGACGAAGGCATAGGCAGAGAGGTAGCAGAGAAGCAGGAGAGGCAATATCAAGAGAGGAAGTAAATATGTATATATAGAGAGGAAATGGAGGGTGAAGACGGAGACAAAAATAAGTGGTTACTTGGCAATGGCGTAGCGTGCCTTGTCGGGGCCCCGTGTAAAACTTTGTTTGGATGCACTGAGGAAGGGTAAAGATTTCTTATTTGCCTTTTACTCGACAAACTGATTTATGAAGTGATAATGACTTTAGTTTTTCTAAAGTTTCTGCCTTTATGGATAATGATGACAGGTCTGACAGACGTTTCTGTTCCATCGAAGTTCTTGGACACTTGTATGGTCCGTTGTGATACCACATTCTAAACGGTGACAGTAACTCGCAATTACTTTACAAATCGCTGCGTAGCGACAATATATGTAACTCCGGAGACCTAAGAACGTCCGACCCGAGAAATCTGCGTCTAGCCCTAGCAAGAGCTGGTCAGTTGAGCATGAAGTGATCTGATGATTCCACCTCGTCACCCTCCATGCAGCTCACGCAGTTCGGACTTTCAGTAATGTTTAAGCGCACTGCATGGAAAGGTATACCTTGGAGAACCTGAGTAATTCCGCTGATCGCCTGGAGTCAACCACTGGCCAGAAGGACTTCGACACCTTACAAGAGGTGGTATCAGCCCAGAGTTTGCTTAAGCCCATCTACTCAGAAGCAAGCCACAGGTGGCAAGGGGAATAGTCAGTGTTTCGAAGGCAGCCACTTCCGCTTCATGAGTGCCCGCTCTGGCCAAGTGATCCGCATGGCAATTGCTGGGAATGTAACAAAGGCCTGGAACCCAAATAATTTTTATCCTGAAGTAGCTGGAACCGCAACCGCAAGTGATTCCAGACAGTCGCTCACCGTCCTCGATCGAACATTACGTGTACTCAGCGCCCTAAATGCCGCTTGACTATCGGAGTAGATGTTGAACTCCTGCACGGTGAAAGCGTTGGACAGCATCCCATCCACCGCATCCTTGATGGCGGCAATCTCAGCTTGGAAAATGCTACAATGATAAGGTAGCCTGAATTTCCTGCTGATCCCAAGCTCCTGGCAGAACACACCACCCCCAACACATTCATCCAGCTTTGACCCATCCGTAAACAGGTTCACCAGACCCGTCCCCAGATAGGTTCACCGCCTATCCACTCGTCCCTTGCGGGTATATGAGTCGAAAAGCCCTTCGCCGGAGCAGAGGTCGGCACACAATAATCTATTCTGTTAAGGATAAATTCAAACCTGGATAGTATATTGGAGTGGCCATACTGCACAAGCCTATATCCAGCGTTTCGTAGCCTAATTTCGGCCCGAGCAGCGCCTATTTTTCCTACAATGTCCACTGGGTGCAGATTGATCCTAACATTCAATGGCAGGGAGGAGTGGTGCGCATGGCGCCACTGATCTCAACCATGGTCATTCGCTGCGCAGTGACCTTCTTTTTTGTGACGGAAGCTGTGTCTAGTGCACTCCACCAGACCGGTACCCCATAAAATAGAATAGGTTTCACCACCATCTCGTACAACAAATAAACCACCCTTAGAGGGAGACCCCAGCGTATGCCGATGGCCCCCCTGCAACAAAACAAAGCGTGTATATTTGGCGTGTAGCTGGCGTTTGACCTTGGTAAAATATCAGATAATGTAACTTCCGAGAAATATTAAAAATGGTAAAATCTTATTCAGGTGTAACTTACAAATGTTATTTACATTTTTGCATTCTTCGCCTGCATCTTTTAGTTTTTAAGTGGGCTTAAACTTCCATTTTTTTACTTCTATTATCGAATGTTATTCCTTAAATTATCAATAAATTTTCTCGAGACCCCAAAGCTTTGCTTTTCACTTAGTTTCCACAGAGCTTTCAGGACATCCTTAAAATATTTGGTGTTGTCAATAGTTCCCTTTTTAGTAAAATTATAAAACTAATTTACTTAATGGAATGTTTATTACTTTTCAAAGTTGTCAATTTTGTGTCACACCATTAAATATAATTTGCCCCATAATTACGTAATGTAATTGCATATCTACATAAATTCATGAATTTGTAAAAGCTTGTAGAAAGGAGAATAGTGGTTAGCTTCTGTTAAAGATAAAAAAAACATGTGAAAACGTATTGTCAAATGTCATCAACTTCACTGTTTTGCCGCTGGGCGTGAAATGACCACAACAGAAGCAATTTTGTAAGTAATTGCGGTTTTCAAAATTTTTTTGTTTCGTTTTTGTTGTATATCAAACTAAAAGCGGGGATACAACACTTTCATCAATAATAATGCGGAACTTTCGAAATATTAACTCATTGTCTTTGTTTGTACATATGTACATATGTAAATGTGGAAGCTCGGGTAAACGCTTTTTCTTAGTATAGTTTATATTGATGCACACATGCACTATGAATGTTTGTATGTATGTCTGTCAAATACATAAGTCATTTCAAATGATTTTGTTTCCTCTCTTCAACATAATTCGCCACAAATGGAAAAAACCGACGTTAATGAAATGCTTTCAACGTTTTGACCACATATACCGGCAATTGCCATCGATTACCAGAACGAGTTGATGTTGCGTATACCAATCGCTACGCTGGTGATATTCAATTATTCGCTGGTCTTATTTCCTATGTAATGATTATGCGCTCCGCAGATCTTGAATGCATTTATACAGGGTGTCTTATATAGAGCTTTTGCTATTATGACAGTAAGGCCCCAAATTTTTGGTTATTTGAACGGATTTTTTTTGTTTTGAAGTAACTGCATTCAATTATTGATTGAGCAGTGTAGTTGTTGTTGTTAACAGCAAAAACACTCCCCGAAGGTTTTGGGGAGTGATACCGAAATTGGCAGTCCTTGAACCCTTGCGATATTACCGGACTGTCTCGGTAGCGTTTTGGTATGACCAGTGGAGCCTTCTAGGTCATGTCATCCCTCCATCCGCAAGGAAGGAGAATTTGGGTAATGAGAGGTGTGAGGCATCATATCCGTAGATCAACCATCGAGTTAGCACGTCATTGCCTTTGCGCATATTAGTCGCGTCCTACGACCGGTATAACTACCTCGGGCATATTCTAAACCCTTAATTCGCAAGTGCTTGAACAGTCATAGATCTGTCTATTGTTTGTTAACAAAGTTTGGTAAAACTGACAAAATTTTTGTTGATCAAATTAAATTTTGTGTTAAAAAACTACTTCCTTTTGTTAATTCAACAGCGAAGGAACGGCCATTTTGATTTTGTTGCATCATCCAATTGAATTTAGTAGAAGTGTGTTGAGTGTTGAAATAACAAACTCCTGCAGTTAATCCATCAGCATAGATACTGTCATTACTGCAATAGAACAAAGCTTTGATCAGACGTCGGCAAGTATAAGTACACGATGGCGTCATGGTAGACACCTCCGCTCAGCAGTCAAAGAGTGGGATAGTGGGAGCTCGATTTTCTATGAAGAGAACAAAGCAAAGTGTCATTCAGGGCAAAGATGTTTTTATTGATCAATCAAATTTTTTTTGTTGAAACAACACACACCTTCATTTGATCCAACAGTAAAAGAACTGTAATTTTAAAAACAAGAAACTCCTACAGTTAATCCAGTAGCGAATATACTGTCATTAATGTCATAGAACAAAGCTTTAATTAGACGCCGACAAGCATAAGTAGGTATACGATGGCATCATGGTAGATACCTGGGTTGAGCGTTCAAGACACCTGAATTCGACTCTCGGTGAAGTCAATACAAGAGCTCTGAAAAAAAATGTATTTATTATATTTTGATTCCTTTTGTTGTTAAACTAACACTTATTTTAGTTTGTATATAGAACAACACCTTAAACAACAAAATTTTCTGTTAAAACAACAGTTAACTTACGGTTAATAGTTTCAATGCAGTTGAATCAACAGCATTGAATAATAGATAAAAATTGACGGTGATTTTGGTTGAATCACCCCATTTTTTGGTTGATGTGACCAGCTCATTCTTCTCTGTGTAGTGTACATTTTACTTACATACATTATGTCAAGAGAAATCGTTATCAAAAATCAAAACATTCTGAGCAACCAAAAGTTGAACCCCCATAGCAAATTACTGCGTATCGGCCTGTTAAGATTAAAGGTATAAGGGTACACCTAGCAGCACTACACCACACGACACTACACGACCAAATATTCTTGGCATGTATTCTTATGGAGCATAGCAGCACCACGCGACACGACGCGACACAACATAGTTGATCAAATAGGCAACTATTTCATCGCGTCGTGTAACGTGGCGTCGCGTCGCTAGGTGTGCCCTTCCTTTAACTCCGTTAAAGTTGTTCTCTCACTTTAGCGGAAACAGAATTAGTCGCCAATACGTCAGTTGCGTGACGTACGTCAATTTTAGAGCAAATTTTATCAGTTATTTCGACGTACTGACGGACTGATTCTGCTGAACGCTTTTGCATGTTGGCCAGAACAAGTTTAGAGCAGCCACCGCCGCGTAGTGTCTCAGTCTGCTCACTGCCGCTCTCCAACAACAACATCTTGCTCTTTGTGAGTCACAACAACAAATCAGATTCACAAAAAAAATACAAAAAATCATTGCAATATTATTCTTGAAATACCGTTCATTTTATGCTGGCTGGTGGCGCATCGCTGTAAAGGTATAACGGCACACACACGCGTTCATGGGTACCTACGCATATATGAAGCTACATATGTATGTACATGCGATCAGATGTATTTGTTTTCATTTTTTAATTGCGCTGCATACTAGTTTCGGCGACCGTTTTTTTTTTGGCTTATTTTAATAATAATTATTTCGAGTAATTTTTTGTGATTCCAGGAAAGATGTTGTAGTATAAAGTATGACGTTGTTGTTGTAGCGCTCAGTAGGTTGAAAGCGCTGGCTATCCCTGGTTTAGAGCTATTCATATGAACAGGGTGTATCTACATATACAGAAGCTTTCATTTGGTAGCCAGAAATGTGGTTAAGTTTTTAAATAATACATGACTTTGCATTGAAAAGTGCTGACAAAAGCTGTCACTGACTGAAATTCCAAATCGCTGTCATTAAGTGGCAAACAATTAGTGCATAACAGTAGTAATAAGCGATTGGAGATCATCAATTGGAGTGAGTGCCGGTTAGCTTTTGACTGTTGGTGGCTAATGTTTAGGCATAGAAATGAAAATGGAAATTAATTGATTGATGGCGGCAAGCCACACACAGCTGGATGCTGAACTACATATTTTAGAGTTGAATGATTCATGTGGAGCAAATTAGTATTGGTTAGTCTTTATTTATAAATTAACAGGTTTTCGTTTTTCTTTTAATGGACTATTTTGATTTATAGTCAGCAGCCGATGAAAGGCTAGAGATTTTTGTTTGTAATGAAAAAAAAAACAATTAAATTATTAATGATATATTTATAGTGAATGCAGTGGAATGAAATTATTGCAATGTGCGATTGAGATCCAGATGCACATGTTGGACTTACGAAATACTAGTTAAAATTTGACTTTATTTTTATTTTTGATGGTAGCTAATTTTGCCTGACCTATGATAGATATCTCTGTGAAATCTAAATTTTTAGAGAATACAAGGATCCAGCCCAACGAACTTCTTTATGTAGTCTTATATTTGTATTCCAACAGATCCGCCAGTGAACTTTTTTGTTCTTCAGTTTCTTTTGGTTTCGATTTGTTTGCGATATATGTAGCTTAGCGGCAGAGCAGCCGGCTGTGATTCAGAGCGCCTCGGCTCAAGTCCTGCCAAGTCACACAATTTTTTATTTTATTTATAAAACTTTTCGATTTGAAATTAAAACCATTTCGGTCTAAAATTGTTTGTTTCGTTTCATCTATTTTTGTAAACTTTTCAAATCTTTAAGTTTTGCCCACGACATTTATGTGTGCGATGTACCTCATTATTAGGGTATGATATGGAGAGCCTTGGTTTGAGTTCCAGCCAATAGGCCAAAAAATTATTTAAATGTTTTACGAAGACTTTTCTGGTTTAAAATTGAAACCCCATTCGTTTAATAAATTTTCTTGAAAACTGGTCTAGTTTAAAGTTGAAACCAAATTTGGTGTGCTCATATATCGTCGGTGTTTATGCCAAATGCAAAACCACGTAAGGGACAGTTTAGTCAAAAACGATATTTGATTACCAGGGCTTCTGGATACCCGGATCCATTCATTAATAACAAAAAAGTCGGGGGTTGTGCAATTGAATGTCAAAAAACGACATTTGAATTTGACCCACCACATAGTGGCTCGTACTAAAGTTAAACTTTTTTTTGTCTCTCCTGTAAAATTTGAGTGAATGCATTTACGTATTTTTGCATTTGTTCGCTACGTTGTTTTGCATAAACACCGACGATATGTGGCCCAAAAAAGTTAATTTTTGACAAAAATGTGTTTACTTGGTTTTACAACTTCACCACGGATATGTACAAGTAAACCGACAAAGAATAATACTACGAGGCAACCAGCAAAATTACAAACGGGCAATTTAAATAGCGAAACGTAAAAACGACGCTTGAATAATCAAACTGTAATTATTGTTAATAATACCGACATTACATAATGATTGTGTATACTTTCGGACACTCTACAAGCTCTTTCCCCATCTTTTTAATTTCTCAAAGCAAGACCATGTAACGCACAAATGCAAAACCAGGTAAGTGATATGTATAAGCTTGTCTGTTTATCAACTATAAATTGTTTAATTCAAATACGAATAGTAATTTTATGGATCACTTCTAAACCAAATTGAAGTGTTCTTGACAGTAAATTCATATATCTTGATGGCCCTAAGAAACTTGCTGACACACATTTCGGTTACGCGGTTTTACATTTTTGCTTTACGTAGTTTTGCAGTTGGCCAGAATATTAAGCTCATTTTTTCTTTTAATTTCGGGGGCATTTTTCATTCACAGTTCCTTCAAAGCTGGCCTTTTATGCTTGTTTTTAAAAAAATGTATATCTACATTTGTGAGTATGAGCAATTTCAGATTCAAGGTATAAAAAGTTACCGAATGTGTATTACGTAAACGCAAAAAAAAAATTACATAACTTTAATATTTCGCTTATATTTGAAAGTAGCTGGTGCCCGCGACTTCGTATGCGTATAATTTCTGTTTAATCAAATGGTTTATGATATTCATAAACACCTTTTGTTTGATACCCATAGTGTGCTAACACTTTTTTGTCGAGCTATCGCCAAAGTTCAGATATCAGATATTTCAATGAATCACATCGCATATTATAGCACTCATTGACACCTTTCGTTTGATACCCATATTGTACTAAGACATTTTTGGTCACCCCTGGTCCATATATTGGGCGATAACCCCAAAAACCCGTTGAGATATCGCAAAAATTGATATCATAAACTTTAAGTTAAGCGTCTAGAAATCCAACGATTCAATTCCATTCAGTACTTTTAGAGTGTTACGACCACAAACATACAGACAGACATGGTCCACATATTGGCGATAACTCCAAAACCGGTTGAGATATCAAAAAAAGTAATATCTTAAATTTTAAGTTGGGCGTCGAGCAATCCAACGAAAAAAGTTTCATTCAATTCCATTCATTATTTTCAGAGTGATACGGCCACAAACATACGGACAGACAGACAGACAGACATACAAAAAATTTTAAAATGGTTTATTTGGATTCTACTCGCTTAATAATGCTTTCCCCAATCAATTTTTTGTTGATATCTGCCATGTACAGACATCGACCTGTTACAAATTTATTATATGCAGAGATACTGTGTAACAAATCTACACCTTTGAATTTTTAAAAGGATAACAGGATTCTTTGTAAGGATATTGAAAAATGTCTTCACGGGAAAAGGAAATTGGAATTTCAAAGCATTTTAGCATATTGCGTAACAATATGTTTTCTAGCAAAAATAATTGAGTATATCTTGAAACTTCATACACGTCGTATGAGCAACATTTACCTGTTGTTTTCATACTTGTATATGAAAGTAACACGTAAATTGTATAATTTTTTTTGGTCGATATCTCCAAAACGGATTGAGATATCGAAATAAAACATACACTACTGTCAGGGCCTTATGAATACCTTTCATTTGATATCCATATTGTAAAATCAATTTCTGGGGTATGTCCACATAAAGTGTCCTTGAAGGATAATTCAAAAAAAGTTATATTTAGCCTATATTTCATTTATCCTTTAAAATAGCAACCACATATCCACATTTTGTGGAAATTTTTCGGGAGACCCTACAATCTTTGATCCTTTAAAGGATATTCTGAGAATCTGGTAGAGAGAAAAATACACCGATTTATTAATTACGAAGTCCTTAAAGGGTAAGCAATATGAGAAAATCGAATACAGAAATCATTAAATTGGCGAAACGCAGTGGAATGTAGTACGATTTTGATAATAATGGAGAAAAGGTGAATCTAGCTCGAAAACTATGGGCTTTACAAAAATAACTATTTTCATTGTCGATGAGAGACTTCGTGACAAATAAACGGTAAGAGAAAATTTTTCTAGGCATAATAAAGTTTTCGAGAAAAATACTGAAGGGTCTGTACGTGGCATATATTTTCATATATTTTCCAGAGCTAACTTTACTATCGCGATATCTCATAACTAGTTACTAGTTAGAGAAATAATGTCAGGATCATATTTGTAGAGAGTTCTACAACTTAGCCTCAGATAAGTTTTCGAGAAAAATCTTTAGAACCTCAACCCCGAATTACTTTTTTAGCACACATGGGATCGATGGAGACTCTGGAAGTTTTCTTTCTGACGGCGAGTCTGAGCTCTCTACCAAAATTTGGCTCTGTGGAAAGTAATGTGTTCTCAAATGCTTATTTTGACCGGACTATTATGCATAAAAATCGTGAATTGCTTTAACATTGTTGTTGGGAAATTTCATACCAGTTTTTAAATAAAGTTTTCGTTCACGGGGCCCCGGGCCTATGCGGGGCCTATAGGCAGTTGCCAATTCTGTCTTAGGGTTAATCCGGCACTGGTGGTATTTACCTTCTAGATCAGGCCCGGGCGGAAAGGAAAGTGCACATGTAAAAGATCATCGCAGAAATGAAATTATGTTATGTGTTTCTGTGCTATAAAGAGGCGAAAATCCCAAAAAAGGCGAAATCGGTCAAAAAATAAGAAACGTAATTAGTATAAGATCTTACAAAAACAACATTTATAAAAATGGCCCAGGATAGCTACGAACCAGTTGTTTGCTCTCCTTAAAACTAATGGGGCATAGTCATAGTCGATATAAAGTATGCTCTAAAGTTAGCGTCAGCTTTTTTGACAGATAGACCGTTGGAAATGGTGTCAAAAAGCTTTCACCAACTTTAGTGCCTACTTTAGCTCGACTATGACTATGCCCCAATGTTTTTTAGGCGCAGCGACGACACAAAAAAAAAAAATACTTGCTGTAACTCTACTCTTTCAATGGGCCGATTTGGTTCATACAAGAAATATTTTTAAGGGAGTCAAGGTATTTGTAGAATATTTTGATTCCATTTTTTAGATAAATTCTTGCTTAAATCCTAATTAATCTACAGATTAGAAAAGTAGGCATATCAGTAATTTCTTATCTATTTTCGGCTGGACAAAGTTAGAGTAGTCTGCTAGTCTCTTATAATAAAGACTTGTATTTTACCTGCTTCGGGACTTAAAGTAGGGCCCTAAAGCAGGCTTTATGTTGTGATCATTATAATCAAAAGAAATAAGCCTTATATAAGCTGCAGTAGCATATTTATCATAACAGACTCATTGTTTATGTCAAAGGAAATTACATTTAAAGAGCTTTTATATTTGATTGCAATAATTTCAAACGGCATCTAAGTGTAAGGGAGGCAGTACTTTTACCGAAAGGCTGGTTGGTTGCGACGACATGACATGAATTATGGCCCTTAGCGGCAATTATGTAGGTACCTACCAGTAACAACAATGGCAGCCACTGCAGCGACAAAGTGGATACTTAAAAAAAAATCGCCAAAGCTACATTCTCTCACACTTTTTCAGTAAGGGGTTTATTGAAGAAAGAGGACTTCCAATTGTCGAAACATTCCTGTATGTATTTCGCAACGCATTTGTTTATAGCAGCTTTTATGCGCTGTATGTCTTTACATGCATACATATGTACGTAAATCCCAATATGTAGAGCTGTTTCTTGACAGAACCTTTTTGACCATTCGCATTACCATTGGCTGATTGCATGTATGACGTCATTGATGACGCTTGCGCATCGAATGCATGCGAAAGCAATACGCCTACATTACTGACTTTTTGTTGCTGTGCTCATCACTAATCCACCACCGATTAAGCGCAGTCCAAGAGAAGGTGAAGTTGAGAATCAGAATGGAGTTTTTGTAGACAGTGTTACCATATTTTAACTATTTGAATCCCCTTTTTCCATAGTCTAAAAGCAGCTTAATTTTTTTGAAAATAGTTGTTAGTTATTGTTTTAATCGTAGATTGATTGCTCTGGGAAACAGGGAACCCATATGTCGAATCGAATTCAGAGATTTGGTATACGAGTCGATCGAGGTAAAACGGGAGCTGGTATCTATGGACCGAATTATAAAAAAACGGGACCAATGGGAAACTACCCCACTATATATCAAGCGGAAATCCATGCATTAGAAATCTGTTGAAGCGAATGCCTTGGAAGAGGACAGTCAGACTGCCTACGTGCCTTGCAGTCTTGCACTATAACTTCGAAGCTTCTAAATAAGTGCGTCGCAGTCGTTAATGAGCTGGGAGCCAAAAACAATGTTTTGTTAGGTTGGGTCCCAGGGCTCGAAGGGCATGTCGGCATGAAGGGCATGTCTGGTCCCTTCTATGAGTTCAAGAAGGCTCACGTATGGAAGACCATAAGAAACTGGGACAACAAACAGTCAGGCAAAACTTTTTATAGAACCATCACAAGGAGCACTGGCCAGGCTCATTAATTTAAGAAGGGAGGATCTAAGGACAATCACTGGGTATCACCTGAGTAAGCTGAATCTGTCAGATACAACAATCTGCCGGTTTTGCGAACTGGGCTATGAAACGCCGGTTCATATTCTCTGCGAATGCATTGTGTTACCAAGAAAGAGAGTTTGCTACGTAGGTGGTCTCACTCTCAATCCGTTGGTGATATGGCTTAAAAAACCGGAGGAGGTGCTCAAATTCATAAAGAGCCTCCGCATACGGCAATAATCTGAAAGGTCACACACAATAGATAGGGAAAATGGTCGCAGTGTAACAAGGAATTACAATAATAATGTTAATATCCAAGCCAAGTAAAAGAATAACAGAAACTTTAAAATAGTGTTGGGAACTTTGATACTCGCCATAAGTATGAACACTGGGTAAAAGAGTTCGCAAGCGGGTCTGACAACCTAAATTTTAAATCTGCCAATCTGGCAGCACTGTTTGCTGCCTTTTAGCAAGAATTTGCAGACATGCATGTTTTTCTGCATGTACACATTTTCTTCTTCTCTTTGCAGTGCTGTTGAAATCCAATATGTTCGATGAAGTTGATAAGGGAGTGTAAATTGTTACAACGCTGCTTTTGTCGATAAAGCAGGTTATAATGCATTGCGTCTAAATGGGGTTTAAGTTATATACCAAAGACATGTTTTTGTTGTTGCAGTTTTAATATAAAAATACATCGGAATGGTTACGGAAATAGGAGTCTCTGGTCGAACATGAACCGACTACCCCCGTTACTATCACCTTAAGAATTTTACTAAAGGCCGTATTTTGTAAGATTTATCTTGCCGTTAATAATTTTTTGAACACGTATAAAAGGTCAAAGTGTTTCTACTGTAACTCACTCCTTTTTCACAACATTCAAACCAAATGAAGTCAGCTTGTTTTTTTCTTGTAAACTTCACACTAATATGATTTTTTTAACATTATCATAAAATTCTGGCAATTGGTGGTGAGCACTTAAGATTAACTAATTTGAGTGTTTGAGTGAATGCTTCCTCTAATTTTCTTGCTGTGTCATAAAACATCCTTTAAATTAGCTCTAATTGCACTTATTGGCCGCCGAAAAATTTACCTTAACCTTCATTTCGCCACGCACTTTTTTCTTTGAGTACCTAGCTATCAGATTTTAAATTACCGATAGTGTGGGCTCATCAGCGAGAGTTTTTATTAATATCAAACTATTTTGGCACCTGTATTAGTTGGAATCTTTAGCTCCTTTTTAAATCTATTGTTTTTTCTGATTCCTTTTTCAACTCCTATAATATTGGCGGTAATGATCAAAGGCAAGGTTTTGCCATACTACTTAAACTTTTTTCATTGCATACGCATTGTGCCGAGCGATTTGTGTACGCACATGTACAGTGGTCTACAAAATTATGTATACTTGCCTCACAGTTTGAAGCATTACACATACTTGTTCTTGGTATAGAGATCCTTTCTCCAAAAATTAATTTACTCGTCGATATCTATATATATAAAATTCAAATTACTGATACGGATACACTTGGCTCCTCCTAAACAAATATCCGATCGTAACTAAATTTTACACACCTGGGATGGTCACAGGCTAACAAATATTTTGATATATATAGGCTTCAAATCGATATCTCTGGAAGTAAAACTGGGGATAACGAAAATGGGCGCGTGGCACCTCCCATACGAACGAAAAAATTCATATTCCATATCTCTGGAAGTATTTCGTTTAGACCACGGAAATTTGGTGAGGGGTTATATGTGATCGATCCCTACCACCTCAAAAAAAAAAAAAACTGGGGATAACGAAAAAAGGGGTGTGACACCTGGGATTGTAGCCATCTTTCGTTGGCTTGACGGAGTGTTTACTCCTTGAGCATTAGCTTGCATGTGGCAAACGGCATACCTAAGCGCTCTTTATTCCGAAGAACCTGTGGAGTGCCCTACCTGGCAAGTTCGTCTGCCCTACAGTTTCCCTCAATGTCCCAGAGTCCCGGGACCCATGTAAGGTTCACGCGGTTCTGTTCAGCCATCTTTTGAAGAGATCGACGACAGCTTAATGTCAATTCACAGTTGAACGAGTATAAGCCAAGAGCTTTGATGGCCGCTTGGCTGTCGCTGTAAATAACGATATCCTCGCCGATAGCACGTTGAATTATTCATGCCGCGGACCCCAAGATTGCTGAGACTTTAGCCTGGAAGACGTTGCAATGATCAGGTAGTCAGAGGGAGACCTCCAGATCCCTCGAATAAACCCCTTCTCCATCTCTGCCGTCTAACTTCAAACCGTAGGTATATATGGAAATGCCGCCTTTAGTAGAGGGACACCGATCCCTCCTCTCCCAGTCTTCCCTGCTGGGAATATTTATTTTGAAGCATCTATCTTCGACTGTTGTGGTCGCATAGTGATCTGTGCTCAGAGGGAGAACACTGTAAAATCCCAGAATACTGGTGGATACTCCAGTACTTGCGGCCCAACTGGACGTTTCTCTAAGACGCAGAGCCGATGCTGCCGCTGCCCGGTACCCTTCTAGATCGAATGGCAAAAAACTGCAATACTACCCTGTCATTTTTGAAGACTTAACGAGGTTTGGCTAACATCGATTTGGTGGCAGGATAATGTTTTTTTAGTGCATACTGTAATTATATATACTTTTATGTATGTATGCATAATTCTGGCTTATGTAAGTATATTGTAGCAATTTCGTTAAAGCATGTTTTTTACGCTTTTCTTAATTGTGTTAAGCTGAGGCTATGAACTAAAGTTGAATTTCTTAGCTTCTACTCAATTTCGAAACAACGAACATGCTCAGAGGATATCTGTCGGCAGTTAGTGCAGAAAAAAAGGTGTGAACTGATTGACCGTACAATAGTGATTTCCATTAGCCACCAACATACAAAAGATTTTACGCCTTAACAAATAGTTGCCGACACCCATTACAGGCAACACGGAAACAATAGATGCATTTGGAAATATCCTCTGTACAGTTGATTCATATCCTTGGAAAATGCACACTTACTTCAGTGGTACCTGCTAGAAGGATGAGTTAAGATCCTTGATCTCCATGATCGTCGTATTCTTCCCAATGGGATAACAATGTGTAACAAATTTGTTCTTTGTTTGAGGTGTCGGCTATGTGTGGATTATTGCACCAGAGCGGCGTTTGGTGTTTGTTGTGGCAGTGGCTGTTTGTTAAATTTAATTGGTCTATAGAGAAAACTATTGCAAAGACAAAGTATGCTTACATATGCAGGTAGATTGCTACAAATGCTTGCTGCAATTTCTTTAGCTGATGTCTAACAAAGGACCTGTTGCCAAATTTGCTTTGCCTTTATCTCCGACACTTGTTTGAATTTGTTCTGCATTTCCTTTTTTCAAATATACTAAGAGAATGGCTAATTATGTACAATACCTATTAGCAAGAGTTTTCTGCATATGCTCATTATTTTTTGAAGATAACTAATTGCATTTTTATGAACTCGCTAAATAAGTAGACCCTTTGTCTGTAGAATTTTCCTTTCCTTTTTCTCGGCAAATTAAAAAGTTATTTTTCACGTATGTTCAGGTATTATTAATAAAAGTTTTATTTGAAATTAATTTTTTAAAAGTGCATAACTCATTATAGTGGTGATAGTTATACGAAATGAACTGTCTAATTTGAAGTGAACTGTCTAGTCCGAAATGAACTGTCTAATTTGAAATTTAATCACTTTACAAGATGTATATTTTGTGAAGATAAAGCGAAGATTGTGAAGAAGGGAGTTGGGAGTATACCTGATGAAATTGGATAAAATCGCGCTCCAACCACGCCCACTTTCGATATCGAAAGCTTCGAAAATCACCTAAATTGATGAAATTCGGTACGGAAATGGCTAAAATGATATAGTTTGGTAGGATGAACCCCTAGTCTTTCTATTATGATTTTTTGATAAATTTTTAAAAGTATTCGTGGCACCGCCCCTTTTTCAGGAGGCATATTTGAAAATTTCACGGGTCATAACTTTTAAACTACTACCATAATAGGGAGTATACCTGATGTAATTGTACGAAATCGCTTCCCAACCACGCCTACTTCCGAAATGGAATATTTCGAAAATCATTTGAAAACTACCGTTGGGTATTTAATGTTCGGTTTAACCGATCTTAGACTTCCTTACTTGTTTAAATTGTAATTACTTAAACACTAGTGAACCGATTTCGAGTATATTTATACCATTCGATAGGAACTTTGATTCCCCTTAAATTAACGGGAATAAAATAAAAAATGCATAGGTTAGGCTAAAAAAATTATTTTACAATTTATGAATGAATTCGTGACTTCTGAGGATTGGTTTTCATATTTTAAGAACAAGTACTTATTTTCTAAGAAATATTTTTAAAATTCTATGAAACAGTTCTTTGGAGAGGTTTTAATAAACAATTCTTGAGATCCATGTACTTTTTCTTTAGAAACATGAACTTTTTTGGCTCAGTGCAGGAATTAAGATTGTAAGTTCTCAAAATTCTACTCAAATTAATGTGGAATGCTTATTGGGTTTTGTTTATTTTGCGGGCCAACAAGATAGATAATTAGTTTTATCTGCCACAAAGGTATCAAAGGAAAAAAAGCGAATTCTTTCATATCCGTTTTCGCCTTAATATTTTGGTACAAGAAAATTCACCACCACACCCTCTTTGGACGATGTTATTTAACCGATGGAGCAAACAAACAAACTAATAGATTGATTTATATATTGCACCTGGAGTGAAGAAATTTATTACAGCAAAAGAAATAAATCACCACAGAGCCACTGACAATGTACATTTTGTCAACCAAAACAACAAACAACAAGTTTCATGCGGTGCCAAGTGAAAAGGATACGACGGAATGGGATAACAATTTGTAACGCTGACTTACTCAGCAAACGACAAGACAAACAGGGAGCCCAACAGCCAAAAAGAAAAACATAAAAATGTTGTCGACTAAGTGTAAGGACACAATGCTTATGAATAACGAGTTCAGTTCGGGGCAAAGGAGCAGCAATGTTTGCAACCCTCACCAGCTCCGCATCCGGGAAACTTTCCATTTACACTCTAAGAAGTTCTACGTAAGTAAATGGGATAAATAAAATGCGTATCATTGACTTTTAAAAGCAATCCCAACAAATTGGTCGTGATTTTACGGACGAATAGCCAACAAGTTGCAAGTTGGTAATGATATTTTAATACGAAAGTGAGAGTAATTGTCCTCGATTTGTATCCGTTAGAAGATGCTTACACATTCTTAAATTAGATTTTATTGCTTGTCAAGTAATTAATCGCTCTCAGCGGTATTCGAAATTGAAAAGGGACGTTGTAGACATACGAAAAATTAATAGCTGTGTTTGCGACGCTAATATGTTGGAACATTATCGAGTGAGGTGAGTAAATGTAAAGGTAGGGAAAAACAATTAGTAGACCAAGAGGTGGAGAATGTTTGAGTTTGCAGACTAAGTGATTTATAGTCATTGGACTCCTATTAACCTGGCTGTAGAGGTATCCAGCGTTACGGACGTTCCATGCTGGCACACTATTTTAAGTATAAAACCTATAGTAGGCTTTAGATAAGAATAGTTTTTTTTTCATATGTAGCCTTTGTACTCATCTATCCAACGCTATCAAAATTTTTTCCTGGAGATGACACATTACTACTGAAGAAAGGTTTAAATCTGCCGTTCGGACGTACCTAAAACGTACCTCATATTTGAGGTCATTTAAGAACCTCATTCTCTTTGGTGAACGATAACCAAAACGAACGATAGTTGGTCTTGACGTTTCGTCTAGCAGTGACATTCTAATTAGAATCCGATATTTTTATGTCAACCAGCCAAAAAGAATGTTCCCCGAATTTTGAAATACAAGAAATTTTTTTTAAAAACATGACTGATACTTATAAGCTCTTGCATAAATTACATACGACAACACTTAAATTTGACAAATAATTTCGAAATTTAATTAGAATGTAACTGCATGACGAAACGTCAAGACCAACTAGCGTTCGTTTTGGTTATCGATCGCCAAAGAGAATGAGGCTGTAAGATTTCCTTAAAGTTCTACGAATTGGTTCGTACTACAAAAAAATGGGGCATACACTATTATAGGAATAAACATTGACTTATACTGTATTAACATTATCCTTGAAGAGAATTTTTTTATTGGAGAAATGTCGACTTTAATTTTGAACACCAAAACCAAAATGATCCACACACATTAGGGTGAACAAAAAACAAAAATTTTTTTTTTTGCCCCCTCAGAAGAATTTAACATTTATAATTTAAATTACCGCATATTTTTTGTAACGTTGTCTTATTAATTACTAACTAGACCTAAAAAAATGTATTTTTTTGGACGACCCTAATATATGTACATTAGGGGGATTAAAAAAATGTAGCCTTTGTCTAACCCCTAAAAAGTTAGGTATTGATGAGAAAATAAGCCTTGCAAAAAATTATCGCTCTAACTTAACCATTAGGGGTGGCTATTTTTGTGCGCCCTTTCCATACATTTTGTATGTGGAAAAATATAATTTTTTCCAAATGAATTTTCTTTTTTTTTTTTAAAACTTTTTTCATGAAAACTAATTTACAACTATTTGGTGCACCGGGCCCAACTAGTCAGGGTTGAGTCTTTTTTCTATATAAGCAACTGGTATTTTTTACGTGTTGATGTCCGACGAAATTTCATTGAACCTGGGCTAGTATGATTTTCGATTTCAACCAGAATTTTCATGACTTACCCTTTATTTTATCATTGCCTTTATTTTCATGTTTATTCTTAAGAAAGCAGCTACTATTACCCTATCACGAAAAACCATCTGTGGATTATATGAGAAAAAAGAAGCAAACGAAACGAATTAATTTTTTATTGTTTAACTGTTTCATCCAGATGTATACTTGTATGAAATGGATATTTCCTGACTATTATGACTTGAATTTTGTGAAGTGAACCACTTTTTTTCGAAGTTGTACTATCTTTCTGAAACTTTTTTGTATGGTTCACAACAACAAGAAAAAAATACGTTTGTGTCAGTTTTTCGAAATTCGAATTATTTTCAAAGTTATAGCTATCAACACTTTTCGAAATTCCTCACTTTTTGATGAATTTCTCACGATTGGTTAAACCGATGGCATCTTTTTCCAAACGACTATTCAAATTTTTGCAAAAAAAATTTTTTTGCAAACATTTTTCGCAATTTTCAACTTCTCCATCGTGGTCAGATGGCGCTTTTGTATGATTTTGTTGGGCATTCCATTAGTAACTATTAGCAAAAAAAAATTGTTTTGGCACTCTAAGGGAGCGGGAGGTATTTACATTTTTTTACAGACTAGTTAATTTTTCATGAAATTTTTTTTCTCTACGTACTGTGTACTATGAAGGCACAAAAGCGCCATCTGACCACGATGGAGAAGTTGAAAATTGCGAAAAATGTTTGCAAAAATATTTTTTTTGCAAAAATTTGAATCGTTGTTTGGTAGATGATGCCATCTTTGATATATATTTAAAAAATTTGCAAAATCGGTTTGCCCAATCATGAGAAAATCATCCGAAGGTGAGGAATTTCGAGAAGTGTTGGTACACTGAACCAAAAACGTACATGTTTTTTACGAACAAAGTTTCATAGAAGTTCACGCTGATTTTTTCTTAGAATCTAAGAAAAATAACATATAATTTAAGAAAAAATTATTATTATATATGAAAAAATACGTTACATTTTATTAACGTCAGAACTTCGTTCTTAAATATAAGAACTGAAATTCATTATTTTTTTGGCTGAATTTGTTCTTAAATGTTACGAATTTGTTCTTAAATTTTAAGAAATTACGTACGTACAATTTTTTCACTATGATTATAAGAACTTTTTCTTATTATTTAGAACTTGTTTCGTAGATTTTAAGAACTATTTCTTATATTTTAGGAAAGTGTCATAGATTGAACCAACATTTTCTTACCTGAGCAGACAGCGTCACTGTGAAAAATGTTTCATTCATATTAAATGCTGAATATAGTCAAGGCAAATTCGCTATATGTAAATAATGAATTTGCCTTCAATTTAGTGTAAAAAGGTAAATTTACTATTTGCCATTAACTTTAAGTGTGTGCTAAACATTTTTCAATTATTTTACAGATGGACATAGACTTCAAAGACACAAACAACACACTTCAAGACACAAGAACCCTGACAATCGCAATCCTGGTGGCGCATGGCAGCGCTTATGGCACTAAATGGTAGCAACGAGATTTTTGTCCCGCCTTTGATGAATTCTGCATACGACACTATCTACTATCTATCACCCGACGTGCAGATCGTTTCCGAAATCTGGTAGCGCCGTGCCAATCTCTACGTTAGTTCAACTAAGCATTATATTAGCTACATATCGTCGCTCCCAACGAAGACTAGCATGGTTCAGTTAGCGTGGAAGACTAGCACGGTTCTTTGTTTACGTGGAAAACTAGCACACTTCGTTCTCTGCGTCGAAGACTAACACGCTTCAGTTCTATGCGAACTATGCTAGTTTTCCACGCAGAAAACGGAGTGTGTTAGTCTTCCACGCAGAGAACGAAGTGGGCTAGTCTTCCACGATAACAACGAACCGCGCTAGTCTTAAACGCAAACAACGAACCGTGTTAGTCTTCGTTGAGAGCGACGATATAAAAAAATTATGCAAATTTTGTTACTACTTTTAATACAATTTTTTCGTTAATAATATTTAATAATAATAACTAAACTTTCATTGATAATATGCTTCGTTTTTTGGATTTTCTTGGAATGAGTTCGTATACTATAAGAATTAGTTCATAAAATTTAAGATTGGATTCATACATTTCAAGAATGGGTTCTTGAGTTCTATGAATGAGTTCGTAAAATTTAAGAATGGATTCATACATTCTAAGAACGAGTTCGTATAATTTATGTATGGATTGTCATATTCTAAGAATTAGTTCGTAAAATTTAAGAATGGATTCATACATTCTAAGAACGAGTTCGTATGTATAAATATGTATGGATTGCCATATTCTAAGAAGGAGTTCGTATAATTTAAGAATCTTTTTATACGTTTTAAGAATGAGGTCGTAGATTCTAAGAATGAGTTCTTGGATTTTAAGTATTATTATTGAAATTTTGTTTGACATGAAAGATTGAGGTTTGAGAATCGCCTTAGTTTTCAACTGGATATCTAACGTACCTCAACCTCCTAACGTGGTTATGCATGTGATAAAAATGATCGATTTTCATAAAAAAGTTTAAAGTTCAATTTTGTTTTTTGTATTTATTTTGGTATTGGTACCTATCATCTGTCCAAATATTTCTCTTGCAGTTTGTTGGTGAGGGGACTCTCTATGTAAAGTGTCCTAACAGTTTTTCTCGTAAATGGTATAGTTTTCCCGCTATAATCACTTTTCCACAGTGTATTATGTCGCAATATGGTCATCAGTAGTACAAGGTTTCAGCCTAAACGAATACACTAGGTCACCTGGCTGTCCCCTGATCATAGAACCAGAAACTGTACTGATCGACGGCAGACATAGCTCCACCTTTCTGGACGTGTGAACCCTACGTGTGTACCCTACCTTGACCCAATACCGACTCGGGCCATTATCTTGTTGCCGCCAATATACGCTCACTCCTATGTGCAGCAAGAAAGTGTGCACAGTAACGGAAGGAAAGTTTGACGTCGAGAAGCTGCGTACGACACAGACCGCTTATAATTTCTTCGCTCGACTCTCACACCTGCTATCGGAGAGCAATCTTCGACCTAGCGATGAAATCGAGTGATGAGAGCATATCTCTCACTCATTCAAAGTTAAGGCCGAAAGGCGTGAGTATGGGGAGCTTGAGATGTTGGCTGGCAGGAATGATGACCGAAAATTCTATGAAAACGGCGAATGACGGAAGGTTTAAAGATCGGGGAAAGTTTCTGCCAGGACTATAATGGCGACCTGGCATCCGATTATGTCGAAGTGAGGACAGATATATCGCGGCTCAAAACCCATAAAGCGCCTGGAAATCGGACTATTCGGGACTGGTGTAGTCCTGTCCGGAATGTCAACGGATTGCATCAAAGGATTTCAAACAATGAGCTGTTCGCGACCTGGCATCCGATTATGTCGAAGTGAGGACAGATATATCGCGGCTCAAAACCCATAAAACGCCTCGAAATCGGACTATTCGGGACTGGTGTAGTCCTGTCCGGAATGTCAACGGATTGCATCAAAGGATTTAAAACAATGAGCTGTTCGCAGATAACTATTAGCATATCAGATGTGGGATCGCTGGCCAGGTTACGCTGTGCGTATGAACGAAGACCCTCTGGCCAAGAAGATGTACTTATCTAAAACCTATCTTGGCAGCAAAAGTGGAGAAACCAAAAGATAGTAAAAAATAAAGTCTTTCCTTTAATTTCTTAATGTGCTATTTAACATTAAAAATGCATTTAATGTGCTATTTAACATTAAAAATGCTTTTAACTTAAAGACTTTTTATCTTTTTGGTAATGGAAATACCAGAAGCATCAATAGTGTGTGCAACTTACTATTTTTCTTAATTGAACACCTTTTTCCTCTAACAAATCTGTCATTCACGATTATGCCGATCAGTCGATTAAGTGTTCACAGCAATAAAATCAAATTAACAAGTCACAGACCTACGATGATTCCCAGCAAAAGACAAAAATAATAAGAACAAGTTACTTACACAACGATATTATGGTGAACATATCATTAGCTTCGCTATGTATGTATGTTAATATATTAAAAACCAATTGTTGTAATCTATGTAGTATGTAACTACGTTATCTAGGCATTTATATGAATTGGAATGTTGGATATGCATTAAGATGCATGCTTAAAGACCAGAAGTCAATAGACAACACTAAATCCTAGCTACTGTGCGCATGCGTATTGCATTGATTAGTGTTGTTGCCGATCCAATGATCGACGCACAAACAATCAAACTTAATTACAAATCAGTTAGAAGATGTCGTGAACCGTGGGCAACAACATAGGTGGTAGACGGCCATTATTTTTAAACGTAAAAAAAATATAAAAGAAGGAGAGAAAAGTATAAATACACAGAAATTTAAAAAAGATACGAAAAATCGGCCATCATAAAAAAATATGCCTGAAACCTTGGATGGTGAAGTAGGAGACTAGTAAAAACTCCAGCCCAACAACAATATTGTGCGCGCGCGCTTTAACCAATCACGCAAATGCGCTAAACTTCAAAGCTAATGAGGTCCAGTCTCAGGTATGAGCAACAGAACGTGTACCACCAGCCAGACGCCAAAAAAGCCCGTTGGTCAGAGGACGACGAGGAGGCAGTTCAGTGCAACAACGAGCATTTCGACGGTCTTTCGCGTCAAGAATGCAATACAAATCGACTTAACGTACGAAACTGATGATGCTGATGCATACGGTGATGATGATGTTAATTGTGAAGCTGAGTTGGTATGAGTTGGTATAGGTTGCCAACTAACTTTGCTAATTTTTCTCTTATAACCAGTAGTGAGATGAGGTGTGGAGAAAAAACTTATTGAATATACATAATTAAAAGAAAGGTATGGAAAAGGAAGGCAAGTAAAGGAGAGGAACAGCAAGGAAATTAATAAATAATTTAATTGAATCCAATCAAATCAAATAAAATAAAATAATATAAAATAAAATAAAATAAAATAATAAAAAAGAAAAAGAATATAATGAAATAAAAAAAGAATAAAAATAAAATAAAATAAAATAAAATAAAATAAAATAAAATAATAAAAAAGAAAAAGAATATAATGAAATAAAAAAAAGAAATAATATAAAATAAAATAAAATAAAATAAAATAAAATAAAATAAAATAAAATAAAATAAAATAAAATAAAATAAAATAACATAAAATAAAATAAAATAAAATAAAATAAAATAAAATAAAATAAAATAAAATAAAATAAAATAAAATAAAATAAAATAAAATAAAATAAAATAAAATATAATAAAATAAAATAAAATAAAATAAAATAAAATAAAATAAAATAAAATAAAATAAAATAAAATAAAATAAAATAAAATAAAATAAAATAAAATAAAATAAAACAAAATAAAATAAAATAATATAAAATACAATAAAAAAACGAAATAAAATAAAACAAAATAAAATAAAATTAAAAAACATAAAAAAAAATAAAAAAAATAAATAAAATAAAACAAAATAAAATAAAGTAAATGAAAATAAAATAAAATAAAATAAAATAAAATAAAATAAAATAAAATAAAATAAAATAAAATAAAATAAAATAAAATAAATGAAAATAAAATAAAATAAAATAAAATAAAATAAAATAAAATAAAATAAAATAAAATAAAATAAAATAAAATAAAATAAAATAAAATAAAATAAAATAAAATAAAATAAAATAAAATAAAATAAAATAAAATAAAATAAAAAAGGAAATAATATAAAGTAAAATGACATACAAAAATTAATACAAAACAAAATAAAATTAAATAAAGAATGCAAAATTAAAAAAAAAAAATAAATTAAAATGATATGAATGGAAATAAAATAAAATTAAATTAAATGAAGTATAATAAAATTAAATACAAAATGCAAAAATAACATAAAAAAATTAAAACAAATAAATTAAAATAAAATAAAGTAAAACTAAAAAAAAAAAAAATAAATGATATAAAAATGGAATAAAATCTAGAAGAAAATTAAACTAAGAACTGTATAAATATAAATTAAAAGTAAAAAACAATTATATAAATAAAGCAAACTAAAACATGTAAGAAAGCTGTCCTCGGCTGTGCCGAAGGCTATATACCTTTCATGAATAAGCGTCACGATTTTCACTGTTCGATCCCCAGTACAACCTGTGTGAATTTAACATTAGCTCATACCGAAATTATCGGAACTATAGATTATATGGGGGCGATGTGTCATATTGGTCCAATCTCCACATTCGTAAAGAGCAATAGTTACGAAATTTCACTTTCCTACCTATCTAATTACAGGAGTTATCTACCAAAATCCGTTTATCGGAACAATCGATTGTATGGGGGCCATGTGAAATACATCCATATTGCACATATAAAAATTACAATACTTACCAAATTTCACGCTAATACCTGTTTAATTACAGGAGTTATAGCCGAAAATCCGTAGATCGGAACTATCGATTCTATCTTTCTGTGTGAAATATTTAACCCATCCGTTTATCGGAACAATCGATTGTATGGGAGATTTATGTAATATCGGTCCTATCTTGCTGGTTCCAACAAATGATTTCTATATTAGAAAATGGTGGTCGCACACCGAATTTCAGCCAAATATCTCAAAAACTGTGGGACTAAATTGCTTTCAAACAGACAGACGGATGTGGATAAATCAACTCACCTCGTCATCCTTTGTATGAAAAATCTTTTCATTTTATCACTTCATATCTCTTCTTCTTCTCAAACTTACAAACATCGGACCAAAGTTATAATACCATTTCATCTTCATGAAAGGTATAAATATGAACGCTACTGGGTAAAGCTCACTACGAGGTATTGAATGTTTAATTTCACTCACAAACATTGACGACCTTACTTGGTTTCTACCTACCTATATTCTCTCTTTCACAACTGTTGTGGTCAGTCTTGAACATTACCAAACGCTTAAGTGCACTCACCCAGAGATCAAACATACGCTCAATTTACAAAAAAGTGTGCAAGTAACTACAAATATGTGGGTATGTATATTTTTTTACATAATGTAATTATGGGCCCACATGCAGTAGGTATATACAAAAAAAATTTACTTCCTTATGAACAAACCTGATCAAATTTAATGCGTGTGTTCCGAGGTTCTACATTGGTGTGCGTTAACAAATGGCCAAGCAAAGTGGGCATTAACAAGACAAACCTCAAGATTCTCGCTTTCGTGTGTGAGGTATGTGTACAACTTGTTGGCGTGAAACCCCCAGAGGGGGACAACTCAACTTAATCACATAACAACGTCAGACCATTGGCTAATATGCTGGAGAGTTTCAGTTCTATAGATATATATGTGCGTGTGTATGTATGGACGGGTGCATATCGATTCACACAATATGGTTAAGGCGTGAATGTGGGTATACGGAATGCTGCTACAAACTCAACTCTTTGTAGCGGCATAAGATCAAAGAACTTCGATTGCGGCTGCTTCGTGTGGTGATTGTGATTGTGGCGGCGGTAGGTCGTAAAGGAGTTAAAAAAAAACAAGAAAATATAGAAAATTAGTAGCGCATATGAAGAGGATTACCTACATATATAGTGAATGAAAATGAGGAATGACATGAAGAATTGAAGATAAGAAAAAACAAAGGAGGCAGAAGCATATTCAAATATATATCCTGGAAGGGTTACCTTTACCACGACTTTTCGTTGTTTTATTGGAGGATCACGGAATACATACCAGTAAGGTCGCAGGTTGACTCCACGCCGCCTGATTGGGGGAGCCATAATGCCCGAAGGGACAGGTTATAAGTTTAGAATATTCCGGACTGACTTTTTATACGTGTTTTAAAATTCAGTAACGGTAAATGAATCCTTACAGAATACGACCACTAATGAAATAAATGAAACCGAAACCGTTATTTTTATCGGAAAGAGAACGAAACCGAAACCGTTTCAAAAGCCGGAAACGGTTCCAAACGGTTTTGAATTTTTTTAATGTCTTCTTTTTGTGGACACATATTTTATTTTACCAAAGGCTACCCTGAATAATTTTCATGGAAGATGGTTTAGCAACGTTGCAAAAGACACGTTCTGACCTCAATATCAAAATCGTGAAAGAGGAAACTGAACTATAGTCGAATGAAGCCATCGAAAAAAATTTACGAGATCCGAAAATAAGTGTTTAGTGGCCCGTCTCAGAAAGCATCACTCACATTAATGTTCCATTCTATAATTTTTCTAATAGAAAAAGTAGAGTTAATTTTTTTAATTAATTTCGCAGAAATTAGCTGGAGTAATATTTATTCCTATATTGGAGAAAATTCATCATGACCACCGGAATAAAGTTATAAAAATTCAAACATATTTTGCATTTAGGTACATACATAAATATCTGAGTTTTTTAGTAGCAAAATGTTTTGAAGAACGAAACCGGAACGAAACCGAAAGCCGTTACAAAACCGAAACCGAAAGCGTAACTTTATTTTAATCGGTTGCATAACTTGAATATCAGTGGTGCTTTCTGAGACGGGCTCTTAAACACTTTTTTCGGATTTCTCAAATTTTTCTCGATGGCTAGTTATATTTCCTCTTTCGGAATTTTGATATTGAGGGAAAAACTTTTGTAACCTTCCATGAAAAATTATTCCGGGTAGCCGTTGGTAAAACAAGATATGTGCCCACAAAAGAAGGAAGACATTAAAAAAATTCAAACCTGTTTGGAACCGGGTCCTGCTTTTTCAAAAGAAAAAACCTTCACGGTTTCGGTTTTGATATGTACAAAGGAATAGTTAAAATGAGGTTAGGTGGCAACCCTACTTGAAAATACATATCGTTACCTTAATTCACAAAGGCCCTAGCAAACAAAATTGTACAGGAGTAGCAAAAAACAAAAATTGTTTACATTGAACGCATACAAAGATAGCTTTGCAAATTGGGAATATCTCCTTTATTACTGCTAGTAACTACTTAAAATTTGTAGTGAGTGTGTATTTTACTATATCATACTTGAATATGTGAAAAAATCATTTTCGAAAATGTCTCAATTAGGGCCTTTGTGAATTAAGGTAACGATATATGCATTTGAACGATTTTTCCGAAAGTTCATGTCAAATTCAACATAACTTTTCATTGTATTTTTAGTGTGAGCAAACAATGTCCGAAATCCGTTTTGTGGTCACACCAGTTTAGACATTGCTTCATCTTCAGTGTAATTTTAAATGCTTTGAAACATTAATAAGTGAATCTACCACCACTTCTAAGGCAGGACCAAGTCGAGCCAAATTTTCGATCCCTTGGTGTTTTAATTGAATCCACTTGTCGAAGCAAAGAAGCTAATAGCGTTCAAATAGTAAGTTAGTACCATATTTTTAAATCGACATTTAAGTGAGAGAGCTCAATATGAGAGGGGCTGCTTCTTCTTAGTAGGCTAACAATTGTGGCTCTGGAATTGGTGTTCTCTTATATTTTTTGCGGAAAGTAAGCGGAAAAACAAAAAGGGGCCTGATTAATTAAAACGTAATTTTAATAGATTTCCTACAGTCGAGTATCGGAAACATGATCTTTCGCTTAAAACCAGTGATGCCAGATATATTCCGTTTACTATCCACCAAAATGGGAAAAATTTGCTCCTCTTAATTAAAAAATCCCACGAAATTCCCAGAGAACCTAAAGCAGTGTGATCTTTGAAGAAAATCGTGATTTGAATTCGAAAGAGTGGCAATGTTGGTTTTTTTATTCTCCATTTTTCATTCTCTGAAATATGCAAAATTCAAATGAAAATATGAACCTCAAATGAGGCATCATTTGAATTTATGCGCCGTCAAATAAAAAACTACGTAATTATTAACATAAATTGCAAAACACACACAAGCATACGAATATGAATATATAGAGTGACATAAAAAATGACTATCAAGTAATTAAAGTAGTAATTCAGTAGCGGTTAATAAATAAATGTGCGTTAAAAATGATTATGCTCATTTCCCATGTCATTGTAGACAATCAGGCCGCAGTTTCTTTTCTGTCATCAAGCTATATCATTAAAATACTAAAAAGAGATAAAATGACAGTTGGAGACAGTCGCATGGTGGAAACATATCGCTCTTGTCGCTGTGCAATATGTTATTTCAGCGGAAGTAACAAATAGTTAGTGTTTATTGTCACTGAGATTTCCTGCTTTGGCTCTACGTTCGCGCCCATCTCTTCACGACATGCTATAGCCTTTGTCGCAAACACCTAATCGATCTTGATGGTTGTAGCGTATAGCTGTGGCGGTCTTAAGGTCCAAGATCAAATGTATAAAGTGGTGACTTGCAAAACTTTCAATAAATTAAATTTGTTTGATTTGCAAATGTTTTTTTTTTTGTTGACTGCACTTTTGGCGGTTGTGGAAAGACGCCTTCAGCACTGGATGACACAGGCGTCGGCGCAATATCATTAGCATGTCGCCTGCTTTGACATTGTGGAGCTTACATACGTACATACGTACATACGTACTTAATTTATACATGTATATTAGACTGTCCCAAAAATGTATGGAGAAAACTGAAGGTTCGAAATTTGATATGCATACCCTCCCTATCGATGCGTTTTAACCTAAATAACATGTGTGCAAAGTTTTATTGTTCTAGGATAACGGCAACCCGTGCCGATTTTTTATTAAAGTTCTTGCTAGCAGCTTAGACTAAATTTACAAAATAGTCCAATGAGGCTTCGAAAATTACATAATTTTAATATTTGCCACATATATGAAAGACTGTGCAACAAATCTCTACCTTTGAACTTTTAAAAGGATTAAATGATGCTTTGCAAGGATATTGAAAAACTCATTCACGAGAAAAGAATATTGGAATTTCAAAAGTGTTTTAGTAGATTGCGTAACAATATGTCAAAATATCAAAATAATTGAGTATGTCTTGTAACTTTGCAATTATAGTGCACTTTTTATAGGTCCTACACGGCGTATGAGTAATTAGTAATTAGTTGGGTCGATATCTCCGAAACGGATTGAGATATCGAAATAAAACATACACTACTTTCAGGCCCTCATGAACACCTTTCATTTGATACCCATATTGTAAACTCGATACCGGGGTATGTCCTGCCCATCTCCTGTGCGTCCTTAAATATTTGTTCACACATTTTCAGAACTCTTATTACAATACAATTTCTTAAAACATATAGAGTTTCGGAAAAGTTGAAGGAAAATAATTTTAAAGGACATTAATTCCATGTCCTTGAAGGATAATTTAAAAAGAGTTATATTTAGCCTATATTTCAATTATCCCTTTCGGGATAAAGGATATTCTGAGCTTCTGGCAGAGAAGAAAAAATACCGATTTACTAATTACGATGTTCTTAAAGGGTAAGGATACTAAAGTAAAAGAAAAACGAGTGCATAGTAAATCATTAAATTAGCGAAACGCAGCGGAATGTAGTACGATTTTACTGATAACTTCAACTGCAAGTTGCGGCCGCCGTGGTGCAGCGGTTAAGTGTTCGGCCTTCTACACCAAGTCGTGGCGGTTCGATGCCCGACAAAAGTAACATCAAAAATTATTTAGAAAAAGAATTTTTCTAAACGGGGTCGCCCCTCGGCAGTAGTTTGGCAAACTCTCCGGGTGTATTTCTGCCATGAGAAGCTTCTCAGCAAAAAATTCATTTGCTTTGCAAGTGCAGTTCGGAGTCGGCAAAAAACTGTAGGTCCCGCCAACTTGTAGGAAAACTCAAAAGCAACACACCACAAGTTGGAAAGAGAAGCTCGGCTAAAAATCTCGTTAGAGGTTATGATAACCTGTTGGTATTTCGCCGCCATTAGTTTTTTTTTTTTTTTTCAACTGCAAGTTGGCATGTGTTGCCGTGGTCCGAATTGCATAAAACTTTGTCAGGATACTTTTTGATGCATAATGGTCAAAATTAAGGTATATGCGTTTAAATAAAATAATTTTGAAATTTTGGGACAGTACGTACCTTATTTAGACATAATTTAGTTAAGCTAAAAGACAATAGTTAACCTAGAAATCTTCTTTAGGTAAATTAATGGGTGATCCAAAAAAATCATGAAAATCTGTGCAGCTAAAACTTAAGCAACTTTTAATTTAACTATCTTTATAAATCGGCTAAGAATTTAAGCTAATATTAAAACCTTACAGTAAGAAACTAATCCTAAATAAGGTACAACCTACTACACTTAACCTAATTTCACAAAATTAACGTTGTGTATCGCCACAAACAAACTCGGAATAAGAATATTCTCATGGCAATAATATTCACAGCTCGATGGAAATCCAAAATTTATTTCGTGGAAATATATACATATTTGTATTTCGAAATATATGGCGCTTTAGAAATGAGCCAGCGTTGATTTATGTATCTTTTCTTATTGTTAACTCTTGCGAATGTATGCGAATCTTTGTTGGTCCTTCCTGCCTGCTTAAAATTAATTCAAATTTGCATGGACGACTGATATATGCTAATGAGGCGCTTTCATAAAAGGCGCTTGAAAACGGAAATGCGTTTACTCATAAAAAAATCCGTATATATATGCATGTGTATCATTGAACTATGTGACTATAATAAATACTTTTATACTCATCCACAGAGTGTTCAAAAGGAAAAAAAATGTAATGTCCGTTTGTCAGTCCCAATATAATCTCATTGAAAAATGGAATCCAGAATCTTTGGCAGCCGCCTCCCCATCGCTTTTAAAAAAGGCGAAAACTTCATCAGCCTCGCCAAATTTTTTAAATAAACTTGTGAAAATTATTGATTTTATTGTAAATTTTTGATAAAATCAGTTTTAAAATGATAATCATAAATTTAAAAATTGTTTAAGATATCATAACAAATATTCGGCGCATTACATATAGAATGTGCCAGAGTAAATCGGTTTATAACCACACCCATGTTCGGTAACGCAAGAAATTACCCTGTCAACCAGTGTTATAGTACATTTACACCGTACCAATTTTGGCGAAAATTGCTAATTTGGCGCTTTTTTCCATACAAATCTCATTTTCCAAATTTGGAATTCCATCACATTTGACCTCATTTGCCGAACAATGCAATCCACAGTTCCTCAAAAAATGAACCCTGCGGGTGTTCCACATTAGGGATTGCCCAGCAAGAACTTTAATGAGTAGTTGACGAGTAATAACTTTTGCATTATGCACAGCTGTAAATAACAATTTCAATTAGTTTATTTTTAAGAAAATGGGCTAATTCTACCACGAAAAGACAGAAGCCTTCTTGACTCTTTTTTTATTATTACTCCACAGGTGTTTAAATCATCACGGTAATGTAATTTCTTTCGGTGGCTTTTTGAACTGGCTCATTTGAATTCGCCAAATTTGGTGCGGTGTAAATGTACTATTAGCCATGGTGAAACAAAATCAAAAATTAGTGCTTTGCAATACAAAAAATTACTGTGGGTAAAAGTGGGCATCGAAGTATCAACGCATAACTCGATAATTCTAAATTCTAATTTCCAACATTAACTAGCACCTTCAACATGGGTAGAAAAGGAACCTCGCTGAACAAAATTTACTACTTTTTTGTCCGCTGCTGGTTAGTAGGGTAGCTTCTGGTCGCTCAGGACTTACAGCTGGCTGCTCTACCGCTGAGCTATGGCGTACTTGAAGTTTTCGTGGGCAAAATGTAATGACTTTCCGAAAACCCAAATAAAAATTTTACACTGCTTTTTCATTTAGATCTTAAATCAAAACGAAAAAAATTTAAAATATTTGTCGGTATTTAGAAAGTTTAAAATATTCCAAAAAAGTTTCAAAAATCGACGGGTTTAAAAATTAGGCTCATGTTTTTAACCGTGTCTTGTATCTATCGAGTATAATATCGAATTAAAGAAAAAAAGAAATTGTCGAGATATAAAATTGTTTCACTTCTGACAGGGTTTGTGGTCCTCAGCCTACTTTTCGCTGGGTAAAGGTTGTTGGACCATTTATAAGAGGCGGGATGGTTCCGAAAAATGGGTTTTACCCTGAAGTATAGGGGTTTTAACTTGCCGTTCTAGGTTATTGTGGTTCTTAAAAGAACAAGAATTTATCGAGGCTTTATAGGGTTACACTGGACATGAGGGCTAGGCTGATGGTTTTTTGCGCTTGAAACCAGTCTAAAGTTGCAAACAAAAACCACAACCATATCGATACTTTTCATTCGATATCGTAAAGATAATGCAGGTAATGCAAATATTGAATAATCTCTTAACTACAACATTCTCTTCTTAAGTCTATCCTCTGACCACCGTATTCTGCTTCAATAAATATTGACTACAATGCATTCCTGTAATCACCTTCGATAAAGCCATTCCAACATCAAATAAAATGCCTTAACTCCCTTTAGCACACGACGGATGCAATTAAATAATTGTTCTCCACACATATGGCGCTTAATCCAACAATTTGTAAGCCTGAAATCTCCTGTCGTCTACAATACGGCATTCATTTAAAACAATTTCGATTCGGCAGCTAACAAATAAAGCAATCAACATTACAAACAATTAAAAGAAGACAACGCATGAACAAAAACAAAAAACAAGAATCACTGTTCCCGTCAATTTCCCAGACAATCAGTTTTATTCTCTTTCATATCCTTCACACAATTCATATGCTCTTATGTATGTCCGTCCGACCAGTTAAGCCTTTGTCCATCAACATTACGTCATGCGAGTGCTATTAGATGCCTGCAATAATAAAGGCTCACCAACATCAAATACTCCAAAAACACACACGATCGAACCCTTAGACACCACATGCAATCGCTTCTGACATTTATTAACGTCAAAATAGTAACCGCGCCTACAACGTGGGAGTCAATAATAAAAAACGGAATAGGCTTGCGCAGCATCGCCAAGAGACTCTTGGGACTGTATACTTGTCAAAGACGTGTGAATGGAAACGTCAAACAAGCACTTAAGAAGGATACAAATACTGAATTTTGAAATATACAGTGCTTGTCAGAAGTATTGGGATGCTAAAAAAAAAATATGTGAATGTGGCGGTCAATCGGAACTTGGGCTACTTGCAGATATTCGATTGAGTCTCTCTGGTCCTAGCTACATCTGGTCCTAACCCGACTGCTGCGACACCAATTTTTAAGGCCTCGTGAAACCATCTGGTAGTGTACTCATGTAGCCTCTTCGACAAGCATATCTTAAGGTTTCCATATTCATGATTTACAGAGACTCTCAAATACTGTTAAGTGATATCTGATGCCATTTTTTAACTTCTTCAGCCCAAAAGAGTCATAAGCCCAATTGGGACTGTGACACCCCTACGTCTTGTTAGTCCAAAGTATACTGCTATAGAACTTCAGATTCCCTGTTGGATCTTTAAGCAGGAAATACAATCGCTATTAATTCTAGTTCCTAAATAGAGATATTTTTTCAAAGTCTAAAATTTGTAGTTGAAAATCGGGGCATAGTTACCAAGACGCAAAGTGGTAACTCTTAACTGCTGATACTTTACCGATTCTTTAGTTTGATTCTACCGGATAGAGTCCGATCGCAGTTTCGTTAAATCGAATGTGAATCAATCGGTCTCGGTTTCGGTCTCGTTAAGCTCACATCCGTAACATCCCTAATAAATATGTATTCAATAAAGCAGTAGCTACTTTACTTGTGAACTTACCAGTTAATTTAAACAAACATTTTCCTGTTCACTTCCCTTTAACATCAGTCATTTCAAAAATACAAGCTAATTTAGTAAATACAAAATTTGATGGCATGCTTGCCATAAATATCTCCTCTAAGTATTTATATGCATCTGTATTGCTACTCATTTATGCAAGCCGACTCATTTCGTGGGAATACACTTTACGTTTAGGTAGCAATTCGTTGGAATCGATGCGGCATTATTGTTTGATCGGCGACCTTTTTAGTGTAGCGGATTCCCCAATATTCTTAGTTACAGTACTAGGCAATAAAAAACTACAAAGCCACAAAACATTAAAGTCAATAACGGACAAAAATTACTTTAACACATTAGGAATTAATAAATAGTACCTGGGTGACCGGTGCTATTGATTCAGCGCTAACTTTACTTACCCAAAAAGATCCCAAAATGACCCAAAAATAATCCCAAAAAGACACTTAAATGTTCCCAAAATGATCCCAATATGAACCCAAAACGACCCAAAAATGACCCTTAAATGATCCCAAAATGCTCCAAAAATGATTCTAAAATTACCCCAAAAAAACCCTTAAATATACCCCAAACTGAACCGAAAATTACGCAAAAATTATCTAAAAATTATCCCAAAATTACCCTTAAATAATCCCAAAATAGTCCCAAAAGACCCTCAAATGTTCTCAAAAAGATGCAAAATTCAACCCAAAATTATCCCAAATTGGTCCAAAAATGATCCCAAAATGACTCCAAAATTATACGAAAATGACCCCAAAATTGTCCCAAATTAATCCAAAATTGAACCCAAAATGATCTCAAAATAGCCCCAAAAATTATCCGAAAGTGACCTGTAAATGATCCAAAATGATCCTAAAGTAATCCAAATATGATCCAAAAACTATACAATACAAATACAATACGGTAAATGATAACCCTGGAGGCAACACTACTTGAAAATATTGGTATGTCGGCGAAAATACCTTTCTTTATACCCATATTGGCATGTCTCACTCCTTTATTAAAAAAAAAATTGATAGGTGGCAACCCTGTACATCTCCCAAGTGGATAGTCTTAGAATCAATCATACTACCCATATTGGCACATATTGCTACAAAATTTAAAAAAAAAATTGAGATATGTGGCAACCCCGTAAACAGCCCCAGGTGGCAACCCCCAAGTGGATAGTCTTAGAGTCAAGCGGTTCCCGAGACAGTCCGGATATAAAAACATACAAGTTTAGCTCGTTTAAAGTTATAAGATTATGACGTAAAGCACATGGGAGCAACTAACTCATTTGAAGCTACATTTACAGTGCACCAAATTCGTCAATTTTGGCCAAGTTTTTTCGAGACCGTTCATCCGCAGATTGAATTTGATCACCAAATTAGGTCAAATTAATTTAAATTCATCTAATTTGGCAAACAAATTCATTCTGCGGACAAACATTCTCGAAATAACTTCGCCAAATGCGACGCATTTGGTGCAGTGTAAATGTATTATAAGTCAACAGCTATCTCAATTTTTTTTAATTTTGTAGCAAGATATACACATATGGGTAAGAATGAAAGTTGTTTGCAGCGACATGCCAACTAAAATATTTTCAAGTAGGTTTGCCAGCTAGAGTTGCCACCTTACCGAAGCATATTTGTATATTTGTATATGCGGTACTATTTCGGGAACAGCTTCACCGATTTGGATGCAATTTGGCATGTAGATGGCATGATTGATTATAAAACTATCCACATGGGGGTTGCTACTTGAAGCGGTTTACCGGGTTGCCACCTATTTCATTTTTTTTAAGTAATGGAGCAAGATATGCCAATATGGGTATCAAATGGAAGGTATTTTCGCGACGTACCAATTAAAATATTTTCAAGTAGGACTGCCACCTAGGGTTGCCACCTTACCGCATTATATTTGTATATCCGGTACTATCTCGGGAACCGCTGGAGCGAATGGGATGAAATTTGACATGGAGATAGAGGGTTGCCAACTATCCCAATTTTTTTAAAGAATGGAGCAAGATAAGCCAATATGGGTATCAAATTTGATTCATTCCAAGATTATATACATGGGTGTTGTCACTTAGGCCGGTTTACAGGGTTGCCACCTATCCCAATTTCTTTTTAAGTAAAGAGCTAGATATGCCAATATGGGTATCAAATGAAAGGTATTTTCGACCGTATTCCAAATATGACAATTTTAAGCCGGGTTGCCACCTAGGGTTGCCACCAGACCGTATTTTATTTATTCTTTGTTATCTCGACCTTTATTTCGGTTGCCTATTGACCGATGTGGATGAAATTTTATTACAGTGTTGGTATGCTTCATTCTAATTTTTTCCACCTGGGTGTTGCCACTTGCGGTATGTTACGAATGTATGAAAATCTTTTTGGAAAGCTTATACTGTTGGTAGGTATGATTTGGTGACAACTTCGAGGAATACCGAGCAAACTCGGTCGCCCAGGTACTAGAAAATTGTAGCAGATTATTTTAGTAGTAATTGTAGCTGATTTTTTAAGTTGTGTGCCTAGGTGCTCATAAAAACAAGCAAGCAAAAGTATCATTCTCATTTGTTATTATCATGCTTAAAATGCTTATTTTCTTACGCTTCGAATTTTGAAGAAGCAATATTTTGGGCTACCAGGCAAACATAAAAATTAGGCAGCGAACGACATTCTGCTCACATTGAAATGTTTTTATTTAATTTATCATTTAAGTTCGATATGAAATGTTAAAAATTCGATGATGTTTGGCAATTTCTCAAACATTTTCAATGGTGCATTGAGTTACTCCAATGGAATTGCATCACAAAATCGTTTTTGCCTTCCAAAACGAACGACCCCAAAAACTTAGATTTTGTCAAATTTTGTCTTCTTCTTCCTTTGTGCTTGATGGTCAGGCGATGGCGGGAATGACATTAGGCATTGCACAAAAAAAAAGAAAAATATGAGTTGATGACCACCAGCTAGTTTCGAACCCGCAATAAAAACCTACAAGGCCAAGCGCTTAGCATGTAGGTAAGTTCGATAAAGTCGATAGAACTGGTACCCATTATGGCCGTTCTTCAAATGCTTATCTGAGTGGTTTTATAAAATCCTCATATAACTCTGTTGAATTTTAGTGGCCTAGCATGAATACTTCCAACATGAAAAATCCCATTTGTATGTAAGGTGCCCGCTCATCAATGGTTTTCAGTTTCTGTTTTAAAGTTGGTTATGATCGGTCAATCCGTTTATAACGCAACTTATGTTATGCATACATTCACAAATACAATATTTAAATCTTATATTTTATATATGTAGTACAGGCAGACGTCCTGTCTAAATGTGAGCTCAGTGTCCCCCTTTCACAACTCTCCTTCCTATTTTTCTTCGCCTTCACACTATCTCCCTCCCTTGTTCTCTTCATTACCCTCTTTCCTTCTACCACGCCCCTCTTTCTCTATATCCCATTCGTATAAGCCCCTGTTAATTTAATTCTACCCACGTACCGAATTCGAAGGAAAACGCACCATGTATAAGATATAAGATATTTTCGAATTGATCGGTTCACTAATCCACTTCCCGGAAGTAAGAAATTCTGTATCTAAACCATTCTCGAATACACATAATTCATATTTCGTTATTTCTGAATTTAAGAAGTTAACTTCTTTCTCGTGTACTGGCTACACGCGGTTTTTTTTTTGGAATAGCGCTTTTTGTTTTAAAAATCTGACAACCCTAGCAAATACTAAGCATTTTTAATTTATTTGAATTTCTTTATAATTACCTTGCTGAAAAAGATTAATGTTTCATTTGTTAGTTTAAATGTATAATTTATATTTTTCAACGCCATCCAAATAGGCAGATTTATGGCGAGTAGAATAATCTATGTATATGAGTATACGCGTCGACAAATAAAGTACGTACTTAAAACACGAAATAATAAACAAATTCACACGGCGATCACTAAATGCGACCTTAAACACGTTCGAAACAGTGCGCCAAGTGCGATGTAAGACGTACATACGCCACCTACGTAAATAGTCTTGGCATTAAAATAAAATCAGTAGCAATTATAATAGCACCGTATTTCAGCTATTTAATCATTGATTTTGAAATAAATGGACATGTCAGCCAATTAATAAATGCAAACAGCATGAAAAGATTGCTCGTGACAGCCGTATGCTGTTAAACGCTCTAAAGCATTTGGCGCAACCATGCTGAGGGTGGCCGTTGCACACCAACGCCAACTTAAATTTTCCGTAACAAATTTGTACAGCAATAAAATTGCGATTGAGTGGGTGATTGTAGGGTTGATACACAAACACATCCACGAACACCCCCACAATCATGCAGCTAACGCCAAAAAAGCAACAATGATCATACATTGAAAAAAAAAAATGTACAAGAAACGGCCGTCAAATTAACAGTAAACCCTGTCATTTTTCGTCCAACAGTGGGTAATATCAATTTTGAAAGTGATCCGATATCATTCTTCGAATATACTATCATATTGACATGAATTACTGTAAATTTGAAAGTGGACTCATATAATTAATTGATATTTCTCAAAAATCACATGTTTTTACTGCCAATTTTACAGTAAATACTGTAATATTTAGAGTATTACCATAATCGCTTTGAAAGTGGTTTTGATATGTTACTTTCAATGTACACTTTCAACCTTTTTATTTCAGTGTACCAGTCCCTGCAAAGAATGCGATTAGTCTAGGATCAATCCGAATTGAGTAGCAAAGGAGCATGCGACCTATACCAGTTCAAAATCCTTTATAAGGGCTTAAGTGATACCTTTTGTTTGAGCATGCCCTATGAAGAGACCTATTGGGAAAGATAATAATATTTTCCGTCGTATACCAAGGAAGATATTTTCAGGCAGGGGCACCAGCTATTTTATTTATTGCCTCACATATCTGGGCAACCTTTTGACCCTGGGGGCAGCTCTATCGATTCTGGACGGCTTTCACAAAATTTGTAATCGATTTATCGATTTTACGGTTGTAATGCTTTTTGCAATTTAAGGATTTTACGAATCATTAGCTACGGTTGCACTGTGTACAGTTTTTTGCAAGCGTACACTGAAATAAAAAGGTTGAAAGTGCATATTGAAAGTAACATATCAAAACCACTTTCAAAGCTATTATGGTAATACTGTAAATATTACAGCATTTACTGTAAAATTGGTAGTAAAAACATGTAATTTTTGAAAAATATCAATTAATGATATGAGTCCACTTTCAAATTTACAGTAATTCATGTCAATATGATAGTATATTCGAAGAATGATAGGGGGTCACTTTCTAAATTGATATTACCCACTGTTGGACGAAAAATGACAGGGTTTACTGTTAATTTGACGGCCGTTTCTTGTAGATTTTATTTTCAGTGTATTTTGGAAAATCCTTGATAAGTATATTGAGCATATATCCACTTAATCTACCAATGTGTAGGTGGGCCTGCAATTTTCAGCTGACTGATACTGCCATGAAACTAGGCCACTTGATGCTATCGCCACTTGATGCTATAAAATCCTACATGCTGCAGATTTCGGCAACCGAATACCAAGTGCTACCGGTTGTCTGCAGCAATTTTTAGCGCTCTGTATAAAACTTTGACTTTACTGCCAACAGTGTTTTTGCGAGTATTCAATCATATACCCTGTACTAAAAGTATCCAAAAGTTTCAATAAATTTGCATAAAACAATTAAGAAATGTATATTAGATAAATCTTCCTGCTTCAATTGCTTGGTTTGGTGACAAGCAGGTTTCTTCAGGTCTTTGTTGTTCCTGAATATAGATTTCTTTCTAATTATAGTCGAATGGTGGAACCTCGATAATATACTGCATGCAGGCGCGTATTTTGGCGAGGGGTATGGGGGGTCCGGACACCCCCCGAAATGCGTAAGTTAGTGCAATTTTTTTGTCTGCGACTGTAAAAAGAAAATTTGGAATATGAATCCTAAGGTCATAGGATAATATTTTTTGATTTCCGGTCAAATTAGATATTTGAAATAATAAAAATTGCGACAGAGCCAAATTTTTGTAGATAAAGAAAACTTCAAAAGTCCCCATTAACATCATGTGTGGTAAAAAAGTTATTTGGGGTCAAAGGTAAACATTTAGGGTTTTACGAATTTTTCTCGTAAACGGTAATTTTTTTGAAAAATACTTCGACCAAGCTGTGCACTTGAAAATTCACTATAAAAATCGTCCTAGCATTTTTCTAAACTAGTAGCTGACCCGGTAGACGTGGTATCTCCATCCCGATCCCTATCGCTCTCTACATACGGGGTAAAATTCCACAAGCGCACCATCTAAATATTTGATTTGAATTCATTTGGTGAAAGTGATCTGCTATGTAAGAAAAAAATATCACCAAAGGTCGCGTAAAAATATTGGATGGTTACCGAGATATACGGGTTTGAATTCGCAATTTTTTGTGTGTAAGCTTTTCTTTATATTCGAAGACATGTAATTGACATGCTAAGAAGGAACATGGAAACTTTTTTATAAAGTATTTTTTCCGTTCTTTTCGAATATAAATTAAACAAAAAATTTGATTGAAAAAGTTTAGTAAAAATTTTATTAAAAAAAAATTATCAATTTTTTTCAAATTTGGACTATTTTAATGTTTTAATTTTAATTTTAATTTAAAACTTGGTCTTTTTCCTTCAAAATTTTACCTGTTTGTAGTGGACCTCGAACATTTTTTAATCTTCTTTCAAAAGACAATTAATTTATTTTCTGTTGTTTTTCTCTAGGCTTTGATAAATTTTGTTCGGGTCTGTACTAGTAACAAAATTAAACTTTAGCTAAGTCATTTCCATTTAAAATCGTAATTATGAAAAAAAATATTTGGACCCCTCCGAAAATTTTTTCTGGATACGCGCCTGACTGCATGACCAACCATGAAATTTTAAAGTCTATAACATTTGAACCCTATTAAATGCTTTGGAGAAGACTTTCTCACTATCCGGTTTGAGTAAAATTTTACCAGTATTCGATTTATAAACAATTTCCTTTCACTGTTCGAACAGAATATGAACAACCCGTTTACGGCCTCTTTGTATGCTGTCTCTGTTATTGCACTTTCCGCGAGACGATTGCAGCATCAATTAATTTAATTGCAAATAATTTAAAGGATCTTTGACTGATGGCGCACTAATAAATAAACAAAGAGAAAGAAAGAGGTGGTTACACTAAATTGCACTTGCATATATTAGGGTGTGCTCTTGTTAACGAAATTTTTTGCTTAATCCGACCTTAAGACGTTCAGAGTATGTTAGCAATTTGAAGGGAATACTTCAGTTTTCATTGTTGCACAAAGTAGGTTATGAAACAATCTTGAAACTATTTTTTCATATTGACGTATCTCAAAGTTACACCTTTGAACTATTTATTTAATATTTATTTTAACAAAAGTCTTAAGACCCGAACTTAATTAAAAAAATTCGGTAGTATTTAAAAACTAATTAATTCGAAAAGTCATCATAATTTTCCTTGAACAATACATCTCGCCAAAATATTACTGTACTGATTGTAGAGCATGTTTGTAGAAATCAATTATTATTATTTGTACACAAACGGAAGTATTCCAGAATTTATATAGTGGAAAAAATAAGCAAAAGAAACCAGATTGATCATGTCGAGATTGGCGGCAGCTCCACCGTTGTGGACGTGCGTACCCTGCTTAGTCCCAACATCGACTCGGACAATTATCTTATTGCAGCCAAGATACGCACACGCCTCTTTGCAGCGAAGAAAGTTGGCACCGTAACGACAGGAAAATCTGACGTCGAGGAGCTGCGTACTACACAGACAGCTGATTATTTTTCCACTCGACTCTCACACCTGCTATCGGAGAGCAACCTTCGACCTAACGATGTAACCGAGCAATGGAAGCATAGCTTTCATTTATTGCGTACCGCCGCTTAGAACAATATAGGGTTCCAGCGAGCCCGATAGAAAAAATGGTACGATGAGTAATGTAGCACTGCGTTGGTTAAAAAGGACGCTGCCTACAGGGACACGTTGCGAAGGGGCACAACCCGCAGTGTATGGCGACTCTATCGGGAGGCGAAAAAGAAAGAGAGACGCCTTTTCAGAAAAGAGAAACGTGAAGCCGAATGGCGTGAGTGTGAAGAGCTTGAGATGCTGGCTGACAGGAATGATGCCCGAAAATTCTACCATATTTTTAAACCCGCGAAAATTCCTGCAGGGACAATAATTACGACCTGGTAACCAACGTACAGATTGTAATTATGGGAACACAAATTTCGGAAACATTTTTTTGTGTTAAATTTACTATTTAACGAGAAATTAATTAATTAACCGCACCACCTACCGAGAAATCAGTCTTCTAAATATCGCATATAAGGTTCTTTCTAGCGTGTTGTGCGAAAGATTGAAGCCCATCGCAGACAAGCTGATTCGCTCTTATCAGTGTGGCTTCAGACATGGTTAGTATATCATCGACCAGATTTTCACGATATGCCAAATCCTGGAGAAGACCCACGATAAGAGAATTGACAAGCACTATCTCTTTGTCGATTTCAAAGCTGCTTTTGACAGTGCGAAAAGGAGTTGCCTGTATGATGCTATGTCTGAATTTGACTTCCCTGAAAAGCTCATATGGCTGTGCCAAATGACTCTGAGCTTCGCTGGCTTGGTCATGTTATGCGAAAGGACAAAGAAGCTCCAGCACAGAAGGTTTTCCTATCGACACCCAAATTCGGCAGCAGAGAAAGGGGGAGGCCTTGACTGAGATGGAGTGGAGGATGACTTGAACTCCCTTGGCGTTTCCAGCTGGCGTCAGTTGTTGCTAAAATGCAACGACGAGTTTTGAACATAACCTTTACCTGACTACATAGTTTGGCGTTGAAGGGTTTTTATGTATTTACCTTCATTAGCATATGCGTCTGCATCGACGATCAGATTCGTCCTCATGAGTTCGCAATATTTCATAACAGAAGGTTTTTAATCATGTAGTCAGCGGCAGGATTGGCAACGAGGCACACTCATACATATTTATCTACCCTGAAGGAACTAGTTGTAGTACTGAAGTGGTACGCCTCTTCTCCAACCGTAGCTCTCACTAGTAGTATGGTTTTGTCTTACAATGTAGTAGAGATGGGCGCATATATGATTTTTGCTGCACGAAGCGACACCGTCACAAAACAGAATTTAGAAAGTAGGCACTAACACACACGGGAAAAATCACTAAAACACGATATGACACGCACGAAAAAATAAAAACTTTAAAAGATTCCGTAAAAGATTTTGCACACTGTCCATTTTTTTCGATTTTTCACTCCCCTACAAATCAACCCCCTCTAATATATTTCAGAATTTTTTCCAGCAACGCTCTATCTGAAAATTTGGTTCAAAAACAATCTATCTCAACTGAAAAATGTTCTGAGGTGATTGCCTGAGTAGCCTTGCAAATTGCTTCTAGAAGGGTGTTATCCATTATTTTCATAGTTTTAAAGTTTATAGTCATTGGTTTATGAGCCGAGAAATGTAGTGATTTCTCTGCAGGGTCTGTGGGTATGCACAAATATTCATATCCTCTAAATGAAAAGTGATTTCAGCTTCAACAATTTATTGTAATTAACAATAACACAACCTCAATTTACACTTGGGATCTCAATAGACAAACATACCCACAAACATGTTTAATACGTGCAAACATTTTGTCGACTTCATTAATTTCGTCTTTGACGTTTGGTGTTAAAATTTGTCACGCCTCTTGTCAAATATTGCCATGACCCTTACAAAATTTCTGTCGTCTCTGCTCTGAACAACTTTATTCATATGCTGACAAGAAATAGTTGGCTGACAACTGTCAAGTGACAATAGGAAACAGCATCTCTAATATACACCCGAACGAATTGTTGATGAGGGCAGCGAAGAACTCACCCCTCCGCCACACAACTCAGCCCTACAAACGCATACATACCTACTCATACATTTGCAATAAATCAGTTGCAATTGCGCCCTTACGTTGAACCTCTCCGCATTCATGATTTTACCTTTTTTTATTGTCAAAGCAATAAAGTCATTTTCACATTTTCGCGCTCACAGAGTGTTAGACGTCAAACTGCATACAACAATCTATATAGATATTCACACATTCACGCCAATAGTTTGCTTCCATGTTATTCACAGGTTTCACGTAAAAATTCTGCAGCTGCTTTCTTTCAGTGGAGAATTTTGCTAATCAGTGTTGCCATTGTTT